>CP139509.1:263893398-264516198 GCA_021014915.2 Artemisia tridentata subsp. tridentata
TTTCTATACTTGTAAACCTAATAAAGCAACATATAATTTACATAAAATTAAAGAAACCTTAAAAGCATATTTTTCTCATTTCTTAAATCCAAGAACCACTCTCCTAAGCTTATAGTACAACTCTCTTTAGCACAAACCATTCTCTTTTCAATGTCTATAAAACTCGATCCCTACATATTTATGTAAACCCTATATATTTTTTCTACGTAGTAAATACTTAAATTAAACCTTAAACCTATCTTGTTACTCTTCCTAAACCCTAAGTACAATTACCTATAGCCAAGTTACCACTAAATGAAGCCATTCAAATTCCATTTCCTTTCCTAATTCGATCCTAGTTCAAACTAAACCAAACTAGTTTCTTAAATAACTTCTACCCCATATGTCCCCTCCTAAGTCCCTCCTACCATAATTAATATAAGTAGATAACTTGTATGGTGTTTAAAACAAACACATCACCCCTATTCCATAACTACATGACATTTCCCCCTCCTCCTTACACATGGAACCAATAAGATTTGAACACATGATCTTGTTCCCTTTGTGCCATGCATAGAACCTTAAAAAGCCTAAACCATTTCCTCTATAAATATCAAACCAATTTCCTTCCCTCCCTTCAAACCCTAATCGACATACCCTCAAACACAGCCTCAACCTTCATCCCTACTGATCTACAACCCAAATATAAGGTAAACATAGATCCTAGGAAGCCTAAGGAAGACGAGAAATTAGGGTGTTTCACTTAGGAGCCAAGTCGACTCATATATTCCATAATCGACCAAAATAACTAAGTGAGTATTCTAACTCTTTTTCAATACTTTTATATACTTCAAACATACTTAAAAACATCACTACATAATCTCTAATGAAAGCTATAATCGAAAACTAGTTCATCTTTTCTTTTCTTTTCCTGTTCGAACCAGAAACCAAACGCCCTTAAATATTTTTTTTGAGAAACCAATCAAGAAATCTTAAAACACTCTGGAAATAGATTAAACTTGATTATTACCATGTTAACGTACGTTAAAAACTAGTTAGAACCCTTGAAAATCAAAAATGCAATCTCTTTTCTCTTTTCTGTTAGTATCGCTAAAACAGCTTCAGTGACCCAACTTTGGACTAACTTTTCGACTACTAAATGACCCCAATAAAATCTGGATTTTGGCCAAGTTATTGACCACATAGCTGTCTAATTTTAGAAAGATGAACATTGAAAAATGATAAAACTATCAGAAAGTTATTGAGTGTTAAAATCTACTCTATCGCTAGACAAAAACAAGAAATTTTATCCTTTTCAATTTTTCTGTCAAAATAGTATCCTACTTGACCAACTTTGGAAATTAATTTCGACCCTTAAATGATTTCTAAAAATTATGGATTTTTGCCACATAAGAGACCACCTAGCTAGCTAACCATAGGAAAAAGAATTTCATAAAAAGACTGAACGGTTAAAAAGTTATTCAAACCCAAAGACTGCCCTATCGCTAGACTAAAAACCCACTTTTTATTTATTTCAGTTTTTGTCAGATTAATGTTCTAATCGATCTACTTTGAGAATACATGTCGACACTTAAACAAACTTCAAAAATTAAGAAACTTGGTCATAATAGAGACCACCCAGCTAGTTTCATATAGGAAAAAGAATAACTAAAAAACCATGCCCTCGCCTCGCTTTTATCTCGTCCCAAAACTGCCCTCTTGATCACTATTTTGAGCGCAACCTTTTATTTGATTTAATATCGACTTGCAACTCCGGGTAAAAAGTGTCAATTTTGAAACTGTAGGGTATAAACTATCGCTTGACCAAAGTTGAGGGGTAAAAATTGTCATTTACCAAAAGTTCAAGGGTAAAAGTTGTCATTTTCTGAAAGTTCAAGAGTATAAACTTTCAATATATGAAACTCTAAGGGCAAAAACATAACATTTCATAATTATTAATATTATTATTTTATTATTTATATATTATATATATATATATATATATATATATATATATATATATATATATATTAATATATATATATATCTATAATCCGATTTAACTTTGAAATTAATAAACGTAATACGTTTATATCAATAACCAACGAACGAGAGATATATTTAACGAACCGATGAATGAACGAAAACATAAAAATGAAGAAATAAGATAAATCTTATAACTTTTGAAGAGACTTCATGTTGTCTCAAAATTAATATTCAATCGACAACTGAAAACGTTACAAAACGGATAATAAAACTTATATATATTCAGAAACGATTACTGAAACTTGACATAATGAACCAGGTTGCGTGCCGGAGACGTTTATCAACTCTGTTTAACTTTGTTTTCCATCCAGACTATCAAGGTGAGTTTGTAGTCCCACTTTTTATTACGTTTTCCAAATTTGTGGGGAGATACATGCTTCTAAACCAAACACAAGTATTTTTCTGTATGCTTTCCTGATTTATATTGCTTAAGTTTAACTGTTGCCTATTTAAAGACCCTCTATCATGAACCATTAATCACTTTCGGGTGAGCGTGAATATAATGAATAGATCTATTGGGCTGACAACCCCTTTGTGTTGCTGGATAAGTGACCCAATTCATTTTATTTGAAAATATTTAATAAAGAGTTTCAGGCAGACTCCTACTCGAGGGCATAATTGCTACATTTAATTATGTAGTGATTTACATCATTAGCTTATAACTATGATGTCCATCGTATTAACGTCTTGCGATTCATGAGACTTAGAGCAATATATAACGAACTGCGATATAACTGATTTCTTTTTATTTAGCTTGTGTACAACTGATTATAACTTTAAACGCTATGGATTCACTCAACGGAGTGGCTGTGGACTTTCTTTTTATAATAAGAGTGTACACTATGTTATCATTCAACAAATAATGTAACTTTTATAACGTATTTCTGAACCTCCCTCTGTGACCTATATTATGTAACTTTGATTTAATAAATGAATGATAACAATTTTATTTAAAACGTATCTTTTCGAGTCATTTTCTATTCTCATGACTGTGAACCTTGAAGTAACACCCCAAATTTATATTCTGCTGCGTATATCAAAAACGGGGGTGTTACACATTTCCACATGCTCCTTGATAAAATGATATTGGAGAGCAATATGCTTCGATTTACTGTGTTGAACCGTGTTGCATGAAATAGCGATGACACTCTTGGAGTTGCAGTACATCGGAATCTTGTTAAACACGTGTCCGTAGTCCATCAACTGAGATCGCATGCAAATGACTTGAGCACAGCAGGCAGACATGGCGACGTATTGTGAATCTGTGGACGACAGTGATGTACAGTCTTGCTTCTTTGACTACCAAAAGACGATCTTGTCACCTAAAATTGTACTCCCCCAGACGTACTTTTTCTCGTGTCTAAACAACCTGCATGGTCAGCGTCTGAAAAAGCAACAAGTTCAAACCCGGAATCCTTCGGATACCAGATCCCCAAGTGAATGGTTCCCTTAATGTATCGAAGGATCCGCTTAACAGCAGACAAATGACGTTCAGTAGGTCAAGACTGGTAACGGGAACATAGGTACGTGGCAAATACAACATCCGGCCGGCTAGCTACTGCGATATTTCGTAGGATCAATGGGTGTGCCATGTAGATCAGCATCTAGCTTTGGGGATGAGGAAGACATAGGGGTATTATAGGTGTCACAAGTATTCATGCCATGCTTTTTCAATATTTCCTGTGCATATTTGGACTGACTTAAAAATATACCACGGGGTGATTGATGAACTTGCAGTCCTAGAAAGAACTTGAGTTTACCCATCATGGACATCTCAAAGTTTTGAATATTTTTTATGAGTTGATCCAAAAATGATATCATCTACATAAATTTGAACAATGAGAATATCCTCCCTGTGTTTTTGTATAAATAAAGTCGGGTCAAAAAATCCTTTAGTAAAATGATTGGCTAATAAGAATGCAGACAGTTTGTCGTACCATGCCCTCGGGGCTTGTTTAAGGCCGTAGAGGGCTTTCTTGAGCCTGTAGACATGGTTAGGATGCTCTGGATCGACGAAGCCCTCTGGTTGTGAAACGTACACCTCTTCTCGGAGTTGTCCATTGAGAAATGCCGTCTTCACGTCCATCTGGTATACCGTGATGTTCTTGTGAGCAGCGTACGCCAGGAACATTCTTACAGCCTCAAGACGTGCCACTGGTGCAAATGATTCTTCGAATTCGATTCCTTCTTCCTGACTGAACCCTTTGGCGACCAAGCGGGACTTGTTACGAATAACTGTACCATCCACATCTAGCTTATTTTTCCAGATCCACTTCAAACCGATGACATATACCCCATCTGGTCTCTCGACTAATTCCCAAACTTCCAACCTTTTGAATTGATCCAATTCCTCTTGCATGGACTCAATCCAGTTGTCGTATGTAAGGGCTTCTTTAATGTTTTTGGGTTCGGACTGACAAACGGTGAGAGCATAAATGCAGGTTTCACCGTCTGTATGGAGTCGTTGTCGTGTCATTACAGGGTTTTCTGGGTTGCCAATAACATTTACAAGGGGATGATCCTTTGTCAATTTGTGTGTTGATGGGTAATGTTGATAGGTATGGTGCAGATTTGACGGTTCCAAATTGCGTGAGGACGACTCTGCGATATAAGGAATGGTGGGAGCTGGCGCAAATGGATTAAAGAATGCATTACCGTCATAACCTGCTGGAGTGGGTATTTCAGAAGAATGTTGGGTGGGGGGGATCTTCAGCTTTAGGCTCAGAAGTAGAAGCTGTTTGACCCATAGATGATGCTGGTTCTGGTTGAGGTGCATCTTTGGCAACTGCAATGGTTGTAGTTGCTGGTGTATCAGGTACATGATTATCGACGAGTGTTTATGCAGCGGAACTTGTGGATACATCAGGAGCACGACTAACCATTGAGTTATCAAACAATGGAGCAAACAAGTCTTCTAGATCCTTGCGGTTAAGAGAGAAGGTTGCAGCTGAAGAGTCAGGGAAGTTAAGACGGTTGGTTTCGGGTCCTAAGCTATTTTGCTCAGAAGCCATTTCGGTAAGCTCATCGAAATTAGCATGTATAGTCTCCTGAATCTCCCTGGTGCGACGGTTCCATATTCTGAATCCCTTTGAATTTTGACAATAACTGACAAAAATCCATATATCCGCTTTGGCCTTCAGTTTTCCGAGGTCATCACGATCATTCATTGGATAGCAAAGAGCTCCAAAGACATGAAAGTAATTGATGTTTGGTTTTCTGCGGTGAACAAGTTCATATGGTGTCTTGGTGTGCCTTTTGGTAATCATGCATCTATTTTGGGTGTAGCAGGCAGTTGAAACGGCTTCGGCCCAAAGGTAATCTGGTAACTGAGCATTGATTAACATTTTTCTTGCTGCTTCCACCAATGTTCAGTTGCGTCTTTCAACTACGCCATTTTGTTCGGGGCTGCGAGCAATGGATGTTTGATGTTCAATACCCACTTTCTCATAATACTCCCGAAGAGTCTGATTCTTGAATTCAGTTCCATTGTCTGTGCGAATTTTTCTGACGGTGTTGCGTAACTGAACTTGAATCTTTGTGAGAAAGGTGATGATCATGGACGGTGCTTGATCTTTACTGCGAAGAAAATAAGTCCAAGTCCATCTTGAATAATCATCGACTATTACCAGTATATACCGCTTCCCATTAATGGTTTGAACACGCATAGGGCCACACAAATCCATATGCAACAGTTGAAGTTCAGGTGAGACATAGATGATCTTTGGCATATCTGAATTTTGGAAGGCCGTCTACCAACTTTTTGCGAGCAAGCTCGGTCATAGTTTTGAAGTTCAGGTGAGACATCCGTTTGTGCCATAGCCAAGCTTTTGTGGGATGTGCCTTGGATAGTAAGCATATTGGAGAGGAAGCTGTCATGCCTTCGAAGGAAATGGTATACAGACTGGTGCCACGTTTCCCTTTCATGAGGTCATTTCCTTCAAGATCTCGAATGAAACAAGTTTTCTCCCTAAATGCCACTTCTAAATCACCATCACAAAATTGTCCGACTGAGAACAAATTATGACCTAGGCCCTCAACGTAATATACCCGGCTAATTTCAATGTTCCCATTGACATAATCACCGTATCCCATGATAGCTGCGAAATGATCATTCCCGAACCTGACAGTGCCTATGAACTTCACAACGAAGTTTACTAGAAGCTTTAAATTCCCTGTCATGTGCCGGGAACACCCGCTATCAACAATCCATAGCACAATTTGAATTACCTACATCACAAGAAGAGGACACAGGAGAGTTGGAACTGGTAGATCCCGTTGGGTTAGTAATACATGTTTTAAGCATCTTTGGAACCCATGTAAAGCTAGGTTTATATTGTAACCAATGCTGCCACGTCTAACTAGTTTGTGATTTCTTCTTAGTGAATGTACTAGGTAAATGTGCTAGGTGAATGTGCTTTCTTCTTAGTGGCAACTACGGGCTTGTAAACGGTTGTCTCATAAACTACTTGTGGCGGTTTTCCTAATATGGACTTAGCAGCGGTTTTGGGCCTATAGGAATTGCCAGAAGTACGATTCTGTTTTCTTGACAAAAGGGTCTTAGCAATGCATTTCTGATGATTTCCAGACAACATACTAGTGCGACAGAATACACAATAAGCATCAACCATAATATCATTAGAAACATTCAAAGATTCAACATTCATTACATCAGATTCAGAATGAGACTTAGACAAGTTAGATTCCAAACTAGACGTAACATGTGTCTTATTCAAACTACTAGCATTAACTTCTACTTCTGCATTCTTAGATAATCCACTCTTAGGTTGCCAAACTCTAATCTTCTTTTGACTTTTATTTTGACTCTTGGTGCCTTGTCTACTTTGTACATTCCTGGTGCAATCACATTATTTTGTACAGCTTTCCCTTTGTCAAGAGTTCTGAGTTTCTCTTTCATTTCAATGATGATGTGGTTTTGATCTTGAATTTTGGATTCCAATTTTCTATTTAACCGAACAATTTCATTTCTGTTTTCACAAACTTCAGCAATATCTTTTTCATACTCAAAATTTTGATGTTTTAGAACCTCAACTTCTTTTTCAAGAGTTTGAAGTTTTGAAACATGAATGTTTTGAGAAGATAAAGATTCTTTTTGACTTTGTAGTGCTAACTCGAAGTTAATACTTTGAGTCTGACACCATTGCAGTCTTTGGTTAAGTTTGAAAATTTCTTTTACACATTTGGTTTCCACATCAGCATTGATTTGTCAGAGTTGCTCATTTTCTTTTCTCAGATTTTCATTCTCAATTCTCATTGTCTAAAGTTCAACACAGTGATCATCAACAAGCAATTCATGACATGACAAATAGATAGAATTCATTATCACGGATATCACATCAGAACTGAGAACATTCGTCAAGAGTCGATCAACATCTTTTTCTAAAGCTTTCTTTTGACCTTTTTGTTTTGCAATTTTGACATCTTTTGCTTTGAAAATACTCATCATTGATACAACTTCTAACTGGAGATCCTGTTCCCACTGAGTTGCACAAAGTCTCAGGTGTTTAGCAAGTGGCAAGAATTGTTTTCGAAAAACTTCTCGCTTTTCTTTCTCGTAAGGAGATAGAAAAGTGGAGATTTTGATCTCAGAATTTCTTTCAATTGCATTTTCCAAAAGTTGAATGTCCTCCATAATTGTTTTGAAATATTTAAGAATTTGACATTCCTTTGGCATTTTTTCATTAACACCTTGACTTGGTAAAGGACCATTGATTTGTGCAACAGTGGTAACTGGACCAACTTCAGATGAAGTATTTATTTCAGCTAAAGAGCATGGTTGTACAGATTTCTCTTTCTGAGGTACAAAAGATTCTTTAATATGAGGTGCTTTCGAATAATCTTATGGTTTGTTATATTTTACATGACTCATCTTTGATCGACACTCGATATCATGTTCTTCTTCCTCTTCAGTACTATAAACAACCACATGTTGAAAAGTATCATCAAACAACAATTCGGCACTGTATAACTTAGGGTTTTCCTTAAGTGCTTTGTTAATAAAAACGCGAGGATTTGGTTTGACAGTTAGATTTCGAAGAGCTGTTACAGAATTACCCGCTTTATAAACAACGTTTTGAAAATCCTTAAGTTTGCCTTCCAATGCCACAATTTCTTCAAGATAAGAATCGACACGTTTCCTTGAAGCTTCTTTGTGTTCAGAAAAATTTGCTTGACAAGTTGACAATTCTGTTTTGGTTTTAGAAATTTCCGTTTGGAGAATGTCAACCTGTTTTTGAAAACCAAATATTTCTTGTTCCTTTTGTGAAATTATTTCATTCTTGGAAACGGTCAATTCAAGAATTTGATGTTCCAAAGTTTGTACTTTTACGTATGACTATTGGAATGCAGAGTCAAAACTTTTCTCACATTTTTCTTTGTTTTCAAAGTTTGAAAGTTGCATTTGGTAACACTCAAGGTCCTTTTTTAACATAGCAACTTTGGCTTTTAAGTTTTTGTTAATGTCATTGCATTTGTCCATCTGGGATTGATGTGCATTCAATTGTGATTGGGTGGCAAGCAATAAGGTCATGAGTTCTGAATCCGAAGCATGCATAGGATTATTTTGTTCAAGATGATCATGATGGTCATCATCAAGAGAATCATCAAATGAAACCACTGGGTTAATTTGGTCATCATCAAAGGTAACCACTGTGTTTATTTGATCATTTTCTTGAGATGAAAATGATAAGTCATTTTGAACAAAAAATTCTTGTGCAGATGAAGATACAGATGGTGAGGCTATTTCATGAATTAGACAATCTGCATCAGATACCTGAGATAAGCCATCGGTGTCGTATACCGGGCCTGTCTCGCTCATGTTCATCTCCTGCATGTTGGCCATTAACATGACTGCAGCATTAGCCTCCAGATCCTCCATTTCGTCATCAGAGTATCCATTAGCCATAAAACTCTGCTCCTTCTTTGTCAAAATACCACTGGCCTTTTCATCCTCCAAAGCCATGAGAAGAGCTTCTTTATGATATGCACTACCCATTGTTCTCGGCTTGGGACATGCATTAGCCATATGACCATTTACCCCACAATTGTAGCAAGTGATGGATGTATTAGCAATCCCTTTCCCTTTGTCAGCAAACTGATTCCTTCTCTGATTGTTGCCCATGCTGTTTCGACTACCTCCTCCTAAACTGAATCGTTGCCCACCAGAATTCCCCATGTTTCCTAAGCCAAACCTTCCTGAAGACCGATTCTGAATCTCAACCCGTCCATTGTTAACTACTGCTTGATTTCTGGTATTTGATGATGTCCTCAGACGATTGTTCGACCTGTTGGAGAATTTGCTGAATGCACGGGCGATTAATGCAAACCCCTCATTTAAAGAATTAAAGGCATCATCTTCATCAGTTTCAACATTGGAGTACATGCTGTAATCAGTGTTGTCGAATGGAACAAGTTGATTATCATGATATTGTTTAGGTGCTTCATAAGGGATAATTTGATTTGACGGTTGTGGTGTAAACCCTGAATGAGGTGGTGGTGGTGGAACAAACTCCTGGTTTGGTGCAAAATGTGATTGAGCCATGAGAGCAAGTGAGTTTGAATTAGGTGCTGGTGAGAATCCTCCACGTGCTGCACGTTCTTTATCAACTTTAGATTGGTGTTGTTTTAGGTAATCATACAATAACCCATAGGACACATCATTGATCTTTTTGGCTTGTCGAACAAACATGACGTACTTCTGCCAATCTGGGCCGAGACATCCCAAAAACTTGGAGTTGATAGCAATCTTTGGTAAGACGATATTGTGGCGATCTAGATCATTAATGATGTTGGTGAAACGATGATAGTATGATTCCAAGGATTCCTCATGTTCGATCATGAAATGTGTATACTCCATGTACAACTTTGATTCCAAGTCCTCTTGATTCAGTTCAGTGCCTTCCATAAGCAGATTGACGTGCTCCCACATGTCCTTGGCTGTTTTTTGGGCATCAATACTCCTGAAGATGGGATTTGGAATCCCTTGGAGTATATAAGACATAGCTAGCTCATTGGCCTCTTGTTGTAAGACTTGTTCTGTAGTTTGTTGAGCTAGAGGAACAGGGGTTGTGGTAACTTCTCTTAGAGGTACTTGAGTTGGATCAGCTGGAATGGTTGTTGTAGGTGTTGGATACGGTCCATCAATGATGACCTTTTTGAGATACTTCGCGTGAGGTTTCCTTAGTTCGATGAAGCGTAGAAAACGATTGGACCACTGCACGTAGTTTCCTGGTGTGAGCATAGGTGGTGTGTCAAAAGAACCTACTTCATGCCTTGATTGCTGTAGGATATTCACTATCACATAAACACTAGTTTGAGGCAAGATATGGATCGAATAGATGAGAAGTTAGAGAGAGAAAGTGGGATCCTTTAGTGAGAGAAAGTAACTTGTGATCTATTAGCTTGAAAGGTCCAACCCTTCCCAACTGTGGGAAGGGGTATTTATACTACATACATATTGTGCCCCTAATGGGCTGTGGAGCGAGCTGACAGTGGGTAAAGACCCGACCCACTCCACAATACTAATAATGACTAAACTACTAATAATAATACTAATAATACTATGAGCTATGATGTGCTAATAAGTACTCGGGGTGACAGAGTCTTCAACTGAATATTTATATTCCTAACAATCTCCCCCTAAGGGAGGTCACCCCGGAAGTAATGTTCTGAATTCTAGCACTTCATCCTTGGATCTTGACTTCATAGCTCGTAAACATCGATTCTTCAATATCATAGATCCTTGTGCATACAGCAGTGAACTTTTGATGACTTTTCCTTTGTCTTGAATGACTCTGAGTATTCTTCGAAAATATCATCCAAGATGTATCTTCAAGCCATCTTTCTGTAGTATGATTCCATGCGATGTGTAAATCTTTGAGCCGACATGCTCACACTATTTGGTGTCATGATCTTTAGCTTCAGAGTTTGCCAAAGCCGTGTTGAAGGTCTTTTTTTTTTGGTTGATCATGACTTTTCTTGAATACGATGATGATGTAGTGTGAACATGTGGTAGTGGGTTGGCATCTTTTCTTCAATCAGCTACAACCGCATTCAGCTGCAAGCACAATCAGCTACAACCGCAAACAGCTGCAACAACATCCAACAGCTACAATCGCCAGAAGTTCCTGCATACGACAGTTAGCAACAAATCGACCAGTATTTACAGGTTTGGACTTCGAAGTCGTCAACAGCATAGTGTGAAGACTTCCTCTAATCCTTACCAGGACCGTTCCTATTCGAAAACCCACAGAGGGCTTTTTAAGATCGTACCGTAGCATATCAACGATTAGGTGAGTCGCTGGAGATCACTCCACGACTGTAGACCGTTTGAAACCGCCGCGATCACTAAGCATAATCCACAGGGAATTACCGAAGTGACCTGCTTTCAGGGCTGTTTGATGTTGACCCTGGCAGGAATTTCCATTCAATCATTGAGAATTACATTTGTAAATTCTCTCATAAATGTTCTGGCAGATTGCTAAGATCTGCGTAGGACTCTTAGATTACAACTGGTGTCCTTGACGTTGAACAACCAGTGTAGAAATAGTTTGTGTCCCTAAGAGATCTTATTATGAATCTCGTGGCTCTAGACTCAATAGTGCGTTTTGATTTAGTGAGCGGAGGCTGGAGAGAACTGCCACCTTTTCAATATCATCTAACTCGGAGTGAGAGAGACGATAGAAATATATTGAACTCCGTGACAATTGAAGCAAGAATCCTTTGAGGGACCTTGAGTGGCTAGGGAGGGTTGTGCAGCGTATCATTGGGTCCATGATACTTTGTCTTCAATGTCAGCAATCAACTAAGTGATTCTGACAGCATATGAATTGACCCGGTTTCTGCCTAAAGTGTAAGGAGGGCTTCTTTCTTTTCACCCTTTACCTTTACATTTCTTTTTCATTCTTCAACCCCTTCAGTGCTTACCGAGACTTCCCTACTAGTACCTTTTTGGGTTTGTTCCAGTACTAGTTCCATCTCAGTCGGTACTCTTCCCTTATTCACTTTTCTCCTTTTTTAATCATACCTAAGGACTTCTACACTAACTAGTGGATTGTCCCTGGGTAGATCCCTCCGGCTCTGGCGGGATCGTGGGAACTTGAGCCTAACCTAACCATCCTTATAACTCCATGCATTCATTAAAATGGTCAGTCTTTGGTATTCTTCCACGATTGCCATAAAACCAAATCCTTGAAAAATCTCTCAAAGTGTTCATGATTAAGAAACACATTTTACTGACACTTTAAGATTTTTGAAATTTTCAAATGCTCCCCCTCAACATGTGCTCAAGTGATTGTTTTATAAATTTGCACATGTTAGGTAGAGCTCGTACTTTTGAATTGATCAACTTTCAGTGAACTTGACCGATTCGAGACACGTTTACATCACTGGCTAGGCCAGCTTGAAATTATTACTCGGCCTGGTCAAGTCCACAGAAAGTTTCTCGAAATGGTACACTCTTCTCAGATACGTCTTTTTCGAGACACGCTTACATCACTGGTTAGACCAGCTTGAAATTATTACCCGGCCAAGACGCATCCTTTCGATTGATGACAGTTCAAGTTTCGTCAATTCATTTGTTATGTCTGAGCCACACTCGCATGAGATGCCCAATCCTTTATGTTTTGTTAAAAACCATTTGCTCCCCCTCAATATGTGCATCGATATACGAAAGAGTTTAGCACATATGGGAGAGCTTGCTTTTACGTCCAAAACATTTTGCTCCCCCTCAATATGTGCATTGATATACAAAGCAGTTTAGCACATACGGGAGAGTTTACTTTAATTTCCAAATCATCACATTTTATCAGATTTCATATTTAAATCACATTCTCTCCCCCGATCAAAAATTTTAAACCATTTGAGATTTGTGATCCCAATTGATTTAAATAAGTTTAGAAATTTTGGGAGAAAATGTGGTCTGGTTTAAATGTATTCTGATTTCGGAGCATACTATGCTCCCCCTTAAGCAAAGAGGGAGATTCACTTGTTAATATACACAGATCACACATAGAGTATTACAAGATCAGTGGAAAGTACATCATATAATTACATGTGTCCAAAAAGAAAACAACACTACAAAGAACACTTATGGAGAGAATTAGCTCATGTCGTTCTTTCCAACAGTCTGTAATCTCCTTCACGAACTCTACCACCAACGAAGCTTTCTAGGTTGCGAAAGATCCTTCTTGTTTTCAGCCTTCGCTCTATGGCTCTCATAAACTCTTTACTCCTCTGTACATCCAGATCAGTCCAGAATTGAGTGTTCAATTGTGGGTTGTGAGGATTGATCTTGACGTCTTTAACCCTGAAATCCAGTGCTTCATCGATCATTCTCAGAGTTCCATCGCTGAATTTATGAATCTCACTGAGTTGCATCATCATAGGAGTTCCATGCTGGTCAGTGAACTTGACGGCTCTTGGAGATTCGATCACTTTGAAGTCGCGAATGTACTCGAGACCCTTACGTTCCCAATTCGGCTTGGTGAGATTGAGTTTGGTCTGGTAGCTCTCAATCCCTAGTTGAAAATCACTTATCCTTTGCCTGATGACAAGACCCCGGATCCATAAGTTGACAGCAGCAGAAAGAGCCTTCTTGTCACGAGGAGGAAGATGATCCAGGTGCCCTTGAAGATTCAGAAGGAAGAGATCCTCGAAGTCACTTGGAGGTAGATATTTGAAGTCGCTTTCAGCAATAATATACTATTTCTGATCAGCACGACGAAGCACTATCCTTTTTAGATACTCATACCCATACATTGGGTGAATTTCAACTTTGATAACACTCAAGATTCTTAGATTTTGAGCGTATACCCTGACGACTACCCTCTCCTGCGTGCCGTTCAATGTAGAATCGTTTCTTGTGGAACCACCAATGTGTGATCCCATAAATGCAGTTTTTTCAAAATTGTGTTCTTTATTTGACCATAACTGATCAGGCACCATTTGTTCTAGCCCAATATCAGGGTAGTGAGCCGCCTTCATCTTGGTAATGGATAATGCCTGTCTGCCACCATTATTCTCAAAACGAAGATAATCCAGATCGTTGTTGAAGAAGAGATCAGCTTGAATGTTAACCTGACCTGGTGGACCATCAAAGGGAAGAGGTCGGTTGACGTTGTAGGAAAGGATTCGGTCATCAACTTGATCAGTAAAGAGTCTGTGACATTCTTCCATTTGGTATTGAAGATGATGCACATCAGGATGAAACACTTTGACTATTTCATAAGCTGGACCTTCCAGATCGTGAGGAGTGAGATTTGTGATGCCTTTCTTCTTACAGAACCAAGTAATAAATGCCCCCATGTCATTAGTTTTCGCCAGTAATGAGTTCTCAGGAGGTGGGTTGTGTTGCGATGCAATAGCAGCTACCCAATTGTTTTCAGGAACACTTGTATCTGATGATGGGATAGACCAATCTGGTTCAGGAATTGGTTCTCGATCTTCCTCAGGTACGGGTTTCAACCAAGTTTCTATGTCTTCCCTGGTGGGGCGCTTTCTAGTGGAGTCTAAGTCATCAGGTGTATCTGTGCGTAAGAATTTCAACCACCATTTTTGATTAGGGTCAACTTTTGGGATATTGGTGTTAGCTGTGTCTTCTTCTTCATCAGTTTGAGAGGTCAGATCTTCTACAACCGATTCCTCATTCATGACAAAGTCCTCAGGAACTGGTGAGAATGATGGCTTAAATTGGGTATCAACAGTTGTCCACGCAAGAGATCCAGCCTTTGAAACTCTCTTAGATGTGCTTGGGCCAGACGAGGCAGTGGCTTGGTCTTTTCTACCAGAAGATGCAGTGGGGTGATGATGAGATTGAGCTTGGGTGGACCCTGAAGCTCCTGAAAACCCTGCTGCTCCAGAGCTACCATCTGGTGGAGGAGGTGGAGGAGGATGAGGTGGAGAGCCAGGAGGTGTACGAGGTTTTTGTCCCCTTTTTTTTTCCCCCTTGGGCTTTTAGTTAAATAGAAAACCTTTTAAGACCAGTTTTTAAATTTTTATCCTTTTTAAATCCAGGTTAAAAAAATGCCCCTTAAAACATTCTTCTGGAATTTTTTTTTCCACCTAAGATTTTAAACGGTTTTCTAGGGTTTCCCCATTAAAACCCCCCTTTTCCCGGGGGTAAAGCAACATGATTTTTTCCCTTTTCCTTTTTTAACTTCAGAACCCTAATTTTTTCCTTTTTTATTTTTAAAAGGCTTTGGGCATTTGTAAGGGGCCCCCCTTTTTAAAAGGGTTTTTTGGGGGGGTTTTTCAGGAATTTTTTGATCTTGAAGGGAGCTTTAACTTTTCCGATAAGTCTTTTTAGTAACCAACCCTTTATAAATTTTTTTTTCCCTGGTTTTTCCTTTAAAAATCTTTGTTTTTAAAATTTTTTAATTTTGGGTTTTTGGGGAAAACAATCCCTTAATCCGTGGTTTTTAAATTTTTCCTTTCTTTTTTTTTCAATTTCAGACGGGGGTTGTTTATTGAAATCTTCATGTTCACCCTAACGTTTGGGTTCAAAAAGGGGGGGGTTTTTAAAATTTTTTTATTTGTTTTGAAAATTGGGGGGGAATTTCCCCCTTTTGTTTTCCCCAATTGAAATGGGTAATTATTATTCTTTTCCTTAAAATTTATCATGGATTGGACTGAGCTACAATTTAAATTTGGGTGATTCCCTTTCCCCTTTTTTCAATGCTTTGGGATGATTTTTTCCCTTTTCAAGATTTGTGTTGTTTGGGTTAAAAAAAAAGGGTGAAGAAAAAGGGGCTAGTAAATTTTCCTTTTTCCCGCCCCCCCGGGAAAAGGTCACTATTCCGGGCACTGATTTTTAAGGCCCCCTTTGGATCTTGTTATTCAACAGGTTTTTTTTTTTACCCAACTTTTTGTAGACAGGTTTTCCCCCTTTTCTTAATTCCCAACTTCATCCCCCTTTGACTTTTTTGTTTCAAATCCCAGTTTTGGTATATTTTTTTGGTTCTAAATTTTTGGGGGGCCCCGTTTTAAAGGGAAATTTCCTTTTCTTTGGATACCTTTTTTTTTTTGGGGTTTTATTGGAATTAAAGAAAAAACTTTTTACCAAAGAGTCGAACTCTTTTTCCCCATAATTCAATAAATTGTAAAACTTGATATAAGAAACCCGAAACTTTAAAAATTTCTTTTTTTTTTTAGAAAGCCCCTTATTTTTCCCGAAGTTATTGGAGGCCCAATAGAAAGCTTTCAGAAAACTTGGGGGGGGGGAAAAATACTTTTATAAAAAAAAGGGGAAAACCCTTTTTGATGACCCCCTTTTTCTGGTGATTTACCGGGGGTTTTTTTTCGGGAATTAATAGGGAAACCCCCGCTTTGGAAATTTTTGTTTTTACAACCCCAAAAAACCCCCCCGGAGCACCCAAAACCGAATTTTTCCGGGGAAAAAAAAAAAAAAAACCCCGGGAAACCCACGATCACGAAAGGGGGAAAGCCAAATTTTTAAGGGGTGGGTCAATATTTTACAAAAATCTTGAAAAAAACAAACCTTCATGCCCCCACCAACCATTGATTCGGAACAAACCCAGCGGGGAAATTAAAAAATTTTTCCAGAACGGAATTTAAAAAAAAGGGAAGGGGGAAAAAGGGAATCCAAAAATTTCTTTAAGGGTAAACTTATTATAACAACCCCAATTTTAAAAGGCAATTTTAATTTATATTTTTTTTTAAAATCAAAAAATTTTTTTTTTGACAAAAACAATTTTAAAAATTTAAAAAAAGGGGTTGTTTTCCTAAACAACCCCCCGTTTTAAAACCCAAAAGAATAAAATTTTTAAAAATTAATTTTAAAGAAATTTTTTTTAGCTTTAAAAAGGCCCCCCCAAAAAATTTTTTTTTTACCAAATCTTTAAAGTTTTTTCCAACGGAAAGGGGTAAAAGAAATAAAAAAACCAAACCCTATTTAATTAACCCCCCCCCCCAAATATTCCTTATTCCCCCTTCTTTTCTTTTTTTTTTTTTGCTTTTTTGGGTTTTGGTCATATTTTAACCCCTTTCTTTTCTCTCTTGTTCCCAAAAAAAATTTTGGGAAGGGGGAGGGGAAAAAGTAAAAATAGTTTAAAAGGGGGAAAAGTTTTGGGGAAAAGCTCTTTTTTTTTTTTTTAAAATCACTTTTGAAAGGGGAAAACCCCTTTGGTTTATACCCAAATTTTCTCCCTTTTTTGGTACCGGCCCCCCCTTTGAAAAATTCCCCAAAGGTTCCCAAACCCCATTTTTAAACCCAAAACCTCGAACAATTTTTTTCATTAGGGGTTTTTTCCCCCCCCTTTTTTGGGTAAGAAAAAATTTTTTGGGGTTTTTTTATTTTTTTGGGAAAACCGATTGGGGGAAAAATTTTAAAAAAACCCATTTTTTTTAAGTTTGGGGAAAATTTCAAAAAAACCCCAAAAAATTTATTAAAAATTTTAAAGTTTTTGGAAAGGGGCAACCCCTTTTCCAATTGGGATTAAAAAGGCTGATATTTTTTAAAAATTTTAAGCTTTTTTCATTAATTTTTGCTAAGTCTTGTTTTGGGGTTTTTGGGGGGGATTTTGTTTTTGTTGTTATGGTTTTTTTTATATTTTTAGTTTCCCATGAAACCCTTTTTTTTTCCCAAAAAGAAAAAATTTGGTCTGGGTTTATCAATGATTTTATTAACCCTGTAAAATTTTTCCCCATAAGTTTGGGGTCGTTTTGAAAACGGGTCTTTGGTTTTTAAATGGGCCAACCCAAACAAAAAAAGGGTTTTTTTTTTAAAAAAAGGAGACCAAAAAAAAATAAAACTTAAAAAAAAATTAAAAACCTTTTTAAATTTGTTCAAAGAAAAAAAAAAATTTTTTTAAAACGGGGTTGTTCGAAACCGTTTAAAATTTTGAAACAAACATAAGAAAAAAATTTTTTTACGGTTTTTTTATTCGCATTGTAAAATTTTGGAAAATTCCCTCAACATAAATAAAATTTTTTAAAAAAAAAATTTTTTTAAAAAAAATTTTAAATTCGAAAAATTTTTTTGAAAAAATTTTATAGGTATCCATTTTTTTTTAAATTTTAAAAAATTTGTTTTTTTTTTTTTTTTTAAAAAAAAAATAATTTAAAGTTTTCCCCAAAAAAAAAACTTAACTTTTAAATTTTTAAAATTTAAATCAAGCCAAAAACTGGGTTTTTTTTTTTTAAAATTTTTTATTTTTTAAACGTTTTGGGTTTTTTTAAAATTTTAGGTTTTCCTTCCCTTCGTTTTTTTCTTTGTATTTTTCACCCCTTTTTTTTACGCCCTTTTTTCCCTTTATTAGGGGGTTTTAAAAGTTTAAATTTTTTTTCCCTTTTTTTTTTGTTTTTAAATGATTTTTAACTTAGTCCTTTAAAAATTTTTTAAACTTTACCAAAAAAATGAAATTCCAGTTCGAAATTAGAAAATTTTCCCAGGGTGAGGAAAAAATTTCCCAAAAGGGGTTGGTAAAATTATTTGGGGAAAACCCAAAAAAATTTGCCTTGGTGATGACTTTTTCCAGGGGGGGGGAAAAATCCCCCCGGGGGGGTAAATTCCTTTTCAACATAATTATTTTAAACTCATTTTTTTTAAATTTAAAAATTTTTTATAAAAGGGCGAAATTTTTTTTTTTTTTTTTTGGGGGGTTAAAGTCTTTATGGGGGTTGAACTAAGGGTTGAATTCCTTTTTGGTTTTTTTTTAAAATCCTCTTTTTAAACAAAACCAAAATTAAAAATTTTTTTAATTACCCTTTTTTTTACATTTTTTTCCCCCAAAAAAAATTTAATAACCATAGTGGACCTTTATATTTTATTTATGCTTTTTTATTTTTGGAAAAAATTTTAGTTTTAAATCCTTGGGGCAAAAAAAATTTTATTAGTTTTTTCTTTTTAAAAATTTTTTTTTCTATCCTCCCTTTTTTTTCTTCCCCCATCCCGACCTTCCCAATCCCTTTTTTGGGGTTTTTCTTTTTGGGTTTCCCTTTCCCATCTACCCCCTTTGCCCCTTTCCCCAAATTTCCCTTTTTTTTCCCTTTTTTTTTTTTTTTCTTTTCCCGGGGGGGTTGGAAAAATATTATCTCTTTCCCCTTTTCTTTTTCCCTCAATTCCGGGAAAACCACTCCCCTTGGGGGCCTTTCCTCTTCCTATCCCCAAAATTGGGGAAAAAAACGTCCTCTTATCCCCTTTGCCCATCCCCCTAAAGCCCCCAAAAAACCCCTTTACCACCTTCCCAACCAAACCGCCCCTTTTCAATCAAACCCCCTTCCATAACCCCCCAAACTTTGACAAACCTCCTACTGCCCCCCCTTTAAATAACAAACGATCCTTATTTCAAACCCTCCCCCCTTAAAAAAACCCACCTAAACGGGGCCCCCTTTTATGCTTCCCATTCTGACTTAACAAACCCCTTCTCATTCAAACCCTTCCCCCAAAAAAATAACCCCAACGAACTCAAAAAAATGAACCTTTCTTTTCAATTTTTTTTTCCCCCCCCTCTTTACCCCCCCCCTTAAAATCTCCAATATCAAAAAATCTTAATACTTTTTCCACTTCACTTATTGCCCCTTCAACATTTTCCCAAATTCAAAAAAGGGCCTTAAATACTTAACCCCCCCCCAAACAGTCCTCTCCATAAACAAACAAACCCAATTTTCTCCCGGGGTCCCAAACCTTAAAAGATTTTTTAAAAAAAAAAAACCAATCATCAAACCTATTTCTTATCCGCTCTTCAAAACAAAACTTCATAATTTTAAACCCAAAAAAAAATCATTTTTAAAATTTAAAA
This sequence comes from Artemisia tridentata subsp. tridentata, assembly GCA_021014915.2. Lineage (NCBI taxonomy): Eukaryota > Viridiplantae > Streptophyta > Magnoliopsida > Asterales > Asteraceae > Artemisia > Artemisia tridentata. The sequence goes on from CP139509.1 coordinate 263,913,198, forward strand.
CCCTTTCCCCCAAAATAACTTTAATCCTCAACCCTAAAACCATTTCCCTAAAAAAAAAAAACCCTTCCTACCCCATTTTTTTACTTTAAAATCATCTTCAAAACCTTTCTCCCAAAATTAAAATTTCAAAAAAAACCCCTCCCTCTCTTGTTTGAATCCCTAAACAAAAAAAAAAAAAATATCCTAAATTGGTCTTTTAAACCCTTTCCCAAAATCCCTTTTTTGTTAATTTTATACAAATAAAATTTTTCTTTTTTCCCATCTTAATACTGTAAATTTTTAAAAATTTTGGGGGTTCTTTAAAAATTTTCTTTTAAAAAGGAAAACTTAAAAAACCCTTTTAAAAAAAAAATTTTCCCCTCTTTTTCCTTTCCTTTTCCCTGTCCTTTTCCCCTAAATTTTTCAATTAAAAAAGGGCCCCCTTTCCGGGCCCCCCTTAAAAATCCTATAAAGCCTGACATATCCTTTGTATCTTCCCCCAAATCAATTTTTTTTTAAAAAATTTTATTGTACAATTTCATTTTTGGGCAACTTTTTAAAAAAATTTACCCCTTTGAATAGCTGGTTTTTTCCTTAAAATCTTCACCTCAATACTTTTTTTTATCCAACTTCCCAAATCCTTTTTTAAAATTGCAACCTTTTAAAATATTACTTTTAGGATCAACTTTTTCCCTCTTTAAAACCCCTTTTTTTAAACCCTTTTGGGTTTGTTTTTCTTCCCGGCGCCTCATTCCTTTTTAAACCTTTAAATTTTTTAAAAAAAAAAATTTTAAAAAATTAAAAAAAAATTACATCTTTCTTTTCCAAAATTAAAAAATTTACTTTTTAAACTTTTTTTTCCCTTTTTCCCCAAAAAAATTTTTCCCTGAACCCCATAAAACCCCCCCCCTTTCCCCCACCTTTTTTTCCTCTTTTTATTCTAAGTACCGCACTCTTCCTCCCCCCCCTTTAAATTTTTTCGTTTTTTTTTGGGGTTTCAAGGTTCCTTTCTTTTTTCTCTTCTTCTTTCCTTCGGGGTTACCCCCCAAAGCCTTTTTTTAAAATTTCCCCCCCTACAACCCCCTTCAATTTAAACTTTTTTTTTTAAAACCCTTTTCTTACGGGGTTTCCTTGTTTTCCCCAATTCCCTTCTTGGGTGCTTTCAAATTACCCCTTTTTTTTTTTTGGGGGGGGGTTTCTTAGCATTCATTTATTTCCTTTCTTTTTTAACCCCCCTTTGCACTTCTTTTTTCCCTCTTCTATTTTTTTTTTTCAACCCGGGGTCCTAAGGGGGCCCCCTTTAAAAATTTCCCCAACTATTTTTCCCCCAAAATTTACACTTTTTTTTCCCCTTTTTTTCCCCTTCAAACCTTTTTCCCCTTTCCAATTTTCTTATTTTTTTCCACAATAAATTTTTTTCATCCTTGGGGTTTTTTCCTTTAATCTCTTTTTTAAATTCAATTTTATTTTTTTTTCCCCCTTTCCCTCTTTTTCTTTTTTTCCCCATTTTTAAAATTCCAATTTAAAAGTTTTTTTTAATTTTTTTCTTTTTTGGCCTTTGGCTTTCTCTTTCCAAAAAAACCTTCTTTTTTTTTTTTTTTGGGGGTTTTTTTTGAAAATTTTTTTTATTTGTTCTTTTTCGGGCTAAATTTTTTCCTTTTAAAATCTTTTTAAAATAAACAAAACCTTTTTCAATCATTCGGTTTTTAAAACTCCCTCGGTTTCCTTCATTTTCCTCCTCCCATTCCCCCCTTTTTCCTTCTCTTCCCTTAAAAATATATACTTCGTCTTTCCCCATATTTCTTTTTAATTATCTTTTAATTCTTTGGGGGAAACTAAAAAAAATTTTTCCCAAAAGACTTTTTTTTTAAAATCATTTCCCTTTTCTTTTTCCCCAACCCCAATACTGCTTTTCTTCTTTTTAAATTTTTTTTCCCTAATAACCCATTCCCCTTTTTATACTTTTTCTTAAAATAATTCCCCCCGGGGTTTTTTCAAAACCTCCTTCTTACTTCAATCTTTCCCAAATTGTATTTTCCCAAATCCCCTTTGGGGTTTTTCTAACCTTTCCTCTTTTTCCCAAATTTCCTTTTCCCTATTTCTATTCCGAATATTTTTTTGGGTTAAACTTTCCTCCAAAATCCCCAAACCGGGGGTCCCCCAGTTTTCTTTTTAAAAACAACCTAATGTCTAAAAAACAAGCTAAAACCCTTTCCTTTTTTTTGTATACCCAAACTCCCTTTACTTTCGACTCTTTGTTCCCCCCCCCTCCCTTCTTTGTTTATTTTTAAATTGCTTCCTGCCCCCTTTCACGTCTTTGTCCCCCCCGTTGGGGAAATTAATTTTTTTTAAAATTTTAAAACCTTTTTTCCCAAATAAAATCTTTTAATTTCTAAAATACCCCCCCCAATGGCTCCCTTAGTCCCCCCGAACCCCCCCTAAAAAAAACCCCCAACCCAAAAACCCCCCAACTAACCCCCCAAAAAAACCCCCCCCCCCAAACCCCGCCCCCACCACCCCCAGAAAAAACCCCCCCCTCCCAAAACTTTTCAACTTTTGGTTTTTCCAAAAACAAAAACCCCCCCTCCTTCGAAAACCCCCCCCCTTTCCTTTTCTCCAAAACCCCCAACTTCTTTCTCCAAACAAACCTTAACCTTTTTTTCCCCAAAATCCTTTCGAAAAAACACCCACAAATTTTTAAACAACTTCCCCCCCCCACTTTTGCTTCCCTCGGGTTTTCAAATTAAAAAAACTTAAAACCCTCAAGCCAAATGTTTTTTGTTTTTTCACCCTTTTTCCCCCAAAACTTAAAAACCCTGCCCTAACCCCCTACCTCATTTTCTTGTCCCCTTTGGGGTTTTCCCCTATCACTCCCTTTTTAAAAAAAAGGGGGTCAAAAATAAATTGGGAAAAATGGGCCTTTTTTTTTTTTTTTAAGTTTAAAACCCAACCCCCCAAAAAAGGAGGTTTTTCTCTTCTTATTTCCCCTGGGGTTCAGCTAACTTAAAAAACCCCCCCTCCCAAACAAAAACTCACAAATAAAAATACTTTTTAAATCCTTTTTTTTCCCCCCTTTCCTCTTTTTAATTTTTCCCCAAAAATTTCCCCCACATCTTCCACTTTTGGAAAAAACTTTTTCTCTAAGTTTTTTCCCTTTTTTGGAAAATTGGGGCCTTTTTTTTAAAAAAACTTTTTGTTGATACTTTTTTGGGGGTTTATTTTTAAAATATTTTGGATTTTTTACTTTGCGTTTTATTTTTTTTAAATTTCACGTTTAAATTAAAAACCCCCCAATGCCTAAAACCCCAACTATATAATTTTTTTAAAAAAATGTTTTTCCCTCCAAAATTTTTTAAAAAAAAAAAAAAAAAAAAATTTGTTTCTTTACTATTCTTTTCTTAACCCCTCCGTTTCAAAAACCAACCTTATATCCCCCTTCTATTTAACTTTGGGGGTATTTCTTTTACCCCTTTCTTTTTTTAAAAAAATCCCCCAAAAACTTATTAAACCCCAAAAAAAAAAATTTTCCAAACATTTTCCCCTTAAAACCCTTTTTAAAAACCTTTTTCCCCCCCAAACCCCAAATTTGTTAAAAATTTTTATTTTTTTCTCTTTTTTCCGCTTATAATTTTTTTCTTTTTTTGTTTTTAAATTATTTTTCTTTTCCCTTTTTCCAAGCTTTCTTTCCCCATCTCTACCCCTTTGTCTTTTTTTTTCTTTTTTTAAACTTTTTTTTTACTGGTTTTAAACTTTTAAAATTTTGGGGGGTTCGATTCCTCCTCCCACACACACCCCCCCTCACCCAAACCCTCTTCCCTTTTTTTAATCTCAAACGGGGCTTTTCAAACCCAAAAACCCACTTCAAAGGACCCCCCCCCCGGGTTCCCCCACCCGGTCCCCCCCCCTTTCCAAACCCCACGGGTTTCCTTTAAAAACCCCTTTCCCCCAAAAAATTCCAATACTTCTAAATTTTAGAGTTCTGGCGGTTTCCTTCTTTTTTTCCCAAAATTTACTTCCCTTGTTTTTCAATTTTCTCCCTTTCTTTTTTTCTCTGCTCCCTTTTTTTTTTTAAAATTTTTCCTAAAAATTTTTTTTTTTGGCTTACCCCCGTAATTTTTTACCAGGGGGGCCCTCCTTTTCCAATATCCACTCTGTTTAAAGGCAATTTTTTTCTGTTGTTTTTTCTTTTCACTTATAAAAAATTTTTTTAATCTCAGGGTCCTTTTTTTACCCTTAAATACCTGACCATCCCCCTATTTTTAACCCTTCTCCCTAATTAACTTTATTTTTTTTTCCCCTTTTTCTTTTTTTTTTTTTAAATTTTCCCCCTTTCTTTCTCCCATTTTTTTCTTTTTAATCCCCCTGTTTCTGTTTCTTTTTGTATTTTTTTTAGATCCCCCCTTGGGGGATTTTTAACTTTTCCCCCTTGTTTTTAAACCCCCATACCTTTTAAATTTAAACCAAAACCTTAAACCTCGGGTCGATTTTGCTATTTTACCCTTTTTTTTTTTCCCTTTTTCCCCCTTACTGTCCTAATAAAAAATTTTTTTACTTCCAAAATTGGCTTTAAATTTTCTTTCAAAACCTTTTCACCCCTTAAACCCTTTGGGAAATTTAAATTTTTCCCCCTTCAATTTTTTCCCCCCTCGGTATTTTACCCAACCTCCTTTAAACCAAATCCAAAAAATTTTTAAAATTATTCCCTCACTTCCCCTTTAACTACGCTTTCCTTTCCCTTCATCTTTTTTTTGGGCACCAAATTCCCCCTAAAAATTTTTTCTTTTTTTCTCTCCCCCTAAAAAATATCTACTCTTTTTTTTGAAAACTTTATGATTTTTATTTTTTTTATTTTGGGGTTTAAACCCTTAAAATTTCTTTTAAAAATTTTTTTTTCCCCCCCCAAAAAAAAATTTTTTTCCTTTTTACAAATTTTAAAAAATATTAAAAACTTTCTTTTTTTTCTTAAAAAGTTTGTCCTTTCAGGTTTATAAAGGAAAACCCCTTTTTTGAGGGGTTTAAACTTTTTTCCAAAATAGAAAACCCCAAATTGGGGGGGAAAAAAAAAATTTTTGTTGAAAAATTTGTTCAAAAAATTTCCCACCTTAAAAATTTTAAAAGGGGGACCTTTCATCCTTTATTAAAACTGCCCCTAGGTATAACTTTTTTTCCGAATAAAACCTTTTTCCGCCCCTTTGAATTCCTTTTTCCATTTTTAAAATCCCCTCTTTCACCATCTAACCCTTTAATGTACCCAAACTTTTTATTGGGCAAAAACAAAAAAAATTCATTGGCCCTTTAAACGAACCGGGGGCGATGTACCAGGGGTGATTCTTTTTGTGTTAGGTGGGGGGTTAACAAGGTTAACTTTGGTTTTAACCCAACCTTTTCCTTTTTTGTTGGTTTTTTATGAAAAGGGGGGAAAAATCATATCGAAGCTCGTTGGGCAGATGCTGCAATTTGCCCCTTTACCTTCATAATACATGTCTTCGAATCTTTTGATTTTGATCAGGGAAAAACCCCTCAGGAATTTGTAAAGATTGTTATCATTCTTTTACTGTGACTCTTTAGAAATATTAATCCCTCTTCTAGATCCGCTTACGTTTATGAGGCCAATTTGAATCATTTAAATGGTTCTTTTGATTTCTGGAGGACAATTTGTACTTGTACCCCTTTGTCTTTTAGAGTACCAGTGATGAATCCCCAGCTCTGCATCACGATCATATTTGACGAGCCTTTTAACAAACAGATTGCTGTTAATAGCTGCTTCTTCAATGGCTGATTGTGTGTAATGAGCGGCTGGTGTGAAAGTGATAGAGTTAGCGTACTTTGTCGTCCCTTGAGCTCCATTCTTTAGAAGTTCCAGATCTTTGTTGAAGAACATTTGAAAGGGAATTTCCGAGTGATGATGTCTTCGTATCACGGTCAGTGGCTTGGTCTAATCTGTGATGAATGGTTGATTCTTGCCAACTTTCCTGACGACGTCTGGACTAGCCCAGTCGAAGTCACTTGACATTGCCCGTGCAATGTTTTCAAGGTGATATTCGAGTTCTGCTGCGCTATTGGATTTGTTTTTCAGAAGAAGGAAAGCATCATTCTTGATCCGACGAAGTTCCTTCTTGGTCATTTTCTTGATATTGAGAGTTCTTTTAATTTCTTGAGTAACAGCAAAGGTCTGTCTTCAACTCGTGAAGCTTCGTCAGTCTGAACTTGAGCGCTTGCTAGATGATCGAACCATTCATTTCCTAGCACATCCGTATCATTATCCAGCCATGTGACAACTGTTGGTCCGGTAGATGACTTTCTGCTGTGTGAAGGCTTGGACTTGGATGGCTTTGGTTTTGGTGATGGTGATGGTGAATGAGGTTGATCATCGTGTGGCTGGAATTCCATATCTTCAGTTGTAAATTGCTCATGGTGATGCTCGGTTTCAGTGGGACCAGAGGATTGATGTTTAGAAGGTTGAGATGATGGTTTATGTTCCGTTGGCTCCTGAATGTGAATCCCTGACCCACCTTTGTGTTTCTTTTGTTCGGGTTTAGGGTCCTGATCATCCTCATCATCTTCTCGAATGCGTTTTCCTTTGTCAGCAGTTTCCTTGCATGACTTCTTCTCAATATGTGCTTGAAGAGCTGCTATCAGGTTAACTTCTTCTGGAGAAGGAGAGGTGATTTCAAAGAGTCGATCGAGAAGCACAAGCTCGATATATTCAGTAGTGAGTTCTGGAAGTGGTTTGGAGTGGGAAGAAGAAGAGACAGCTTCTTTGATCTTTTCGTCAAGTTGTGCATCAATGTGTTCATTTATGTTTTGCTGAAGATCAGGAAGAAATTGCTTAACAAATTTCTTTGCCTTGCGTGTCATATGATCTTTGATGTTGAAACAAGGAATTCATCTATCTGCTTCTTGCTTTCCTGCATTTCTTCCATTTGTTGAGACAACTTCTTGACTAAGTCTTCCATTTCAGCCAATTTAGTTGTAGCTTGGTTGTCTCGTTGTGCTTGTGCTCTCTTTACTGCCCTTTTGAGTTTCTTTGCTGCAGGAGTCACAACCTCAACTTTCGTAACATGGACGATTCTTCTCTTGCTCTTTCCTTTGTAGGCCTTAAGGATATCTTCAGAAACTGATGCTTTAGATTTAGATTTTGGTGATGAAGATCGCGAAGATGATGGAGTGAGAGAAGGGATTGGATCATCAGATTTAGTATTTGATTCCTTTTGAGGTGAGGGTGGAGGTGTTGGATTCTTCGGCGGTGACCCAGGAGGTGTCTTGGGTGAAGAAGCAGTCGAGGACTGAACTTGTGGTTGTTCTTGCTGCTGTTGTGGGTTATGAACGACCATAGCCAGATTAGATTCTTTTGTGTCCTTTAGAGGGGAAGGAGGAGGTGTTGGAGTGTGAGAACGAAGGTAGCTATCTGCTTCCAGGTTAGCTTGAGCCTCCTCCTTACGTTTCCTTTCTTCTTCCTGTTTAGCTGCTTCCTCAAGATCTTTGGCTGCTTTAGTTGTTTGGTCTCCTGAAATGTCTTTTTCTTCTTCTAAGTTCCAATCTTCATTATCATCATTACGTGTTTGTTCCTCGGATTGTCATCAAACATAGAATCAGAAATATCCTTATCAGATAAAACAATGTTGCTATCCTGATCTTTTTCCTTTTCCTCCTGAGTTGGTGCTCCCAAGTCGGGTTGATTAACCGAACTTGTTTGCTGTGAAGAGACCTTTGTTGATTCAGCTCCAGACCCACCGGGTTGATTAACCGGATCATCTTGGGTCATGGCTTCTTTAGGAACAGTTTGTGATCCTCCAACTCCATGTGTTCTTTCGTATTCCATCTGTTGTTCCAATACTCTCTTTGCTCTACGCTCTTCATCTTCTTTTAATGATTTGAGATTTTGTTTTTGAGCATTTTCCTTAGAGATCTTATTGTGAAATTCACCTTCTTCCTCAGTCATAAAGACGTGTTCTTCTTCAGATTCAGATGATTCAGAGTTAGATTTTGTATCTTCATCAACGATTCTATTCGGTTCAGGCTTTGGCTGTGGTTTACTGGGTACTCTTCTCTTGATGAATGTTGTTCTTGGATGTTTTTCTTTTGGTTTAGAGACACTTGAGGCACTTCCTGTCTTTGTCTTACCTTTTGAATGAGTCTTTGAAGATCTAGATTCTTCAAACATCTTGGCAAGACCCACACGACGTTCTTGGTATGCTTTGTCGTAATCATGATAAGCTTTTGTTTCTTTGACCTCATCAGGCATCAAAAATTCTGGCAACCTTGAACCTTGCTTTCGCGTGCTTTCTTTTGGGAAATAAACTTTACCCAATGTTTTATCCATGCTATACTCATGAACTTCTTGATCTGTAGGACGCTTATCAAGGTCTTCATGTTGATCAAGTAGATAGCTGATAAGAACTTTGGTGAATCGAACAAATGGGATTTTCTTGAAAATTTTACGCTGTAAGTACATTATGTCGTCCCAAATCAGAGCAGCAAAGTCAATAGGTTCTTGGTTTAGAAATCCCCACAAGACTTGAAGATGAGACAGTCTTGGATGCTCAAACCCACTATCTCTTCCAGTTATTGAATGTGTTATGATGAAGAAGATAGTCCTCCAGGGTTGAGGAATGTATCTGGCATTAACCTTGGAGATTGTGGTTAATGGTGTATCAGGTTGAACATCATAACCAATATCTTCCAGGAATTGCATGACCTCTGACTCTGAAGGTGTTGGGTGGAATCGGGCAGCAGCTTCAGGTGCCTCTGGAAGTTTCAAGGCTTTTCTGAGTGTAGCAGGTGTAACTCTGATTTTCTTCCGATCCAGTGTGCAAGTAAAGTACTTGTCATCATTGCTCTTAGTGAAGGTATCCCAGAATTGATGAATATATAGCTCTGGAATGGTGTCTGAACTGTCAAGAATATCCCTGCATTTGTGAGCTTTGAGAATCTCTACAGCAATCTGACAACTTGGATCAGAACATTTGATCTTGTCCAATTCTACCCGTGAATTGTTCTTCCCTATTTCCAGAGTATACCCACGAGGAAAAACTTCTTCTTTGGTGAGAGCAGGAAGAGGTTGTTGTTGTGAAGATGCCATTGATGTTTCTGAATCAACAATCATATACAAATATATAGAATGCATGTTTGTTAGAAAAATTGTTAGCTTTTAAGAACAACACATAGCATCCTATTGTATTAATGATTGTTTGTTACATGCTTGGTTAAAGAATTTATCAAAAACTAGCCAAATTCTATAAAATTTTGATTAATTTTGATAAGTATAAAGGATATACTTAAGGAAATTGATCAAAATGTTATATCAGATCACAATTGCGATAAATTATGTCAACTGCGATAATTATTGTCAACTGCGATAATTATGACAACTGCGATAATTATGACAACTGCGATAATCATTCAATCAAGATAAGTATCTTAATTGAAATAATTATCCAACTGCGATAATCATCTCAACTGCGATAATCATCTCAACTGCGATAATTAGCTCAACTGAGATAATTAGCTCAACTGCGATAATTATCCAACTGCGATAATTATCCAACTGCGATAATTATGACAATCACGATAATTAAGAAAATCAAGATAAAAATCTTAACCGCGATAATTATCCCAACTGCGATAATTATCCCAACTGCGATAACTATCCCAACTGCGATAATTTTGGCCAACTTCGATAAACTCTTATACAAGAGTTTACGAGCATATTTGTCGATGAACATTCGCTTAATTCTTAATTGTAACTCTTGATTTATGTCCACAGATTTACACAAACATCTTAGATGACTATTATGAGTATTTTGGCTAAGTTATAACATAAACAAACCACAAATACGCATAAATCAAGCTGCTAGTGTCCATGTTCTTCATAAACCCTATCATTCAATCGATTCACATACAATGTTTTATGGGTACAAATCAAGCATAGCATTATTCAATTAAACATCAAATAACATCTTTCCAACCAACAGATTATCCAATAATACATTCACAAGGTTTTCCCCAAATCGTTGCTTAAACCCTAATATTCGATTAGACTAATTTGTGGTTTCTGGGTGTGAGTAAGCATGCAATATAGGTTAACTGACATTGTAAAAACATTATCGTACAATCATTTAACACTCAAACACTCTAAATCAAGAATCCCCAATTTTAACGCAAAACCTAGAACTAAATTTTGCAATTTTGAATATTCGAACCGTTGGATCATGATATCGTTCAAAACCATCTTTTATAATAACATTCTAAACATAAGATCACTCACAAATTATGAAAAAATTGAGCGGATTTGCAGATTTAATGATAGCCGTTGATGATGGTGGGTGGGGTGAATTAACTTCGGTTGGTGGAGTTGGCAGATGTAATAACTGCGGTTATTAATTTCTAGACTTAAATATCTATCTTTTAACTTTTGCAAATATTACACATTTAATCCCCTAACCTAGGTAACTTTTGAGCACTAGATCCTAAACCACCATCATGCTAAACCTAAGTCTCATTTTTTACTTTTAATGCACACAACTTTTCATCTTTATCATCTTATCACCAAAATTTTGAGAAACAACAATTTCTGAGAATATATGCAAGTACAATTGAAAACTTGTGGTAAAAATTATCTCCCCCTCAACACGTGTTAAAAAATAATTATAGACATTGTAAAAATAAACACCGTGTTGGATGAGGGATTGTACTTGCATTTTTTTTTTTTTTTTTTTTTTTTTTTTTTTTTTTTTTTTTTTTTACAAAGATAGTGTGGATATGTTTGACTTGGTTATTTATTTTTAAGAAATTTTTCCAAATCGTTTGGCGTCAAACATCTCATACCAATCCGGTGAACCAGATCCACAAATCTTGCATGAGGCAAGGCTTTTGTGAACAGATCCGCCAGTTGGTGTTCAGTTCCCACAAAGTATAATTCAACAGTTCCCTTTTCCACGTGTTCCTTGATGAAATGATACCGGAGATCAATATGCTTGGACTTCGAATGCTGGACTGTGTTGCATGAAATGGCAATGGCACTCTTGGAGTCGCAATACATCGGAATCTTGTTGAATGTGTAACCGTAGTCCATTAGTTGTGATCTCATCCAGATGACTTGAGCACAACAAGCAGACATGGCTACATATTCAGATTCTGTTGAAGACAGTGAGGTGCAGTCTTGTTTCTTTGATTGCCAAGAGACGAGCTTGTCACCCAAGAATTGAACTCCCCCTGATGTACTATTGCGTGTGTCTAAGCATCCTGCATGGTCAGCGTCTGAAAATGCAACAAGTTCAAACCCAGAATCCTTTGGATACCAGATCCCCAAGTTAATGGTTCCCTTTATGTATCTAAGGATTCTTTTAACGGCTGACAAATGCCGTTCATCGGTCTAGACTGATATCGGGAGCAAAGATATGTGGCAAATACAACATCCGGTCTGCTAGCTGTGAGATACATGATCGAGCCAATGATACTACGATACTTCGTAGGATCAATGAGTGTCCCATGGATGTCAGCATCTAGCTTCGGAGATGAGGAGGACATTGGGGTATTATAGGTGTCACAGCTGGTCATACCATGCTTTTTCAGGATTTCCTGAGCATATTTTGACTGACTTAGAAATATACCACGGGGTGATTGATGAACTTGCAATCCTAGAAAGAAAGAAAGTTCACCCATCATAGACATCTCAAAGTTTTGTTTCATTAGTTTAGAAAAAGCGTTTGAATATTTTTTATTGGTTGAACCAAAAATAATATCATCCACATAAATTTGTACGATGAGAATGTCGTCCCCGTGTGTTTGTATAAACAAAGTCGGGTCAACAGTTCCAATGGTAAAATGATTAGCAAGGAGAAATGCGGACAGTTTATCGTACCATGCCCTCGGGGCTTGTTTAAGGCCGTAAAGGGCTTTCTTAAGCCGATATACATGGTTAGGATGATCTGGATCCACGAAGCCTTCTGGTTGTGACACGTACACCTCTTCTCGGAGTTGTCCATTGAGAAATGCCGTCTTCACATCTATCTGATATACTGTGATATTCTTGTGGGCTGCGTATGCCAGAAACATTCTAACTGCCTCAATCCGAGCTACTGGAACAAACGATTCTTCGAAGTCAATACCCTCTTCTTGGCTGTATCCTTTTGCTACCAGTCGGGTCTTGTTACGAATCACTGTACCATCTGCACCTAGCTTGTTTTTCCAAATCCATTTCAATCCAACCACATAAACTCCATCTGGTCTTTCAACTAATTCCCAAACTTCCAAACGTTTGAATTGTTCCAACTCCTCTTGCATGGATTCAATCCAATTGTCGTAGGTAAGGGCTTCTTTGATGTTTTTAGGTTCAGATTGACAAACAGTGAGTGCATACATGCAATGTTCACTGTATGAATGAAGTTTTTGTCTTGTGAGGACTGGATTGTTAGGATTGCCAATTATGTTTACCAAAGGATGATCTCTTGTCCATTTGTGGGTGGATGGAAAATGTTGAATGTTGTTATGATGATCTGACGGGTCCATATTGCTCGAGGAGGATTCTCCTGATTCTGGAATGGTTGGTGGTAGAGCAAATGGATTGAAGAATGCGTTCCCGTCATAATCTGATGGTGTGGAAACCTGATTAGAAGTGGGGGATGAATCTTCAACTGCTGGTTGAGGTGTTGTGTCCATTGAAGATGATAGTTCAGGTTGTGGTGCATCGGTAGCAACTACGGTAGAGGTAGATGCTGATTGATCAGGTGCTTGTTGTATGACATGTTGAGCAGCGGAACTGGTGGAAGCATCTGATGCACTAGTAACACGAACGTCATCAAACATTGGTGCAAACAAATCTTCCAAATCCTTCCTGTTGAAAGGTAGGGGTGCAGCCGAAGATTCAGGGAAGTTAAGACGATTATTTACGGGTTCCAAGCGGTCTTGCTCAGAAGCCATATCAGTGAGTTCATCAAAATTAGCGTGTATGGTCTCTTGAATTTCCCCAGTCCGACGATTCCAAATTCGATATCAATTGGAGTTTTCACAGTATCCAACAAAAATCCCAATATCTGCTTTAGCCTTAAGTTTACCAAGATCATCCTTATCATTCTTCGGATAACACAATGCTCCAAAGACGTGAAAATAGTTGATGTTTGGTTTTCTTCCTTGTATAAGCTCATATGGTGTTTTGCTGTGTCGTTTGTTGATCATGGCACGATTCTGAGTATAACAAGCAGTGTTGACAGCTTCAGCCCAAAGATAATCCGGTAATTGAGCATTGATCAACATAGTTCGAGCTGCTTCCACAAGCGTACGGTTTTGTCTTTCAACTACACCATTTTGTTCTGGAGTGCGAGCTATTGAAGTCTGATGAACAATACCCTGTTTCTCAGTGAATTCCCGAATGATTTGATTCTTAAATTCAGTCCCGTTGTCTGTTCTGATGATGCGGACGGTGTTGCGGACTTGAACTTGAATCTTGGTGAGAAACGTGATGAGGATAGAAGGAACTTGATCTTTAGTCTGAAGAAAATAGACCCAAGTCCATCGTGAGTAGTCATCCACTATTACCAGAATATACTTCTTCCCGTTAATACTCTGAACTCGCATTGGACCACACAAATCCATATGAAGCAGTTGTAGGACATGATCTGTGCTGTGTTCTGTTTTGGGAGGAAAATGAGCACGGTGACTTTTCCCTTGTTCACACGCAGAACACAAGTGATCCTTGGCATATCTGAATTTAGGTAGACCGTCAACTAATTTCTTCTTGGCAAGGTCAGTGATGGTTTTAAAATTGAGATGAGACAATCTTTTGTGCCATAACCAAGCCTTTGTGGGATGAGCCTTGGAGAGTAAGCAAATAGGAGTAGAAGCTGTCATGCCTTCAAGTGAAATAGTATACAGACTGGTTCCGCGTTTCCCTTTCATGAGATCGTTCCCTTGAAGATCACGAATAAAGCAAGTTTTCTCCCTGAATGCTACTTCCAAGTCTCCATCGCAGAATTGTCCCACGGAGAATAAATTATGACCAAGGCCTTCAACATAGTACACACGGCTGATTTCGATGTTCCCATTAATGTAATCCCCATAGCCCATAATTGCAGCGAAGTGATCATTCCCGAATCTGACCGTTCCGATAAACTTAGCAATGAAGTTCTGAAGAAGTTTGAGATTGCCGGTCATATGTCGGGAGCACCCGCTATCAACAATCCAAAGGACGATTTGAATCACCTGCATCACAATCATTGGAAACAGGTGGAGAATTGATAACGGTTGGATCCGCTGGGTTAGTTACACAAGAGGTTAGTACTTTAGGTAACCATTTAAAATCAAAAGTGTTCTGTAACCAACGTTGCCAGGTCCAACTAGTCTCTGCCTTTTTCCTAAGGAATGCACTAGGTGACTTTGTAGTCTTGGATTTGGGCTTTTCTATTTTCTCCTCAGAAAGATCTAGTGGGGGCATTCCTAAAATGGACTTTGTACAGGTTTTAAGCCTAGAGGAAGCGCCACTATTTCGTTTCTTTCTCTTAGTCAGCAGAGTTTTAGCAACACAGTTTGTATGATCACCAGATAGTATGCTATTACGACAAAAAACACAAGTAGCATCAACCAAAACATCTTCATTAACATTTAAAGATTCAGCATTTGTTACATCAATCTTAGAACTAGACTCAGATAAGTGCAATTCTATTCCTGATGTTACATTTGTCTTATTCAAACTACTAACTGGAACTTCTTCAGACTGAGATAACTTCATCCTAGGTTTCTTGACTCTATTCTTCCTCTGTTTCTTGTGAGTCTTGGAATGGCTGACCTTAGGTGTGGTTTCTAGTCCTGTGGAAGTACAAGTAGCTGAATTAGTGGTCACATCAGATGCTTGGGTGTGAGCTTTGTCTATGACATACATCCCTGGGGCAATCTTATGAACATTTGTTTTTCCTGTGTCTAAAACTCTGATTTTCTTCTTCAAATCAATAATGATGTGTTGGAACTCTTGATTTTGAGAATCTAATTTTCGATTGAGGCGGACTGTGTCATTTCGGTTTTGAAGAATTTCATCCAGTTCCTTTTCATTTTCAAACAATTTAATTCGTAAAAAAGCTTTTGTTTCCTTAAACTTTTCAGGAACGTGACTGTTTTGAAATGATAAAGATGTTAGAAGATGTTGAAATTTAAGTTCAAATTCAACACTCTGTTTTTGACACCAGTCAAGTCATTTTTGAAGATTAAAAGCTTTGTTTTCCACATCATTATTGAGCTGTCGAAGAATCTCATTTTCATGTATCAGATTATCAATCTCCATACGCAACAACTTACTATCCACAGCATGATCATTCACAAGCAAAGCATTACCAGATTCATAGAGCGAATTCATAATGACAGACACCACGTCATAACACAAAACTTTTTCCAAGAGTCGATCATTTTCTTTTGCTAAAAATTTCCTTTGATGTTTTTGACGTTGAATTTTGTCATCTTTAGCTTTGAAAATGGTTTGCATAGATGCAACTTCCGTTTGTAACTCCTCTTCCCATTTTGTTGCGCATTTTTTTCAGATTTCTGACATGAGGAAGAATTTTCTTTTGAAGAATCTCTTTCTTTTCTTTTTGAACAGGAGAAAGAAAAGATGAGATAGGAATTTGAGAACTAAACTCAATTTCACTCTCCAAACGAGAAATGTCTCCATAAAAGTCTCAAAATATCGAAGAACCCGACATTTTGGAGGCATTTGTGGATCAGCAAGATCCTCTGTCAGACAATCTTTGAAATGGACAGCAGTCGTGGGAACAGAAGTTGTAGACGAAGGAGCACTTATGTTTGTGTATGTTAACATTTGTTCTGGATGGTCCTTAGGAGGAACAAATGATTTGCTCAAATGAGGTCGTGCATTATAATCATAATGTATCTTTGAAAATTTTGTTTGTGAATCTGATCGACCCTCAATCTTGTTAGCAAGAAACTCAGTTTCTTCATCAACAGAGTACATAACAACACGTTGAAAGGTATCATCTAACAGAAAATGTTGCATTGTACAACTTAGGATTGTTTTTGAGTGCTTTGTGTAAATTACGGGGTGTGTCACTTCCAAGTGCAAAACTTACTCCTTTAGGACTCGGTTTCACAACATTCTTTTGAATTTGCGTTACAGAATTACCCGTTTTATACACAACGTTTTGAAATTCTTTGAGTTTGGTTTCCAAATCCAGAATTTGATCAAGATAGGAGTCAACACGTTTCCTAGTGGCTTGCTTTTCTTCAAGAAGATCCTTCTGAGATGCAGAAAACTCAGATTGAGTTTTTAACAACTCAGAATTTAAAGCATCAATTTGTTTTTTGAATTCAAATTGATCCTTTTCTTTTTGAGAGAGAAGCTCAGCTTTGGCTACGGTTAGCTCACGAACTTGACTTTCTAGATTTTGAACTTTTACGTATTCTTGTTGAAAAGCTATTTCAAAACCTTTTTCACGTTTATCTTGTTTAAGATATCCCGAAAGTTGTTGTTGGTAGCACTCATTATCCTTTGTTAACAATGCAATTTTATCTTTGAGCTTCTGATTGATGTCATTGCATTTTTCTATTTGTGACTGGGTGGTCAATAACAAGGCCTGTAATTCCGAATCTTGATCAGTCAAAGGATCTGTTTGATCAAGATGATCACAATTGTCATCATCAATGGGATCATCAAATGAAACAACGGTATCATCATCATCAAATGATACAACCGTGTTGATTTGATCATCGAATGTTGATGAGAATGAATCATGTTGATCAAACGTTTCATTTGTAGATGAAGATGCAGCGGGTAAAGCAATTTCATGGATAAGACATGTAGAATCAGGTACCTGAGAAAGACCATCGGTATCATATACCGGGCCTGACTCGGAGATGTTCATTTCTTGCATATTAGCCATAAGCATGACTGCAGCATTTGCCTCTAAATCTTCCATTTCATCATCTGATTCCACATTAGCCATAAAACTTTGATCATTTTGAGTCAACCTTCCAGCAGCTTTTTCATCTTTGAGTGCCATCAAAAGAGCCTCTTTGTGATAAGCACTGCCCATTGTTCTTGGCTTCGGACAAGCATTTGCCATGTGACCGTTCCCCCCACAGTTATAACATGTGATAGACGTATTTGCAATGCCTCTCTGAACATTCCCAACATTCGAATTTCCTCTCTGAGCATTCCCCATACTGTTTCTGTTTGCCCCTGCAGTATTGAACCTATTTCCTCCTGACTGAACCCTTTGAGTACCATATCCACGATTTCCCGAACCATATCTGCCTGAAGACCTATTTTGAATTTCAACTCTGCCATCATGAACAACTGCCTGATTCCTGGTATTTGAAGATGAACGAAGACGGTTGTTGGATTTGGTGAATCTTCCAAATGCGTTAGCAATCAATCCAAATGCTTCATTAAGAGAGTTGAAAGCATCCTCTTCTTCATCATAATCTGCATTTGAGTACAGCATTGAATCGGTGTTGTTGTATGGAACCAGCTGGTTATCAGAGTATGTTGTGGTGCTTCATAAGGAATGATTTGATTATGAGGTTGGGGTGGACCACTTGGTTGAAACGATGAGTGGCCAAATTCCTGGTGTGGTGAAGAGAAGTTAGATTGAGCAACGAGAGCAAGTGAGTTTGATGTTGGTGCGGGTGTGAAACCTCCTCGTGCTGCAATTTCTTTATCCACTTCTGATTGATGTTGTCTGAGGTAATCATACATGAGTCCATATTTGACATCACCAATTTTCTTTGTCTGCCTTACAAAAGTTGCATACTTTTGCCATTCAGGACCAAGACATCCAAGGAATTTTGAGTTGACAGCAATCTTTGGTAACTTTATATCATGACGATCAAGGTCATTGATAATGTTGGTGAAACGGTGATAGTAAGATTCAATGGTTTCCCCTGGTTCCATGATGAAGTGGGTGTACTCCATATACAATTTAGACTCAAGATCTTCCTGGTTTAACTCTGTTCCTTCCATGAGAAGATGAACATGTTCCCACATATCTTTGGCTGTCTTTTGAGCATCAATACTTCGATAGATAGGATTGGGAATCCCTTGAAGTATGAAAGACATAGCCAATTGGTTTGCTTCTTGTTGTAATGTTTGCTCAGTTGTGTAATTTGCAACAGGAATGGGAGTGGTTGTTTCTTCTCGCTCTGTAGTTGCTGGAACAACAGTAGCTGGAATAGGATATGGTCCTTCTTCAATAACTTTCTTGAGATAGATACCATGAGGTTTTTTCAGTTCAACGAATCTGAGGAATCTACTAGCCCATTGCACGTAGTTACCCGGAGTTAACATTGGTGGAGTTTCTTGACTTCCAGCTTCATGACGTGATTGTTGACTACTAATTGCCTCACACATCTTGTTAAACCAATGAGGTTCTCTGGAGTAGGATGAATAATTCTGCAGTTGTTGATTCTGTTGCATGATCTGTTGTGGGGACACTTGTGGTGGAGAGAGAAATTGATGTTGTTGTACGAATGCTTGTTGTTGTTGATACTGAGGGTGAAATTGCTGTTGTTGTTGTGGATGTTGCTGTAGCTGGTAGTAGTAATTGAAATGAGGTGGTTGAGACATATCTGGATCTTTTAAGATAATTAAGATATGTGTTGATGATGTAGGTTAAGTTGGTTTAGAAATCTAGAGATTTTGTTCAAATGCGATAAAGTACTGTTCACCAAATGCGATAGGGCAATACACCAACTGCGATAACCAAGTGCGATAACAGTTCACCAAGTGCGATAAGATCAGTTCATCAACTGCGATAAGGACAATATACCAAGTGCGATAACCTTCAATAGCGATAACGAAGTTGAAAGTGCGATAAAACTATCAAGTGCGATAAATAATGACAAGTTAAATATGTTATCTTGAAGTGCGATAATTTATTGCAAACTGCGATAAAGTATCCAACAGCGATAAGATAATATATCAAACTGCGATGATTTATGGCAAGTGCGATAGATTTATCACAAATCCAAATTCGATAAATTCTCAACTCTTGTACAAGAGAAGAGAAGCAACTAAGTCGAAGTATTACTACTTTCTAATACAAGAAAGTCTAATACTGAGTCCCAAATGCGATAATTGAAGATTTCCCAAATGCAATGAAACCCTAATCTTTCTTGATTCAAACTGCGATGAAACCCTAAATTATCTTGATTGCAACTGCGATAAAAACCCTTCAACTGCGATGAAACCCTAACTTGTCGAAGTTCACTCAGAAACCGAAAATCTCACTTTTCATCAACTTTTTCCAATCGCTAAAAATATGGATTATCCCAAATCGTCCAAATAACCAAAAATCCCGATTGTTTTTGACTTTAAACGATTAGTAACCACTAGATTTAATAAAGATTAAGCTTGTTAACGTTTAGAAAATGAAATTCGATGAAGATGATTGAAATTTCAACGATATCAAAGTAACTTTGCACCACAAATCAAGAGTTTAACGTGAATATTTGAACAAAAAACCTTACTAGATCTATAAAACCAACGTAATTAAGAATACTTAATGACTCAAACACGTAATCCTAATTATCCCTTGGCGTATGATACCACTTGTAGGTCACGACTAAATCTCAAACACACACTCAATAAGACAACTAAGAACTCGTACTACTACTCTATTAAGCTACGTATGAGATGAAAGAAATAAGCTAATAAGCACTACTAAATAAGATAAGAGAATAAGAAGAAGAAGAATAAGAAATGTGGTCGGCTTTCAATATATCGAATGTTACTTGGACAGAGCTCTCGCATATGACATGAAAAACCAACACTATGAATGACTCCCATGCCTTCTATTTATAGGCATTGGGAGGGGAATAATTCTTAGGAATATTCCCTTACATGTGATAAGGATAAATTAAATAAGATGACCGGTCCAAGGACTACTATTGAACCGGTCCAAAAATACAAATAATATAGTCCTAATCATGCAACATTAAATCAAAATGAACAAGACTTGAAATATATAAAACATGTTCCTAACATGTAATTGTATGGTGGTTGAGACATCCTTGTGTTGTTGTTGATCGTGTAGATAATTAAGATATGTGTTGTGAGTTATGAGATTTGTTTTTGGTTATGTGAAGTTTTTGTTCAATTTCGATAATTACTGTTCACCACAATTTTGATAAACACTGTTCACGTTGCTCAATTTCGATAAGAGTCCAATTTGCGATAGGAAGACCAATTGCGATAAGAAGTCCAATTTCGATAACTCCTGCAATTGCGATAAACTTTCTAATTGCGATAAATCTTACAATTTCGATAAGTTATCTTAATTGCGATAGAAAAGGAAATTTCGATAAGTTAACAGAATTGCGATAGATTTTGCAATTTCGATAGATTTATCTAAATTAAAATTTCGATCACTTTCTCAAAATCTTATACAAGATATGAGAATAACCACCAAGTCAAAGTATTTTCACAAACTTATACAAGCAAGGAAAATACTGAGTTCCAATTTCGATAAATCCGAAGGCTGCTGGAATTTCGATAAACCCTCTTTTGCACAATTTATATAAACCCTCTTTTTCACAAATTCGATAAACCCTCTTTTTCCACCAACTTTTCCAAATTACGTCAATACTTAACGAACAGTAATTACCCCGATTGTTTTAGGTTTCAAACGTTAATTAAAGCGTAAATTATGTAGAAATTTAACACTCGAAACGTGAAACACCAAAAGTTTGGTGAAATTTTACGAATAGCAACGAACTAAACAAGTGATTATACGAATTAAACTAGAACAAAATCACGTTAAACACTTAAACCAAATGAAAAACTGATTAAATAACGATGTAATCTACTCGATAACACACTCCTAATAATCCTTTGGCGTATGATACCACTTGATGATCCATATTAACGATATAACACAAGATCTAATCTACTACTAACCACGAACATAACTACAACTAAGCTACGTATAAGCTAATAACAATAGATTAAGTAGCAGCGAGAGATTAGAGAAGAGAATAAAAGAAGAAGAAGGATGATTTCATTACACTCTATAGATTGACAAAGCTTCCGCACAATGTAACTAAAACCAACAAACTAAATGAGACCTCAGGCCTTCTATTTATAGGCGAAATACTAGGGCGTCCCATGTGCAAACATTCTAGAAGGATACATTGGATTCCCACGGCCCATGGGCTACTTATGAGCCGTGGGCTTTCTAACTAACATATAACCCATATTTGAGCAACTAATATATTACATGACCAAGACTTGAAAGTAAATAAAACACGTTCCCAACAAAACGGATCACACCTTTCCATGGCGACACTTTCAACATAACACGGTCTCCAACTTGGAACTCAAGTGGTTTTCGTCTCTTGTCAGCATAGCTTTTCTGACGGTCTCGAGCCGCCTGCATCCGACTCTTAATCTGTACAATCTTTTCCGTAGTCTTTTGTACTAACTCGGGACCAGTGAGCTGACTTTCTCCGACTTCAGCCTAACATATTGGTGATCTACAGTTTTTGCCATACAGTGCCTCATAGGGTGCAGCTTTGATGCTGGTGTGATAACTATTATTGTAAGAAAATTTGGCTAACGGAAAATGTCTATCCCAGCTGTTTCCAAAGTCTATCACAAATGCTCTCAACATATCTTCTAAAGTTTGGATGGTTCTTTCACTTTGACCATCTGTCTGAGGATTATACGCGGTGCTCATATCAAGGTCAGTTCCTACGGCATCTTGTAGTGATCTTCAAAAGTTTGACGTAAAACAACTGTCTCTGTCGGAGATGATAGAAAGTGGAACTCCATGTCGAGCAACTATCTCCTTCACATATAGTCGCGCAAGCTTGTCCATGCTATCGCTTTCCTTAATCGGTAGGAAGTGGGCAGATTTGGTAAGACGATCAACGATTACCCAAATGGTGTCATAACCGCTTGATGTCCTTGGCAGTTTGGTGATGAAGTCCATCGTTATACGTTCCCACTTCCACTCGGGGATTTCAGGTTGTACGAGTAAACCTGACGGTCTCTGATGTTCAGGTTTAACCTTTGAACATGTTAGACATTTACTAACATAAGTTGAAATATCAGCTTTCATATTGGGACACCAATATAGCTTTTTCAGATCGAGGTATATCTTGTCGGCTCTTGGATGGATGGAATATTTAGATTTATGGGATTCGTGCATGATGAGGTCTCGTATACCTCCATAGAATGGGACCCAACTTCTGTCCTTGTAACATAATGTCCTATCTGCTTTCTTCGCAAATCCATTTTCGCTTTCAGGCATTCCATAAATCTTCTCATTAGGTTTGTTTTCTTCCTTAAGGGCCTCGGCCTGAGCCTCAAGAATTTTCAATGGAAGTGGTGAGGCAATTATCATACCCAATGATCGTACTGTTAGAGGTTTCGGTCTCTCCTTTCGGCTAAGGGCATCCGCTACCACATTTTGTTTGCCTGGGTGGTATCGAATTTCACAGTCATGGTCACTGAGCAATTCTAACCAACGGCGTTGCCTCATATTGAGTTCCTTCTGATCAAGGATATGTTGCAAACTCCTGTGGTTGGTGTAAACTAAAAACTTGGTGCCATAAAGGTAGTGTCTCTAGATTCTGAGTGCAAACTGTTGGGAATTATCACAAGACAAGACTTAATTTGAAGAACAGACTTAAGTCTGCTAGGTTACGTAGTTAAGTCTGTTAGTTGTGTTTATGTAATAGTTAAGTCTGCCTATGCATTGTTAAGTCTGGTAGGCAGTATTAATTAGTTAAGTCTAGTTGACTTAATTAGTTAAGTCTGTTTATGATTTATAGTAAAGTCGGTTAGCTATAAGTTAGGAAAGGATACATAGTTATCTTAATAGAAGATACGTACATCCTTCTACACGTTTTGTATCTAGGGTTTCCTTAGTGTATAAAAGGAACCCTAAGGCATTAGTTTTTGTACGCATATGTGAAAGTTAGTTATTGAAAGTTAATAGAATACGAAGTTAGTAATGTGTTCTTCATTGTTCATTGTTAAGATTCCGCATTAGCAATTAACAATCTGTTAGAGTTTCTCAATTAGATCAATTTGAATTTTATTCAAGTTGTCTAACAAGTAACAAAACTCTCATCTTCAAGTGCTTCAGAGACCTTGGTGAGTTCCTTTTGAGAAAGGACACAAGCAAACAGACATTGTTGTTGGTCCTTGTGGTTGACCCTTTGCTGCTTCTTAATAAGGCTGATAAGTGCGTGAGATTCAGGAAGCTTTTACACTTTACTTCTAGTTTGAACAGCTGACTTAGGATCACCAATTATTTGACTTTTAGGATGAATGTTGTAAATTCTGAGTGTTGGAGCTGGACTTACATCCACTTCTGTGGGTAAGTTGTTGAAATCAGTGATTACCCCTTCTTCATCATAAGAAGCCCCATAAAAAATGCCTTCACTTTGATTATCAAAGAACTCAAGTTCTGGCATCTCGGAATCATCAAAATCAGCATTTGGAGTAGACTCAGGTTGAGCAGAACTAACAGCATCACTACCAGAATTTACTAAGTTAGTACTGGTTGCAGACTTAATGATCCCACTACCAGACTTAACCAAGTTAGTGCTGGTAGCCTTCTTTCCAAGATGTTTGTCAGCCAAAGCATTCATTTCTTCTCTGTAGGATGAAATATCTTCTGGAATTTGTGTAGGAGAAGCCTCTTTCCTTTCTGCTTGAGGCTTTTTCACAGTCTGCTTCTTCTTTGGAGATGATTTCTTTGTTCCTTCATCAGCTGCAACATGTTTGACTTCTCTGGTAGGAATCACAATAAGCTCCTTAATCTCCTTGTTTTGCTCAGCATTGCTTACATAAGAAGTAACTAGTGTACCTGCATTGTTAGTTACTTCTATGGAACCTGCATCAGGGTTAGCTTGATTCTCCTTAGAGACAGGAATATAGTTCATAGAATCAGTTAAATAATCAATATCAAACATCCATCTATGACCTAGTCCCTTCACATTGGGTATTTCCTCAAGAAAATTAACATGAAGATTTTCCTCTACTTTCTTGGTCACTAAATTGTATACCCTAAAGGCCTTACTATTTAGTGAATACCCAACTAGAAACCCTTCATCAGACTTTCCTTCAAATTTGCCAAGTGCACTCAATGTATCAAGAATGGTCACATGGTACCCAAAAGGCCTTATATAGCTAACAACTGGTTTATGGCCAAAAATAAGCTCATAAGGTGTTTTATTCTGAGGCTTGGTCACTCTAACCCTATTGAAAATGTAACAAGTAGTGCTTACTGCTTTAGCCCAAAAGGTTGTGGGTAGGAGTGAGTCTGCTAGCATAGTCCTAGCTGCCTCAATCAGGGTCCTGTTCATTCTCTCAGCAACTCCATTCTGCTGTGGAGTTCTAGCATTGCTATATTGTTGCTTGATTCTTTTATTTCCACAAAACTCAATCATGCTCCTATTGTTAAATTCTGTGCCATTGTCTGACCTAATGTTCTTAAACTTTTTATTAAGTTGGTTTTCTATCTGCCTAATGAAAGTTTGAATTAATGGAGTTGTTTAATCTTTCCTAGACATAAAGAACACCCAACAAAATCTAGTGCAATCATCAGTAATGACAAGGCAGTAGCTAGCATGGTTGATACTTTGTACAGATGTAGGGCCAAACAGATCCATATGTAAGGTATACAAAGGCTAAGTAACAAACCTATCTAACTTAGCCTTACATGAAGCCCTATGCTGTTTGCCCTTATTACAAGCTACACAGGTATGGTCATTCTTAAAAGCCTTGGAAGGTAATCCTCTAACTAGGTTATTCTTCACAAGTTTATTTATGTTCTTAAAGTTAACATGACCTAACCTTCTATGCCACAATTTTGATTCATCCAAAGTGGCTTTTGCAAGCAAACAGGCAAAACCTTTTGCAGGATCAGGTTGCTTTATATCAAAGCTGTACATGTTGTATTGTCTAGGAACTTTAAGAAGGATCTGACTTTCATCAGGCATCTTAAAGTCCGAAGTCAATACAAAACATTCAGATTCAGTAAAAAGCACCTTATGCTGCTTATCACAAATTTGTGATATGGAGAAAAGGTTAAATTGCCCTAGTTCTTTTACAAAAGACACATTGTCAAATTCTAAATTGCCTACAATAATTCTACCTTTACCAGCACAGCAAACTCAGGTTCCAAGTCCTACTCAGGAGGAGGAATCTACTTCCATGACTGTAGAAGATCTTCTAAAACTGGTGCCTACTTTGGTTGATAGAGTAAAAAGGAAAGAAGGAAAGAAAAAGAGGCTAAGCAAAATTGAGAATTGAAGAAGAAATGTCTGAGGATGAAGTACTTAAATCTGCTGATGGAGTTAAATCTGCTGATGGAGTTAATTCTGGTGTTAATACTGGTGATGCAGTTAAGTCTGGTCAGGAAAAGTCTGCTGAGCATGTTAGTTCTGCACATGTTGAAGAATCTGATGTGGTTAAGTCTGCTCAAAGGGAAGGAAAGCAGATATTGGTAGAAACTCCTCAACCCAAGAAATCAAAAAGGCAAAAAAGAGAAAAGGAAGCAAATTTAGCAGAAATTGCAAGAATATAAGCAGAATACCAAGCTGAAAGGGAAAGGCTGGAAGAAATTAAAAGGCAAGATGAGTTGCTTGTAAAGAAGATGCAAGAAGCTGAGGATGATCCACTCATATCTATGATTGAGGGTTATACTGAGTTAAGAGCAAAGTATGAAGAGTTAAAAGCTGATGTGAATATGAAAACTGAGGAAAGAGCAAAGCAGATGGCAGATTTTCTCAATGCTAGAAGGGTTTCAGATACTCTTGGTGATTTTATGGAAAAGGTAAAACAGACTCAGAAAAAGAAAGGTACCAAAAAGAAGCTCACAATGAAGGAAAAGATGTATGATATGAAGATGTACATGAAAAACATGATGCATTTAACCCTTGAGAAGATGAAGGGAATGTCATATGAGGAGCTTGAAGGGAGGTATCTCAGGGCATATAAAATGGATCAAGGTTTGATGTAGTATTTTTAATTATATATTTTTCCAAAGGAAAAGGCAACGTATGCGTTTTCCCCGGGTCGTGTCCCAACGAAGGTCGAATATCGAGTTGTCGTTAACGTCGTCGAATTAGTGTGGTGAATGTGTGTGAAAAAGAGTGATTGATTGGTGATTTTACACTACGAATAATGAAATTATAAAAGAAAGCAACTAATTAAGCTAATGGAACAATTAAACTAAGCACGTAACCCTAAAAACGAAAATTTGAATTTAAAAAAAAGTTACGCGACGAATTATAAAACGTAAATAAAAGTGAAATTCTAAAATTTAAGACCTAAAAATGTAAAAATAATTTTCCTATATTAAAACTGATAAAAGAAAATTTTTGGAAAAAGAAAAATATTTTTTTGACTTTTTAATAATTTTTTATGAATTAAAAACTATTTTAAACTATTTAAATGATTTAAAAATAGTAAAACTATTTGGAAAAATCTGAAATTTTTTGAGTAATTCTAATGTTTAATAAGAAATCTAGGAAAAATAATTTGAGAAACTAATTTTTCCTAAATAAGCTGTAACAGAAAATAAGCTAATGGGAAATAAGCTAAAAATAAGCAAAAGCTGGCCAAAAATTATCAAAAGCTCAAAAATGATGCAAGGGACTGATTGAAGCTTAGAACAACTAATAGAAACTAAATAAGCACTCAGAAATAATCAAAAAGCAGTAGAACAGTAACAAATATATGGCAGATTCAAATGATTGAACAGCTCACTTTGAGCTGTTCTAAAAGCTAGATGGAAGCTAATCAGGGGAAAACAAAAGCTGGTCCTTAAAGTTGATACTGAAGGCTACTTCCAAACCCAAAATGCCTAAATTCTAAACCCAATTGCTCATCCAATTGAAACCAAGAACTGGGGCCTATAGAAAGGAAAATCTGATGCAGGTTATGGAACAGTCCTAGTAGGCTAATTTCATACCAGAAATAAGCTACTAGATAAGCTGGAATCCTGGATCCCAGATAGTACACCTAATCCTAGTAGTGCTAACTGTCTATAAACCAAAAAGCAGAGTCTCAGCTATTTCTAATAAGCCACAGGAAAGGTTAGATCAGCAGCAAAATGCCTAGGTCTGCACTATTGATTCTGTAACAGCAGACAATGTATTTTTGGCGCAAAAGTGTGCAAAACTTTACCACAGCACCTTAGCTCTTGGAAACTCACTTAAACCCTTAAAAACAACTTGGAAAAGCCAAAATTGGACTCTGAATAAGCTTGACTGATTCTGAGCTTAATATGGGTAATTTGAAGCTTATATATCAGACTAGGGGCAAAATGCTTTTAATAGGCTACAAATCTTAACACACCTATTGAACTAGGCTCAAAACACTTTATTTGTGCCAGATCAATTCTCACCTTATTGCAAATCCACATATCCTCAAGCCATAATACCAACAACCCTTCAAATCAACAAGACCTAACCTTTTACAAAAATCATTATATAATTGAACTAACTAACTATTTTATTAAAAACCTAATATAAGCCAAACTACAATAAATTCAACTGTTATTATAATACTAAAACCTAAAAAGGAATAAAACTACAATAATTGCTGTTAATTAAAACTAATCATCTCACAAAATTAAGAATAACAGCTAATGCTTTCAAATATCAGCCCAATAAGCCATTAAATAACCCAAAAGGCAGCTTATACCATCAGCTTTTCCACAGCTTAATACCACAGTTGACTATTTGTTTGACTTTCTGATTTTGAGATTAATTCTACTTATAACCTTTACTCACAACAAACTAGTAAGCTTGTATGAGCTTATGCAAGTGATAAATCAGCTTATTGAAGCTGGAATATTTTTTTTTTTATAATTTTTTTTATTTTTTTTTATTATAATTATATGGAATGATGATCAGAGATTGAAAATAACAAAACTAAACGAGCTGAATTAAATTTCAAAATAATAAACTGAAACAACAATTAGGAAAACATCAGAATTAAATGGACATTAAATGAAATTTTCATTAATAAAAATTAAAAATTACAAAGGATTTATACTAAAATTCAGGAAATACTTGAACCCTGATACAAACTAAAATTAAAGAGACTGAAAATAATAAACAAAAACAGAAAATTACAATACATCATTTGAGAAGAAACCCTCCCTATTTATAGGGATCCTCTGAACCTTCCAGGCCTGCCACCTTGGCAATCCGTGTGCCTCCTAAGCTCTCTATCACCCTTAGATCATTTTCCCATCAACCACAGCCCTTAAATCAAATAGTGTGAGGTGTTCGGTCCAATAAGGATGTGCCAAGTGTCCATTCGTGCGTTCCCTGCCCTTCCTGACATTCCTGACATGTTCTAGAAGGCTAATGATTGGACCAAAGTACCCTTAATTGCAGTGAAAATGTACGGTAAAAATTTTAGGGTTCTATGCACAGTAGATTTCTGGGTTCGTGAAATTTTGGGGTGCGGGTAAAGGGTGTAAGTTTTTAATAATTGTTTGACCAAGGGAAGTGGTTTGACCGGGGTTTTTATTATTATATGGTTGGGTCGGGTTTTTGTCAAGGACTGGGCTTGGTATATTAACTGGTGGGCTGGGATTGTATTTTTAATTGGGTTGGGTTTAGATAAAAGGTGTGGTTTGGATAGAAATGGGATCCGGTTTGTATACTTTAAATGATTTAAGGGTTTTAAGTCTAGGGACCATAAATGTAAATTCTGGATTCTCCAATGACTGATCTTGCCAATTTTCAAAGGATGATCTAAGGGTGATTTTTGTCATTTTGTGAAACTCCAAGGGCAGATTTTGACTTTTTGACCAAGCATGTCTCTCCCGGCTTCGGTTCTGAATCTTTTCCGCATCTCGTGCTCGGCTTTTGACACTCTTCCAAATCCCGTGCTCGTTTTCCCGGTTTTTCTCAATTTTTGTCCTTTTTTCACGATATCCGTACCTGCACACAAACAAACACAAAAACACGAAATATTTGGCATAATTGGTTAGTTTTTGGTCGTTTTGGTCTTAATTTGGTAAATAAAAGGTATGTGAATAAGCACATACCAAAATCCCCCAGACTAAGCTATTGCAATGTCCTCATGCAATGTTATAAAAACACGTTTTTGAAACCGAAAATTTCTAATCACTTTTTACTAACTTTGAAAAGTAGCAAAATTTTCAAAAGAGATTAAGAAATCTTAAGTTCTAAAAACTCCCCGATTTTCCTTTTATTCTATTTTTGTATTTTTCTCATTATTTATGTGACGGCTTTTGTTGACAATCATTATTTAGCAATAACTCTTAGGGTCTTCGAATAGGAAACACGACTCAAAGGAAGTGACCATACGGATAAAATTCGTCGTCCCTGATTTTTCACAAGTCCCCAAGCCAAGCTTAAAAACGAAATCATTGTCATTTACAAGTTAGATTGCCGACACTACCCATGGAAGCTAATTGTGTATTACTTTTTGTTCCCAAATTCCTATTTTCCTCTATTTATTTTATTTTTGGTGAGAAATGAATTTCTTCAAATTCTCATTTCGATAATTTTTAGTCCGATAAAGATACCTAGTTTAGACGCTAAGTAGTTTCCAAACCTTCCCTCGAAAACCGTTGCATACAAAAATGAGGTCCACATCAAGGTCTCTGATTTAACACGATTTTGAGGATATCCCTTTTATATACGACCGAAACAACTCATCTACGAGTCCAGAGACAGAAGCTTTTATTAGGATATCCCCGGAGTCGAAGTTTGGCATTATAACATTTATTAAGCACATTAACGTATTTAATCCTTGGCCCTTTATAACAATCACAACATCGGCTGCGAACCGGCAAGATGTAGAAAACTTTTTATGGCTTTGGATTATTATTATACATTATCATATTCATTAATTATTTGTGTTGCCAAACCCCAAGTCCTACGGCTTTTATAACAATCCCAACATCGGTTGCGAGCCGGCAAGATGGAATAGTCTATTACACCGTAACACTGACAGTACCTTGATGTGTACCCAACTTTCATAAGCAAGAATTCTCTAAGGAAGAAATAAAAACTAATTATCGCCAAAACCAAAATAGCTTTAATTATTCCTAGATTACTATTATTGAGTGAAACAAGCTTATGGGAACAAAAAGCCACAATTAACTTTAAGAGATCCAACTACTTCACGTTTAGCAATCTAACTTATAAACAACTCTATCATTTCTCGTTCTTCGCAAATTTAAAATCTTAAATAATAAGATCCGCGAATGCTTAGCCAAATAATCAAGCCATGCATATATAAAGTCAAATACGGGAACTTGCAAACTCTTAAAAAGAATTCGCGTTTTCTAGCTCCTTGTGTAAAAGACTAGCACGAGCTTATAGATTATAAATGGTTAAGGAGACAAGCTAGGGCTCAACACGCCCGGTCAAGTCAGAATTTTATTCCTACTCTCTCCAGCGGAAAATCAACAAAAATGTCAAAATTTATTATATTTTTGCACAAAATTTTTTAAAATTTTCTCATTTTTTGGATTTTTTCAATTTTGGAGGAAAAACGGGGTTGCATGAGAAAACGGCAAAAATGCAAAGCGAAAATCAAATCGACAGATTACCCCCCCCCCCCCCAGACTAAAATGAGACTTTGTCCTCAATGTCTTAAAGGTAAGGGTTCTCCTACATAAATCTAAGGCCGTTTATGAATTATGCCAAAGATAAACGTAAAACGATAAGATTTAGGATATCGGATAAGCAACGGATGATGAAACTCTAGTGGAGAGAAGCAAACCACGAACACGAGAGTCTTCATAATTCGGGCAAATCCTGGACACATCACAGAAAACCACGAAACACAAGATATGGAAGAGGGGATCCTCCTCATTTATTAGATGGATAAGCATGGGGTGCCTCCCACGAAGCGCTTGTTTAATATCGAGTCGGAAAGCTTAGACTCGCCCCGAATTCATTTGTCCTTGGGGAAGCAAGTGGAAAAGATACTCTCAATCGGACTTTCGTTCAAGAGGTTTGGATAAACATTGAAGCATATGAAAGTTCCACACCGATGAGATACCCAACGGTATTAAGAAGAAGAAACCATAAATGGTAATACCGGGGTCAAAGATGGTATCCTCACTCCCGATGGAGTGAAGAAGAGGAGAAGTCACATCAAATGTGATGAATGGAAGAAATATTTTTATAACAATTAAGAGCATTTCTTCATCCTCAAAAGCAGATTTTTTAAAAGTCTCGGGAGGGAGGGTCGGGATGAAATCTTCAATGGGTAAATACTTATGAGAAAGTACACCTCCCCCAGACTAATATCTTCCTCAAGATCAAAGTGAAAATGATCATATTCCGGAGGAGATAGGATGTGAGTGATTTCATCAGAGAACTCCTCAAAGATAAACGAATCATGCTTGGGAAAAGAGATATGAGAAGTGGTACTGCCACTACTCCTCTCTTCTCCCCCCGGCTCAATTTTCGATGAAATTGAATTATTCTCAACAAAAACCTCGATCTCTTCCAAAGTGAAATCACTTCCCTCAACCGGTGTGAGAGAAGGGGAAGAGTCGGAAATGACTGGATCAGAAGTGGGAGTGGGATTGCCACTCGAAAATTTAACCGAGGAAAAGTCACTATCCTCAACGGGGATAGGAGGTAAGGAGGGAGAATTGAGCATAGAATCAGTAGATGGAGTTGGATTGTCATTCAATGATTCGATCTTAAAAATGAGAAGATTGATATTCAATAATTTCTCACGAAGTATATCATCCTTGATCGTCAGAAGAATATCAGTGTCAATCTCTCCATCAACGAGCTCAAAATGGGGAGGTGATGCCTCAACATAATCGATGTCTCCATAAGAATCGTCATCACTCGAAGTATAATCATCGAAAGAAGTCTCAAAAGTATCGGGAGGAGGCAAATCACATATTTTGTCGGAAATACCCTCGGACTCACTTTGGATTGGGACAAGGTCCTCAACACTAGACTTTATTACTTTGTCCGATTCCGTTGCCGGAATAGTGTTGAGATGCTCGTCCCCCATTATGAGAGAGTCCTCTGAGTCCATTGTCGGTAAGACGGGTGGGATTGCAGCTGACGAATTCTCATAATTCTCCTTCATTTGGATAGAATCCTCATCATCATCGTCAATGTGAACGAAAGTCTTGCAAAATTGGGCACTCATTTTAGCTGCTTGCTCTTCGGCTAGGAATTCTCCAATCGATTCTTCATTGCGAAATTGGGAACTTACTATCGGTTTGTTTTGTGCAGTGCGAACTTTCGATTTAATTTCGATAATCGTCATGAGGTCCTTCGGAGTTCGACAATAGATATTGCCACCGGCAGCCGTATTAAACGAATCTTGATCCGATTGAGTTAAAGCATTATAGAATATATCAACTTGTTGTAATTCCGAAAAACCGTGATGTGGGCATTTCCATTTTAAATCTTTGAATCTCTCCCAAGCCTCGGCAAAAGTCTCATCAAAACATTGTTGAAAATTCATGATTTCTTTTCTGAGCTCAAATGTTTTGGAATGAGGATAAAATCGATTTAAGAACTTTGATGCAAGATCATTCCAAGTGGTGATGGAGTTAGGAGGTTCATAATCAAGCCATTTCCTGGCTGCTCCTTTAAGTGTTAACGGAAACAAGATTAACTTCACCGCATCATCAGGCACTTGATGTAGTTTGAAAGTTCCAGTTATTAGAAGAAATCTGCTGATGTGTGAATAAGGATCATCATTTTCAAAACCATGGAAAGGATTTATGAAATTAAGTAACTCGACGTTTATTTCATATTCATCCGCAGGAATTGGTGGAATAACGATGGCCTTTTCAAATCGTACGATAGGTATGCGAAGTAATTCCTCCATAGAACGCGTGTCCGCCATAAGAATTAAACAATATAGAGGGATAAGAGGGTAGAATTAAACGGATAAGAAGATAAAGAAGATTATTTTTGGGATTTTTAAGTTTAGAAACATGAAAAATCACAAAAGAAGAATGGAAAATAATTTTGAAAAGAAAATCTTTTTGGATTTTTATATAAAAATTAATCACAATATTTTTGGATTTTTATTTTTAAGAAAATTTAGAATTATTATCTTTTTGGTGATCGTTTGATCAACCGTACTCGTTTTTTTCCAAACTACGCGCAGCGTGGCGGAGAAGGAAAGGTCCGCTCGTAAGCTGATTAAGAACCCGCCTCTTTCGGTCTGCAATTTAATGTCAAGACCTCCTTAAACCCCGTAATTAGGTTGTAGCAAAGAAATAATCCGAGTAACGTTTAATTTCACGATCTCTTTTGTTGTTAATTCGGAATGGTTTACAACGCCCTCTCGAGAGCGAGGATTTATTATTAATGGCGAAAACACTTTAGGAAAAGTGTTTTTTTTTTAATTATTTTCTTTTTGTATTTTTATTTTTTTATGAAAACAAAAACTTCCGAGGAAGGGTCTTCAAAACACGATTCTACGTCGAAACTCCAACTCTTTTCAAGCCTTCCCCGGCAGCGGCGCCATTTTTTTGATGTAGTATTTTTAAGTATGTATTTTTCCAAAGGAAAAGGCAACGTATGCGTTTTCCCCGGGTCGTGTCCCAACGAAGGTCGAATATCGAGTTGTCGTTAACGTCGTCGAATTAGTGTGGTGAATGTGTGTGAAAAAGAGTAATTGATTGGTGATTTTACACTACGAATAATGAAATTATAAAAGAAAGCAACTAATTAAGCTAATGGAACAATTAAACTAAGCACGTAACCCTAAAAACGAAAATTTGAATTTAAAAAAAACGTTACGCGACGAATTATAAAACGTAAATAAAAGTGAAATTCTAAAATTTAAGACCTAAAAATGTAAAAATAATTTTCCTATATTAAAACTGATAAAAGAAAATTTTTGGAAAAAGAAAAATATTTTTTTTGACTTTTTAATAATTTTTTATGAATTAAAAACTATTTTAAACTATTTAAATGATTTAAAAATAGTAAAACTATTTGGAAAAATCTGAAATTTTTTGAGTAATTCTAATGTTTAATAAGAAATCTAGGAAAAATAATTTGAGAAACTAATTTTTCCTAAATAAGCTGTAACAGAAAATAAGCTAATGGGAAATAAGCTAAAAATAAGCAAAAGCTGGCCAAAAATTATCAAAAGCTCAAAAATGATGCAAGGGACTGATTGAAGCTTAGAACAACTAATAGAAACTAAATAAGCACTCAGAAATAATCAAAAAGCAGTAGAACAGTAACAAATATATGGCAGATTCAAATGATTGAACAGCTCACTTTGAGCTGTTCTAAAAGCTAGATGGAAGCTAATCAGGGGAAAACAAAAGCTGGTCCTTAAAGTTGATACTGAAGGCTACTTCCAAACCCAAAATGCCTAAATTCTAAACCCAATTGCTCATCCAATTGAAACCAAGAACTGGGGCCTATAGAAAGGAAAATCTGATGCAGATTATGGAACAGTCCTAGTAGGCTAATTTCAGACCAGAAATAAGCTACTAGATAAGTTGGAATCCTGGATCCCAGATAGTACACCTAATCCTAGTAGTGCTAACTGTCTATAAACCAAAAAGCAGAGTCTCAGCTATTTCTAATAAGCCACAGGAAAGGTTAGATCAGCAGCAAAATGCCTAGGTCTGCACTATTGATTCTGTAACAGCAGACAATGTATTTTTGGCGCAAAAGTGTGCAAAACTTTACCACAGCACCTTAGCTCTTGGAAACTCACTTAAACCCTTAAAAACAACTTGGAAAAGCCAAAATTGGACTCTGAATAGGCTTGACTGATTCTGAGCTTAATATGGGTAATTTGAAGCTTATATATCAGACTAGGGGCAAAATGCTTTTAATAGGCTACAAATCTTAACACACCTATTGAACTAGGCTCAAAACACTTTATTTGTGCCAGATCAATTCTCACCTTATTGCAAATCCACAGTAATACGCTCAGACCCAATTAATCCAAACAACCCTTCAAAATCAGCTTATGTAATTTTGCACTAGACCTAACTATTTTAAGCAAAAATCTATTCTACTCAATGAAGATCTAAACTAGTTCTTATCTAAAAACCTAATATAAGCCACAAACAAGCAATAAATTCAACTGTTTAATTATAAACACTAATAATCTAAAAAGGGAATTAAGAACTTACAAGCTAATCTGCTGATTCAAACTGATCCAGTGTCACAAAATATAACCCAGGCTTACCAATAAGCCATAAAATAACCCAAAAGGCAGCTTATACCATCAGCTTTTCCACAGCTTAATACCACAGTTGACTATTTGTTTGACTTTCTGATTTTGAGATTAATTCTACTTATAACCTTTACTCACAACAAACTAGTAAGCTTGTATGAGCTTATGCAAGTGATAAATCAGCTTATTGAAGCTGGAATATTTATTTTTTTTTATAATTTTTTTTATTTTTTTTATATATATTTTTTTTATTATAATTATATGGAATGATGATCAGAGATTGAAAATAACAAAACTAAACGAGCTGAATTAAATTTCAAAATAATAAACTGAAACAACAATTAGGAAAACATCGGAATTAAATGGACATTAAATGAAATTTTCATTAATAAAAATTAAAAATTATAAAGGATTTATACTAAAATTCAGAAAATACTTGAACCCTGATACAAACTAAAATTAAAGAGACTGAAAATAATAAACAAAAACAGAAAATTACAATACATCATTTGAGAAGAAACCCTCCCTATTTATAGGGATCCTCTGAACCTTCCAGGCTTGCCACCTTGGCAATCCGTGTGCCTCCTAAGCTCTCTATCACCCTTAGATCATTTTCCCATCAACCACAGCCCTTAGATCAAATAGTGTGAGGTGTTCGGTCCAATAAGGATGTGCCAAGTGTCCATTCGTGCGTTCCCTGCCCTTCCTGACATTCCTGACATGTTCTAGAAGGCTAATGATTGGACCAAAGTACCCTTAATTGCAGTGAAAACGTACGGTAAAATTTTTAGGGTTCTATGCACAGTAGATTTCTGGGTTCGTGAAATTTTGGGGTGCGGGTAAAGGGTGTGAGTTTTTAATAATTGTTTGACCAAGGGAAATGGTTTGACCGGGGTTTTTATTATTATATGGTTGGATCGGGTTTTTGTCAAGGACTGGGCTTGGTATATTAACTGGTGGGCTGGGATTGTATTTTTAATTGGGTTGGGTTTAGATAAAAGGTGTGGTTTGGATAGAAATGGGATCCGGTTTGTATAGTTTAAATGATTTAAGGGTTTTAAGTCTAGGGACCATAAATGTAAATTCTGGATTCTCCAAGGACTGATCTTGCCAATTTTCAAAGGATGATCTAAGGGTGATTTTTGTCATTTTGTGAAACTCCAAGGGCAGATTTTGACTTTTTGACCGAGCATGTCTCTCCCAGCTTCGGTTCTGAATCTTTTCCGCATCTCGTGCTCGGCTTTTGACACTCTTCCAAATCCCGTGCTCGTTTTCCCGGTTTTTCTCGATTTTTGTCCTTTTTTCACGATATCCGTACCTGCACACAAACAAACTCAAAAACACGAAATATTTGGCATAATTGGTTAGTTTTTGGTCGTTTTGGTCTTAATTTGGTAAATAAAAGGTATGTGAATAAGCACATACCAAGGTTATAAACCTACTGATTATGAAGACTCAATCAGAAGGAGCTTCAAAAGATAAAAGGTAACCGAGTCTAAGCCTGCTATTGAGGTTGAGAAAGTAAGTGAAAAAGCATCTGAGACTGAGAAGGCATCCAGTGAAGTAAAAGAAGAAGTTGAAGTTAAAAAGCCAATTATAAAGTGGACAAGAAGAAAAAGTATATCAAGAAAAAGTAAATCCAAGAAGAAAGTGCAAGAGGAAGAAGAATCAGAAGAAGAGGAGCCTTCATCTGAAGAGTTCACCATGGGATCAATCCATGAAAGCTCAGCCAAACCAGCCAAGATTGTCAGATATCAAATCATTAAGGTTGGATTGAGAGCAGCTTATCAGATCATAAGGGAGGACAACACTGATGTAGTGTATTTAAACTTTCCAGGGCTGTTAAATGATTTAAGTAGGGAAGATCTCAATGAGTTGTACAAATTGGTGAATATCAGACATGGAGACACAAGACCTGAGGAGGAGTTTGAAAGGGTCTTTTGGGGAGATTTAAAAGTTATGTTTGAGCCACCTTCAAGAACAGATGAGATTTGGAAGTTACCATACCAACAAGAGATTGTTAGGTGGAGATACTTTCACAATTGTAAGGTACATTGCTTATCTTTGCAAATGGCTCATATTTATATGCTTGCAGAAGTGGATTATCCTTTACCACCTAGGGTATGCAAAGAAATGTTGGAAAAGAAATTGCTTGCAGATGAGAAAGATGAGGTATATGAGGAGCTTTTGGATTTGATTAAGGAACAATCCTTAAAGGAACCATATTGGGGTGTTTGAAGTGTTTGAAAGAATTTTCAAGTTAATAAGTGAGACTAAAGGAACTTCTCACTTGGTGAAGGTGCTTTGCACTAACACAACAAATGGTTATCAGCCCACCATGTCTAACCCACATAAGGACTGGCTAGTCCAGAGCAAACGGATGTGGTAAAGATATTTCAAATCCATTAATGGTTGACAATTTACCAAAAATTGTATGGTAATCAACTCACCCTATCCGAGATAGTG
This sequence comes from Artemisia tridentata subsp. tridentata, assembly GCA_021014915.2. NCBI lineage: Eukaryota > Viridiplantae > Streptophyta > Magnoliopsida > Asterales > Asteraceae > Artemisia > Artemisia tridentata. Next base: position 263,950,792 of record CP139509.1, read on the forward strand.
AAGAGTTGGCTAGCCCACAAGATTATGGCTTGTGGTAAAGGCTGTGAAAAACCATAATTAGTAATCAATTCACCAAGATGAGGTCTGATTCCATCAAAGAATTGGCTAGTCCAAAAGAAAACGACTTTTGGTAAAGACAAAACAAATCCGTTGATAGTTGATGATTTGCTAAAAATCATATGGTTATCAATGTACCATGGTCTTACACACCAAAACATTGGCTACTCCAGTAGTTAATGGCTATCTGGTAAAGAGACATCAAATCCATTAATTTTCAATGATTCACGTCTCACAGGAGTTAACACACCTGGAAGTGATGAGAATAGTATGAAACTTAAAAGAATTGATGTACAAGTAGTCATGGTTGCTGAAAAGATCAGATGGATTGAAGATCAGATGGTGAAAAGATTCTTAAAGTCAAAGTTGCTGATTTGAAGAGTTAGAGATAATTCCAAGAGTTCAAGATTTAATCCTCAGAAGCTTATTCAGAAGGAACTTGAAGTTCATGAAGCATGAAGATCAAGTTAGGGGAGGATTGTTGGGAATTATCACAAGACAAGACTTAATATGAAGAACAGACTTAAGTCTGCTGGGTTACGTAGTTAAGTCTGTTAGTTGTGTTTATGTAATAGTTAAGTCTGCCTATGCATTGTTAAGTCTGGTAGGCAGTATTAATTAGTTAAGTCTGGTTGACTTAATTAGTTAAGTCTGTTTATTATTTATAGTAAAGTCGGTTAGCAATAAGTTAGGAAATGATACATAGTTATCTTAATAGAAGATACATATATCCTTCTACACGTTTTGTATCTAGGGTTTCCTTAGTGTATAAAAGGAACCCTAAGGCATTAGTTTTTGTACGCATATGTGAAAGTTAGTTATTGAAAGTTAATAGAATACGAAGTTAGTATTGTGTTCTTCATTGTTCATTGTTAAGATTCTGCATTAGCAATTAACAATCTGTTAGAGTTTCTCAATTATATCAATTTGAATTTTATTCAAGTTTTCTAACAAGAAACAAAGGCTACTTGGATCCATAATTCGTGTGGACCTACACAAACACTACTGACCCCAGCTCTAGGTCATGTGTAGTGTAATTCTTCTCGTGGGTTTTCAGTTTTCGTGTGGCGTAGGCTATCACCTTTTCTCGTTGCATCAAGACAGATCCTAACCCTTTGTGTGAGGCGTTACAGTAATCTACAAAGTCCTCACTGCCTTCAAGTAGAGCCAAGATAGGTGCACTACACAACTTATCCTTGAGAAGTTGAAAAGCTTCTTCCGCTTTATCACCCCAGTCAAAATTTTCATTTTTCTGGGTTAGCTTGGTCAAAGGCTTCGCTATTTTTGAGAATCCCTCGATAAACCTCCTGTAGTACCCTGCAAGTCCTAAGAATTGGCGTATTTCGGTGGGAGTTGTAGGTGTCGCCCAATCCTTTATCGACTCAATCTTCGCAGGATCTACATGAATACCTTGTCTATCGATTACGTGACCTAAGAATTGAACTGTTGGTATCCAAAATTCGCAATTGGAAAACTTAGCATATAATTCCTCCTTCTTCAGCAGTTCTAGGATTAGTCTAAGATGTTCTTCATGCTCCTTCTCACTCTTAGAGTATATCAATATGTCGTCTATGAAGACGATCACAAACTTGTCTAAGTACAGCTTACACAACCGATTCATGAGGTCCATGAATACTGCCGGTGCGTTGGTTAAGCCTGAAACTGTATTGGCCGTAACGAGTTCTAAATGCCGTTTTCGGGATATCTTCTTCCCGAACTCTAAGCTGGTGGTAACCGGATCTCAAGTCAATTTTTGAATAAACGCACGATCCTTGAAGTTGATCGAACAGATAATCGATTCTAGGGAGTGGGTATCGATTTTTTATAGTTAATTTGTTGAGTTCCCGGTAGTCTATGCACATTCGGAATGATCCATCTTTCTTTTTGACGAACAGAACTGGAGCTCCCCAGGGCGAGGAACTTGGTCTGATGAATCCTTTCTCGGAGAGTTTCGACAACTGCTCAGATAACTCCTGTAGTTCTGTCAGAGGTAATCGGTAAGGTGCTCGTGCCACGGGTGCGGCACCGGGCACTAGGTCGATTCGAAATTCGACCTGCCATGTCGGCGGAAGTCCAGGTAAGTCTTCGGGGAAGACTTCTGGGAAATCTCTTACGATTGGCACATCTTACAACCGCTTTCCTTCCGGCTCCTTTTCTTCTTTTCTGGAAACCTGTGCTAAGAAGAGAAGGCATCCTTTCTGGAGGTGTTTCTGGAACTTCGTGTAAGAGATAATGTTTAATCTCGAGGCACTTTGTCAGTCTCTCCTGTCGCCTTCGACGATCAAAACCTCATTCCCGTAAGGTAGTCGAACGATCTTTTCGTCGCAAAGAATAGTGGCACGGTGTTTCGGCAACCAATCCATGCCGATAATAACATCAAAACTACCCAATTCTACAGGCATGAGATCGATGTTGAATGGGTGGTTTAACAAATTCAAGGTGCAGCCTCTTACTATAGTGTCTACTCTTTCTACTTTTCCATTTGGTAATTACACATTATATACATTGCCTAAGGTGATCGGGGTTATACCAAGCAATGGGCTAAATGCAGTAGAGACAAAACTTCTATCTGCTCTCGTATCAAACAATATAGATGCATAGCGGTTATTTAAAAGGAACGTACCCGTTACGAGATTCGGGTCCTCCTGGGCTTCCACTTTGCCCACCGCATAGACCCTGCCGCGGGCTCCTCCATCATTTCCCCGATTTCCTTGGGGCACAACAGCTACTTGGTTCATACCAGCTCCTGGATTCCTCTGGTTACCCTGGTGACCTCTATTGATACAATTCCCCTGGTTCTTGAGCTTTCGGCATTCATTTCGATAATGCCCTTTTTCACCGCAACCAAAACAAGTGATCTCGGCCTTTGGGTTGTTTGCTGGTGCAACTTGTGCTGTTGCTAGAGGCCTTGCTCTGCAATCGCGGGTCATATGTCCTATTTTCTGACATTTATTGCATTTAACTGTGCACGAACCGTTATGATGCAACTTGCATCGATTGCACAGTGGCAAGTTCCTGGCGTAGACCTTTCTTTCCATCGGCCCTGCAGCATACACCTCTGCAACCTCTTGCCTTTTGTTTGGGTGGTTGTTGTTTCAGGAATGGTCATCCCATTTCCTTTTGTTGTTCACACCCGCTTCGATCGAATCCTCGATCACCTGATCCATCAATTTGTTTTCTACCTCCATAGTCTCGTGGAGATCTGTAGCCTTGTAGGTGGTGACATTTCCCTTAATATATGGAGGTAATCCGCCAATGTACCTTTCCTACAGTCGGGTTTTAGTTTGAACCATATCAGGACATAGTAAGGCAAGTTCCTGAAAACGTTGGTTATACACTGCCATATTGGTACCTTGTACCTTGAGATTCCAAAATTCTACTTCCAACTTCTTCACCTCATTTCGAGGACAGTATTTCTTAAGAACCATCTCTTTAAAGCTTTCCCATGACATTGTATATGCAGCGTCATAGCCAGATGATTTCAAGTAGTTGTTCCACCAAGTTAAAGCTGCATCCAGAAAAGTAAACGATACAAACTTAACTCTGTCTTCTTCTGAACAACTACAAATTCGGAATACCGTCTCCAATCTTTTGATCCATCAGACCAGCACAACTGCTCCTTCAGTACCACCAAAACCTCCAGTCATCACTTTCCGGAAGTCTTGATATGTACAACTACGAGCGTTGTTGGTTGTGGGCCTCGACTTCCCAACATCTGTTGTGGAGTTGTTTGCTGCAGCCAGTGCTGCTGCCACCCGTTCTTCTACTAGTTGATTGAGCATGGCTCGATTTACAGATGGAGCCACTGCAGCAGCCCTAGCGGGGCCTTGGTTTGTTGGTTATGCTTGAGCGGTTCTGGTTGTCCTCTTTTGAGGCATTTTGCTGCATCAGAAAGATAAATAAAATTAAGAATTGGAGAGTTTGTTATCGTGTAATTCACTATGAGTAGAGTATATTAATATGATCAATTATAAGGAAGATGGCACAATAGAATAGTCAATCAAGCTTATCATAAATTAGGATTGAATCGTGTTCACATGAATTACAAGCTTGAGATATTCAAGAAAAGAGTATAGGTTTTCGAATACAGATAAGGAACTACAACATAATTGCTAGAACTAAAATCCATCACGTCCTATGCGTAGCTGCTCCAGCTCCTGTGCCATCCGTGTTATAATAGTCTCCAGATGACCTACTCTAGTCTCCAGCTGCGTAATGCGTCTCCTTGACACCAAAACCTCTCTGCGGCCCTCATGCTCGAACCTCGTGACCCTAGCCATCACCGACTCTAACTCATGCATCCGATGCCAGTTAGTCCACTCAGCATCCCATGCCCTAACCCGATCTCTGCTTATGTCACCCATCCTCTAACACACTCTAGCCAGTTCCCTTCCAACTTGCTCCTCATGTCTCCCAAGCCTTTCTAACTGATCAGAATGGACATCTAGTAAGTTCCCATGTGCTCCCAAATAGACTAAGAACCTAGTGACATCATCTTCTTCCTCTTCTGCCATTGGTTTGACGGCAGGTGGAGGGGAAACTGGTATAGATGGAGATGGCGGCACAAATGAAGGTGATGATGGCTCGTATGTAGGACTGCCAACACCAGGTTGGGTGCTATGTATGCACTCAATATCTTTCCACGCTTCACCATTGATCTCACAAGTAACTGGAGCCTCATCTCTAGCTCGTAACCCAGCAGCTCTCAATCCTAATCCGAGAGGCATATCCATGTCACCTCCCACTATTTGAGCAACCCTAGAGCTCTGCCCTATCTCAAACGTGCTTGGTACCTCCTCCATAATTCCCATTCCATGTCGTGGCTCAGCTGGTATAACCTCTTCTGGAGTGGGGTCTGCCACTGGCTCCTCCTCAAGATCCTCCTCAGCGTCTTCCTCCGGATCCTCTTCTGATTCTTCTTCTTCCTCAGCTGAGTATGAGTCATTGGCTCTCCTGAGCCTTTGACGGGGTGGTGACTGATCAGGGGATGTGGTAGGTGAAAGGGATAAGGGGGTGGTAGAGGTACCCGTATAGATAACTCGAGCTCTCTTCTGAGGTAATGGTAGTAAGTCTGAGTATCGCATCCGGTATCCTGGGACAAGCATACGAGTAGTACGGCGGACTAGAATAGTATGGATGTATGGAGTAGGTTGTGTAGTAGAATCAGTAGTAGGGATAGGCTGGATGGAAGTATGGTCGGTAGTAGGTGAGGTAATGTTGTGGTAGGCTCAAGTAAGTTGGGATCTGGTGCATTGAAGGCCTGCAGTACTTGCATGTATGGATCATCTGAGTCTGGCGAGATCAGAGGAATGTGATGGGAAGACATTGTCTGTGAAAAAAATGGCATATGTGTGTAAGTATATCGAAAATACTCGTAGTTAATAGTGTGGGTTAAGTATATAATATATACGTATAATAATTATAGTACATGTAATTATGTAAAATTAATGAATCATAAATCATAACATGCAGTTAAGACAAGTAAACAGCAAGTAAAGTGGCAAGCGAGGCAAGTGGCGGTCATAGGGACTTGTTTTAATAAAAACGGTAATAGATTAGGGTTTATATGTACCTAGTTCTCTATAACCTAGGCTCTGATGGCAATCTGTAACACCCCTAAAATTTTATAGTCGCGGAAGCATACAGGACTCTGAGGGTGCTACTGGTGGATTGGGAATCACAACACAAGGTAAACAAAGAACGGAATACATACTCCGTTTTAAATAAATCAACATTTAGAGTTTACAAAAGATGATTCATTGTTTTTAAAAAAATAGACCCATTAGTTTCAGTGGTCCCACATAAAAACAAGTCTAAATTATGTCTGCCAATTCTTCTGAAAAAAAAGGGCTATGACCCTTGCCTTGCCAAAACCTTGCCATAACAATCAAATTACACACCTTAGAAAAACATGCCAAAAGTCAGCAAAAAGATGGTGAGTTCATAGGTTTAAGTTAAAGCAGTAAATAATAGAATTTGGACCAATAGTTTTGTGTACGATCATTACAACACATATAATGTCATACAAAATAGTCTATCGCGCTAGCTCTAAGTTCATGCAACCGAAGCTCGAAAGTTTAGTGCGCTAATCTATATCACATAAATAATAGTCAAGGGGCCCTTAGCGAGTGTTTAACCCAATACGCTCGTAGTTCGACTTGCTATACGCCCGCATTGACCCGTCTGGCCAACCGAACGGGGGAGTCACCCCAATAGATCTATCTTAAGCAATCGCGCTTTCCAAAGGGAACTAACGGCTCATGAAAAATTGGCATGATAGTGGGTTCTAGGGCTTAGGCTAACTACGCAATAGTTTTGAGAAAATTTAATTGTATTGTGGTCCATAAAATAATTTGCATGTTTCTCACCCCATATTTGTAAAATAAGTATAAGTAAAGTAGGGCCATAAACTCACCTTTAACAGTTTGAACAGTGAATGCTGTGAATTTAGGAAATGTATGGCACCAACACGCAACCTAGATTAATAAGTCATGTTTTAGTTTCAAGTACTAAATTAAGTCTTTACAGAATTTAATTCAAATGTTTTTAAAGTGCTTATGTTGTTGTCGCTTGTGTGGCAGCAAGTGAGGTTATGAATAGATTCCTAGGTAATTGTAAGCATTGCTCTACGAAATGCTTAATGTACGGAAACGAAGATATAGGAGTCTTATAGGGTTTTGATTGACGGAATTCGGAAGATGATGAAATGGATGGTTTAAAAGCATGAATAGATATTATCGAGATGTGGTATATATTAAGGATGTGTAGTTTAGAAAACAATTATAATTAGTTGTATAGATTTTGAAATAAAACTACGGGTAAGTGACGTTTAGTATTTAAATGTTTCTCGACTCAAGAAAATGTTGTTTAACATTTGCGTGATAAAAGTTTTGTTTACCTTGTTTAATTAAAATCGACTAGGTTTATCAAATTAATAAAAACTATGTTGGGAATTAAATGTCTAAGGACTTAGTTCTGCTGAAGAAATGCACTAACAGTACAAACTGTTAGTGTATAATTGAAGACTGCTGAGATATAACTAATAGTACAAACTGCTAAGTTTGTACTGCTAGCTATAAAAAAGGTACTGCTGCATGGATAACAGCTTCATACGATATTGTAGAGGATAAGCATGGAATGGATCTTTTGTATAACCTAATTAGTTAGAATTATACGATAGAATACTTATCTTGTAAAGGACTCCTTAAGGCTATAAAAGGAGATCCTAGGTTATACGTTTATATATATCAGTCATAGAGTTTTGTTAAGATTTAAGGTCATTGTAACCCTAGTAATAGCAAGAACACTCGTATTATTCAAGAAATAATATTAAATCATTTGGTGTTAATCTTACTCTGTTCATTGCTCATACATACATTATTGTTCCGTTAAACAAACCATTATACTTCTAAGTGTGGTTAAGTAGATTTCGCATACTTAACTGCATACACTTAAAGTATCTCAAACAAGTTATAAAGGAGTAACATCCTAAGTGTTTTATAATCCTTTTAAGTGGTATTAGAGACAGGTTGATACTATTGATTTAGAAGAGAAAGTAATGAACATGGAGACTACCCAAACAAACATTGCTGCTAAATTGCCAATGCTTAAGCAGAATGAATTTGATATGTGGAGGCTGCGGATAGAACAATACTTCCAAGTGCAGAACTATGTACTCTGGGAGATTATTGAAGAAAGAAACTCTTTCAAGCCTTCAATTTCTAAAACAACAGTTGATGGTAAGGCAGAGACAGTTGTGCAGACCTCTCCAGTGACTGCAGAGGAGAGGCTTCAAAAGAAAAATGACCTAAAGGCCAGAAGTTTGCTGATGATGACCATTCCAAATGATCAACTCTTGAACTTCAGCAAGTACAAGGATGCTAAGACCTTGTTTGAGGCAATCATTGCTAGATATGGTGGGAATTAAGCCACCAAGAAGACACAAAAGACTCTCCTAAAGCAGAATTTTGAAAACTTCACTGCAACCAGTAATGAGTCCTTGGATCACATGTTCAACAGATTGCAGAAGATTGTCAGCCAACTGGTTGTTCTTGGTGTTGACATACCTCAGGAAGATTTGAACTCCAAGTTCCTAAGAAGTTTACCTGCAGAGTGGGCTATGCATGTGGTGGTCTGGAAGAACAAGCCAGACATTGATACTATGAGCCTGATGGACTTATACAACAACTTCAAGATTGTTGAGCAAGATGTGAAGAAGGCTAGAGGAACTAGTTCAAGCACTGGGAACATGGCCTTTGTGTCATCTCCTAGTAATTCAAGTCCAGTTGAAGAAGTGAAGGTTGTTGTGAGAGTTAGTACTGCTAACCCAAATGTTAGTACTGCTAGCACATCAAGCAGTACTACTGGTATTTTGGATGATAAAACCTATTGTGCCTTCCTGACAAGCCAGAATGATGGGTCAATGCTGACTCATGAAGACCTCCAAGAGATTAATGATGATGATTTAGAGGAGATGGACCTTAAATGGCAGATCTCACTTCCTAGCATGAGGGCTAAGAAATTCTACCAAAGAATTTGAAAGAAGATCACCATCAGCAACAATGATACTACTGGTTTTGACAAATCAAGGGTAGAATGTTAAAACTGTCACAAGTTAGGGAACTTTTCAAGAGAATGCAGGAGGCCTAGGCAACGGGATGGTAGGAACAAAGGTTATAGAAGCAAACCCAAGGCTGTGGAAGAAGCTGAGCCAACCTCAAAGGCTATGGTAGCTATGGATGGACTAGGCTTTGATTGGAGTTTTATGGCAGGTGATGAGGAAGCACCTACTGAGATGGCTCTCATGGCCTTCTCTGACTCTGAGGTACAATCTGCTAAATGTTGTTCTAAAACATGTACTGCTCTTAAAGAACTAGAAACTTTAAGGAAACACTATGATGAACAAAGGATTGAACTAAACAAAACTAATTACAATTTGTCTAATCATAAGTTCTTCAGACAATTTAAACATGTTAATGTTAGATGGACATTGCCATGACCCCATTGATAATAGCTTAATAATACTTAAGTTAGTAATACTACTTAGGTAACACTATCTAATCACTTCTCTTCCCCAACTTCTTTATCTTATTCCCGAGTCCTTTGATTGCCTTGCCAATGGACTTGAAACCCGTGATTGTTTGCTCATGCATCGATACTTGTCGATTGTACATGGTTGTTTGCCTTCTCATCACCGAAGTTAGGTTGGTTTGGTTGAAGGGAAGGTCGGTGGTTTGTGCGAACGATGATGTGTCAAGGTTGCGAAAGAAGGTGTCGGGAGGGGGAGTATGACGACGAGACGTTCCTTCTTCGTTCACCTCGTCATCATCCTCATCCATAGGTTGGGATGACGAACCATGACCGAAAGAGAAAAGAGGAATATCGGAAGTGGATTTATGACCACGTTTGGACCCTTTGTCCATATGTTGCTTTGTGCCACGTTGTGGTCCACCAAGCGGTTTCATGACGGGATTGACAAGGACATAGCCGACATTATTAAGATGTGGGAAATTTTCCATGACCCACGTGAAGAGACGAGTAAGCAACATGCCGTATGGCATGAGCTTATCGGAACGACTATGAATGTTGGCCATCCTTTTGGCCATGTAGTATGCGAGGTTATATGGTTCCTCGATACTAAGACAATAAAGCATGTGGGCGAGACTCGCCGAAACGTGATCACGGTTGCCCGCAAGGCTCAACACGTTATCACGTAGAAGAAGTTCCCAACTTCTGAGGTCGGGAAGGAGTTCTTTGAGGTAGATTTTGTTGGGGTCAATAAGGACAATGGAACCATCACGTTTTTTATACGTGTTGGCGACTCGAGGAGTTTGGATGACTTGTTTTGTAGGGTATTCACAATGCAAGAAACACTTGTTTGAGGCCTTGATATGGATCGAATGGAAAAGAAACTAGAGAGAGAGAGAGATGGGAACTTCTAGTGAGAGAAACACTATGTGTATTAGCTTGAAAATAATGATAGTTCCAACCCTTCCCTTGCAAGGGAAGGGGTATTTATACTTACTACATAATATGCCCCTAGCGGGCTGTGGAGAGAGCTGACAGAGGGTAAAGACCCGACCCACTCCACAATACTAATTAATAACTAATCTACTAATAATATTACTCATAATCCTACGAGCTATGATGTGCTAATAAGTACTCGGGGTGACCGAGTCTTCAGCTGAATATTCATATTCCTAACAATCTCCCCCTAAGGGAGGTCACCCCAGAAGTAATGTTCTGAATTTCAGCACTTCTTCCTTGGATCTTGACTTCATAGCTCGTAACCATTGATTCTTCAATATCATAGATCGTTGTGCAAACATCCGTGATCTTCAGATGACTTCTCTTTTGTCTTGGATGAACTTTGAGTAATCTTTGAAAGTGTAACACCCCAACCCGACAAGGGTAAAGATATCACAGCAATGGATTCATATCAGAACATATAGAGCATACATCTTACAATAATACAAAAATCTCAAAGGATTACAAATGAAATACTGAATCTACAAGGTTACAATGAAAGCTTTCAAAACTAATTCTAAAATATAATATCTTCCATCCAATTCTAATCCAGAATAGCTACCAAGCCTTCTAAGTCCAGAGGTACACTCACTCATTCCCAGCTTCCTACTAAAACCTGCCGCAGGAAAAGAAATGCGACTGAGCTACGAGAGCTCAGTGAACAGATATATAGATGACAGAAACAATAACAGATAACAATACAGAAACAAATCCGAAATACAGATTATACAGATACTGAATTAAAGTGAAAGAATAGGAAAGGAATAAGGGTGAAAGAAAAGAGATGAGAAAGGGATAATGTACAAACCAGGTTTAGGGAAATACAAAAATCCATCACGAGCCCAGAGATAACAGATAATATCATAACAGAGTAATCATATAATAATCCAGAGGGGATACCTCTCAAGTAACAGATAATATGAGGGGTGACCTCATGTATCCAATCGGAGTGATCAGCTCCCAGATATATGTGAAAGACGTGTATCGCACACACCATCAATCACCAGAGATATATATATATATAACAGATAACATAATAACAGATAACAGAAATCAGATCAGAACTAGGATGCATCCATGCGCCCCAGTAGGCCAGAATCTTCTCCTACATAACAGATAAAATCAGGGACGGGACAGGTCATCACTCTCCTGCCCTAGAGTCATGCCATCGGTGCATCAATGACATGGACATGAAACCCTCATGCCTAGTGATTGGCTCGGATATCAGACTGTGGTCAAGGTCAGATGTCATATAATAAACAGAGTCACATCTAAGGGTTCATGGCAGAAGGTCATGTCAACAATTCAGATTAAGATAATAAGGTTTAAATCAGAGTTTATCAGATTAAGTTTAATATCAAAGCTTAAGTTCAGATTAAAAGGTTTATTTCCAATAGTCCAAAAGAGTATATCAAAGGTTAAGAATTACAAGTTTATAACAATAATCCATTTCAGAAGTTCCTGTCAAAAGTTCATTTAAATCAATCCTTTAATAATGGTTTTCATTGAAATGATATTACAAAATAGTTTTCATAAAAATGGTCTTCCAAAACTTTTAGTAACTTCCATTTCAAGTGGTATCGCTTCTTTTTAAAATAGCTTTTCTTAAACAATTTCATATGTAGTTTAATAAAGGTTCAAAATCCATTAGGTTCAGATAAGGATTTAACAGGTTAAGGTTTATACCAAAAATCAAATCAAAGTTTACAACAGATATATCAGGTTAAGGTTCAGAACAAGGTTCACAGATCAGATTCAATCAAGACTCACAAATTCAGGGTTCAGAACAAGAGATCAATCAGAGTTCAGGAAAAAGGTTCAGAATAAAAGAATCATAGCAGAGGTTCAAACAAAAAGGTTCAAGACAAACAGATCACAACAAAGATTCACAACAGAAGGGAACATAGCAGTGGTATCGGAGATCCTAATAAAGAAAATGTAAAACTGAAAGAAAAGGGAATGAAAAACCCTTACTGAAAAAGGGCAGAATATATGTACCTTATTAGCACAGCAGACAAGCAAACAAACACAGAAATAAGATCAGGACTTCTCCTTCTTCACACCTAAGGAAGAGGAAGACCGAATTACTAAAGATTCTATTTTAGATTATTACTTTTAGTTTACCTCTCCATTTTAAGTACTTTCTATTTTTAGTAACATTCCAGATTTAGTAAGTTCCCATAATTAGCAGGTTTCCAGAATTAACAGATATTACCATTTCAGATTAGGTTGGACCCTTATTCAAAGATTATTATGGAATAACAGAATATTTTATCAAGTTACAGAAGTTTAGGGTTAATTATGACATGATCACAAAGTTTAGGGTTTTAAATGTAATTTCATTAATTTCAAGGGTATAACATGAAAATATTTCAAGTTACTAATTTAATACACATATTATTCAGAATGACATCATAATCCCTTTAGTTTCATAATTTTACAGTTTATACCCCTCTAGTTACAATATTTACAAAACAAACCTTATATTTACATAATTCATGATTTAATCCCTTTAATATCCATATTTACCATACAAGCATATTATTTTACCCATTTTCAGAATGTAACCTCAGAATATCCATATTGTACTACTCAGCCCCTCAGATTTCAGAATTTACACATTTAGTCCCTTAAGTTTACAAAACTTATATATTAAATCATAATTCCATAATAATTACACAATAGGCCCATAAATACTTCAAAATTACCCAAAACACTCTTAATATCATTATTTACTCAAAATGACTTCAAGTTTCCAGAATTTACATTTTTAGTCCCTCTACTTTAATTATTTCAAAATCGGCTCAATAAATATATATAATTACTCTTTAAACCTTTTAAATATAAAATTTACACATAAGGCCTTCACTTTATATTTTTACATGATTAGTCCCATATTATGACACATTACAAAAATACCATGAGTTTTATAATTACAACAAGCCCTTTAACTATTTATCTACAAATCGGTTTTACAAAAAAAATAAACTCAAAACCCTAGCTTATTAACCAATCATTATAGCAATGATTATACATATTTAAAACATTAATTAAGACCGGGTTTAAACAATCAAACCCTAACCCTAGTCGATTACTTAAGGTTTCTTATTTTATTTCCTTTTTATTCCATGTAAAGATTAACAAAAATTCGTATATCATGATCAGAGCTTAAACAATTCGAAACCACTATTTTTCTGAGTTAATACACATTATATAGAGTCCACGAAAAATAGTCTTCATGCCCAGAAAATTCGTTTCTAATTATTTAGGGTTTTAACATGTTTTTAGGGTTTAATTCTCAAATAATTCGTATACCATGCATGGTTCATTTTTATTATTTTATTTGTGACTTATAGGATGAATATAACATGAGAAAAATACCAGATAAATTTTAGAATGACCAGAACAAGCTGAATGAATTTATTCTTCTCGATTAGGATAAAAACGACGCCAAAATTCCACAGAGCAGACCGCGACTCCAAAAACCTTGTAACCAATTTTCACAGATCATATATGATGTAAGGAACTCAAGAAAACTGGAAAATGAATTTATGGAGGGTCGTATGAATTTTAACGAATTATACCTTGTGTATGAACAAAATTCGACAATAAATTAACCAGGCCTTCAAAATTCGAATGGGCAATTTTCTTGGCTTCCTACTAGTGTATAGATCACAGGAAAAATACTCTTATAATTTATGGAGGCTTGTACGATTTTTGGGAGAGAAAATGTGAAATTAGGGTTTTTGTGAAAGAGCCGTGTATATGGAGAATAAAAACGGGATGAAAGCTATAGGGAAGCCTCAATTTCGGCCTAGTAGATTAGGAAACAAAGATTTCAGAATATTTTGTATTTATAAAATTTTTTGTAATTTCTTTGTATTTGTTTTCTTTATTTAAAAACCGGATTTGCAATATATAGCCCAAATCGGCCCAATTTACTTTTATAAATTTTTTTATAAATTTTTAAGTTAAAACAAAGTTAAAAAGTCACAATAAGAATATTAGTTCTCATATCTGATTTATTTCTGATATTTTGGGATTAATCTGGGACTTTAATTACTTATAATTAAAAGTTTAAGATTACAGGGGCATTTTGGTCTTTTTACATGTTATCTGAATTTCAGGTATTACAGAAAGTATCATCCCACTTGAGTCTCCAAGTCATCTTTCAGTAGTAGGTCTCCATGTGATGAAATATACTTAGAGCCGACATGCTCACACTATATGGCGTCACGATCTTCAGCATCAGAGTTTGCGGAAGCTGTGTTGAAGGTCTTTTGGGTGATCATGACTTTGTTGAATAACAATGATGATGTAGTGTGAACATGTGGTAGAGGATTGGCATCTTTTCTGCAACCAGCTACAACAGCAACCAGCTACAGCATTCCACAGCTATAACCGCCAGAAGTTCCTGCATAAGACAGTTAGCAACAAATCGACCGGTACTGACAGGTTTGGACTTCGAGATTGTTAACAGCATAGTGTGGAAACTCTCTCTAATCCTTACCAAGACCGTTCCTAATCGAAAACCCACAGAGGGCCTTTTAAGACTATGCCGTAGCATTTCAACGATTAGGTGAGTCATTGGAGATCACTCTGCGACTGTAGACCATTTGAAAACGCCGCAAAAACTAAGCGTAATTCACGAGGAATTACCGAAGTGACCTACTTTCAGGGCTGCTTGATGTTGACCCTGGCAGGAATTTCCATTCAATAATTGAGAATTACATTTGTAAAGTCTCTCATGAATGTTCTAGCAGATTGCTAAGATCTGCGTAGGACTCATAAGTTTACAACTGGTGTCCTTAATGATGAACAACCAGTGTAGAAATAATCCGTGTTCCTATGAGATCTTATTGTGAATCTCGTGGCTCTAGACTCTATAGTGCGTTTTGATTTAGTGAGCGGAGGCTGGAGAGGACTGCCACCTTTTCAATATCATCTAACTCGGAGTGAGAGAGACGATAGAAATGTATTGAACTCCGTGACAAATGAAACAAGAGTCCTTTGAGGGACCTTGAGTGGCTAGGGAGGGTTGTGCAGCGTATCACTGGGTCCATGATACTTTGTCTTCAATGCCAGCAATCAACTAAGTGATTCTGACAGCATATGTATTGACCCGGTTTCTGCCTAAGTTGTAAGGAGGGCTATTTCTTTTCACCCTTTATCTTTACAATTCTTTTTCATTCTTCAACCCCTTCAGTGCTTACCGAGACTTCATAACTAACACCTTGTTAGGTTTATTCCAGTGTTAGCTCCATCTCAGTCGGCACTCTTCCCTTATACACATTTCTCCTTTTTAATCATACCTAAGGACTTCTACACTAACTAGTAGATTGTCCCTGGGTAGATCCCTCCGGCTCTGGCGGGATCGTGGGAACTTGAACCTAACCTAACCATCCTTATAACTCCATGCATTAATTAAAATGGCCGGTCTTTAGTATTCATCCACGATTGCCAAACCAAATCTTTGAAAAATCTCTCAAAGTGTTCATGATTCTGAAACACATTTTTGCAAACACTTGAGAGTTTTATATTTTTCAAATGCTCCCCCTCAACATGTGCTCGAGTGATAGTTTTATAAATTTTCACATGTTAGGTAGAGCTCACACTTTTTGAATTGATCCACTTTCTGTGAACATGACCGATTCGAGACACGCTTACATCACTAGTTAGACTAGCTTGAAATTATTACCCGGCCTGGTCAAGTCCACTGATAGTTTCTCGAAATGGTACACTCTACTCAGATACATCTTTTTTGAGACACGCTTACATCACTGGTTAGACCAGCTTGAAATTATTACCCGGCCAAGACGTATCCTTTCAATTGATGACAGTTCAAGTTTCGTCAATTCATTGGTTAATTCTGAGTCACGGTCACATGAGATGCCAAATCCTTTGCTCCCCCTCAATAAGTGCATTCACGTACAACTGAGCACTTATGGGAGAGTTAACTTCCTTCTCCAAAACATTTTGCTCCCCCTCAATATGTGCCTTGATATACAAAATGGTTTAGCACATACGGGAGAGCTTACATTTACTTCCAAATCATCACATTTTATCAGAATTTCATATTTAAATCACATTCTCTCCCCCGATCAAAAATTTCAAACCATTTGAGATTTGTGATCCCAATTGATTTAAATAAGTTTAGAAAATTTGGGAGAAAATGTGGTCAGGTTTAAATGTATTCTGATTTAGGAGCATACTATTCTCCCCCTTATACCACGAGAGAGTATCACTGCTGATGTTTCACAAATTTGGCAAGGTGTCAAAAATTTAAACAAGTACTCTCCCCCTTAATTAATGACCCATTTTCAATTAAAAGAGTTGTAGTCATTCAATTAAGCGACGAATATTTGTGAAAATTTTACTTCAATTTACCACCTTGTGTAACATCAAGACTCTCTTGAAGAATCAAACAAGATAAAGAGTCTGATGAAAAGAAGACTTCTCTTCTTATATACGAAGTGATGCACTGAAACGTACATCAAGTCGGTGAAACATGGATATAAAGTAATCCATGCCCAGGTGAACATCACCCAGTTGGAGGAACAGCCGTCCTTTTGGCGACGTGCTTTCCCAGTGTGTATCACGGGTTGCAGTATGAAGTAACTGCAAGCCATTAAGACATGTTTTAACTGATTAGTATAACTTCTGCTCAGCTTCATTTAAAGATCCGTGTCATTGTTGAATGACATTTCTAGATCCGTAAATGTTATCGATAAACAGAAGACATGCCTAGGTAGGACTATTTTTGGTATTTTCTGATTTTTTTGATTTTTATGGTTTTTATAGGTTATATATTTTTTGTATTTTCTTTTTGATTTAAGATATATACAACTATGTACAAGGATATAAGAAGACAATCCTTTACTTCTCCTTTTCCTCCTGAAGACACTTGAGGGTTTCAGGTGTCATGCTCTTCATGCCAAGGCGTGGGAGAATAAACTGAAACCTTTCTCTTGGGAGGGCCTTGGTGAAGATGTCAGCTAACTGATACTCTGTCCTCATGAAGTATAGTTCCACAATTCCTTTTTCCACCTGTTCCCTGATGAAGTGATGCCTGATGTCGATGTGTTTAGACCTGGAGTGCTGAACATTGTTACAACAAAGAGCAATGGCGCTTTTGTTGTCACAATATAGGGGAATTTTGTTGTATGTGAATCCATAGTCTGAAAGTTGTGATCGCATCCAAAGGATTTGTGCACAGCAAGCAGACATGGCAATGTACTCAGCTTCAGTAGATGATATGGAAGTACTCATCTGCTTCTTAGAAGACCAACTAACCAACTTTTCCCTTAAAAACTGAGCTCCTCCTGAAGTACTGCGACGAGTGTCTTGGCATCCCGCATGATCAGCATCCGCATAAGCAGTTAACTCCATTGCTGTGTCTTAGGATACCAGAGACCCATATGAACTGTGCCTTGAAGATATCAGGAAGATCCTTTTCACTGCTTCAACATGCTTCTTGGTTGGCCTGGATTGATACCGAGCACACATACACACAGCAAACAGAAATCATGTCTGCTAGCCGTGATGTACATCAAAGATCCAATCATGCTTCGATACTTTGTTATATCCACTGGAATCCCTGAAGGATCTTCATCCAGCTTTGTTCTATCAACCATGGGAGTGTCAACAGGTTCACTTGAATTGAATCCAAACTTTTTCAAGATCTCGTTGGCGTATTTGGATTGATTAATGAATATGCCTCCGGGACTTTGAGAAACTTGTAATCCTAAGAAGAATGACATTTGTCCCATCATGGACATTTGGAACTTGGAATTCATCTCCTTTGAAAAACTATCACATTCACTAGGATCTGTTGAAGCAAAGATGATATCATCTACATAAATCTGAACTAGTAGTAGATGGTATCTTGACTTCCTGGTGAATAGTGTGGGATCAACAACACCCTTGGAGAATCCGTTCACTAGGAGAAACTTGGACAATGTATCGTAACCATGCCTTGGCGCCTGTTTTAACCCATAAAGAGCCTTCTTCAAGCGGTAAACATGAGTAGGATGTTCAGCATCCACGAATCCTTCGGGTTGACTCACATAAACTTCTTCCTTTAAGTCACCATTCAAGAATTCCGTTTTGACATTCATCTGGTAGACTATCATATTTCGACTAGCAGCATTTGCCAGGAAGATTCTTATAGCTTCAATTCTAGCAACCGGAGCAAACGATTCTTCAAAATCAATGCCCTCTTCTTGTCTGAATCCTTTAGCAACTAGCCGTGCCTTGTTCTTTAACACATCTCCATACTCATCAAGCTTCACTTTGAAGATCCACTTTAAAGCAATGATCATTGCAAGCTCTGGAGGAGGTACTAATTCCCATACTTCAAGTCGATCAAATTCATAGATTTCATCCTGCATAGCCTGGAACCAGCAATCTTTAGTCATTGCTTCTTTGGCATCTTTTGGTTCGACTTTGGACAGTACATAATTGAAAGAGCACCATAGTGCATCAGTGGCTAGTTGATTACGTGTGGATACTGGACGTGAGGGATTGCCTATGATGTTGTCGATTGGATGATCACTGGTCCATTTTCTGAGATGGTCGTGAGGTTGAGGGTTTTTAACCGATGTAGCAGTGTTGTGTTTTCAAGAGAGGGTGTGTCTGATGAATGTTCAGGAGCAAATATGTTTTCAAAAGGAACCTTATCAGCAGGAGCAAAAGGATTATCTTCCAAAGAATGGTTATCTGCAGATTCTTGTAGTACTGGAGAGGATTGAGTATTTGATGATGAAGGCGATAGACTGGCAGCTGGAGCATTGAGACTGACTGATACTAAAGCTTTTGGGTTTTCTGTGCCTTGCGGAGCTTGAGCCTCTGCCAAAGGAAGTACCGCTGGTTCACTTGGGATGGTTTCATTCGATGGCTCAAAGTATTCATCAAACATAGGATCAAATAACTTCTTCAACTCCTCACATGTAGGTGGTACAAAAGAGTCCGCAGGCGTGGAATTTTGTACAAGTCCTAAACAAATGGGTCCAGGTGTCAAAAGTTTAAGATCGGGTCCAGAACTAATTTGTCCTGAAGCAAGTTTCTCACTCAGCTCATCGAACGTGACATGAATGGTTTCCATGATTTTACGGGTTCTCTTATTATAGATTCTATACCCTTTACTGTCTGGTGCATATCCAACAAAAATACCTACGTCTGCTTTAGCCCTTAACTTTCCCAAGTCTTGACTATCATTAGTAGGATAGCAAAGTGCGCCAAACACACGGAGAAAGGAAAGATCTAGTTTCTTGTTATGAATTAACTCGTAGGGAGTCTTTTCATGAACAGGATGAATTAGAGATCGGTTTTGGGTAAAACAAGCTGTTGCTATAGCCTCTGCCCAGAGAAACATCGGTGCCTTTGAAAATATAAGCATGGTTCTTGCAGCTTCCACCAGAGTACGGTTCCTTCGTTCGACAACACCGTTCTGTTGAGGAGTGCGAGGGATACTTTTCTGATGCGTGATGCCAATACTTTCATAGAAATTGCGGAGTTGTTGGTTAACAAACTCAGTACCATTATCAGTGCGGATGATTCTGAGAGTTTTATCGAGCCTTACTTGTAGCTGTTTTATCAATTTAATGATAACCTCTGGAGTTTCATCCTTGGTTCTCAAAAACTTTACCCATGTGAACCGAGAATAATCATCTACTATCACCAGAATGTACTTCTTTCCATTAATGGTTTGTAATCTCATTGGACCGCACAAGTCCATGCAGAGGGTATGAAGAACTTCCAAGTTGGTGTTAATGGTTTTAGGCTTGTGGGTTTGTTTCTTGCTTTTGCCCAGTTGACATGCAGAGCAGAGATGATCTTTCTCATATTTTAGTCTGGGCATCCCTCTAACAAGATCTTTACGGGAAAGATTATTTATGGTACCGAAGTTCAAGTGGTTCAAACGAAGATGCCACAGCCATGATTTTGTTTTAGAGGCTTTAGAAAGCAAGCATATGGGAGAGGACTTCAACATTTCTTCAATCGATATGGTGTATAGATTGGTGCCTCGACTGCCCTTGAGGAGATCTATACCATCCAATTCTCTGACGAAACATGTATGTTTTCTGAAAGCCACTTCCAGATCTGAATCACAAAATTGACCCACAGAAAACAGATTGTGCCCTAATCTTTCCACATAATATACCCTTGAGATTACATTGTCACCAAACACATAATCTCCATAACCCATAATAGCACCAAAGTGGTCTTTCCCGAATCTAACTGTCCCGATAAACTTTTTCACGAAGTTCTTGAGCCGCGAGCGATCCCCAGTCATATGTTTTGAGCAGCCTGAGTCCAAATACCACAGGACGATTTGTACGACCTGCATTTGAAACCAGACAACAATGGATAACTGAAAAATGTGGATCCCCACGTGCAATTGGGGTCCGTTTGGTCAGCACACAAATATTCTGGAACCACAGAGTTCGCAGATGCTACTGTCTTTACAGTGGAGACAGTACTAGAGGCAGGACAGGACCTATGTGGAAGGCATTGTGACCCTAAAGGCAATATTCTACCAGTTGGTCTCCATTCCTTAACCTTCACAATTTTATGCTTATTCATTTTAGGTAATGAGCACTGTTTTCCTAAATTGAATTTCCTTCCAGTGGTTCTCCATTCCTTAACTTTCACAATTTTATGCTTATTCATTTTAGGTAATGTGCACTATTTTCCTAAATTGAATTTCCTTCCAGTGGGTCTCCATTGATAGCCTACGCTAGCAAATGTTTTTCCTGTTGCTTTCCAAACTTTCTTGCATGTTTCAGTTATCCTAACATTCTTAACATGGGGTGAAGCAGAAGCCATCAAGAAAGACACAACACACTCATCATGATTAGCAGAAATTAAACAATTGTCGCATGTTTAACAGATAGCATTAGAATTCGAATTAATTACAGTACTTTTGATACTAGAATCAACACGATTCATCCTACTCATTGCAAACTTATTGTTCCTAGGTTGGGCTTCTACTTTCTTCAAGTGATCATTCTTAGCTGGCGTAGTCCTATCCTTTCTTGCATTTCCTCTAGACCTTGACCAGCTAGCTTGGGTGTCACTTTTTATTCCTGTAGAAGCATTGAGGGGAACATTAGTTTGTTTTTCTGTCACATGCCTTCCTGATAATGATGTGTTCGGTTCTGATGTTTTAGGTGGTAGATCAAATGCTACATGCTTGTTCTTAATAGTGGATGATGATGCGACAAGTCTATCTCTATGGCTGTTAAACTTAGGAACTGAGCCTATGGCATATTCTAAGTTTTCCTTAATCCTTTTCGTGAGATTACAAGCATAAACAACAGCCCTATCAAGTGGCTTATCAGTTCTATCCTCTTCAACTACCTCACAAAGTGTGTCAAGGCCCTCTCTAAGATGATCGAGATATGTTTGACGGGCAAAGTTGTTATTTCTAAGGTTAAATGGAATGCGCCCAACATCAACATCATACTTTTTACTAGCAGCAGCCTTTGGTGCATCACAATTACAAGTGGTGCATGGCATTTTACCTTTCACCTGAGCCTTAAGATTCTCAATTTCATTTGTCAAAGAGGTTATTTGATCATTGTGATTGCTTCTTGTAACTTTTATGGAATCATATAACTCTTTGGAATGTTGTTTGACCTTAGAATTTTCTTCTCGATAACACTCATTTTCATGATGCAACTTATTTATGGTGTTTTGATATTGAAAATTCTGAGAATCTGAAGGCGAAGGTTTATTGGTGCCATACACACTAGTTAGACTAGCTTGAAATTATTACCCGGCCTGGTCAAGTCCACAGAAAGTTTCTCGAAATGGTACACTCTACTCAGAAACATCTTTTTCGAGACACGCTTACATCACTGGTTAGACCAGCTTGAAATTATTACCCGGCCAAGACGTATCCTTTCGATTGATGACAGTTCAAGTTTCATCAATTCATTGGTTAATTCTGAGTCACGGTCACATGAGATGCCAAATCCTTTGCTCCCCCTCAATAAGTGCATTGACGTACAACTGAGCACTTATGGGAGAGTTAACTTCCTTCTCCAAAACATTTTGCTCCCCCTCAATATGTGCCTTGATATACAAAATGGTTTAGCACATACGGGAGAGCTTACATTTACTTCCAAATCATCACATTTTATCAGAATTTCATATTTAAATCACATTCTCTCCCCCGATCAGAAATTTCAAACCAATTGAGATTTGTGATCCCAATTGATTTAAATAAGTTTAGAAAATTTGGGAGAAAATGTGGCCAGGTTTAAATGTATTCTGATTTAGGAGCATACTATGCTCCCCCTTATACCACGAGAGAGTGTCACTGCTGATGTTGCACAAATTTGGCAAGGTGTCAGAAATTTGAACAAGTACTCTCCCCTTTAATTAATGACCCGTTTTCTATTAAAAGAGCTGTAGTCATTCAATTAAGCGACGAATATTTGTGAAAATTTTACTTCAATTTACCACCTTGTATAACATCAAGACTCTCTTGAAGAATCAAACAAGATAAAGAGTCTGATGAAAAGAAGACTTCTCTTCTTGTATACGAAGTGATGCACTGAAACGTACATCAAGTCGGTGAAAAATGGATATAAAGTAATCCATGCCCAGGTGAACATCACCCAGTTGGAGGAACAGCCGTCCTTTTGGCGACGTGCTTTCCCAGTGTGTATCACGGGTTGCAGTATGAAGTAACTGCAAGCCATTAAGACATGTTTTAACTGATTAGTATAACTTCTGCTCGAGCTTCATTTAAAGATCCGTGTCATTGTTGAATGACATTTCTAGATCCGTAAAAGTTATCGATAAACAGAAGACATGCCTAGGTAGGACTATTTTTGGTATTTTCTGATTTTTCGATTTTTATCATTTTTATAGGTTTTATATTTTTGTATTTTCTTTTTGATTTAAGATATATACAACTATGTACAAGGATATAAGACGACAATCCTTTACTCCTCCTTTTCCTCCTGAAGATACTTGAGGGTTTCAGGTGTCATGCTCTTCATGCCAAGGCGTGGGAGAATAAACTGAAACCTTTCTCTTGGGAGGTCCTTGGTGAAGATGTCAGCTAACTGATACTCTGTCCTCACGAAGTATAGTTCCACAATTCCTTTTTCCACCTGTTCCCTGATGAAGTGATGCCTGATGTCGATGTGTTTAGACCTGGAGTGCTGAACATTGTTACAACAAAGAGCAATGGCGCTTTTGTTGTCACAATATAGGGGAATTTTGTTGTATGTGAATCCATAGTCTGAAAGTTGTGATCGCATCCAAAGGATTTGTGCACAGCAAGCAGACATGGCAATGTACTCAGCTTCAGTAGATGATATGGAAGTACTCATCTGCTTCTTAGAAGACCAACTAACCAACTTTTCCCTTAAAAACTGAGCTCCTCCTGAAGTACTGCGACGAGTGTCTTGGCATCCCGCATGATCAGCATCCGCATAAGCAGTTAACTCCATTGCTGTGTCCTTAGGATACCGGAGACCCATATGAACTGTGCCTTGAAGATATCGGAAGATCCTTTTCACTGCTTCAACATGCTTCTTGGTTGGCCTGGATTGATACCGAGCACACATACACACAGCAAACAGAAAATCTGGTCTGCTAGCCGTGATGTACATCAAAGATCCAATCATGCTTTGATACTTTGTTATATCCACTGGAATCCCTGAAGGATCTTCATCCAGCTTTGTTCTATCAACCATGGGAGTGTCAACAGGTTCACTTGAATTGAATCCAAACTTTTTCAAGATCTCGTTGGCGTATTTGGATTGATTAATGAATATGCCTCCGGGACTTTGAGAAACTTGTAATCCTAAGAAGAATGACATTTGTCCCATCATGGACATTTGGAACTTGGAATTCATCTCCTTTGAAAAACTATCACATTCACTAGGATCTGTTGAAGCAAAGATGATATCATCTACATAAATCTGAACTAGTAGTAGATGGTATCTTGACTTCCTGGTGAATAGTGTGGGATCAACAACACCCTTGGAGAATCCGTTCACTAGGAGAAACTTGGACAATGTATCGTACCATGCCCTTGGCGCCTGTTTTAACCCATAAAGAGCCATCTTCAAACGGTAAACATGAGTAGGATGTTCAGCATCCACGAATCCTTCGGGTTGACTCACATAAACTTCTTCCTTTAAGTCACCATTCAAGAATGCCGTTTTGACATCCATCTGGTAGACTATCATATTTCGACTAGCAGCATTTGCCAGGAAGATTCTTATAGCTTCAATTCTAGCAACCGGAGCAAACGATTCTTCAAAATCAATGCCCTCTTCTTGTCTGAATCCTTTAGCAACTAGCCGTGCCTTGTTCTTTAACACATCTCCATACTCATCAAGCTTCACTTTGAAGATCCACTTTAAAGCAATGATCATTGCAAGCTCTGGAGGAGGCACTAATTCCCATACTTCAAGTCGATCAAATTCATGGATTTCATCCTGCATAGCCTGGAACCAGCAATCTTTAGTCATTGCTTCTTTGGCATCTTTTGGTTCGACTTTGGACAGTACATAATTGAAAAAGCACCATAGTGCATCAATGGATAGTTGATTACGTGTGGATACTGGACGTGAGGGATTGCCTATGATGTTGTCGATTGGATGATCACTGGTCCATTTTCTGAGATGGTCGTGAGGTTGAGTGTTTTTAACCGATGTAGTAGTGCTGTGTTCTTCAAGAGAGGGTGTGTCTGATGAATGTTCAGGAGCAAATATGTTTTCAAAAGGAACCTCATCAACAGGAGCAAAAGGATTATCTTCCAAAGAATGGTTATCTGCAGATTCTTGTAGTACTGGAGAGGATTGAGTATTTGATGATGAAGGCGATTGACTGGCAGCTGGAGCATTGAGACTGACTGATACTGAAGCTGTTGGGTTTTCTGTGCCTTGCGGAGCTTGAGCCTCTGCCATAGGAAGTACCGCTGGTTCACTTGGGATGGTTTCATTCGATGGCTCAAAGTATTCATCAAACATAGGATCAAATAACTTCTTCAACTCCTCACATGTAGGTGGTACAAAAGAATCTGCAGGCGTGGATGTCTGTACAAGTCCTGAACTAATGGGTCCAGGTGTCAAAAGTTTAACATCGGGTCCAGAACTAATTTGTCCTGAAGCAAGTTGCTCACTCAGCTCATCGAACGTGACATGAATGGTTTCCATGATTTTACGGGTTCTCTTATTATAGATTCTATACCCTTTACTGTCTGGTGCATATCCAACAAAAATACCTACGTCTGCTTTAGCCCTTAACTTTCCCAAGTCTTGACTATCATTAGTAGGATAGCAAAGTGCGCCAAACACACGGAGAAAGGAAAGATCTGGTTTCTTGTTATGAATTAACTCGTAGGGAGTCTTTTCATGAACAGGATGAATTAGAGATCGGTTTTGGGTAAAACAAGCTGTTGCTATAGCCTCTGCCCAGAGAAACATCGGTGCCTTTGAAAATATAAGCATGGTTCTTGCAGCTTCCACCAGAGTACGGTTCCTTCGTTCGACAACACCGTTCTGTTGAGGAGTGCGAGGGATACTTTTCTGATGCGTGATGCCAATACTTTCATAGAAATTGCGGAGTTGTTGGTTAACAAACTCAGTACCATTATCAGTGCGGATGATTCTGACAGTTTTATCGAGCCTTACTTGTATCTGTTTTATCAGTTTAATGATAACCTCTGGAGTTTCATCCTTGGTTCTCAAAAACTTTACCCATGTGAACCGAGAATAATCATCTACTATCACCAGAACGTACTTCTTTCCATTTATGGTTTGTATTCTCATTGGACCGCACAAGTCCATGCAGAGGGTATGAAGAACTTCCAAGTTGGTGTTAATGGTTTTAGGCTTGTGGGTTTGTTTCTTGCTTTTGCCCAGTTGACATGCAGAGCAGAGATGATCTTTCTCATATTTTAGTCTGGGCATCCCTCTAACAAGATCTTTACGGGAAAGATTATTTATGGTACCGAAGTTCAAGTGGTTCAAACGACGATGCCACAGCCATGATTTTGTTTTAGAGGCTTTAGAAAGCAAGCATATGGGAGAGGACTTCAACATTTCTTCAATCGATATGGTGTATAGATTGGTGCCCTGACTGCCCTTGAGGAGATCTATACCATCCAATTCTCTGACGAAACATGTATGTTTTCTGAAAGCCACTTCCAGATCTGAATCACAAAATTGACCCACAGAAAATAGATTGCGCCCTAATCCTTCCACATAATATAACCTAGAGATTACACTGTCACCAAACATATAATCATCATAACCCATAATAGCACCAAAGTGGTCGTTCCCGAATCTAACTGTCCCGATAAAGTTTTTCACAAAGTTCTTGAGCCGCGAGCGATCCCCAGTCATATGTTTTGAGCAGCCTGAGTCCAAATACCACAGGACGATTTGTACGACCTGCATTTGATACCAGAAAACAATGGATAACTGAAAAATGTGGATCCCCACGTGCAATTGGGGTCCGTTTGGTCAGCACACAAATATTCTGGAACCACAGAGTTCGCAGATGCAACTGTCTTTACAGTGGAGACAGTACTAGAGGCAGGACAGGACCTATGTGGAAGGAATTGTGACCCTAAAGGCAATATTCTACGAGTTGGTCTCCATTCCTTAACCTTCACAATTTTATGCTTATTCATTTTAGGTAATGAGCACTGTTTTCCTAAATTGAATTTCCTTCCAGTGGTTCTCCATTCCTTAACTTTCACAATTTTATGCTTATTCATTTTTGGTAATGTGCACTGTTTTCCTAAATTGAATTTCCTTCCAGTGGGTCTCCATTGATAGCCTACGCTAGCAAATGTTTTTCCTGTTGCTTTCCAAACTTTCTTGCATGTTTCAGTTATCCTAACATTCTTAACATGGGGTGAAGCAGAAGACATCAAGAAAGACACAACACACTCATCATGATTAGCAGAAATTAAACAATTGTCGCATGTTTTACAGATAGCATTAGAATTTGAATTAATTACAATACTTTTGATACTAGAATCAACACGATTCATCCTACTCATTGCAAACTTATTGTTCCTAGGTTGGGCTTCTACTTTCTTCAAGTGATCATTCTTAGCTGGCATAGTCCTATCCTTTCTTGCATTTCCTCTAGACCTTGACCCGCTAGCTTGTGTGTCACTTTTTACTCCTGTAGAAGCATTGAGGGGAAAATTAGTTTGTTTTTCTGTCACATGCCTTCCTGATAATGATGTGTTCGGTTCTGATGTTTTAAATGGTAGATCAAATGCTACATGCTTGTTCTTAAAAGTGGATGATGATGCAACAAATCTATCTCTATGGCTGTTAAACTTAGGAACTGAGCCTATGGCATATTCTAAGTTTTTATGAATCCTTTTCGTGAGATTACAAGCATAAACAACAGCCCTATCAAGTGGCTTATCAGTTCTATCCTCTTCAACTACCTCACGAAGTGTGTCAAGGCCCTCTCTACGATGATCGAGATATGTTTGATGGGCAAAGCTGTTATTTCTAAGGTTAAATGGAATGCGCCCAACATCAACATCATACTTTTTACTAGCAGCAGCCTTTGGTGCATCACAATTACAAGTGGTGCATGGCATTTTACCTTTCACCTGAACCTTAAGATTCTCAATTTCATTTGTCAAAGAGGTTATTTGATCATTGTGATTGCTTCTTGTAACTTTTATGGAATCATATAACTCTTTGAAATGTTGTTTGACCTTAGAATTTTCTTCTCGATAACACTCATTTTCATGATGTAACTTATTTATGGTGTTTTGATATTGAAAATTCTGAGAATCTGAAGACGAAGGTTTATTGGTGCCATACACATCACACTTGTTGGATTTCAATTGGGCAATATGGGCCCTCAGCAGTCGAATCGTGTTCGTGTGAGCTTGAATTTTTTCATCTCGTTTGCTTAATTCAAAATAAGTATCAAATTCAGGAGCATCCAAGGATGTCTTGTCATTTGATATTTTGAGTTTTTCATTTAACCATATTATCATGGTCATCATTTTGAATTTTTTCAAGCAATTTTAAATTCTCCCCCTCAAGCTCAACAACACGATTCTGGGTGACATTTAACGCAATAGCATACTCATTAAATTGACAAGCAGACAATGCAGAATCAGTAGCGGTGTAAAATACATCTTGTGCAATACATTTAGCAATCAAGTTGTCATTAGTGATGAGTATGTTTTTTCTTTCAATCTCACGACTCTTAAGTTCTATTGCATATTCATTCACCTCATTTTCCATGTCTTTAAACACTACTTCCATTTCTTTTATTTCGGCTTTAAGGGCAGTTTGCAACCCTTCAAAATATTCTTTAAGTAGTTTAAAGAATGGCATGACCTAAGTTAAGTAACACCTTTTTGCATGTTCAAAACACCTTTCCCCCTCAGTAATGCCGGTGGGTGTAATTCTCTTCTTACATGTTTTATCGAAATCAGCAAACAGTTACCAAAGTACATATAAGCTAATAAAGGTTTTGAATTCAGTGGGAAGAGACAAAGGCACCAAATTCCTAGGTGTATTGGGAGGATACACCGTTATGGACGCAACTTTTCTAATGAGGGGGGTGTTGGCCTTAAGTTTTTCTACCTTAAGTTTTTCATTATCTTGTTTCCAGAATATCTGTTCAGGTGTTAACTTCTTTTGAGGAGCAAACACAGTCAAACGATTTTCCTCACTATAGTCATGGGGCTTGATTATTATTCGTCTGGCTATGCACTCGGGATCCCTCATTTTCTCATTCATTCTTTCCTTTGCTCTCTCACTTATCTCCTCCTCCTCTTTAGTGTATATAAGCTCAGGCGGGTCATGATTAGGCATAAACATCACATTGGAATCATTTAATGCAGGTTGGGCTATCTTAGCAATCTCATGAATAGCTAATTTAGATCTACCTACATTGCTTTCACTATGCTTGTCACATAACTTTCTGTGCTTATACATCATTTGGACAGTCTGTCTGGTTTGGTCTTGTGTGTACAACTTATCTTCAAGCTTATTTTTTAACGTCTTGAGTCTAGAGAAATCATTTAAAAGTGTTGTTTCTTTTTCTTTGAATTCTAGCTTAAGTGTAGTTATACAATTTTGTGCTTCCTGTTTCTGTTTGACAGACTGTTCTAGCTGACTTTTCAAAGAACTCAACTCTAATTTTAATGTTTCTTCTCTTACTCTAGACTCTTTAATAAGTGTACTCATTTGACCTTCTAATTTCTGCTCACGTTCATTAAGCTCAAACTTAGCACGTGTTCATACATAGCCACTTGTTCTTTATAAATGTTTAGTCTAGTGATCACGTTATCATCAGGGACAGGCAATTTGTTCTCATGGCACTCACATGCATTATCTATATTACACGCATTATCTAAGGCACATACATTACTTATAACACAAACATCATTATTGACAAAAGATTCACCATTTGGTACATCAGGCGAGTTGTTGTGATTCAAATACTGTTCATATGAAATAATATTGCTATTTTCCATGTCAACATTACTTGTGTCAGAAACATCTGCCTGATGTACTTCTTTGGGATTCTTTTGTCCCTCGACTATATTATATGTGTCATAAATTTTTAGTACCTCACGATATCACGGATGCATTAGAAGGACCAGCTTGACGAGGAGATGAGACCAGGGAAGACAAGTTAGCCATGAAGGTTGTTTGAGCCGTAGGTTCATCATCTACATCACAGTCAAATGCATCACAATCATCAGCCTTGAAGATGTTAGGATCATTAAGTGCTAGATCCTGAACAGGTTGCTCATCCACATCTTCATCAAAAGTATTTCCCCCATCACCTGCCAAGAACAACAACTCTTCCTCATCCAATACAGCTCCATTCTCTTGAGCTTGCATTAACAACATCTTGTCTTTGAAGTAATCTGAGTTCTAAGGACGTTTAAGTTGATTGCAGTTTCTAGCAATGTGTCCAAGCCCCCCACAATTATAACACTTGATCTGTTTCCCTTGACCCTGATTGGCATTCCCTGCTCTATTCTGCACATAACCTCGACCCATGTTTCTTCCAGCTCTCCCTTGCACATTCTGAACCACAATTTTCCCATCCTCCACCATTGCTAGATTGCGTGGGTTGGATGAATTCCTTAACTGATTGTTGGTCTGAGGGAGTGATGCTTGAAACTGTTGAACCAATAATGATACTTGATTGGTGAGGTTGTCAATCATTTTGTCGGTCTGAGAGTAGCTTGAGTCAAGTTGAGGACTCATAGCAGGTACTGGTGAGTGAAGTTGATGATAGCTTGGGTTGGATGATGATTGGGTCATTGGTAGAACATTTGTCATGAACGCCAGTGGATCATTTGTAGTTGAAGGATTTAGCTTTTCTCTCAGCACCCGATCGTAGACAGCATGCTTCTCATGTTGTTGCAGATAGGTATACAGCTGCTCATAGTTGGTATCCCTTAAACCTTTGTTGAGTTTGACAGCAGTAACAAATCTGTCCCATTCAGGAGTCATGTTGTTCACAAACTTTGAGTTTAGTTGGATATTGGGCATCGTCATTCTGATCATCCTCATATCATTCACCAACTTATGAAATCTCAAATAGTAGTCTGTGATATTCTCTCCTGGGTTCATTTTGAAATGCTCAAACTCATCATACAGCTGTGACTCACGATCTTCCTTTGTGAGTTCTGACCCTGCCAACAACATTTTAACGTTGTCCCACACAGCTTTGGCTTCAGTGTTGAAATTGATGAGCTTGTATACATCCTTTGGTAGACCTTGAATGACAATGTTTGAAGCTCTAATGTCAGCATCATACCTCTTCTTTTCTTCTTCATTAGGATCATTGTAGTTTCTAGGTCTGTCGATGCCCAAAGTTACAGTCCCATCTTCACCAGTTGTAATAACATCTCTGGTGGTACCCATCTGATATGGTCCTTCGTCAATTGACTTAAGAATGTTAACTCCATTATCTTTTCCCAAGCAGTAAAGTCTTATCCGTTGTGCCCAAGACTCATAATCCGTCCTATCTAGCATAGGTGGACGAGTGTCAGATCCTGCTGCTTGAATATCTTCTGATGATGTGCTTGATGTGGTAGCCATAGTAACTACAGGATTTTAAGATCTTGTGATTTAACCGAGAAATCGAATCTTTCGCGGGAATTTCAAAAATCACCAAGACACAAACCGCATACACGCCTGAGAGACAAACCGCGTGGACAAACAGCACAGACAAATAGTCTAGACAAACTGCATACACACCGCAGAGACAAACCGCGTAGACACAAACCGCATACACGCCGCAGAGACAAACCGCGTGGACAAACAGCATAGACAATCAGTCTAGACAAACCGCATACACGCCGCAGAGAGAAACCGCGTAGACACAAACCGCATACACGCTGCAGAGACAAACCGCGTGGACAAACAGCACAGACAAACAGTCTAGACAAACCGCATACACGCCGCAGAGACAAACCGCGTAGACACAAACTGCATACACGCCTCAGAGACAAACCGCGTAGACACAAACTGCCAAACACGTCGCTTTCAATGCTTTTTGTCCTTTTGTCTAAACTAGTAATAAGACAAACCGCGCCTTCGAAATGACACAAACCGCGTCCAAGAACTTGTCCAAGGCACACAAACCGCAGCGAAGAACACTAGAATAAACACACACGAATCACCCAAAATCACCACACATGTCTTAAATTTGTGAATTTAACCACCAAATACTACTCTTATACTGTTCCTAAGCTAGAAAGTACAAAGTATAACAACTTCTAATCACTAAACAAGGCACAAAATGAAATTTTTGTTTCTTTTCTATTCGAACTAAATAACCCCAAAAACTAAGCAAATCCGTGAATACCAACTCTCATGGACCTAACCATGGCTCTTGATACCAATTGTAGGGTATTCACAATGCAAGAAACACTTGTTTGAGGCCTTGATATGGATCGAATGAAAAGAAACTAGAGAGAGAGAGATGGGAACTTCTAGTGAGAGAAACACTATGTGTATTAGCTTGAAAATATGGGCCCTTAGCATTCGAATCGTGTTCGTGTAAGCTTGAATTTTTTCATCTTGTTTGCTTAATTCAAAATAAGTATCAAATTCAGGAGCATCCAAGGATGTCTTGTCATTTGATATTTTGAGTTTTTCATTTAACTGTTGATGTTTCATTTGCAAATTTATATAATCAACTTCAAGTTTTGAAAAACGTTTAACTATATTATCATGGTCATCATTTTGAATTATGTCAAGCAATTTTAAATTCTCCCCCTCAAGCTCAACAACACGATTCTGGGTGACATTTATCGCAATAGCATACTCATTAAATTGACATGCAGACAATGCAGAATCAGTAGCGGTGTAAAATACATCTTGTGCAATACATTTAGCAATCAAGTTGTCATTAGCAATGAGTATGTTTTTTTTTTCAATCTAACGACTCTTAAGTTCTATTGCAT
Source organism: Artemisia tridentata subsp. tridentata (assembly GCA_021014915.2). Taxonomy (NCBI): domain Eukaryota; kingdom Viridiplantae; phylum Streptophyta; class Magnoliopsida; order Asterales; family Asteraceae; genus Artemisia; species Artemisia tridentata. Next base: position 263,983,334 of record CP139509.1, read on the forward strand.
ATTCATTCACCTCATTTTCCATGTCTTTAAACACTACTTCCATTTCTTTTATTTCGGCTTTAAGGGCAGTTTGCAACCCTTCAAAATGTTCTTTAAGTAGTTTAAAGAATGGCATGACCTCATTTAAGTAACACCTTTTTGCATGTTCAAAACACCTTTCCCCCTCAGTAATACCGGTGGGTGTAATTCTCTTCTTACATGTTTTATAGAAATCAGCAAACAGTTGCCAAAGCACATATAAGCTGATAAAGGTTTTGCATTCAGTGGGAAGAGACAAAGGCACCAAATTCCTAGGTGTATTGGGAGGATACACCGTTATGGACGCAACTTTTCTAATGAGGGGGGTGTTGGCCTTAAGTTTTTCTACCTTAAGTTTTTCATTATCTTGTTTCCAGAATATCTGTTCAGGTGTTAACTTCTTTTGAGGAGCAAACACAGTCAAACGATTTTCCTCACTATAGTCATGGGGCTTGATTATTATTCGTCTGGCTATGCACTTGGTATCCCTCATTTTCTCATTCATTCTTTCCTTTGTTCTCTCACTCATCTCCTCCTTCTCTTTAGTGTATATAAGCTCAGGCGGGTCATGATTAGGCATAAACATCACATTGGAATCATTTAATGCAGGTTGGGCTATCTTAGCAATCTCATGAATAGCTAATTTAGATCTACCTACATTGCTTTCACTATGCTTGTCACTTAACTTTCTATGCTTATACATCATTTGGGCAGTCTGTCTGGTTTGGTCTTGTGTGTACAACTTATCTTCAAGCTTATTTTTTAACATCTTGAGTCTAGAGAAATCATTTAAAAGTGTTGTTTCTTTTTCTTTGAATTCTAGCTTAAGTGTAGTTATACACTTTTGTGCTTCCTGTTTCTGTTTGACAGACTGTTCTAGCTGACTTTTCAAAGAACTCAACTCTAATTTTAATGTTTCTTCTCTTACTCTAGACTCTTTACTAAGTGTACTCATTTGACCTTCTAATTTCTGCTCACGTTCATTAAGCTCAAACTTAGCACGCTGTTCATACATAGCCACTTGTTCTTTATAAATGTTTAGTCTAGTGATCACGTTATCATCAGGGACAGGCAATTTGTTCTCATGGCACTCACATGCATTATCTATATTACACGCATTATCTAAGGCACATACATTACTTATAACACAAACATCATTATTGACAAAAGATTCACCATTTGGTACATCAAGCGAGTTGTTGTGATTCAAATACTGTTCATATGAAATAATATTGCTATTTTCCATGTCAACATTACTAGTGTCAGAAACATCTGCCTGATGTACTTCTTTGGGATACTTTTGTCCCTCGACTATATTATATGTGTCATAAATTTTTAGTACCTCAGATATCACGGATGCATTAGAAGGACCAGCTTGACGAGGAGATGAGACCAGGGAAGACAAGTTAGCCATGAAGGTTGTTTGAGCCGTAGGTTCATCATCTACATCAGAGTCAAATGCATCACAATCATCTGCCTTGAAGATGTTAGGATCATTAAGTGCTAGATCCTGAACTGGTTGCTCATCCACATCTTCATCAAAAGTATTTCCCCCATCACCTGCGAAGAACAACAACTCTCCCTCATCCAATACAGCTCCATTCTCTTGAGCTTGCATTAACAGCATCTTGTCTTTGAAGTAATCTGAGTTCTGAGGACGTTTAGGTTGATTGCAGTTTCTAGCAATGTGTCCAAGTCCCCCACAATTATAACACTTGATCTGTTTCCCTTGACCCTGATTGGCATTCCCTGCTCTATTCTGCACATAACCTCGACCCATGTTTCTTCCAGCTCTCCCTTGCACATTCTGAACCACAATTTTCCCATCCTCCACCATTGCTAGATTGCATGGGTTGGATGAATTCCTTAACTGATTGTTGGTCTGAGGGAGTGATGCTTGAAACTGTTGAACCAGTAATGATACTTGATTGGTGAGGTTGTCAATCATTTTGTCGGTCTGAGAGTAGCTTGAGTCAAGTTGAGAACTCATAGCAGGTACTGGTGAGTGAAGTTGATGATAGCTTGGGTTGGATGATGATTGGGTCGTTTGTAGAATATTTGTCATGAACGCCAGTGGATCATTTGTAGTTGAAGGATTTAGCTTTTCTCTCAGCACCCGATCGTAGATAGCATGCTTCTCATGTTGTTGTAGATAGGCATACAGCTGTTCATAGTTGGTATCCCTTAAACCTTTGTTGAGTTTGACAGCAGTAACAAATCTGTCCCATTCAGGAGTCATGTTGTTCACAAACTTTGAGTTTAGTTGGATATTGGGCATAGTCATTCTGATCATCCTCATATCATTCACCAACTTATGAAATCTCACATAGTAGTCTGTAATATTCTCTCCTGGGTTCATTTTGAAATGCTCAAACTCATTATACAGCTATGACTCACGATCTTCCTTTGTGAGTTCTGACCCTGCCAACAACATTTTAACGTTGTCCCACACAGCTTTGGCTTCAGTGTTGAAATTGATGAGCTTGTATACATCCTTTGGTAGACCTTGAATGACAATGTTTGAAGCTCTAATGTCAGCATCATACCTCTTCTTTTCTTCTTCATTAAGATCATTGTAGTTTCTAGGTCTGTCGATGCCCAAAGTTACAGTCCCATCTTCACCAGTTGTAATAAAATCTCTGGTGGTACCCATCTGATATGGTCCTTCGTCAATTGACTTAAGAATGTTAACTCCATTATCTTTTCCCAAGCAGTAAAGTCTTATCCGTTGTGCCCAAGACTCATTATCCGTCCTATCTAGCATAGGTGGACGAGTTTCAGATCCTGCTGCTTGAATATCTTCTGATGATGTGCTTGATGTGGTAGCCATAGTAACTACAGGATTTTACAGATCTTGTGATTTAACCGAGAAATCGAATCTTTCGCGGGAATTTCAAAAATCACCAAGACACAAACCGCATACACGCCTGAGAGACAAACCGCGTGGACAAACAGCACAGACAAATAGTCTAGACAAACTGCATACACACCGCAGAGACAAACCGCGTAGACACAAACCGCATACACGCCGCAGAGACAAACCGCGTGGACAAACAGCACAGACAATCATTCTAGACAAACCGCATACACACCTCAGAGACAAACCGCGTAGACACAAACCGCATACACGTTGCAGAGACAAACCGCGTGGACAAACAGCACAGACAAACAGTCTAGACAAACCGCATACACGCCGCAGAGACAAACCGCGTAGACACAAACTGCATACACACCTCAGAGACAAACCGCGTAGACACAAACCGCATGCACGCCTCAGAGACAAACCGCGTAGACACAAACTGCCAAACACGTCGCTTTCAATGCTTTTTGTCCTTTTGTCTAAACTAGTAATAAGACAAACCGTGCCTTCGAAATGACACAAACCGCGTCCAAGAACTTGTCCAAGGCACATAAACCGCAGCGAAGAACACTTGAATAAACACCCACGAATCACCCAAAATCGCCACACAAGTCTTAAATCTGTGAATTTAACCACCAAATACTACTCTTATACTGTTCCTAAGCTAGAAAGTACAAAGTATAACAACTTCTAATCACTAAACAAGGCACAAAATGAAATTTTTGTTACTTTTCTATTCGAACTAAATAACCCCAAAAACTAAGCAAATCCGTGAATACCAACTCTCATGGACCTAACCATGGCTCTTGATACCAATTGTAGGGTATTCACAATGCAAGAAACACTTGTTTGAGGCCTTGATATGGATCGAATGAAAAGAAACTAGAGAGAGAGAGATGGGAACTTCTTGTGAGAGAAACACTATGTGTATTAGCTTGAAAATATGGGCCCTCAGCAGTCGAATCGTATTCGTGTGAGCTTGAATTTTTTCATCTCGTTTGCTTAATTCAAAATAAGTATCAAATTCAGGAACATCCAAGGATGTCTTGTCATTTGATATTTTGAGTTTTTCATTTAACTGTTGATGTTTCATTTGCAAATTTATATAATCAACTTCAAGTTTTGAAAAACGTTTAACGATATTATCATGGTCATCATTTTAAATTATGCCAAGCAATTTTAAATTCTCCCCCTCAAGCTCAACAACACGATTCTGGGTGACGTTTAACGCAATAGCATACTCATTAAATTGACATGCAGACAATGCAGAATCAGTAGCGGTGTAAAATACATCTTGTGCAATACATTTAGCAATCAAGTTGTCATTAGCAATGAGTATGTTTTTTTATTCAATCTCACGACTCCTAAGTTCTATTACATATTCATTCACCTCATTTTCCATGTCTTTAAACACTACATCCATTTCTTTTATTTCGGCTTTAAGGGCAGTTTGCAACCCTTCAAAATGTTCTTTAAGTAGTTTAAAGAATGTGTAGGAAATAACCATATTGATTGTGTGGATGATTCGGGTGGTCTTGGGTTGTGGAAGATTAGATCCATAGTTAGAGAGATGTGAAGAACTAGAGAGAGAGGGAACCCTTGAGAGAAAACTGGATCTATTAGATTGTAGGTGAAATGTGACAAGAGTTCCAACCCTTCCCTTGTGTGGGAAGGGGTATTTATACTTCTACATATTTGTGCCCCTAGTGGGCTGTGGAGTGAGCTGACAGTGGGGAAAGCCCCGACCCACTCCACAAATATAGATACGACTAATACTATTAATACTAATACTAATAATACTAAGCTAATATAAATAAGCCTACGAGCTATATAAATGCTAATTAGATGCTCGGGGTGACCGAACCTTCATATGAATATTTATATTCCTAACAATCTCCCCCTAAGGGAGGTCACCCCGGAAATAATAACTTGAATTCTAGCATTTTGTCTTCTGAAGATGTCTTCATAGCTCGTAGTCTTTGATTCTTCATTGTCTTGAAACAACATGCATTCAGCAGTGATCTTGTGATGAACTTTCTTTGTCTTGGATGATCTTTGAGTATTCTTCGACTTTATCATCCAACATTAGTTTCCAAGTCATCTTTCAGGAGTATGTTTCCATGTGATGTATAAATCTTTGAGCCGACATGCTCACACTATTTGGTGTCATGATCTTTAGCATCAGAGTTTGCAGAAGCCGTGTTAAAGGTCTTTTAGGTTGATCATGACTTTGTTGAGTTACAATGATGATGTAGTGTGAACATGTGGTAGAGGATTGGCATCTTTTCTGCAACCAGCTACAACAGCAACCAGCTACAGCATTCCACAGCTACAATCGCCAGAAGTTCCTGCATACGACAGTTAGCAATAAAACGTCCAGTACTTACAGGTTTGGACTTCGAGATTGTTAACAGCATAGTGTGAAAACTCTCTCTAATCCTTACCAAGACCGTTCCTAATCGAAAACCTACAGAGGGCTTTTTAAGATCGAACCGTAGCACATCAATGATTAGGTGAGTCGCTGGAGATCACTCCACGACTGTAGACCGTTAGAAACCGCCGCGACCACTAAGCGTAATCCATAAAGAACTACCGAAGTGACCTGCTTTCAGGGCTGCTTGATGTTGACCCTGGCAGGAATTTCCATTCAATCATTGAGAATCACATTTGTAAATTCTCTCATGAATGTTCTGGCAGATTGCTAAGATCTGCGTAGGACTCATAAGTTTACAACTGGTGTCCTTAATGTTGAACAACCAGTGTAGAAATAATTCGTGTCCCTATGAGATCTCATTATGCATCTTGTGGCTCTAGACTCGATAGTGCGTTTTGATTTAGTGAGCGGAGGCTGGAGAGGACTGCCACCTTTTCAATATCATCCAACTCGGAGTGAGAGAGACGATAGGAATGTATTGAACTCCGTGACAATTGAAACAAGAGTCCTTTGAGGGACCTTGAGTGGCTAAGGAGGGTTGTGCAGCGTATCACTGGGTCCATGATACTTTGTCTTCAATGCCAGCAATCAACCAAGTGATTCTGACAGCATATGAGTTGACCCGGTTTCTGCCTAAGTTGTAAGGAGGGCTTCTTTCTTTTCACCCTTTATCTTTACAATTCTTTTTCATTCTTCACCCCCTTCAGTGCTTACCGAGACTTCATAACTAACACCTTGTTGGGTTTGTTCCAGTGTTAGCTCCATCTCAGTCGGCACTCTTCCCTTAATCACACTTTTCTCCTTTTTAATCATACCTAAGGACTTCTACACTAACTAGTGGATTGTCCCTGGGTAGATCCCTCCGGCTCTGGCGGGATCGTGGGAACTTGAGCCTAACCTAACCATCCTTATAACTCCATGCATTAATTAAAATGGTCGGTCTTTGGTGTACATCCACGATTGCCATAAACCAAATCTTTGAAAAATCTCTCAAAGTGTTCATGATTCTGAAACACATTCTTGCAAACACTTGAGAGTTTTATATTTTTCAAATGCTCCCCCTCAACATGTGCTCGGTTGATTGTTTTATAAATTTGCACATGTCAGGTGAAGCTCGCACTTTTGAATTGATTGATTTTCCAAGAACATGATCATCGCGAGACACGCTTACATCACTAGTAAACTAGCTTGAAATTATTACCCGTCTAGATCACATTCAGGGAAGATCGCTCGAAATCGGTACATTCTACTCAGACACGTCCTTTGCGAGACACGCTTACATCACCAGATAAACTGGCTTGAAATTATTACCCGTCCAGGACATGTCCTTTCGACTACTGACTTTAGCTATCGTCAATTCATTGGTGAAGTCTGAGCCTTGCTCACATAAGATGCATGCCAAATCCTTTGCTCCCCCTCAATAAGTGCATTGGTATACAAAAGAGTTTAGCACTTACTGGAGAGCTTACTTTCACATCCAAAACATTTTGCTCCCCCTCAATATGTGCCTTGGTATACAAAAGAGTTTAGCACATATGGGAGAGCTTACACTTAAATCCAAAACATCACATTTTCATCAGGTTTCATATTTAAATCACATTCTCTCCCCCGATCAAAAATTTCAAACCTTTTGAGATTTGTGATCCCAATTGATTTAAATACTTTAGAAAACATGGGAGAAAATGTGGTCAGGTTTAACATGTTCTGATGATGAAAACATACTATGCTCCCCCTTAATCTAAGAGGGAGATTCACTGCTTATTATGCACAAATTGATTATTATGACACAAATGATATTGACCTTTTTGCGCAGATGATGTAATCACCCGCTTTTCTGAGTTAGTAGTCAACATCAATTATCCATCCACCAACAAATCTTTCGCAAATGTTGTTGATCCCCACTTGGCGAGACCAAAATAGATAAATGGTGGTGGCGGTGGTGAAAGTGTTGTTGTTGTTGTTGTTGTTGCCGACGTTGTTGTTGTGGTGAATTTCGAGCCAATCAATAGAGTTTGAACGTCTGATCAAATGGTTAGAATGGGAACTGGTACATTCATTTTGGCTATGGAATCTGCATAAGAATATCAACACAGATATACATACATACAGATACACTATTCCTAGATAGCTACCCTTCAGCAGCTTGCCACATTATAATACCAAGTTCATCTTATAATCAAACCCCAATCAGGAACTACGTCAAACCACTATCTAGCATGAAGAGCAATTAGCAATCATGAACATGGCAATTCACACAGATTTCAATATTCAATTCAGGATCTTAGGAACATGATTCTAACATAATAGCAATCTACCTAAGCGAATCCTGAGAACATATGCACAATATCAACAACCATTAAGCAGCAGAGACAAACAACATTTGAAACTCATTCATTTAGATCATACAAATGCCAGTGGAGTATTCAAAAACATCAAACACAACTGGTTTTCTAACTTCTTTTAGGTTTTGAGTCTTAAAGCATTTTGGGGATTATACGAGGATACCAAAGTAACACAAATGAACCTTCTAGATACATAAAGCTAGGAAACTATAAGCAAATTGCACATAATGTCCTAAACTTTCTAGCAACTAACACACTTGGTCATTTGATATATTTAAGCAAGATCCTCTTCAACTAATTCCCCATTAACTACAAAACCATTTCTAACAAGTATGATTTAACCAATAAATCCGTTTGATGATATAAAATTTGAATTCACTCTCCCCCTCAATCAATGACCCGTATTCTAGTTGAACCTCAACTAAAATCACGCATAACCCCACAACTCATCAAACAAGAACTGTCGTGAGGTTTTGTAGTCGTTGATTGAGTGACAAATTTTATGCATAATCCAAGTTTAAACAAATTTCACACAACACATATTCACCAAGTGTCTCACAAATAATTTTCAGAAGAATCATAGAATGAAAACTATTTGTATGCAAAGAAGACTTCTCTTCTTTTTCAAGAAATGATGCACTGAAACGTACATCAGATCGAAGAAACATGGATATAAAGTAATCCATGCCCAGGTGACCATCACCCAGTTGGAGGAACAGCCGTCTTTTTGGCGACGTGCTTTCCCCAGTTTGAAGCGCGGGTTGCTATCTAAAGTAATAGCAAGCCATTTAGACATGTTTTAACAATCCATTTTAACTTCTGCTCGAGCTTCATTTAAAGACCCGTGCCATTATTGAATGACATTTCTAAGTCCGTAAATGTTATCGATAAACAGAAGACATGCCTAGGTGAAACTATTTTTGGTATTTTCTATTTTTCAATTTTTATGGTTTTTCTGATTTTACGTTTCTCTATTTACAATTAGCAAGATTACTATATAACTATTTACAAGATGGTATAAAATATGAATAAGTATATATGTACAAGGATACGAACCAGAAACCATTACTCCTCAGCATTCTGAATTATCACCGCATTCATCACTTGACTTGCTGAAGAGCAATGTGAGCACTTTCAATCAGGGAATGATTCTGGCTTTTCACTCTCCCCTAATTAGTGCTCTCCCCCAATCTGACAACCTCTGACGATCACCCATAATAGGAAGAAGACTTTGGATGAACGCCCGAAATATGAAGAAGTCTTTTGATAACCAAATGCATGCCGTCTTTAATCTTCTAACACTCCCGTCCTAGAGTGACTCCGTCAAAAACCTTAGGCAACTTTTCGGTAGTTTAAGTTGAGCCTCAACTGAAATCTAGCTTAACCTCATAACTCATCAAACAAGAACTGTCATGAGATTAGGTAAACATCAAGTTGGACTTAACCTTAAACTACGGAACAACTTGAACCTAACTTAACTCCACAACTCATCAAACAAGAACTGTCATGGGATTAAGTTAAATATCAAGTTGTAAGAAAAAGAGCTCAACATTCTTGAATGTAGAGAAGACTGAAGACTCGACCTTCTTCAAGATTGCCCAATGTGGAGGAACAGAATACCAATCATCTTTATCTCACCAAATGCCTTCCAGTAACCTTACATGTAACCCATCAGCCCGCAGCATACACATGAGAAGATAACTCCCAACAGAGAATGAAGAATAGACTGACGACTCGACCTTCTTCAGTCTTTAGTATAACACCAAAGTAACAAGTTGAACCACTGATCATCTATAGTATGTATCCATCCTTGGATATTAAGCCCTGATCACGTGAACCTGTTGTGCGTCCTTGATGTACACATTCTCTCTCCCCTGATGGTTACGATTAATCAGCCCATGACGTAACAGTGAAACGTAAATACCAAGGTAACAAGTTGAACCACTGATCATCTCTGCGGTTCTCAACACCGGAATATATGATTAAGCCCGATCACGTGAACCTGTTGTGCGTCCTTGGTGTACACATTTCTCTCCCCCATGATGGTTACGATTAATCGGAATCATCATCATGATGTGTACATGCAGCCTAATGAAGTGTACATGAAGCATTGACTAGAAACCCTTTGTTACTGATTGTACCAGCCCGTGAGACGATGTAGATTAGCATTCCATGACCATGTTCTTCAACACCTTAATAGACGAAAGAAGTAGTGTTGGAGAAACATGGTTTGCACGACTCCTGAACTGACGTATTCAGGAGTCGTATGACCATTTCTCAATCATCAACCAACATGTAGATTAATATTCACCTTTTCCCCCCCTCAAAAATTGCATATGCCTTCCAACTGCAATTTTTGATGATTGAACTAGTGAATATGAATACCATCAACGGTAAGTAGCTCCACTTGACGGTTCTTGACGACTGACATGTTGTTTATTCACCCTTTCCCCCCCTCAAAAATTGCATATGCTTGTCAACTGCAATTTTTGGTTGAACAAGTGAATAAGAATATACTCCAATATGCGCCGATCCACTTGAAGACTGAATAAGCACGGAAAGAGCATGAATCTTGTTGATGAGAATGGCCATAAATAAGAAGATTCCTCTTCTTTTGAAGATAAAGTGCACTCAAGCGTACACTTTTCTTTTCTTTGAAGAACGAGGCCTGAACTGAGGTATTCAGACGTCATAATGTTGAAGAGCGAGGCCTGCACTGATGTGTACAGACGTCATTAGATGAAGAACGAGGCCTGCACTGAAGTGTACAGACGTCATAACTCTCTCTTTACTTCTTCTCTCATCTAACTCGTTACCAACCCCATTATCATTCTGTCGGCTTGATGTCGTGACCACTGATGGAGAAAACCCAATATGATGAACTTGATACTGAAGTAATATAACCCGAACTTGTGACTTAAACTTGTACTAATGCGTGACAAAGAGCGGTGTAGAGACTTCGTGCAACATCGAATCCCTAAGTACTCTATACTCTTCAACCAACCAACCATCAAGTATAAGACGTACATCACCTCTTGGATATCCACATCTTCGTGTGACACTGAGCACTACAACGTGACTCCTTAAAGTGATAGTTATTTTGTAATAGAGAGAGAGACAAAATAACTAGATATCCAAGTCCTCGTCATTGTATTGAAAGCTCGAACAAGGATCTCGAAGAATCTTCATCCAACCTCCCCGATATCTTCAGATACTAAGTACACGCACCCATGAAATTTCACTTCAGCCTCAAATAAATAATAATGAATTCACGCCGTAGTCACCTTGTGGTCGTTTAAATGCCTCGATCAAGTCCTTCATGATGCATTAACTGAACATTGATAATGGTTTTAACCCGATCATGGTTAATAGCGCATAGTCCATTATCACGGGATTTTACAAATCTATGATTTAAACCGAGAAATAAGTACTTTCGCGGGATTTTACAAAACCAAGAAGAAACCGTGAGGCAGTAACAGATTGAATGTGGCATGACTGATTTTGATTTTTGGTGAACATCAGTTTGGGTAAAGAATATCTTGTGAAGAATTACAGATCACATCACAACTTTTTACACCTTTGTCCAACTAACCAACCTCGTACACAGATTAACGACCACTTGATGAAGAAAATCCGATATACCAATACTGAGAACTGAAGTAGAAGTCCCCAAATTTGTTACTTAAGCTCGCACTAATGTTGGAAGAACGGTGTAGAAAATTAATGCTCCAAGCAAATCTCTAAGTGCTCAATACCCAACCAAAGTATGAGACATTAACACCTCTTGCGATTATCGACAACGTCAATGACGTGTGACACTGAGTACTCCAATAACTCTTAAGTGATAGTTACCCCAACTGCTGGTAACTAGATAACCCAAGTCTTCAACTTAAATTCTGAGCACTAGCAAGTTATCATTGAAGGTCATGCATCCAACCAACCCCGACTTCAAGATAAAATAAGTAGACGCCTTCGTGAAATTCAACTTCAATCACAAATAAAGAATATCTGATTAACTTCGTGATCATCTTGTGCTGTTGACTAGCCACAAAGAGAAGAAACATGCGCTAGTTCTTAGAAGTGCCCATGACTCATAGTCAGTCCTATCAAACAAAGCTGTCTGACCCAGCTACTTGGATGTGGAATAGTTGTCGTACTGTGTACAGGATTTTACCGTTCTTGAAATTTATCTGAGAAATAAATTCAAGAACTAACTGCACAACAGTAAGTATCAAACTGTTGTAGACTGAACCACTGAATCCTAAATCGCTACGATCTGACCCGCTGTAACCGAAACCGCTACAATTCACATCGCTGGAGACGGAACTTCTAGGAAACTTGCGATAATTCTCCCCCTCAAAAAGGACATGAAATGACCTTTTTGCCAAAGCTGAGAGTCCGTGATGTTTGTGAATTTGTCAGGCACAAAACATGGAAAGAGACAAATGAAACTACTGCAATGAAGATGGTGATTAAGACTCTCTTGTAGTAACCCCTTGCTTTCCTCATCATCAATGGTTTAGAAGATTGACAATTCATTGAAGCTCGTAATATGCCAAAACCGCTTGATGAAATGCATATGACTTTAAAGTGAGTAAAAGGTTAAAACATGTCTCCAAACAAATCACCTCTTGTCTTTAAGCCTGACTACCTCTTGAGAAGATCTTGAACAACAATTCCATTAGGAGCTTGAGAAACAACAATCACTTGATGAAGCTTGATAAAGAACAAGTCCGCGACTTAAACTTGCACTAAATTATGATTTAGAACCTATATTGAGCACAACAACGTAACTCCTTTAAATATAGGTAGTGATATATACCCAACCTTCCATCCTTAATTGTATATATCCACTTCGTGAACATCCAAGTCTAATCACATTAAATTGCAAATTGTGATTTAGAACCTATATTGAGCACTACAACGTAACTCCTTTAACTATAGGTAGTGATATATACCCAACCTTCCATCCTTTATTGTATATATCCACTTCTTGAACATCCAAGTCTAATCACCTTAAATACGCTCGAGCAAGGGTCAACAAACATCGTGCATCCATCCACCCCGAGATGTTTGTGACACTAAGTACACCAACCCGTGAATTAACAAACCAACCAAGTTACCATAATTTCCCAATTCCTGCTGATCTTGAAGCACAAACTTATCCCGAAAAAAATAGTCAAACCCCGTAAGTTTTATTTTGTCTAAATCCAAGTCCCGCCTACTTGTCCAAAATTGATTTCACGGGATTTTACAGTTCTTGAGATTTAAACCGAGAAATCGAATCTTTCGCGGGATTTTCTAAAATCTACAAGAGAAACCGTGAACCCAACAGGAATAGCCTAGAGTGAAGTGCAACATTAATCTTCGAAATTCAAGTCACAGGAGTCAAATCACTACTTGATCAAATCGCAACAAGTCGAGTCACAGATAGTCAAATTGCAACAAGTCAGATTGCAATCAACCCAGTCACAATCAGACTAGTCGCAAGTGTTAACTCACAACGTCATATCGTAACTGGTCAAATAGCAATCCGTCAAGTCGCAATAAGTCAAACACACAACTTGACAAATCACAATTAATCACATTGCAATTTGTCAACTGTAACTCAAATCGTAAACATCAAATTGCAGACTCACTTAAGTCGCGGGCACCAATAGGACAATGCTGCCAAATCCATACCTCTGAAACACAGTTGATATTCATAAACCCAAATACGAGCTGTGACGATTTCCACGAATCTGATAATGGCATCCCATAGTAATATTCAGAGAACCCGATTAATCCAATCCCAAGGTAATACCCAATCACAGATAACAAAGCATAATTGTTACCGCGGTCCAAAATTATGACTCGAGGTACTTTGCCAAACAATGCCCACACAATTCGTACTTGGGATAACAATCCAACAATATTCACCAAAAATAAGAACTAAACCAACAAAATTACGTTCTTGTGTAAATTATCCACGGCACACAGAAAGATAATACATTGGCCAGTCCACGAGTAATTGGCCAAAAAAAATAAGGGAACGTCCGTGTGTTATCAAGCTAGCACACTCAGTTCACAATAGTTTGGGCCAAGGATAAAGTCGGTAGAAGCCCAATCCAAACTAAGTTAAACCAAAAGCCCAAAGTACTTGTTTAACCTACTCATTCGGGTATTAATAAGCCAAAACACGCTTAACATAACCCTAATACACCCACATCAAACATACCGCCCCCATCCTCATCCTATCTCTATCAAACCCTAATCACCATCCGCCTATTCATCTGACCCCCATTCACTCTCTCCTCTTCCAAAAAAGAAGATATCGACCAGTAAAGTACCTCATCACACCCACAACTCAACCCCTAACCTCCGATCATTATCACAAATAGATCGCAGTATCATCAATCCGTAATCAGATATCTTTAAGCCATGAAACACAACTCCAAATGAAACCCTCGAGGCAAGGCTCGTCTTCAGGATCACTTATGGTCTCGGGTAGGTGTCTTGATGTTCTTTTTCTTTTTCAGATTATGTTAAGTCGAAAAGAGGAAGAGTGAAACCCTCGAGGCAAGGCTTGTCTTCCGTATCCTTGATGTTCTTTTTCTTATTCATACATTATTCATACATTATAACATCATGGAAGAGTGAATAGGAAGTCAAGTGAGTTAAACATGTTGTTAAGGTTAGATTGATTTAGGTGGTGTTCATGTTTGTTGTATATTCGACTGTGAATCCGAATGAGATACAGTGCGAGGTCGAGTGAGTTAGTTATTGTAAATGGATTGATTATTGTGGAATAAAACAATGAATTTTGTTTCTTGTAGTTCGAATGGGTTTGGATTTGTTAATGAATAATTGTTGTTGTTATGTCGAAAAGATATGTTGTAGTTTGTAGAAAGTATTGTGAAATTGTTGCTATAATTGTTGTGTTGACTGTTGTTTGTTTGGACTGGGTCTGCTTGGGTCTGCTTAACTGCTTCTCTCCTCTCAATCTTTCATTTTGATAACTCGTTGAGCAAATTAAACCGTTTGAACGTTTTACCTAGTGACAGACAAACCGAGTTCATGGTTAACCAGACAAACCGAGTTCGTGGTTAACCAGACAAACCGAGTCCGTGGTTAAACAGACAAACCGAGTCCGTGGTTAAACAGACAAGCCGAGTCCATGATTAAGTAGACAAACCGAGTTCAACAAACAGACAAACCGAGTTAGACAAACAGACAAACCGCATTGGAAACAAATTGCAACTTTGACCGGTCAAAGCTGTCACTTTCGTACTTTCCTTAAAAACCGGATCTGTGTTTTGCTCTTTCATAACAAACCGCATTCAAGAATATCCTTCCAAGAACAAACAAATCTGCTGCTGCATATTCCAAACATATGCCTTCAAACCCAGAACCAACAACAACTAAACATCACCACAAGTCACCAAACTGTTACATGCCACAAAACAATAGGATACAAGAACAGGACCATGAAAAATTCAATCTATTAAACAAGCCGACCAAGACAAACGTAAGCGGCCAAACAAGTGTGAATATAGGCCAAGACTAATATGACCGGTTAACTTTAAAGATTTGAACAAACCAAGACATGAGTTTACGAAACACAAAAGAGAACCAATCTTAATTACACGGTATAAAACTCATTTGATTACAAATCCATTGGAGGCCCATGTGAAGATTAAGACAGATCTGTGTCTCAAGATATGTATTCGAACAAAAATTTATTCAAAACATTATAAGCAGACAAAAACATGTTCGAATCAAAGAAAGCAAATTTGAGGCCCACATGAGAAAAACATGTGTTCAAGCAACTTATAATACCCACTATTCGAACAAAGAAGTAGATGCAAAACATTTTAAGCAAACAAAAAAAACTGTTCGAATCAAGGAAAACAAAAATCGACACACAATCAAACCGGACCTAACCATGGCTCTTGATACCAATTGTAGGAAATAACCATATTGATTGTGTGGATGATTCGGGTGGTCTTGGGTTGTGGAAGATTAGATCCATAGTTAGAGAGATGTGAAGAACTAGAGAGAGAGGGAACCCTTGAGAGAAAACTGGATCTATTAGATTGTAGGTGAAATGTGACAAGAGTTCCAACCCTTCCCTTGTGTGGGAAGGGGTATTTATACTTCTACATATTTGTGCCCCTAGTGGGCTGTGGAGTGAGCTGACAGTGGGGAAAGCCCCGACCCACTCCACAAATATAGATACGACTAATACTATTAAAACTAATACTAATAATACTAAGCTAATATAAATAAGCCTACGAGCTATATAAATGCTAATTAGATGCTCGGGGTGACCGAACCTTCATATGAATATTTATATTCCTAACAGAATGGCATGACCTCAGTTGAGTAACACCTTTTTGCATGTTCAAAACACCTTTCCCCCTCAGTAATACCGGTGGGTGTAATTCTCTTCTTACATGTTTTATCGAAATCAGCAAACAGTTGCCAAAGCACATATAAGCTGATAAAGGTTTTGCATTCTGTGGGAAGAGACAAAGGCACCAAATTCCTAGGTGTATTGGGAGGATACACCGTTATGGACGCAACTTTTCTAATGAGGGGGGTGTTGGCCTTAAGTTTTTCTACCTTAAGTTTTTCATTATCTTGTTTCCAGAATATCTGTTCAGGTGTTAACTTCTTTTGAGGAGCAAACACAGTCAAACGATTTTCCTCACTATAGTCATGGGGCTTGATTATTATTCGTCTGGCTATGCACTCGGGATCCCTCATTTTCTCATTCATTCTTTCCTTTGCTCTCTCACTCATCTCCTCCTCCTCTTTAGTGTATATAAGCTCAGGCGGGTCATGATTAGGCATAAACATCACATTGGAATCATTTAATGCAGGTTGGGCTATCTTAGCAATCTCATGAATAGCTAATTTAGATCTACCTACATTGCTTTCACTATGCTTGTCACTTAACTTTCTGTGCTTATACATCATTTGGGCAGTCTGTCTGGTTTGGTCTTGTGTGTACAACTTATCTTCAAGCTTATTTTTTAACGTCTTGAGTCTAGAGAAATCATTTAAAAGTGTTGTTTCTTTTTCTTTGAATTCTAGCTTAAGTGTAGTTATACACTTTTGTGCTTCCTGTTTCTGTTTGACAGACTGTTCTAGCTGACTTTTCAAAGAACTCAGCTCTAATTTTAATGTTTCTTCTCTTACTCTAGACTCTTTAATAAGTGTACTCATTTGACCTTCTAATTTCTGCTCACGTTCATTAAGCTCAAACTTAGCACGCTGTTCATACATAGCCACTTGTTCTTTATAAATGTTTAGTCTAGTGATCACGTTATCATCAGGGACAGGCAATTTGTTCTCATGGCACTCACATGCATTATCTATATTACACGCATTATCTAAGGCACATACATTACTTATAACACAAACATCATTATTGACAAAAGATTCACCATTTGGTACATCAGGCGAGTTGTTGTGATTCAAATACTGTTCATATGAAATAATATTGCTATTTTCCATGTCAACATTACTTGTGTCAGAAACATCTGCCTGATGTACTTCTTTGGGATTCTTTTGTCCCTCGACTATATTATATGTGTCATAAATTTTTAGTACCTCAGATATCACGGATGCATTAGAAGGACCAGCTTGACGAGGAGATGAGACCAGGGAAGACAAGTTAGCCATGAAGGTTGTTTGAGCCGTAGGTTCATCATCTACATCAGAGTCAAATGCAAAACAATCATCTGCCTTGAAGATGTTAGGATCATTAAGTGCTAGATCCTGAACTGGTTGCTCATCCACATCTTCATCAAAAGTATTTCCCCCATCACCTGCCAAGAACAACAACTCTTCCTCATCCAATACAGCTCCATTCTCTTGAGCTTGCATTAACAGCATCTTGTCTTTGAAGTAATCTGAGTTCTGAGGACGTTTAGGTTGATTGCAGTTTCTAGCAATGTGTCCAAGCCCCCCACAATTATAACACTTGATCTGTTTCCCTTGACCCTGATTGGCATTCCTTGCTCTATTCTACACATAACCTCGACCCATGTTTCTTCCAGCTCTCCCTTGCACATTCTGAACCACAATTTTCCCATCCTCCACCATTGCTAGATTGCGTGGGTTGGATGAATTCCTTAACTGATTGTTGGTCTGAGGGAGTGATGCTTGAAACTGTTGAACCAGTAATGATACTTGATTGGTGAGGTTGTCAATCATTTTGTCGGTCTGAGAGTAGCCTGAGTCAAGTTGAGAACTCATAGCAGGTACTGGTGAGTGAAGTTGATGATAGCTTGGGTTGGATGATGATTGGGTCGTTGGTAGAACATTTGTCATGAACGCCAGTGGATCATTTGTAGTTGAAGGATTTAGCTTTTCTCTCAGCACCCGATCGTAGACAGCATGCTTCTCATTTTGTTGCAGATAGGCATACAGTTGTTCATAGTTGGTATCCCTTAAACCTTTGTTGAGTTTGACGGCAGTAACAAATCTGTCCCATTCAGGAGTCATGTTGTTCACAAACTTTGAGTTAAGTTGGATATTGGGCATAGTCATTATGATCATCCTCATATCATTCACCAACTTATGAAATCTCACATAGTAGTCTGTGATATTCTCTCCTGGGTTCATTTTGAAATGCTCGAACTCATCATACAGCTATGACTCACGATCTTCCTTTGTGAGTTCTGACCCTGCCAACAACATTTTAACGTTGTCCCACACATCTTTGGCTTCAGTGTTGAAATTGGTGAGCTTGTATACATCCTTTGGTAGACCTTGAATGACAATGTTTGAAGCTCTAATGTCAGCATCATACCTCTTCTTTTCTTCTTCATTAAGATCATTGTAGTTTCTAGGTCTGTCGATGCCCAAAGTTACAGTCCCATCTTCACCAGTTGTAACAACATCTCTGGTGGTACCCATCTGATATGGTCCTTCGTCAATTGACTTAAGAATGTTAACTCCATTATATTTTCCCAAGCAGTAAAGTCTTATCCGTTGTGCCCAAGACTCATAATCCGTCCTATCTAGCATAGGTGGACGAGTGTCAGATCCTGCTGCTTGAATATCTTCTGATGATGTGCTTGATGTGGTAGCCATAGTAACTACGGGATTTTACAGATCTTGTGATTTAACCGAGAAATCGAATCTTTCGCGGGAATTTCTAAAATCACCAAGACACAAACTGCATACACGCCTGAGAGACAAACCGCGTGGACAAACAGCACAGACAAATAGTCTAGACAAACCGCATACACACCGCAGAGACAAACCGCGTAGACACAAACCGCATACACGCCACAGAGACAAACCGCGTGGACAAACAGCACAGACAATCAGTCTAGACAAACCGCATACACGCCACAGAGACAAACCGCGTAGACACAAACCGCATACACGCTGCAGAGACAAACCGCGTGGACAAACAGCACAGACAAACAGTCTAGACAAACCGCATACACGCCGCAGAGACAAACCGCGTAGACACAAACTGCATACACGCCTCAGAGACAAACCGCGTAGACACAAACCGCATGCACGTCTCAGAGACAAACAGCGTAGACCCAAACTGCCAAACACGTCACTTTCAATGCTTTTTGTCCTTTTGTCTAAACTAGTAATAAGACAAACCGCGTCTTCGAAATGACACAAACCGCGTCCAAGAACTTGTCCAAGGCACACAAACCGCAGCGAAGAACACTTGAATAAACACCCACGAATCACCCAAAATCACCACACAAGTCTTAAATCTGTGAATTTAACCACCAAATACTACTCTTATACTGTTCCTAAGCTAGAAAGTACAAGGTATAACAACTTCTAATCACTAAACAAGGCACAAAATGAAATTTTTGTTACTTTTCTATTCGAACTAAATAACCCCAAAAACTAAGCAAATCCGTGAATACCAACTCTCATGGACCTAACCATGGCTCTTGATACCAAATGTAGGGTATTCACAATGCAAGAAACACTTGTTTGAGGCCTTGATATGGATCGAATGGAAAAGAAACTAGAGAGAGAGAGATGGGAACTTCTAGTGAGAGAAACACTATGTTTATTAGCTTGAAAATAATGAGAGTTCCAACCCTTCCCTTGCAAGGGAAGGGGTATTTATACTTACTACATAATATGCCCCTAGCGGGCTGTGGAGAGAGCTGACAGAGGGTAAAGACCCGACCCACTCCACAATACTAATTAATAACTAATCTACTAATAATATTACTGATAATCCTACGAGCTATGATGTGCTAATAAGTACTCGGGGTGACCGAGTCTTCAGCTGAATATTCATATTCCTAACATGTTTGATGGCTTCGATGTTGGGGATTTCGGTACGATAAGTACCTTCATTTTCAAGATTGTAAAAAAGAGACTCAAAGGAATGGTCTTCAGTGTATGCACACTGACCATACGAAGGAACACCGAGAATTTCACCAAGCTCGGAGACTGACAAAATGATGTTTTGGTTTTGGATCCAAAAATCAAGGAAGACATTACCCTCAAGGTCATTGAAGGTGCGGACTCGACTATAAAACTCGAGGACGAAACGAGGACAAATTTGATCATTTATTTGGTATAAACAATCAAAGTCGATAGTAGGGAAGCAAACTTGGATGTTATCCAAGAGAACGAAATGGGCATCGACTACACGACCTTCGTGTATATATCGATCTTGAACTTTAGCAAGATAAGCGTTTTGTTCAACAGGGATGTTTGGATCATCTAATAGATGGGGAATGTAAGGTTTCGTATCTTGATAATCATTACGAGGCATCGTTACCTACAAGAATATAATTTTGTATATGTTAACTTGTTGCATTTTGGTGATCACATCTTTAATGTGTGTGTGCGCCTAAATGCAAACAATGTGGAGGTGCGGTGATCTTGACTCTAAAAACAAACCTAATGAGATTACCCAAACACTCCTAACTTTACTTTTGCTCAAACAAATATGTCGAAGAATACACATGAATTATGTAATTCGATCCATATTTGTGAGATCATGTATGCATGCAAAAACGTTTTTGGTTTGCATCAACAATGCACGAAAACAGTTTCATGATCCTAGATACGTGAATTTTTTTCTGAAAATAATTGAATTAGGGTGTTTGATAAATGCCTCAACTTTGCGCCAAAATTCTCAAAATTGAAAAGCCTCAATGTTAATGATTCCCATTCCAAATTTAAGTATCCTAAATATGATTTCACTAGAAATAATTAATCTTAATCCAATTTAAATGATTAAATTCGGACTAGATTATGCACCATTAGTAGGTTTGTAAAAATCCTAGGTTTAGGGAATCATGTAAGTACTACATTGTCTAATCCTAGTCCTAATTGCATAAAAGTTTAAGAAAAAATTGAAAACCCCCAATTCGATTTTATGCATAAGAACAAACCCTAGAATCAGATTGAAAAGAAATTAAAGATAATTTACTTACAATTTGTGTTGTAGTGATTAAGATTTGTTGATTGCAATGCCTCGAATTTTGATTAGCAAGAGTTTAATTGGATTTTGGTGTTGGGTTCAGTTTTTGACAGCAGCAGGAAATTGGTGTGTTAGTTTTGAATGGGTGTGCAGAGGGAAAGGAAAGAAAAATAGGTTTCCTCAGATCCACGGTACCACGGTACCGCTTAACATTAGTGGTGCCGTGCCACTTTAGTGGAGCCGTGTATCTGTGAGACCCATTTTTGTTCTGTTTCGACTCTTGATTGATTAATCTTACTTATTTAGTAAGACTTTTTGACGCGAGGAAAAGGCTTATACCTAATAAACTCTTTGACGAAAGCGATTAGGCGAAATGAAAAGGAATGACCTCAGTATGCCTAAGTTATCATTGAAGGAAAATGAGAATTGACTTTTAATATTTCCCGTAAAATAAGTAGAAATCATGAGTTGAGATTTGGAGGATGACTACAGTATTTCCAATGAAATATTTAATTAGTCATGAGCGAAATGAGACGAATAACTCATAGAGTTATGGAGCAAGACGAGAAACATGACTTAGTATTTCCAGTGAAATACCTGAGAAGTCATGAGACGGATTTAGAGGGATGATTTGTAAAGTTATGAGGCGATACGTGATGAATGACTTCAATATTTCCAGTGAAATATTGAGCAAGTCGCGCGATAGGAGGCAAGGGATGACTTTAATATTTCTAGTGAAATATTGAAACAGTCATGAGTGGGATGAGAAGGATGACTTAAGAAGTCATAAGGCGAGACGCAAGAGATGACTTCATTATTTCCAGTGAAATATTTAGAAAGTCATGAGACGAGATATGAGAGATGACTTAACTATTTCCAAAGAAATATTCAAATAGTCATGAGAGGGATGTCAAGGACGTATTGGTTATGATATCGACGATGTTGTCTTTTGAGAGAGACTTTTCCAAGAAAAGGATTTCTCTTTGGACATTACCGTGACGGAGGAGGTGACGTACTTCGATGAGCTTCATACATGAACAAATCATGGGGTTCTCCGTAAAGTCTATTTTCACTTTGGTAGCCGCCTTTCATGGGGAAATGTCTCATTCATAGTGCTTGTTGTCATGCCTTTCCGACGCTTGCGTATTCGGCTTTGGTCGTGGAGATAGTAAGAATGGTTTGTTTCTTGGAGAACCAGGAAGTTTGACAACAACCTATGAAGGTACAAATATCACTCTCTCTTTATCAATCCACATTATCTCCCGTATCATCAGAGTTCATATAGACAACAGTTTCTACACCAATCTCCTTGAGATATCAAAATCTCAAGTGTATAGTGCCATTAATACATCGGAAGATATATTAAATGCTTTATGTTAAGAAGTTTTGAAATCCTTCTTACAAGCGGGCACAAAGCCAAACACTAGACATGATGTCGGGCCTACTTGTCGTTAGGTAAATTAAGTTACCTGTCATGCCCCTAACCTAGTAATATCCACGCACTTACCTTCATCGTCTTTTGTGAGATTCGTTTACGCGGACATGGGCGTTAGTATCACTTAAGATCTTTCTAAGCTACGTATCTTATATATATATATATATATATATATATATATATATATATATATATATATATATATATATATATATATATATATATATATAAACTTAATTCACTCATCATTGCTCATCTCAAACTTTTCACGCATGATCTTTGAGAGATCATTGTACATTTCTGGACAAGTTGAGTTTGTCACAATAGTCTGTGACAAATATTTGAGAAATGATGAAATGTAAATTTTGTCTCTTAGTGATAGTGCCTACTATGTTAGATTCTAACGACACTACATGTTTAGCATTTCTACCAACAAAGGGTGTTTCAAGAAGGCGTACCTGTGTCTGAGGTGTTGCCCATAAAACTTGACGACAAGACTACCTTTATTGAAAGCTAAACATATGATACACGACTTGACTTTACGTCATTAGATTAGTACAATCACTAATCACACTTCATTTGTTGGACTTCAAGTTTATTTACAACAATGTTTATCTAGCAAAACAGAAGTTCAAACATCTGGTCCCCAATATCTCATGGGTCCAAAGTTGTTAGTGGCAAACATCCTACACATTTGTTGCATTAGTTTAGGATGTGAGAATGGAGGACACATTTCCTATGGTAAGTAACTTTGTGATTGACGGTTATTCTAAGTTTCGGGGAAGTTACTTGGATAACTTTGTCTTCTAAAGTTACCTCTCGGTAGAGCAGTTCTTGACCAAGGTTTGGGAGAATTTGTTTTCCTTGGTGGAGGAGTTTTTGACCTAGTTTCGGGCTTTACAAATCTAAGTCCGGGAGTTGACAAAGGTTTGTAAAAGCTTTTGACTTCTTCTACGCTAGCAATAGGTACTTCAGTACCATTTACAACTATGTGATTTGGTTTAGGACTTAAGTTATTTTTCAAAATTGACCCTGATCTGACTTCAGCACCTGACGGTACCACGGTACCACTAATTTTAGTGGTGCCGTCTGTACCTTTAGTGGTGCTGTTACCTGCAAATTCAGATACTTCAGGCTTTACAAATTTTACTTGTTTAGTACTACTTGTAGAAGCCCGATTTGGGTCCAATCCTAAACCCGCACGGTCATGTTTACTAAAACTAATGTTTTCAAGCATCTCATTAAGTGCCTTAGTTCCTTCTTCGAACTTAATGATTCTCAAAGCATTTTCTTTGAGTTTCTCATTTTCTACTTGAAGAATTATGCATGACCCACATCCTAACTCTACTTCTTTATTTTTCTCAAGTCTTTTGACTTGATCCTTTAGTTCTAAGATTAGTTCTTCAAGTTCTAGCATTTTTAATTTTAGTTTTCTGTTTCTACCTAAAATTTTAGAACTAATCTCGCATAGTTTATTATAATCGTCATGTAATCTATTGTCATCTATTGACGAATTATCATCACTATAACAAGAAGAGTCGGAATGTACCTCATTAGAAGCTTGAGCTACTAGGCATGTTTCATCATTGGGCTTCTTCTCTTCTTCTTCACTGCTATCACTCTAAGAACCTCCTACGGAAGCTCATTGGTTGTTGGATTTCGGTGGTTTGGGACACTCTCCTATGAAGTGAATAGGATCTCCGCATCTAAAGCATCTCCTATCACTCGTCCCTTTCATTTCATCTTGATTCTTTTGGAATGATCTCTTTTCTTTGCGAGGTTGTCTAGGAAATCTACCTTTCCTCCTAAGAAACTTTCTAAAGTTTCTAACGGCTAGTACATACTCTTCATCTTCACTATCGGAACTCGAAAATTCCTCATCACTAGACTCCATCTTGGCTTTCAAAGCTAGAGATCTAACTCTCTCGCTTTTGCCTTTGACTATATCGGAGTCCTTCTTGATTATCATCTCGTGAACTTTCAAGTTTCCGATTAGTTCATCGAGTGATAACGTCGCCAAGTCCTTTGACTCTCCAATGGCTATGACCTTTGCTCTCCATTTAGGATGTAGAGCCCTAAGAAACTTCCTAACATAATTCTTGCTAGAGTAACCTTCATCAAGAGCTTTAAGACTAGTGATAATAGTATTAAATCTAGCAAAGGCATTATCTATTGACTCATCTTCCGAAATGGAAAATTGTTCATATTGTTCAACAAGAAGATCAATCTTGTTCTCATTGACTTGGTTATTACCTTGGTGAGTGACTAACAAAGTTTTCCAAATATCTTTTGCCATATTACACATAAAAATTCTTTCAAACTCCTTTTTAGGCAAAGCATTGTAAATCATCATTTTAGCCTCATTATTTTTGGCTAATTTTCTTTTAAGTTCAACACTTTGTTTATCATAGGGAACTATTTCATCCCTTTTGGTTTCCAAATTCTTTTGAATTGGTTGAGAGTCACCCTCGGTATTAACATGCCAAAGATCAATGTCTTTTGATTTCACATACGTTTCGAATCTTGTTTTCCAATAGATAAAACAATCGGTTTCAAAAAGTGGTGGTCTTTGCATAGATTGCCCTTCTAGATATTTTTCAGAATCCAATGATCGATTCAAGTTTTAAAATATAATATACTTTAAAATCTTGACTGACGTAGCTCCTGATTCCAATTGTGGAAAACTAGAAGGGGAGGTTGAATAGTTTTACCGGTTTTTAAGTTCTTTTAGTTCATTTAACGTTTCTCAAAAACTTTGCTATTGGAAACATTTGATTCGATTCTTATGTGCAATCAAACAACGCCAATATGAACTACATACTAAACTAACTAATAATAAGTAATGAAAGTAAAGAGTAGAGATGGAAAGATCAAACCGGGACAAAAGGATTTATAGTGGTTCGGCTACGAAGCTCTTCTTCGCCCTACTCCACTCCTCGAGTACCACACTTGAGAGTTTCAAGCACTATGTCAACAACCTCCCTTAAGGTGGAGAAAACCGTACACGTCGCTTAACTTGTTTTCCGACACTAAGCTAGATGTCGAGTGCTAATCTTAGCTAGCACCAATCTACCACGATCCACTTGATCCTTTACAACTTCACACAAGACTCGATCTACCCGATCTACCTATGATCACACTTGATCAAACACACAAGCCCAATGGCTTCAAGAGATCTCCAAGATCTCGACACGATCACAATGATCAACTCTCACTTCTCTCAGCCTATTCTATCTATCTATGATCCTCTTGATCAATCACACAAGCCCAATGGCTTCAAGAGATAATCAATATCTCTATAAGATCACAAAGATCTTGACTCACTCTCTCACAAAATAAAAATGATCTTGATGTATGCTATGATACAACAAGTGTGTAACAAATGTTACAAGACCTAACAACTACAACTCTTGTATCTTCTTGGATACCTTGAGTTCTTCTCTTGCAAATGAAGAGGAATGACAACACTTTGTATCTACTTGGATACTTTGTGTTCTTTTCTTACTAATGAAGAGGAATGAAGAGGATCACTTGAATAGATGATTGGATCACTCTTGAACAAAAGAAAAACTAACTAAAGGATCAAGGAAAGAAAATGTGAAGAGGGTAATAAACTCAGTAGTTTCTTTGTGCTAAAGAGTTGCCAAAATCTGTGAAATGGGTTGGTATTTATAGGCAGAAAAATCTGGCCGTTATAGGGGGACGCTCCACTAAGTCACCCACGGCTCCACTAAATTTAGTGGAACCGTGGAGCCGTGTCAGACAAAGACGCTCCATTTTTTGTCTTTTCTGGTGAAAACTTATTTGGGGAAGTTTGGAGCTGATTTGGGGGGGGGGAATGGCTGTTATGTATTTTAAACTTATTTTTCCATTAAAACATTTCTTAATTATTCAAAAATAATTTGTGAAGTATATTTTTGAAAGAAATGTTTTGAAACATAAAAATGTGATGTCTAAAACTCAAATTCACTTCTTTGATCATTAGTTAAGTTGTAACTTTGTTCTAGAGTGATTTGTGTAGAAACGGGATCTTCCGATAAAAAACTTGTTTACGTTAATTTTAACGTAACGTGATTTCACATTTTGTCATCCTCAAAACGTAAAGTTATCGAAAGATAGAAATAACGTTTTTAGAACATTATTTGCATCAACAGATAGATTTACCATCCTCTTTAGCTTTTAATTCTTTGTCACCATTTTCAAATGTTTTGGCAGTAACAGTTGCCAAAACTGCTTGATGTGGGAGACGTAGATAGTGGGACTTAAGAGTAAAGAATGACTTATGTGAGTACCTTTTAAAAACTCCACTATCTAATGAAAAGTTGTGTCATCCTCTGCTTTTTCCAAGTAAGTGACCACGTTGTGTTTGTCAGCAAAGGATAAAGAAGCCATTTATTTTCAGTAAAAGTGATTTGACTGCTGTGAATAGTGTAAATTTAGGGTAGAAAGTAGAAGAAATTGGAGAATACTGTCAAGACTCTCGAAGAAAAAAGGTTAGCAAAGATGGTGGTTTCAACAAGTTCATCTTCTTCATCTAGCTCATCAAAGGGTCAAAGTACAGATGATGGTGAGGAATCTTCCAAACAGGGGAGGAAGATTGCTCAGATTGATCAAGATCTTGATATCTCTTTGGTTCAAGAGGAGTATGAAACTCAGGGGAGGCATGAACAACAGGTGGATCAAGGTACTGCTGTCATTGAAGAAGGTACTGGTAGTAAATGGCAAGGTACTGGTAGTGAATGGGAAGGTACTGCTAGTATGGAAAATCTTATTGCTGCTGGATATCAAGGTACTGCTACTGCAGTATACTCAAGAAGACCAAGGTTATCAAGAGCAGATAAGGGTAAAGCAATCATGACAGAGCAAGAACCATCTTCTAAATAGTTGTCCAATGAGGAACAGGTTCAGTTAGCACTTGATGAAGAGTTAGCCTAGAAGTTTCATGAAGAAGAGTTAGAAAGAGTTGCTGAAGAAGAAAGTTTAGTTTAAGAAGAAAGAGTGGAAACATTTATGATTGAGAGAAAGCTTCAAACTGAATAGGAAGAGAGAGCTGCTCAGATTCTTTCTGACAAGGAGTTGGCTGCAAAATTACAAGAAGAAGAAAGGTCAAAGTATACTCCAGAAGAACAAGATTCAGCACTTAACGACTTGTTGCAGGAAATCAGAAGGAAGCAGAGTAAAAAGAAAGCATATCTCAAGAAACCTCCTTCAAGAAGTGAGAAACTGAAGTACATGAAAACTTATTTGAAGAATCAGGACAATTGGCAAAAAAAAAAACTTCAAATATAGGTCTTATGAAGAAATTCAAGAGATCTACATTAAAACACATAAAAGACTTCAGGAGTCTCTGAAAGGTGATACATTTGAAGTAAGAGAAGAAAAGAGAACAGAAGAACAATTGAAGTCAGGGGATTCCAAGGGACTAAGAATTGAAGAAGAATCAGTTCTAGAAGAAACTGCAGAGGAACAACAGATAGAAGAAGAAAAGCAGGATGAATCTGCTGAGAAAGAAGAAAAGACATTGACTGATAAGCAAATCCATAGTATGATAGTGGTGGAATCCCTTAACATTGATCCCCTTCAAGCCAAGCATCCAATTATTGACTGGGAAGTGTATTCAGATGAAAGAATCAAGGGATGGAAGATCATCAGGGTAGGAGGAAAAACTAAAGTCTACAAATTCTTTGAAGACTTGATCAGAGCTTTTGACAGAGATGACCTAGATAATTTAAGGAGCTTAGTTCAAGAGAGATACAAGACCTCAAATCCTACAGATGACAAAGATAAGGAACTATGGGATGAGCTAAAAAGATTATATGAGCCAGATGGAGGTGAAGCTATTTGAAGATTTCAAGCTCCAGTTGCAGACATCACATGGAAGCTTTTTGATACTTGTGGTGTTCACAGAGTTTCCACCAAAGATGGATTAGAAATTTATATGTTGGTGGAAAAAGATTATCCTCTCAGAGCAGCAGTTTTAATGGCTATGCTGTCATCAATACTTAAAGTTGATGAAGATTCAAAGATGGCAGATGAGCTAATCAAGAAGATATTTCAGCTTGCAGAACAAAGAAAAGCCAGAAGACTAAGATTATCTATGTAGTGTTTAGAAGAATCCTCACATCCTCATTTAATTCAGAAGAAACTTGATGATTTGGGGTAAATCATAAGTTTAGGGGAGGATTGTTGGGAATTAAATGTCTAAGGACTTAGTACTGCTGAAGAAATGCACTAACAGTACAAACTGTAAGTGTATAATTGAAGACTTCTGAGATATAACTAACAGTACAAACTGCTAAGTTTGTACTGCTAGCTATAAAAAAGGTACTGCTGCATGGATAACAGCTTCATACGATATTGTAGAGGATAAGTATGGAATTGATCTTTGTATAACTTAATTAGTTAGAATTATACGGTAGAATACTTATCTTGTAAAGGACTCCTTAAGACTATAAAAGGTGATCCTAGGTTATACGTTTATATATATCAGTCATAGAGTTTTGTTAAGATTCAAGTTTATTGTAACCCTAGTGATAGCAAGACCACTCCTATTATTCAAGCAATAATATTGAATCGTTTGGTGTTAATCTTACTGTGTTCATTGCTCATACATACATTACTGTTCCATTAAACAAACCATTATTCTTATAAGTGTGGTTAAGTAGATTCCGCATACTTAACTACATACACTCAAAGTATCTCAAACATGTTATAAAGGAGTAACATCCTAAGTGTTTAATAATCCTCTCAAACTAGCTACAACTCGTTTTTCTTTGTAAATTGGTTCCACGATTATACGTTTAGAAAACATTCGATTCTTGCTATAATAGTTCAAGTATGGATTTTGCTAAGATTACATTTATTGGTCATTTGTATAACGAGTGTATCTATTTATATGTGTTTTACTTTATATTCAATAGAAATTTATTGCTCATTTGTATAACCAGTTCTATATATATTGTATATATGTTCATATATTTTGTTGGGAATTAAACCAACAGTTAGTACTGCCAGGTATAAAGTTACAACTGCTGAAGATTAACACTAACAGTACTAAGTCAGTTAGTACTGCTCGTACAGATGGTTAGTACTGATTATGAGATTAAGACAGAAACGCGTGTGGATATATATAGAATAGATATTATGTATATCTTAAAATTATAGAATGATACGAATATTAGTTTACTTGTAAAGGACTTCTTGTGATATAAAATAAGATCCTAGGTTAGGGTTTCATTATCCCAGTAATACGTATTATTGTGAAAGCTTCAAAGTTGTAAAACCCTAATGATAATCTCAGATCACTCGTATTAATATTGAAGCTATTTGGTTTGTTAAACAATTGTGTTCATACTTTCACTGTTCCATACACATAATCTTCTAAGTGCTTTGTAGTGAATTCCTTGTGCTACTTAGCATATACTTAAAGTATCTCTAACACAAGGCGTGTGTTTAGATCCTATCAAGTGGTATCAGAGCCAGTTTCTGATACTTTAAATTCGAAGATCCAGAAGAACTTTCTCTTTCAACAAGGAAGATGGACATGGAAACCTCACAAGCCTCTATCCTAGTTAAACTACCAATGCTCAAACAAAACGAATATAACCTCTGGAGGCTCAGAATTGAGCAGTACTTCATGGTGCAAGATTATGCACTATGGGATATCATTCTGCATGGTGATTCCTTTAAATCAACAACTTCCGAAGAAACTTGCCGATAGTTCCAAAACGACTAAACTCAACACTTAACAAGTCACCAATGATGAAAGTATCAAGAAGAAGAATGATCTCAAAGCCAAGTGTTTGTTACTCATGGCACTTCCTAATGATCAGGTGTTGAACTTCAGTCATTATGAGACTGCAAAGACACTTTTTGCAGCAATTGTAGAGAGGTTTGGTGGCAATGAAGCCACTAAGAAGGCACAAAGAACACTGCTGAAGCAAAGCTATGAGAATTTTAGTGCCACAAGCACTGAAACTCTTGATCATGTCTTTAACATACTACAGAAAATTATGAGTCAACTTGCTGGTTTTCGCTGAAAAAGTCGTCATACTTTTTACGGCATAATTGACTAATACTAAGCAAGTTAAAACCTAAGTTATCTACATGAGCAACATCATCAATAGTGAGAGAGTCATGAGAGATTGTACCTTTTCCGATGATTTTACTTTTAAGCTTGCTACCAAACGTAACATTACCTCCGTCGTACACTTGGTAGGTTGAGAAAAGGCTTTTATTTCCCGTCATGTGTCTTGAGCACCCACTATCTTTAATCCACCGTCTGGTTCTAACCCGACTTTCAAGCACACCTAAGTTAAAGAAAAACTCAAGCATTTGGTCCCCAATATCTCGTAGTTCCATTTAGGTTAAACATAGCATTATCTTGATTCATGTATGGAAACGGTGGATATGAGTTCCATGGCATGTAGTTGGGACCTTGATAACTTCTAGGTAAGTTTCGATTCCAACTATTTTGATAATGATGCTGTGAGTTGTAGTTACTCTTTGGAAAGGGGCATTTGGGAATAGACGTTCTAGGTCTCTGTTGAACCGTTTTAGTCCTAAACTCATTTTTAACTTTTCCTAATCCTATAGAAACTGTTGGTTTTTGTTTGTTTACAGTTGTACTACTGCTAGGTTTTCTTGTGACTTTAACAAATTTAGTACGATCTGAAATACAAGCTTCTGTTCATCAACAGTTCCCGCGGAACCTATGACCACTACTGGCGGAAACAAATTTTTGGTTCCGTCAGATCCGTGGGTGTCTGAACTTGTTGGAACAGTTTCTTGTACTTTCACTGTTTATTTCTTAAAGCTACTTAACTCTCCTAGTTTCATAAAACCTAGTCCGGTTTTATCATGAGGTAACTTTTGAACTTTCATTAGATCATATATGCAAATAATGTTTTTATCAAACCTTTTAAATTTAGAATTTTGTTTGATAAGTTCTTCCTGTGTGGACTTAAGTGTTTCTAGTTCAAGTTTAAGTTTCTGACATGACACACATGTTTCTTTAACATCTTTACCCTTTTCTATTCGTAAAGCTTTCTCTTTTAACCAATAAACTTCGTTTTTCAAAAATTCCTTTTTGGTTTTTAAAAACTTGTTTTTGTTTATGATTTTTAGGGTAATTTCACATAGTTTGTTATATTCTATTTCTAAGGTATCATCATCAATAGAGGAGTAAGATGAGTCAGATTGTACCTCGTTAGAGTCATGAGCCATAAGAGCAACTTCGTCATTCTTTGGCTTTCGTCATCATCTTCACTGTCACTCCAAGCACCACTAACAAAGGCTCGTTGAGTCTTGTTCTTGGGTGGCTTCGGACAATCTCCTATTAAGTGACTAGTATCCCCGCACCTAAAACACCTCCTATCTACTTTGCCTTTTTTATCATCACGGCCTTTTTGGAGGGATTTCCTTTCTTCTCGAGGTTGTCTAACAAACTTTCCTCATCTTCTAAAGAACTTCTTGAAATCTCTTACGGCCATGGAATACTCTTCGTCTTCGCTACCTGAGCTAGACTCTTCATCATCACTTGACTCTGCCCTAGCTTTTAAGGCAATGGACTTGAACTTTTTCTTTTTGCCTTTGACTATTTCTGAATCTTTTTCCATGACCATCTCATTAACTTTGATATTTTCTATGAGCTCGTCAAGTGGCATGCTTGAAAGATCCTTGGATTCTTCAATGGCTGTCACCTTTGCTCTCCACTTCAGATGAAGTGCTCTAAGAAATTTCCTGACAAAGTTTTTACTAGAAAAAGAATCGTCAAGTGCTTTAAGAGAAGTAACAATAGTATTAAACCTATCAAAAGCACTATCAATGGTCTCATCTTCAGGGATAACAAATTGTTCATATTGTTGAACAAGAAGATCAATTTTGTTATCCTTTACTTGTGAGTTCCTTTGATGAGTGATAAATAAGGATTGCCAAATATCTTTAGCAGTTTTACACATAAAAACTCTTTCATATTCCTTCCTAGGTAAAGCATTATAAAGCATCATTTTAGCTTCATTATTTTTGGCAATTAATTTCTTTTGCTCATCACTGTGACAAGTAAGAGAACTATCCTCATCCCGACCGCTTGATATATCCTTAATTATAGGTTTATGGTCACCTTCTACAATGATGTACCATAGATCTATATCTTTAGACTTCACATAAGTTTCAAAGCGATTTTTCCAGTATATAAAACTATTTGCTTCAAATAGTGGTGGTCTTTTCATAGATTGCCCTTCTTTATAGTTTTCAAAATCCATTGATCGTTTCAAGTTTTAAAATACAATATATTTTGAAAATCTTAAGTAACGTAGCTCTGATACCAATTGTGAAAAACTAGAATGGGGGTTGAATAGTTTTTACCCTTTTTAAAATTTATTCGCTTTGAGTACTTAACGTGATTTCAACTTAATGCAAATAATCAAACAAGATAAGTAAAGAAAGTAAGGAAAGAACAATCTGTGAAAAACTAGAAGGGGGGTTGTATAGTTTTTACCGTTTTAAAATTAATTCGCTTTGAGACATAACGTGATTTCAAGTTAATGCACACAAATAAACAATATAAGTAATGCAAGTATCAAACCACAACACGGAGATTTATAGTAGTTCGGCTACAAGGACTCTCTTCCTTGCCCTACTCCACTCCTCGAGCCTCTAACTCGAGAGTTTTTCTTCACTAAGAAACAAACTCCCTTCTCAGCGGAGAAAACCTTTACACACGTCGCTTACACCTTTTTCCGGTACAAAGCTAAATACCGGGTTCTAGTTCAAGGTAGAACCAACCTGACGTCGCCTATACAATTTCCGACACTAAGCTAGATGTCGAGTTCTTTACAAGGGTTCGACCACTCCCGACACTCTATGTATTTTGAGGACTAAAACACTAACTGGACTCTACTGAATGAATGGTATAACAATGATGTGTGAACTAATACAATATTACACAGTGACTATACTAATGGTTTACAACACTGTGTTGAACCTTGATGTTTGATCTCTTTGCTACAAAAAAAAGATCGCTAAGAATGAAATAAATAAATGAATGGGTTAGTAATGTACAAATGAACGAATATGTAATTTATGCTATATAAGTGGTGATTGTGCTTGAATGATTAGCTTGCTATTTATAGGCAAAACTGAGCAGACAAGCGGCGGATTTGGCGGACCCAAATTATGGGTTCCGCCCATAGGGCTGTTTGGTTCCACCAAGACATGCCAGCTAAGAGCTTCACAAATCTTTCCATATCTTGTCAAGATCTTACAAAGTCAACAACATTGCTTCAAGATCTTTCCAAAATATATTTTAAAGTCAACTAAGCTATCTATATGATGCATGCCATGATGTCATGTATATATTTACATTTTAGGAATTAAAATGTAAAACATGTAAATGTATATATGTATGTAATGTAATTCCTAGTGATCATGTGATATGTAAATGAGCTTAAAAAGCTTGTTACTATAAATGTAAAAGACTTTAACATATATTTATGCTTTGCTAAAGATAAACCTTATAATTGTCATTAACAAAATAAAGCAAAGATCGTAAAATATAAAAAACGTTTTTAAGACGATATTTGTATTAACAATCTCGCCATTTTTGTTGATGATAAAACGTAACGTTTATTTTTAAGTAATAAAATAAGTAAAGTGAAAGTCTTTTAAAAATATAGATTAAGTTAGTTTATGCAAGTTTTGAAAACTATTTTAAGCATAAAAACATGTACTGTGATGTTAACAGTGATGTATGAACTTAATCCTATCTCCCCCTTTTTGTCAAAACAAAAAGAAGAAATGCATAGCGGAATGTGGTGAACGGTTCTTGGTTATAACTCCCCCTAATTTGGAGTACCAAGAATGATTCAATGATTTTGAGAACCTAAAGCTTCCCCTTGGATAATACTCCCCCTAATTGGAGTTCTAAGTTCATGATGCGTGAATAATCCTACAAAACAAAAGTTAGTATATGATATGCTCCCCCTTGATCAATACTCCCCGTTGCTAGGGTACCAACGTATATGATTCAAGGATTATGAATGCTACAAAACAAAAGATTAGTACATGATATTCTCCCCCTCGATCAATACTCCCCGTTGCTAGGTTACCAACGTATATGATTCAAGGATGAGAAATACTACAAAACAAAGGTTAGTTGTATATGAATCAATCCAACCAAGTAGCATAATGCAAATGTAAAGGTTCAACCAAGCAATGTAGTTTAACCCGTTTGACTAAAAAAGTCAACTAACTAAAATTGTTCAAACCAATCACAAAGTTCAAAAAAAGTTAATACTATAACCAACCATAGAATTTCAAATTTATCAAATGCTTCGTTTTTAGTTTTCAAAAACTTTGTCCAAGTATACCTAGAGTAATCATCTACTATTACCAAAGTATAGAAGTTTCCTCCATAACTTTGTATAGCGGATGGACCAAACAAATCCATATGAGTATCCAAGGAACACACCTTCATAAGACTTTGGGTCAAACTTGGTGAGGTAATCCTTAGTATTTAAAATGAAGCACTTGCTTCCAAAAACTCTAAAATATCCTAAAGTACGCTTTTTCCCTCTATAAAGCTCATATGGTGTTTTCTTCAAAAATAGTCTAATTAAGACTCTATTTAAGATATATGTTGATGTGTCAACGGCGTTACACCAAAACTTTTGTGGTATATTTTGTTTGTTTAGCATTGTTCGACTCATTTCTTGGAGTGTTCTATTCTTACGTTCTACTACACCGTTTGATTGAGGGGTTCGAGGAGCCGAGAAATTATGTGTTATGCCATTAGCATCACAAAAAGCTCTGAATTGGGTTTCGCTATCAAATTCACGACCGTGGTCGGTTCTAATTGACACAATGCTATTTTCTATTTGATTTTGAATTTTCTTACTTCAAAATAGTAAAGCATACATTGTCTTAAACAAAGAAACCTCAAGAGTCGAGGAATCGTTGAACGTAACATTCGACGAAAGTCCACCTCCCTCTAAGACATCACCTTTGGTAGATGATGACTTAGTTGAAAGTCAAATGGTTGAAAACCAAAAAAATGTAGAAAATGACAAAGAAGATGAACTCGTGAATAGAGAAATAGTCAACATCAAGGAATCTAGAAGTCACCCATTAGATAACGTCATAGAAGAAATTAACGAAAGAACCTTAAGATCAAGAGTTCAAAATCAAAGTAATTTCTTTTGTTTTATTTCAACAATTGAGCCCAAAAATATAAATGAGGCAATAAAAGATGAATCTTGGGTTATAGCAATGCAAGAAGAACTTAATCAATTTGTTAGAAATGACGTTTGGACATTAGTCTCTCAACCTAAGTGTCAAACCATAATTGGAACAAAATGGGTATTTAGGAATAAAATGGATGAAAATGGCGTAGTGTCTAGAAACAAAGATAGGTTAGTAGCTGATGCGCGCGTGATGTGTCGTTGCGGTTTAGCAATATTAATGCCTACTCAAGTTTTAAATTTATATTTAGCCGACTTATTAATAACACACACACACTTAACGAGCAGTGTACCCGGTCAGTATGAATATAATGGTAAGTAGAGTGTCGATCACTAAGAGTGGAACGTATTATCTAGTTATTCTAATCAGTATTTTAATATCCTAAGTTAGCTATACAACCTAATCTAACACAAGGGGGTTCAGCCTGAGAGACTGGCACGGTTTGATTATGATTAAATATAAACTAAACTAATGAGCACGAATCAGCGATTAGCACACACGTACACAGATAGATACTTGAGACAATAAGAAGACCTGTCCTGATAATTAAGTAGCTTGTCACTTGTTTTATTGCTACTTTTATATGAAGTGTATATAATTAACCCTTTCTCGTTGGCTCTAATCTTATCGGCGAGTAAACCCTTAATGATCACTTATGTCTATCCCACTATCCTAGAAACGATAGAATAAATAGGCGAGGAAGGGGCATGGCGACCCAAGCAATGCTCAGCTAGACACAGAGGTTATCAATGCACTAATAAAAGTCACCAAAGACATCAACATATAAACTTTAATTAATGGGAAAGCAATTTTAAGGGGTGCGCATGATTTTCCTTAGTTACATGACATCAGCCCATCAATCCTGATGAATTAAAGTGTAATAATACAATAAAACAAAACTACTTAATGAATTGAATACATGCAGGACCTTCTTACAGCTCTTGTATCTTCGTTCAGGGTGTGTCTTGTGCTGCTAATACGTCTGAAATCGTCTCTGGTTTGGTACTCGTACGTATGGTATCTTGCACACAAAATTAGTCTGACTTTGGGGTATTTATAGTTTCTGTCTGAGGGTTAGATGCGGCGCATAGGATAAGTAGATGCGGCGCATTGACTTAACTTCGCGTGGGGTCCAAGATTAATATATTCAGGAATACTCGTACACCGCCTTAAGATGCGGCGTAACTCCATTTCTCTATGCGGCGCATGTCCTTTGTTGTCTTGGATTGTAACTTGTGAAATCTTGATAGTGATATGCCGTATGTAAGAAGTATGTTGCGGCGTATCTGGAGCAGAATGATCTTGATCTTGTACATTTCAGTGGACTCTTAACATCTTGCTTGTTTTGCTCCATAATTAGTCCAAAATCGCCAAGTTTCACATAATACTTGTTTTTACCTGAGAATTACAAAAGTAAACATTAACGTATCAATTCTCATATATAATATAATAAAACAAGTCAAATAAATAGGATAAATGATGATAATAAAATGTACTTATTTGAGTTCATCAGTAGCTCAAGGCTACAATCAACAAGAAGGTATAGACTACGACGAAACATTTGCACCGGTAGCTAGGCTCGAGTCAATTAGAATACTACTTGCATATGCATGTGCACACGACTTTAAACTATT
This sequence comes from Artemisia tridentata subsp. tridentata, assembly GCA_021014915.2. Taxonomy (NCBI): domain Eukaryota; kingdom Viridiplantae; phylum Streptophyta; class Magnoliopsida; order Asterales; family Asteraceae; genus Artemisia; species Artemisia tridentata. Next base: position 264,020,713 of record CP139509.1, read on the forward strand.
TCAAATGGATGTTAAAAGTGCATTTCTTAATGGTTTTATTAATGAGGAAGTGTACGCAGCACAACCTCTCGACTTTGCCGATTTTAAAAAACCAAATCATTTTTATAAACTTAAAAAGGCTTTATACGGACTTAAGCAAGCACCAAAAGCTTGGTATGATCGACTTAAGACTTTCCTAGTTGAACATAAGTATACCATGGGCCTAGTAGACAACACTCTTTTCACTAAAAAAAAGGGATCACATATTATCATAGTTCAGATATATGTGGATGACATTATATTCGGATCAACTTGTCAAGAGTTATGCGGCGATTTCTCAAAAATCATGCATGACGAGTTTGAAATGAGTATGATGGGGGAACTAAACTTTTCTTAGGTCTCCAAATAAAACAATTAGAAGATGGGATATTCTTCAACCAATCTAAGTATATCAAGGATATACTTAAGAAATTTGGTCTTGAAGACTCTAAACCCATGAAAACACCCATGTCCTCCGAAACCAAACTCACTAAGGATGATAAAAGTGAATCCGTAGATAGCACTAAATATAGAGGAATGATTGGTAGTTTACTCTATCTCACGGCTAGTAGACCTAATATTATGTTTAGTGTTTGTCTATATGCACGCTTTCAAGAAGATCCCAAAACAACCCATCTTGAAGCCGTAAAACGGATCTTTAGGTATATTAAAGGTACTACACATTTAGGATTATGGTATCCCAAAGGAACGGGAATTGAAACCATAGTGTGTGCCGACTTAGACCATGCCGGTGACTATGTTGATAGAAAAAGTACAAGTGGTATTTGTACTTTTGTTGGACATTGTCTTACCACATGGTTCTCAAAGAAACAAATGGCTCTAGCAATTTCAACAACCGAGGCTGAGTACGTGTCTTCAGGAAAAGCTTGCTAACAAGCTCTCTAGATGAAACAAGCTCTCGTCGACTATGAAATTCAACTCAACGACGTTCCCATTCTTTGCGACAACAAAGGAGCTATCGACCTTAGCAAGAATCCAGTTCAACACGCTAGAACTAAACACATAGAAATTCGTTACCACTTTCTACGCGACAATGTTCAAAAAGGAAACATCTCAATCGAGATAGTATCCTCAGAGGACAACATTGCCGATATTCTCACAAAACCTCTTAAGAGAGTACCCTTTAACTTCTTTAGATTTGGTTTAGGATTAATGGAACCAAATGTGTAGTTAGAACCTTAGCTTGAACCTTAGATTAACCAAACACGTCAAAAACAACCAATTGTCAAAAGGTTCCCACGGAACCAATTGACAACACGTACGGAACCCACATTTTGGCTTCGCCAAATCCGTGGGTTCCCGAGTCAGTTTTTATATAAAAACAAACACCCATGTACTGTTTATCACATTCCCCAAAAACTCACAAGCTACTGGAATTCGACCCATAGCAAACCAATCTCAGAATTTAGGTCATCCTCCACAACCAATTTGTGATTTTAACCTCTCTGTAAGTTTCCTAACCATATCTACATTCCTGATCTGAGTCTAGAATTTCTATTTCATGCACAAAATCAAAACTTGGGGTTTATGCATATTTTTTGTAAAATCATGAAGCATATTTACTGAATTACATAACAAATCTTGTTTTCTTTAGTTAGGAATTGCATATCATAAGGCATTATCATAATTCATCAAAAACCCCATGTCAAATACTTGCAAAAATCTTCTCACGACTAGGAAAAATGATTTTTGCACATTGTTCATACAAATAAAAACGTTATGTTTTAAACATCACTTGCATAATGTCTCTTGAACGCTAAAGGGAATACATAAGTAATATGTATTTTCGGGTACATTCAATCGAAGCTACATTGAAGTAGGAGCATTTGGGTTATCTCTCGTTTTGTTATAAAACTTGCATAAACGAAATTTTCATGCATCAAAAGGAGTCGAGATAACCGCACCTCCACATTGTCCCCATGTAGGCACACACTAGAAATTTATATACGTGTGGAAAACTAGAATGGGGGGTTGAATAGTTTTATGTCTTTTTAATTTTATTATGAAAACCTTTGTTTATTTTTAAAACACTTAGATTCAAGTTTGTATGAAAAATAAAACTTGAACCTTATTATTAGTTATATATGTATTCTTTTAAATTGATTGTAAAAGTTTTGGTTTCTTGACTGGAGTTTCAATTTGATCTATATGTGAAGTCAACTTCTAATTATTACTAACAGTTATATATGCCTATATGTTATAAAAGTAATGACGATATAAATAAAGATGTAAGTAAGAGATGGAAAGATCTAACCGAGACACGAGGGATTTATAGTGGTTCGGCTACAAGGACACATTCCTTGCCCTACTCCACTCCCCGAGCACCAAGCTCGAGAGTTTTCTTCACAACTTCAATAAGCTCCCTTATGGCGGAGAAAACCGTACACAACTTTGGCTTACACGGGTTTAACGACACAAAGCTAAATGTCGAGTTCTAATCGTAGCTAGAACCAATCTCACAACTTCACAACACAACTTCTTCACAACTTATTCACGACTACTTCACAACGGCTTCACGACTGCTTCACGACTTCTTCACGACTGCTACACAACCTCTATGCTGTGGCTTCACGACTCCAACACTAGGACTTCACGACTAGGACTTCATGGCTTCAACACGACCGCTACACAACCTCTATGCTACGGCTTCACGACTTCAACACTAGGACTTCACAACTAGGACTTCATGGCTTCAACACGACCGCTACACAACCTCTATGCTACGGCTTCACGACTTCAACACTAGGACTTCACGACTAGGACTTCATGGCTTCAACACGACCGCTACACAACCTCTATGCTACGGCTTCACGACTTCAACACTAGGACTTCACGACTAGGACTTCATGGCTTCAACACGACCGCTACACAACCTCTATGCTACGGCTTCACGACTTCAACACAACTTCACAACTTTACAAGGCTTCTACTTTACTTCTTTACTCCACAACTACTTATCCACCTTCTTCACTACTTACACACTACTCTAGCCCAATCACTTATGTTTACAACTTATATACACACTTTACACAAATGAACGAATGATTTACAAAATATACAAAACAAACAACTTGAGTAACAAGATGATACTAAGTTGTAATACTTCTAGTCTTGATTGATAGAAGTATTCTTCTTTTGCACTTGGATGGTGGAAGCTTGGATCACTTGGAAACCAATGCTTAAGATTACATGATCAAAGGTTTTTTGAAGATATGAAATAAGATTTACAACAGAAAGTTTTAGTGCAAAAGGGTGAGTAAAAATCCAGAGGAAGGCTGGTATTTATAGGCAGAAAAACTGGACAGCTGGGAGCTACTCGAGCGTGGTCGGCCCCCTTAAATAGGGGGCGGTCCCCTTAATTTTAAGGGGGCCGCCCCTCCCTAGCCGTTGCCCAGTTTTGTCTTTTTGTGGGGAAGGTTTTTCTGGAACATTTTTACTGATTTTGGTTAAAATTTTGAATTCATAAATTTTTAATGAATTAAACCTTTTTGTTTATTACCAAAAATATTTTTCTAAAAGATATAAAATGTTTTTGACATTTTATAAAAAATCTAGTTATTAAGAAAATGTTCCTTTGATCATATAATGCATTAAGCATTAGTTCATTCATACCTTAAGTGATTTTAGTTGTAGAAGTGAATATTTACAACTAAGTACTTGTTTATTTTATAAGTTTATGTTTTAATGAGTTTACATTTTGTGATCATCAAAACATAGAGATATGAATAAATATTGATAGTGTTTTTAGGCATTATTTATGTCAACAATCTCCCCCCTTTTTGATGATTACAAAACTAAAACTCATTAAATCCAAAAAGTTATTTTTGGACAAGTATTTAGTGAGTTTATATTCACTTCTCCCCCTTTTTGTAGCATCAAAAAGGTTGAGCCGACAAGTTTTAGAGACAAAATTTGTCGGAACGAGAACTCCCCCTTGATGTGTGCTCCCCCTCGTTTGAGGGCACCAAGGAATCGATATATGGAATACTTGCAAGAAAAATATTAGAAGCACAAGCATATATATAGCAAAAATAAGCATGCATATAAAGACATTCATTAAAAATGTTGTGTATCAATACACAACCATCCAAGATTATATTCAATCCTACATTAGCTAGTAAGTAATGCAATCTACATAATCATTCTAGGAGTACATGATCTTCCATGGGGCTTGCACACAAAATGGTTTGAAAAATTATTTTTGATTAAGCATTGCATATGCTTAATTTGGTGAGAATGAAGGTGGTGGTGGTGTAGTGGGTGAAAATGGTGGAGGTTGTGGTGGAGGTTGGTTGTTAAGCATGTGTTCAAGGGATGAAAACATGTAGTGTATCTCATCTCTAAGACCAAAGATGATGGTTCTGTTGTGGATGCAACAAAGGCAATTGTCTCCATGGGCTTCAAGTAAAGCCCAAGGGATGGGAAAGTATGGTGGTGGTATTGGTGATGATAAGAAATGAGCATCAAGAGGTGTTATTGGTGATATGGAAATGACATGTTGGGTGAATGGAGGTTCTTGAGTAGGAGGTGGAGTTGATGCTCTTGATGGTGGTGATGATAGATGTGAGTTGATGTAGTTATTGATTAATGAAGTGAAAGGTATGGATGAAGATGATGTGCCATGAGTGGAGGGTGTTTTTGATGGTGCATTTGGTGCACTTGGGGATGAACATTTAGGTGGTGGTGATGGAGTTTTGGTGTCTTAGAGATGATTTTGGTGATAGCATGGTGAATGAAAATGGGTGTTTGATGGAGGTGATGGTTGATTTAGGTAAGGTTTGGAGGTTTTGTGGTAAAATTCCAATACCAGTTCATTTTTTAAGAGAAATGGTAGCTGGGGCTAGATAAAAGGGGTCGCAAGATGCAAAAGAAAACAGTAAATTTTACTGCCCAGATGGCCGGTCCCCTTAATTGTAGGCCGGCCCCCTTAAAATTAAGGGGACCGCCTAGGGAATTAAGGGGGCCGCCCATCTAGTGTTATCCCAGGCGACCAAATTTGAAAATTTTCCAGAAAAGGGTCATTTTTTAGGGTGTTTTTGCAGCAAGCTCCATTTGAATCATGTACATCAAGAATGATTAAATAGTGGCATAAACATGTTAAATACGCATGCATACATTTAAAACATATTATGGAATAAGCATGTTATTAATCATCAAGCATGTTTATATATCATGATATTGAGTATACAAACAATAAGCATAACAATCATATATTAAAGACAAGAAATAAATCATTCATTAGTTGAAAATAATTATGTTAAAAACATAATTATTGATACAACACATATTTTGTTTATAGCATACATTAAGTAGAAATTTTTAAATTGCCTAAGAGATCCATTTGACTTGCTTGAGACATGAAAATTTTGAATTATTTTGGATGGATGATGGTAAAGAGGGGGTAAAAATGTTGGATTAATGGAGTTGTAAGTTTGGGTGTATGGATGTTGGAGAGAGTGTTGATGGAGGAATTGGAGGTGGAGAGCTTGGACTTGACCATGTTGAATGAGGGTTTTGATGTTGTTCAAGTGGTTGTGTTGGATTAGATCTAGTGAGAAGATACTCAATCCAAGTGAGACGCTCATTTAAGGCGATGGTTTGATTTTGGAGAAAGATGCAACAAGGACAATTGTTGACATGTTTCTCAATTTGACTCAAGTGATGTGGTGATGATGGTAATGATGGTGAGATGGATGGTGATGGGTCTAAGTTGCTTTGAGCAAGGTGCAAAGCAAGGAGAGCATTAAGCTCATGGGCTTCCTTGAGTTCTTCAATGAACTTCAAGTGTTGAGTGGAAGGTGATGATAATGGAGAGTGGTTGTTATTTGGTGGAAGTGGTTGTGACACTCTTGGTGGTGGAGACATTTGTGAACTTGGGTAATTATGAGTGAATGAAGGTGGACATATGGATGATTGGTTATGTGTGTGAAAGGGTTCATTAGGATGAGGTTTAGGTGTTGGTTGAGTTTGAACAACATCATTTGTTGGGTTATGGCAAATGTCAAGCTTCCTCCTCCAAATGGGCCTCACTAAGATTTTAGCAACTCTTGAAGGCTTAGATCTTGGGTGGTTAGATGATGACATGTTTGGATGGATGATATGGATGAGCATTTATGATGGAGTTGGGTATTTATGGTGTAGTGATGATGTGATTGTGGGAGGTAAATTTTGGTGGGTGGTTTGTGTCAAAATGTGTTTGTGAATTTTGGGAAGTATAGGATAAAATGGGCTAAAAAATAGAAAAAGGGAGCAGCACCTTCGACCATCAGATGGCCGGTCCCCTTAATTAAGGGGCCGGTCCCCTTAAATATTAAGGGGGCCGCCCATCTGCTGATTTCCAGGTTACTGGAAATGGGTTTTTGGCAGAAAATTATTGAAAGGGTTGTGTTTTTGGGTTTAGTTTCAAGCAAGTCCAACTTCTTTTGAGGCAATTTAGGATTTAATAACTTATGTATGCTAAGCATATTCATTAGACATTATTATCTAGCATGCAAACCACTCATTTAGCATGTAACATATATATGTTAGACAAGAAAACACTACATAGCACCAAGTAATTCATAGTATCATATTTAGGAAGATTAATAAGCTAGTTAAATAATCCTAATGAGTATCTATGTGCATGGGAATGTAGAGTTGTGATAGCATGGACTTCTAGACTTGTACCAAGTGAGGTCTTAGTGAATAAATTATGGTTATTTTCAAATTTAGTTCACTTATAAATGTCACATACATAAATATAGATGACAGATATGAGATCACCATGCATGATTTAAAGAAATGTTTTTGGCATTATTCAACAATGTTTGAAAGTGGGTTTTTAGGTGGATGTGAAAAATATTTTAATGAAATAGTTTTGGTTTTATTTCAAAATGTTTTTATGAGGAAAGAAAACATATTTTTCCAATCTTTGGTTTTTGATAAACACGTAATTATGGACACAAGTTTGGAAGAAAGGTAGGATGGTGAAACATGTTTAATAGAAATGTGTCATAATCTTTTGAAAAATCATTTTTCCAAAATGTGAAGTTTTTGCAAATTTAAAAACAAGTCCCATTAATTATAGGTTTAAAAATAGTGGTTTATAAAAGATCTCATGCTCAAGGGTATTGGTTAAGTCTATTGTCACATGCTACCTCTTTCTACATATCCTATGGCATTTAAGCATGTATTATGACTAAATACAAAAATACATCATATTAGAGTAGTTAGAGAAAAACAAAAGCTATTATAATGACAATACATTCAACAACTAAACAAATAATTACGAAGGCATGCAGTCAAATCACATAGGAGCAAGTAAACATCTAGAAATTTTATATATGCAAGATAACATACATCTAGGAATGAAAAGCTCTAGTGAAAAGCAAAGTTCATAACAGTAAACTATCGTTAGGTATATTTAGGAAGAATAATGTATTCAAGTTGGAGAATGAGTATGAGACTATTACTAGTGGTGCTCAATTCAGGCTAAACACGACCGTTTTTACGGGTTACACACACCCAACTTCTCACATAGAAGCAATTCAACCGTTAGGTCAAATTGAGTTTCTAGTCAATAGATTCTCCAGTAGTCATTCTCTTTTTAGAAGAAATTAAGTTCCTAAATTTACCTATCGAAGAGTACCAAATATGAAGATTGCTTGGTTTACTAATACTTAGGGGGGCTAACTAAAGGGTTTCTAGTTCATTAAGCCACAGAACGAATATAACTAAAGTGTAAAGGCAAAGCAACCTATCAGACTAAGCGTATCCTAAGGCATTAATAAGATTATATGCATGAAGTAATTACTTATGAAATTTAAAAAGATAACTTACCTCTCGTCCTAGCTTTTCTTCGTAATGTCTCAGATGATGATCGACGTGTGAATGATAGGTGAGTCGGATGATGATCTTCTCCTTCGTCTGTGTCACTCCATGATTTTGGATTGAGTTCACTTTGGAGTTGATTCATGTAGTCTTCGTCGTTAACACCTTCATTAACAACATTTGAACTAGTAGCACATGTATCTATTTTATCTAAATGTTTATCTATTAAATTTTCTAAGATGACTAATTCATGTACAAGATCAAAATCCTCATCTTTGGCTTGACATTTTTCTTGATGAAAGTTTAAGAGATTTTTCCAAATATCATTTGCCGTTTTACAGAAAGATATTCTTTCATATTCAACTTTCGGCAAGGTTTTATAAATAATTATTTTAGCTTTATTATTTATGTCATTCTTTGTTTTCAAATAATTAATTTAACTTTCAAACTCCGTTTTTGCTTGACTTTCAAAATCCGTTTTTGTTTGACTTTCAAAATCCGTTTTTATTTGACTTTCAAAAACCATTTTTGTTGATTGAAAATCACCAATCGAAATGACATGCCAAGGATCTAGATCAATTGATTTCACATAATTTTCAAATTTATTTTTCCATTCAAGAAAAGTATAGTTTTCAAATAGCGGTGGTTTTTGCATAAATTCCCCTTCTAAATATTTTTCGAATTCCATAGATCGATTCAAGTTTTAAAATACAGTATATTTTAAAAATCTTGTTTGACGTGGCTCTTGATACCAATTGTGGAAAACTAGAAGGGGGGTTGAATAGTTTTATGTCTTTTTAATTTTATTATGAAAACCTTTGTTTATTTTTAAAACACTTAGATTCAAGTTTGTATGAAAAATAAAACTTGAACCTTATTATTAGTTATATATGTATTCTTTTAAATTGATTGTAAAAGTTTTGGTTTCTTGAATGGAGTTTCAATTTGATCTATATGTGAAGTCAACTTCTAATTATTACTAACAGTTATATATATGCCTATATGTTATAAAAGTAATGACGATATAAATAAAGATGTAAGTAAGAGATGGAAAGATCTAACCGAGACACGAGGGATTTATAGTGGTTCGGCTACAAGGACACCTTCCTTGCCCTACAACTTTACAAGGCTTCTACTCTACTTCTTTACTCCACAACTACTTATCCACCTTCTTCACTACTTACACACTACTCTAGCCTAATCACTTATGTTTACAACTTATATACACACTTTACACAAATGAATGAATGATTTACAAAATATACAAAACAAACAACTTGAGTAACAAGATGATACTAAGTTGTAATACTTCTAGTCTTGATTGATAGAAGTATTCTTCTTTTGCACTTGGATGGTGGAAGCTTGGATCACTTGGAAACCAATGCTTAAGATTACATGATCAAAGGTTTTTTGAAGATATGAAATGAGATTTACAACAAAAAGTTTTAGTGCAAAAGGGTGAGTAAAAATCCAGGGGAAGGCTGGTATTTATAGGCAGAAAAACTGGATAGCTGGGAGCTACTGGAGCGTGGCCGGCCCCCTTAAATAGGGGGCGGTCCCCTTAATTTTAAGGGGGCCACCTAGTATAATTAAAGGGGCCGCCCCTCCCTAGCCGTTGCCCAGTTTTGTCTTTTTGTGGGGAAGGTTTTTCTGGAACATTTTTACTAATTTTGGTTAAAAATTTGAATTCATAAATTTTTAATGAATTAAACCTTTTTGTTTATTACCAAAAATGTTTTTCTAAAAGATATAAAATGTTTTTGACATTTTATAAAAAATCTAGTTATTAAGAAAATGTTCCTTTGATCATATAATGCATTAAGCATTAGTTCATTCATACCTTAAGTGATTTTAGTTGTAGAAGTGAATATTTACAACTAAGTACTTGTTTATTTTATAAGTTTATGTTTTAATGAGTTTACATTTTGTGATCATCAAAACATAGAGATATGAATAAATATTGATAATGTTTTTAGGCATTATTTATGTCAACAATACGTATTTTTAATAGTTTTAACTAAACTATGTAATTTTCGTGTTTAGGATAACAACATGCCTCCCGCGACATACTATGATCACAAAGAAACCCTCAATTACCTACCCAAACACCATAAGACAAAAGGTCTCACAAACGACCAAGTCAAAATCTTTAAGGCTTTAGAAAAACGTTATGTTCACGAAGGTAGAACCGTGGACCCCTTATTCTTAGAAGGAACCAATATCCGTGAACAACTAGTCGCCATCCAATTTGATTGTCTTCTAGATATAGATGAACCCATAGTTCCTAGATTTGTGCTAGAATTTTATGCTAGCGTTTTTCTTACTTTAAACGACTATGGTCTCATGAGCATCCATTTCAAAGTTAACCAACATGAATTCACCATCCCTTTAAACCAATTTGCGGAAGTCTTAGGAATTCCGGGTCAAGGCACTTGCCTTTATTAGGACAAATGGTCATTGTCCATCCTAGATTCTCTCCATGATCGTATGCATCCATACGACACACCATTAACTCCAAAAGAGACCATCGCTGATCATCTCTTCATACCTAGGACCACCCATACTAGGACAAGTCGAGGTAAAGAGGTTGATAAAGACCCGTTTGGCATGGAGCTAAACGAGGTTAGGCCTCAATTTAGAAAGTTGGAAGAGATTCTTAGAGTTAACGTGTTGTGCACCATAGGAAATAGGGATCACCTAAATGCAAGCCTTTGCTACATGCTCTTTTGTGTGTCCACCCATCAACCCTTCAACTTAGCCTACTATATCGCCAAGAGAATGGCCGATATTCCGGTTTTGGGTACCACCGCCATGCCTTACGGGATGCTACTTACCCGTCTCTTTAGAGCTTTTTCACCCATTCCTCCAAATGCTAGAGGTTTTCTTTTCGACTACTCTGAAATTCCACATACCTTTGTACCTCTTAGTGACCATAAAGTAGCCGTGTCAAGAGGGAAACGTGCTCATCCTCCAACCTCATCAACATCATCATCATCATCATCATCATCATCATCATCATCATCATCATCATCATCCTCATCATCGGTTAGTGAGGATGATGGTTTGCCCAATTCTAGGATTCCTCCACCCGAATACATGAGCCAACTTTCTACCATCGAGAATCAATCCGAGGAATTCCGACAAACAAGAGGAATGATGAAGAATATTGTACGTTGGATAATGAAGCTCAGTAAGAAGATCAACAAGTAGTGAGGAATAGGGAGTGTTTAGTATAAAACAATTTCAAACAATGATGTGGTGAATTATTGTGTTTTTAGGATATTATGTTGGTATTAAACATTTATGTGAACTAACATAACAATGTAGGATGATAACACTTGATGTTATCAATTTTCCGTGTTTAAGAAACCGTTTGGCTTAACCTCCTCTTATGGCAAGTGCAAAATCGTCCGTTTGATCTATGTGTTATCATGTGTTAGAACCTGTGTTTTTGTTTTTAAACAATCACAACTAACTAATTACATATGATGTAGGATAATTTTTGGGATTTCAACGGGTTTCGGGTAGTTAGAAATGCCCACTGTTAAGATTTTTCGATCGGCGGATATGGCGGAACCAATTTCTGGGTTCCGTCTGTTGAAAATATTGGCTCCGCCAAATTTAGCCCAGCAGATTCTGCGGAACCAATAATTTGGGTCCGCACTTGTTATTGTTTGGATCCGCCATTCAAATAGTAACTTTTTCAAATTTCCCGTCTAATCCCGCTCCTTAGATTATTGATTCTAGTTCTTAGGATTATTCTACTGATCATTAAGCACATTAGGATGATTTAGGCACACTTAGAACTATAAGAAATCCATTTCCCACCAACATTTGAAAATTTAAATTTCCATCCAAGTTACCTTTCTGTAACAAGCAAGGAACCCTCAAATTGGTTCCTTTCAATCCATGGGACAATCAAATCATTAGATTTCCCACTCACCCTTTGCATTTACCGCATATTCTTCCCAAACTCACTCAACTCCATCTCTATGGATTGACTTTGGTGATATGACAAGTTCATTTTCTTGCTCCAAATCATTAGGAACCAACATTTCTCTATGGATCAACATCAAATCCAAACACAAAGTTTCATAAACCTTACTGCCTATAAATTAGAAACCTTAGATGATCACAATTCACACCTTCACCATTATCTCTAAGCATTATTCCTGCACTTCTAAGCAATCCCTCTCATCTCAAAAAAAATGACTAAGTCCAACAACTCATCAACAAACAGACCACCAAGAAGGACAACTCGTATGAGTGTCAGACCCTGTTGTTTTGTGAATCTAAATTCTTCATCAAAAGAGTCATCCCCATTGAACATTTCATCACCAATAGCAAATGAGAACTTTCTCAACCTAGCAACTCCAACACCGCCTCACATCATCATCAACACTCCACCACCAACAATCACTCTAGTGGCTACCACACCACTACCTGCTCCATCTCAACCAACTAGATCACCATCACCACCACATTCACCCAAACTCCATCCAATGGAGCTATTTGAAACTCCACCATCATCACCTCATCCTTACTTAAAAACTCTTGAAGACCTTCCTCCTAGGTCCACAAATCTACCACACTTGACTTTTGAGGGTCAAGAACCACTCCTCTTTCATCCCATTTATAGGGATATTCACTGTCCTCTCTACCGTGATCAAGCACCACCACAACCGCAATCTCAACCCCTTTCACCAAGGTCCACCCTCAATGCCATTGATGAGGGAATGTGGATTAACCAACCCAACACCCAAGGCAAGATCAATGACGAACTTGATCGTCTTTACGCCTTCTCCAATATGGTGGATTCCTACCTTAATTTGGCTATGGACTTGCAATCAACCTTGCTAGCTTCCATCATGTCTCTAACCTACATTCCACCACCTCCACCATCAAACAAACCCTTCCACCACCTAGACATGGTTGTTCCTTGTGCGAGAGGACCGCCCACTTGACTCAACAGACCAACATCTTGGTTCATGAGTTACAAAACGAAATGAGGTTCATTTTGAACCACATCCTAGAGCGCCTACATGCTCTTTCCCATCCTCCGCAATAGATGCTAGGATCCTCTCTAGTGTTTTTCATTTTATAGGACTTTTTAGGACTTTTTAATTTTTAGGATATTTTCTTTTTATTTTGTAACACCTTGGTTTGTGACTTTGATCATAAACAATTTTTAATGGAAGGATGTTTTGGTTATGCTTGTGTGTGATCAATATTTGTGCATTATATTTTGGTTGGATGGAACTACAAATTTTTTTTTTGCATCTTTATTTGGTTGAAGTATTGACTTTGTTTGACCTTTGTGCTTAGTTTGCAAAATTATACATAGTTGACTTTTTTAGTCAAACGGGTTGAACTCATATCACTTGGTTGGATTGCATTATCTACAACTAACCTTTGTTTTATAGCATTTCTCATCCTTGAATCATATACGTTGGTACCCTAGCAATGGGGAGTATTGATCAAGGGGGAGCATTACATAAATTAACCTTTATTTTATAGCATTTCTCATCCTCGAATCATATACGTTGGTAACCTAGCAACGGGGAGTATTGATCGAGGGGGAGCATATCATGTACTAATCCTTGTTTTGTAGCATTCATAATCCTTGCATCACATACGTTGGTACCCTAGCAACGGGGAGTATTGATCAAGGGGGAGAATTACATACACTAACTTTTATTTTGTAGGATCATTCATCATAACCTTGACACTCCAATTAGGGGGAGTATTATCCAAGGAGGAGCTTTTAAGTTCTCAAAATCCATGCATTATACTTGGTACTCCAAATTAGGGGGAGTAATCACCAAGGGCCATTCATCGCGTTCCGCTATGCATTTCTTCTTTTTGTTTCGACAAAAAGGGGGAGATTAGATTATATTAAACTCATACATTGTATCATACATTGCATACATGTTTTATGAAAAAATTGATTTCAAAATTTGCATAAAACTAGTTTTAATCTATATTTTTAAAAGACTTGCACTTTACTTATTCCATTGCTTAAAAATAAATTTTATGTTTTGTCAACAACAAAAAAGGGGAGATTGTTAATGCAAATATCGTCCTAAAAACGTTATTTATATTTTACGATCTTTGCTATATGTTGTTAATGACAATTATAAAGTTTATCTTTAGCAAAGCATAAATATAAGTTAAAGCCTTTTACATTTATAGTAATAAGCTTTTAAAACTCATCATATACATGATACATGATCACTAGGATACATGTTACATACATATATTGGTTTAACAATTTAGTTCAAGGAGAATTGCAAAGGAAATATGCAAAACCCGAGTCGTAGTCCCGTGAAGGTGTGAATGGAATTTCGTGTTTTCGGAACGTTTTCATCCATTTTCGTCCATTTTTCATACGTTTTCGTACTTTTACATACGTGTTTTTACGCTTTCATACGTTTTCATTCATTTTCATACATATTCGTCCGTTTCTTACGTTTTCGTCCATTTTTATTCGTTTTCGTCCGTTTTTAAATATTTTTGGCCGTTTTCAGATATTTTCATACGTTTCTGAATATCACAAGTGATTTTCTGAATATCCCAAGTGATTTTCTGAATATCCCCAGTGATTTTCAACTAATGTTTTGTAACATGAAAATCACAAGTGATATTCAGAATATCACCAGTGATATTCAGAAAATCAAAAGTGATATTCTGAATATCAATTGTGATATTCAAAAACGTATAAAAACGAACGAAAACATAAAAAAAAAATGGACGAAAACCTAAGAAAACGGACGAATACGTATGAAAACGGACGAAAACATAAGAAAATCACAAGTGATATTCAGAAAATCACAAGTGATATTCTGAATATTACTTGTAACATTCAAAAACGTAAGAAAACATACTAAAACGTAAGAAAATGGATGAAAACGTAAGAAAACGAACGAATACGTATGAAAACGGACAAAAACATATTAAAGCGTAAAAACACGTATGAAAATGGACAAAAAGATATGAAAAATGAATGAAAACGAAAGAAAACGGATGAAAACGGACGAAAACGTATGAAAACGAACGAAAACGTAAGAAATCGGATGAAAACGTAAGAAAACAGATGAAAATGTATGAAAGCGTAAAAACACGTATGAAAACGGACGAAAAAGTATAAAAAAGATCGAAAACGAAAGAAAAACGGATGAAACGTATTAAAACGAACGAAAACGGACGAAAACGTATGAAAACGAACGAAAACATAAGAAAACAGATACAAGTGTATGAAAACGGACGTAAACGGGCGAAAACGGACGAAAAAGTAAAAAACGGACGAAAACGTATGAAAACGGACGAAAACGTATATAAACGTATGAAAACGGACAAAAACATATGAAAACGGACGAAAACGTATAAAAACGGACGAAAACGTTTGAAAACGGATGAAAACATATAAAAAAGGATGAAAACAGACGAAAATGTTTGAAAAGAAACGAAGACATAGCGAAACAGACGAAAACGTATGAAAGCAGACAAAAACGTAAGAAAACAGACGAAAACGTATGAAAGCGAAAAAAAAAACTTGAATTAAAAAAAAGAAAGTGAATTAAAAAAAAATAAATAAATAAAAAACCTTGAATTAAAAAAAAAAGAAAAAAGAAAAAGTGAATTAGAAAAAAAAAAAACCTAAAAATAAAATAAATAAGAATAATAATAATAATAAGAAAGACAAAAAAACAAAGAAAAAAGAAAAGAAAGACATGAACGTAGTTTTTCATATTTAATTTTAAGTTAATCTCCACCATTAGATTAAACTAGATGAATAGTGAGGATTTATCGCTTGGTAAGCACCAAAATAAAAGTAGAGTAAGCATTTGAAATTTTTTTCCGATCGATATAAATTCCGGAAAAGCCTAACATGTGGAGTAGATTTCTTTAAAAGTTAAATTTCCAAACCTGCCCCTACTTTTCTTGTTTGGTATTTAACGCATGTTGAATACTACAAAAAAGCTACTGAAATCATTTTTTTTTTAACAGCCAATACAAGCCAAAACAGGTCTCCACGAAGCATAAAAGCACATTTAAAAAAAGCTACTGAAATAAATATTATACCGATCATGTCTTTTTAACCCAAACAAACATTTGCTACAGGAGGAAGATCCTCTCAAGTTGTTATACACAACTTGAGTCAAGTTGGACAATCACTAACCACTGATCAAAATCCAATGATCCAAATCAAAAGTTGTGTATAAATTACCAGCTAGTAATTGTCCAACTTCACTCAAGTTGTGCATAACAACTTAAATAGAAAGATTAAACATAAAAACACATTTTAAGAGATAGAGTATAACAACAATACTCAATCCTGCATGCACCCTTAATTGGGGACAACATACAGTAATCGATAGTAAATCAATTACCTAGGGTAAAAATCTGACCAGTGTTGAATATCACAAAGACACATTTTACTACTATGTAGCAATAATTTATCGTTTTATAGAACTATGTAGCAATAATTTATCGTTTTATAGAACTATGTAGCAATAATCAACTATTATTTTCACTTTCATTATGCCTAAAACTATGTAGCAATAATTTATCGTTTTATAGAAGCGGGACAACAAACAAAATGCGGACAAGTAAGTTTAGATAAAACAAACTAACACGCATTATATATTGTAGCTAATTTCGCTTATCATTTGTAAAGTGTTACCATAAAATCAGCAGTATAATTTACCCCAATTTCAGTTATACTATAAACTATGACTTACGAAATTAATACTAGTAATAAGGAGTCTATAAATATAATTGGAATGAAGATGTTTATGAAAGAGATATTCACCAGAGGGATAATGATGATCGGCAAAAAATAAGCGGGTTTGTAGCTTCACTAGACTGTTAATATAAAGTGGAGTTTGATCGTCAATGGTAAGTCAATGCTTTCACTGTTTGTTGTTTTGTGGCATTCCTGTTGCTTCGTCACTTCTCCTACTACGCAAATGTCAATTAAAATAAGAGATAATTCTTTCTAAATGTAACGAAGCTATCACTTTTTATTAAGTTGTGTATGTATCTTTTTTTAAACAATGCAAACAATTTACTAATCCTACTATTGAGTTGAGATCCCTAAAGAACCATCATTTGTCATAGAACCATTCAACCAATCCCAACCATCCAATCCATTTTGATCCAAAGGCTGAGATCAAATCATCTATTTGGGCAAAAAAGACAATTAAAAAAAAAAAGAAAAAAAAAAAAAAAAAAGGTAACCTTCATTTTCCCCAAAAAATTTAGGGAAAAAAACACACACAGACAAACACTCTCAACCCAGCACCGATAACCACCTTCCATCACCACCCTCAACCCGCCATCACCACCTTCAATCCGCCGTCACCACCTTCAATCCGCCATCACCACCTTCAATCCACCGTCACCACCATCAATACGCCGTCATCACCGTCAATCGACCGTCAATTTTAGAGGTAAATCACAATATTTGATTCAGTAAGTTTTTAGAGGTTTAAAATAAAACACATGTAATTCAGCTTATTTTGATGCTTACTTAGATTTTTAGGGTTTTAAGGTAATGAAAATCACATGTGATTCAATATATATATATATATATATATATATATATATATATATATATATATATATATATATATATATATATATATATATATATATATAGCTATCAGTGAGTTTATTTCGTTGTGCATATTATGTTTAGTTGAGTTATGAAGTGCAGTAGTATACTAGTATGGTGTTGCTGAATTTTTATTAGGGAATGTGATGTGAGTCAACACACTCGTTTGTGTTTGTTTTTGTCGTGATTATTATGCGTTAGTTGTAGTTGATTTATGAAGTAATTTGTTGTTGTTGAATACGGACAACTGGAGTGAGAAGGCCATTCGTCGCAAGACAACTGGAACTGGACGTATGAGGTACATGCGTAATGTGCCCCGCAGGTTCAAGAGTGGTTTTAGAGAAGGTGATTTTCATTGCTTTTATTTGTATAATGGTTAATTTTGTTTATTGCGAGTTAAGTTTATGAATATGGTGATTTTATTTGTTTAGGCACTCAAGCTGCTCCAAGGAAGATCGCTGTAGCGTCTGCTTAACTTCTGTGAGTGTTGATTTGAAGTGATTTCTGCATTGCCCTTGTATGTCACAAAGCTTAAGATGGAATGGGTCACAGTTCTTCCATGGTTGAATGTGTTAGCAAATAGAGAAAGTCGTGAACTAGTGATTCAAGTAACAAGCTTTTTATTAACGGGATCAATCTAATCGATTCAGTTATGGTAAACAATCCTTTCTTTGGACTTCGCTGATAAATCATAAAGCATTAGATTGGAAAATTTAAGTTACTCACATTGTGTGTAGGGTTGTATATGAACTGAATGGACACTTACGGCGCTTGTTTGTGTTTGTTGGTTTAAGTTATCCGTACCAACGGATAAACATATACACTAAATGAATGTATAAATGAACATCTACAATTGGTAATGAATGGTCAAGATGTGTTTTTTGTGTTTGTTAATCTAACGAAGCAAAGATAAATGGACTGTCTGCTGAATAGTTTACAGAATGATCCTTCGTTGAATGATCCATTTGTTTATAGCTATCAGTGAGTTTATTTCGTTGTGCATATTATGTTTAGTTGAGTTATGAAGTGCAGTAGTATACCATTTGCTTAATTGATTTTTGCTTGTTTTCTTTCAAAAGCCCTCTGATCTGATTTCATAAGCTTTTTCCTAGCTTATTTTTTAGTTTTAAAACTTTTTTAATTCTGGAATCACATGTGATTCTTCTGGAAATGTGGATTATGTGGAGTATATGAGCCTTAAACAATATGAGAAATGAGTTCATTTGTGATGTGGTGCCTTTGAAGATATTGCTAATGATTGCCTCAACACAACTCGGCCTTGCAATGGTAGTTGCTTGGTGCGGCAACATAAAATTGGAAATTAGCTTCATCACCATTTTTTAGTCGTTTCTGTCTTTTCACCCTACCACTTGTGTAGCCTATGCAAAGCAACCAATTTGAATTTGGTGCAAGTTAGCAATAGTTTCTTCATAGCAATATACTTGTCTTTCGGAGAAAATAAAGTTACTATATCAATAAGTGCTCTTTATGACCTGATAGCAACTTGGGTTGCTCCTTTCATGCCTTATTGGTGTAACAAATAAACACTATTCTTTCTGCATGTTCAAAAGGAATTAAAAGAAGCTTGTTGGTCTTGCACAATAGAAGAGTTTAAAACGGAAGAGGTTGTGAGATGCTTAGGGTTAGAGATAGGAATGCGGCTTCTTATAGGACACTTTATAAAGAAAAAGGAGAAGAAGAGGTGCAGGAATGTGAAAAAGTAGCCGAATACAAGGTAAATTTACTTGCATATTATTAAGTGTTTTTTAGCTGTTATCATTGAATATAAAAAATCACATGTGATTCTACCAGAATCACATGTGATTTCCAGAATCATATGTGATTCTTCAAGAATCACATATGATTTCCAGAATCACATGTGATTCCACCAGAATCACATGTGATTTCTAGAATGATTCCTGAAGAATCATATGTGATTCTTCAAGAATCACATATGATTCTTGTAGAATCATGTAGAATCATATGTGATTCCTGAAGAATCACATATGATTCTTGTAGAATCATATGTGATTCTTGTAGAATCACATATGATTCTATAATTCTACAAGAATCATATGTGATTCTACAGTAGAATCATATGTGATTCTTGTAGAATCATATGTGCCAACACTATAGCACCCGACACATTAATCCCCATTTCTTTAAGTGTTAGAATGATGACGATAATGTTTTCATTATGTTATGTTAGAGAATGTCATAAATCATAAAAATGTTTTTCACATTGGTTTGAATTATACTATGTTTAACTTTAACATGGATCTTCTGTGATTTTTTTTGTGTCAGGATATGAAGCTCCAAAATTAAGGTATAGCTATCGACTTCACTTGTATATATGCACAACTTTACTGTGTATGCTTGCCCTTCAATAACTAACTTTACTGTGTAAACTTTGAAGACAAGTTGCTGACAAAGTTGCAGCAGCTGGATTTTACGTGGTGGTGCCTGACTTTTTCTATGGAGATCCATATCTACCTGAGAAACCATTGGCTTCATGGCTTCCTAATCATCAACCCGTGAGTCCTAAATTGTCTTTAATGTAGACCGTTTCCATTCTTAAAACATATAGTGCATTGAATATTAGTATTATTTATAACAATGTTATTACAATAGTATTTAGATTCTATAAGAAAGTTAATGACTTTGAACCACCTTTGACCCATTTTACCCGTCACCGTTTTAGTTAAAATTTTTATTGGACCCAGTTGATATTGAAACAACTCAAATCGACTCACTTATAGTAAATGAACAAAAATTGTTGCCTGCAACACGTTTTGTTAATTGTTTCACTTTTTGACTTCTGTTTTTTTGGTTTCAGGACAAAGGGTGTGAAGATGCAAGAAAGGTGGTTGCTGATTTAAAAAGCAAAGGAGCATCTGCCGTAGGAGTTGCTGGTTTCTGCTGGGGAGGTAAGATAGCGTTTATGCACATTAATACATTTGAGAGTACCATATTTTCATATAATTTTATCATTATATAGGCAATATCTTAAATATTACCTTATACCTTTCAGCTTGCCATTACAAATTGGAATCGCCCTGTATTTACTCTATGCACAAGTTCAGTTTGCTTTTGTTGCTGGAATCACAATAACGATACTGTTGATACCAGGTACAGTTTTGTTCCGCTTGTTTCTTTACATGGATACATAATTTGGCAATGCACGATATCTTTGTAAATCGTCATTTATCATGATAAAGTTCATCGGATGGTTGCATTATGTAGTTTATGGATTATCCTTTTTTATATGTTGATATTAGAAGACTGAAAGGGAAAATAGCCTGGATGGAAAGTTGTTTAGGTTTTTCAATAGGCATTTCGATGCGGTAGTTTCGTTACCTAATAGTGAGACTGTGAGACAACAACTTTTTTTTTAGTTTCTGATACGTGTTAATGCGGTTTTAGTGTAACGCTTAATCAATAGATTTAGTGGTTTAGTTGGTACCTTGTATAAGTTCGCATGAGGTTTTTGAAAAATCACATGTGATTTGTTCTGAATCACATGTGATTTGTTCTGAATCACATGTTATTTTGTAATATAACTCTGAGTAATCACTTACAATTTCATGTTACTAACTACATTTTTGTATGTGACTAACTACAGGTCTTGCTTAAAAAAGTTGAAGAAAAGCCTAATCCGAAGGCTGAGTCTAATCCTATTTAGAGAAAAAGGATGTTATTAGATTCCGACGAAGATTCTGAAAGTGATGAGAGTAAGAAGGTGTCAAAGAAATTCAAGTGGAAGATGATTAGGTTTTAGGTACTTTATGTGTTAGGTTATTCAACTTGTGAAGTCGTTATCACCGAATGTAATTGTAGTATTAGTTTTGAGGTACTTTATACGTATGAGTGATGATTATTGATTGATATGAATGTCTTGATTTTAGGTGCTTATTTTTTAAAAAAAAATCATAAGGAAAAAGACAGGTTCAAGTCATAATCCTTCTTAGTTGCTTTGTTTGTTGTATTTTTACTCAAGTTGTGATTTGAGTTGCTTTGTTTGTTGTATTTTTACGCAAGTTGATATGCAAATCACATGTGATTTACCTCGAATCACATGTGATTTACCTCGAATCACATGTGATTTTACCTAACATTATTTTTTAAGGTGAATCACATGTGGTTTACTCACGAATCACATGTCATTTACAAACGAACCATATGTGATTTTCATAGTTTAACTTTACAAATTGCATTCTTATTTAGTGTGATATCAAAGCTGCTAGATCATCAAACAAAAAGGAATTCAATTAAAAATAGTTGAATTAAGTTCATAACACTTCTAGTGCCTTTGCAAGCAGTTCTATAGGTGATAAGCCAGAAGATTCTTAACAACTCTGCTGCGGCAGCCTTGAAAACAAGGAATAACACTGTCGGAAACTGAATTTATTGCCTCTGCAGCATCCCCGCCAGCAGCTTTAGCAATATCAGCTGGTTGAGGAGCAGACACATGTTCAAACACGAACCATCATTAGCAACCTTTTGCAGCCCATACAACTCCACCTTCACATCATTATCCATCAACCCAACCCTCTCACCCCTACTCTTCGAACTCATAAATGCCACAACAACGCCAAACCTCTTCTCCAGTCCCGTCGTCTCAATTCCATGCCAATCATCATCTTCAAAAATCACATATTCTTCCTCAACCTTCACTACACCAAAATCAACCGTAATCAATGGCAGACGGTTTTCCCAATAGCAATAAGTTCAAGATGCCTTAACTCATGCAAGGTTTTCCCAATAGCAATAGGTAGCTCGTTATAAAACTTAGCATGATAACCAATAGCAATAAATGGGTCATCGTCATCGTCATCTTCTAATTCTATAGCATGTGCTTCAATATTCACTTTAAGTGTTTTTAGCATTGGGCAATAACGACCAACAGCTTCAATCTCTTCTTTAGTGATTTTATAAACTGAGTACACGTTAAGTTCCTCCAATAATGGAAATTTGATCAGAGCATCAACCCAATTGTGACAACCATGCACCATTTCTAGACGTCTAAGTTGACATGATCTGTTACAGAAACAAAAACTTATAAGGAAACATCCCTTGCTGGGGTGCATATGCAAATCATCTCAATTTGATGTCGTGAAGCCCGGCATATTTCCTAACCAAACATGAACTACGACTATACTAAATTGGCATGCATATATGCTAGCTTCGTATAACATCACAAATAACAGTCCAGTTACCAGATTAAGTCCACCATAATAATTCTAACAGAGATGAAGATTAGAACATCGTTGTCCAGTGATGATATATAAATATGTGAAAGTGTAACGACAGTTGCAATCCAAACAACGAAGAGCTAAGATCAGAAATCAGACTCAACAACATTACCCTCAATCCTCATCAGTTTTCACATAATTTTCGACTTCACTTCTTTCAGGCATTTCATCAAACACCTTACAGACACTTAAATCATCATCATCAATCACAACCCCACATCCTAAATTATCATTTTCAAAATACAAATCTTTATCATTTTCAAAAGACAAAACTATAGCAAAATCTATTAAAAAAATAAAAAAATAATAATTACAACATATATAAGCTTAATAATAAATTGAGACCACTCACTGAATATGGTTTGTTCGGCGGCGGTTTTAAAGACATGACCCTTGAAACACCTACTGGAAACAGGGCATAACTTTTACCGGAAACCACAACCTGAAACCCGTGAACCATACCCTGTCGGAGAAGAGAGTATGAAACGCCGGTGGTTGACCTGGTGGTGGTGGTGACTGTGCCGATGGTTGATCTGTAGTCGCCTGATCTGTGATAATATTAGGTGACAGTTATGAGTGTGTGAAAGTGTGTAAAAAGTGGAGGTAAAAAGACTAATCAGCCCCTAAGTTAAATGACTGAGACGGGGTTTTTATTTTTAATTAAAAGAATGTAATTAATATTAGCCATTGATGTGTATACAGTTGAAGGGCCCAGATTGTTTCAACAGATCTATGATAAAAAGTGGATCTATAATGAACTTTTGTCTCCTACTATTATATGCATAATTTAACATTTGTTTAGAGTTATTTACGTAAATCGTCCTTGTGGTTAGGACCAAATTGCAACGTTAGTTCTTACTGTCAGTTAGAGTTATTTACATAAATCGTCCTTGTAGTTAAGCCCAAATTGCAGTGTTAGTCCTTATTGTCAGGTCGCCTCGTGTCACCACCTGAGTGGTGTCACGTGACATCGAGTCGGGTCAGGTAGGATAACGGGTCGGGTCGGGTCGGTAACCAGGTCGAGCGGGTCGCCACATGGCACCACCTAAGTGGTCCACGTGGCACTGGATAAATAACCCCATTTGCCTCCGGCTAGAATCGAACCCGGGTGGCTATTGTGGGAGTGACGGTGATACCCAGTTGGACTGGGCATACTTATTAATAAAAATAGATTTTGACCGGTTTATTTGAAGAGTTTTAGAAAGGTTCAAAAAGAGAGGAAAGTACCGTTTGACTCGTTTTTTCGTGCTCTTTCTAATGGAGTGTTCGGGGAATTTTTCCGACTTTGTCTGAACCTCGAAAAACACGAAAACGTCATTGAAACTCATCCAAAAATCATCGTTTTTGCTTTGTTTTCAAACCTTTGTACATGCAAGACAAAATAACACATAAAATATATTGCAAATATGTGAAATTATATAACACATAAAATATATTACCCGAGCACACCATTGGAAAGAGCACGAAAAAACTAGTACGACGATATTTTTCTCAAATTTTATCCGGTCCATAACCCTTTTAAATTGACAGGTCAAATCTATATTGACCTTTTTTATTAGTAAAATGGACTGCCCTTTCAATTAGACCCTAAAAGAATTACTAAACCATATAATTATTGAAGTGTTGCCCAGTCCACTGGTAACTCACTTCACCTCTAACCTCGAGGTCCTTAGTTCGATTCCAAGCGGAGGCAAAATGGGGGTTTTATCCCCGTTGCCACGTGTTACCACCTGAGTGGTGCCACGTGGCGACCTGACCCGTTATCCTGCCTGACCCGACTCGATGCTACGTAGCACCACTCAAGTGGTGACACGTGGCGACCCGACAATAAGGACTAACACTGCAATTTGGGTCTAACCACAAGGATGATTTATGTAAATAACTCTAACTGACAGTAAGGACTAACGTTGCAATTTGGTCCTAACCACAAGGACAATTTATGTAAATAACTCTAACCAAATGTTAAATTATGCATATAATAGTAGGATTAGTAAATTGTTCGCATTGTTTAGAAAAATTAAAAGATACAAACACAACTTAGAAAAAAGTGGTAACTTCGTTACATTTACAAACAATTATCCCTTAAAATAATGAGTAAATTAAAACATTTGTTCCTCTTAGTCCCCCCATTATGAAAAAATAATTGCAAACTTCCTCAACGTTTTGATTTTTGCTCATTGTTGATCCAAAAACGTAACGGTTGTTGTCTAGCTTGTTAGGCACGAGGCCAACTTGATCTTTTCACCATTCATACTTCCAAAGACTCTTTAATAACCACACAACACATTTCAATCTTAAATCCAAACATCCTCTTCTTCAACATCTTCACCACCACCATCACCGAACCATCTTCATCTTCCACATGTTATGGAGTTAGATACTATTGGGCCCCTCGATGAATTGAACAGATGTTTGTATGGCCGTACCCAAAATGAGATTAAGATGAATCTTAATTCACTTGGTAATCTTGTTCAATATCTATATCGAGAAACATAATAGTTGAACTATTAGAATGACTTTTGATCTATGTCTAATATTCAACACGGTATCTGTAACAAAAGGATAGATGACATATAAACCATCTGAAATGAGACGTTTAAGAAACTACGCTCACATATTTCTAGGGGCATTGGCGTGTTGCTAGACGCTAACCATTGCTTGTATAATTACTTGATTATTATGACGTCGCAAGTGGGAGCTGTTTGAGTATGCTCTTGTCATAATGACTAATTATATGGCTAGACATATGTGAGCCTATGGGGTCACACACATATACACTGAGGTGCCACTTTATATGTCGTGTTTATTGTATTTACGATATATAAATAACCGTAAGTAACCAGGAACCACTACTGGGCTTCTAATGAATAAGTAATGGACTTATTGCATTGGACTAGAAAAACAAATGGGAAGCCCATTTGGCCCATAGGGGTGGCCGGCCTTGGAGGAGTTTTGAAGGGATTTGATTTTGATTTATTTGGTCAAATATATGGAAGTTACATTCCAGATAATTAGGCAATCAATCACAATATTATCTCCCTCATTCTCTCCTCTCATTCCCACAGCATAAAACAATTTCCCATCTAGGGTTTTTGTTTTTTCATCAATCTCCATTGAATCTTGTTCATTCAAGGGTGCTTGATTGGTTACGGTGGTTAAAGGACTAGCATCCATTGGCGTACGGTGACGTGTAGTGTGTTTCACACTTAGAGGAGATCAATCTTATTGATCTCTTGGGTTTCTTGATCAAGTCGTGGGTTATAGTGTTGTTGGTGACTCCCGGATCACGCTACAAAGGTATAACTTATGTGTTTATTTTATTTGATTGATCATATGGCACTATGGATCCTTGTATGGTGATGTTTTCCGCTGCGTGTATTTATTTGATATGTTTTTATATTGCTACATCACCTATAGTATTATATATATCTCTTTGCTCGTTTGTTAACGTACCAAAGAGTTTGATATGTTGTTCACGTAACTCGTCTTTGTTGTATTTTAACTCGTCCGATACCAGCCTGTTGTAATGTGCCATTAGGAACATTTCGTTTGGGAAAGGCATGTTTGGGATGCTCCTTAAACTTTTATTATTACAGAGGAGCATATGCTCGATATATGTAAGGCATATGTTCTTTCTTTGCTCGTCCAAAAGATCTAAATCTGCAAAATTAAAATGCACGTTTTTTAGCTTAATTTAACAAAGCATTTACATAAAATCAAATGTTTGATCTTTAACGTGAATTTTGATGCAGAACTTATTCCACGTTGTTAAATATTATACATGGTTTACTTAGTAAATGCATGTTAAATATTTTAGGAGTGTTTTATGGCTGCTCATTGTGGCTATTTAGTAGGGTGTTTTTACTTACATCTTTAAATTAATAGATATGACATACTTACATCTTTAAATTAATAGATATAACTTACTTTTTGTATGTTTCTAACTTGATAATACCAATCGAACACACATGCATTTACAGATTTCATTTCCGATCATCACTGTAAGGTATTTTTTATTTTTATTTTTTGTTTTTTACAAAAAAGCAAGGTTCCATTTTCAAAGCATTGTAATACTCAGTTTACTAACAGTATTTGGGTGTTTTTTTTCCAAAGATTTTGAAGTTATAAGAGGGTTTGCAATGGTTTAGGGAATATTACTGATTGATTATTGATGCATTTTGTGGTTAATTGCACCATTATAAGGTTGCATTGTTGTTATGCTGTTTAGGTGAATGATTCCCCAAATAGTGAAATCCGATTATTAGGGATTCGTTTAATAACATTATGTTATAGTATAACCCCTGTGTCTTTGTTTAATATTTTGTAGTTTTGAATGTGTATTTTAAAATGATTGGTTTTTTTTTGGGCGGGGGGGGGGGGGGTACTGTTTATTTTTTAAGCAACAATGACTGAACGTCATATTAAATCGTTGTTGTTCTTTAACTTATTAAAGCTGCCCCTTTCCTTTTCAAATACATGGGTTCTGTAACATGGACATGCCAGTCGTAAATTCCTATAAGTATGGATGTAGTACGTAGACCTCTAGACAATGTTTGTCTTCCAAGGTAATGCTTTGTTTATCAGGAGTTATATTGAAGGTGATTTTTTTTTTCATTAGGAGCCATATTGAAGTTCTTATCGTTTATTAGGAGTTATATTGAAGTTGTTAGTGTTTTGTTTATTAGGAGTTATAATTGTATAAGTTATACAGATGCTTTGTTATTAACTTATTTTATTATATTAAAAACTTCACACCTGGATCATTCCTCTTTATTCGTTTCGCGTGTAGTACATCAGTAGCCATCACTTCCCATGTCTTTTCGTAAACAAAATCCGGTCGAGACATGCAATCTGTCATAATCAGTATGACATAAAACTTGCGCAGGTAGTTTCCAGATCCCCATAGGCTGGCTTCTAACAACCCGTCGATATATTCCTTATCATCTTCCAGTAGACCTCGTGCCTGGCATGCCGCTTTGTATGTACTGTACGTAACACCTTCAAATTTTTTAAAATCGACCCAATCTTGTGCGCCCGGGACTTTGTTAATCAAGACTCTTAAGTAGAACAGCTCCCCGGTTGATGGTGACACGTGATGTACACGTCCAACGCACGTGCCTTTCTGTCTTTTTGCCCAAATCCTCTCCTCTTGCTTCCATACATAGTGTTGTGGAAACTCGTGGTAAAGAAGAGTTCTTTCTTCTACATCCGTCTGGTTCGTTTTCATCCACTGGACAAATTTCATGTCATTTACGGATGTCCTATCCAACGTACAGTCAATGCTTTCCGAAGCATCAAATATAACCGATTGTTCACCTTCTAAATGAAATGGCAAACGCTCAACCGGAGGGAATCTGTAATGGATGTCAAATTTGTAAATCCTCCATGCTGCTTCACAAGCCGAAAGGTATCGACAATCATAGTAATCTTTGACCTCGTCTATCTCTTGGTCTTCTACAGCCGCCGTGGCCCTGTCTGGACCCTTGTTTATATATTTGAAAAGATATTTTATGGAACCAATCTGGTTGCACCACTCCACATTAATATGTGACTGGTACCGTCTAAGCAACCCTGGATTGTAAGGTACCACGTACCCGTTGTGTAATTCTGACCCACTCCTTGTTATTGTACAACCGTCATTCCTCCTTTTATAAAGTGCGTAACCACTTTCATTAATGACTGTTGAATCGTTAAATTCTTTGGGGAATTTCTTTGTGCACTTGTTTTTTACCGTGCACGGGCAAGTTGGGCGCTGGGGGCCACACGGTCCATGCATCATATGATCAGTAACGATCTCATACAGTTCAGGATCTTCGTTTTTATCCGGTATTTCTGCTGAAATAAAATGATCAATTTGTCCTGTTGTCTTGATTTTATCATGTTCTTTCAGGAAAAGCAGAATATGCGCATGTGGTAAGCCTCTTTTTTGAAACTCAACAGTATAACAGCTGCATTAAGTTGATAATGTCAAGTACGATACATAATTAATAATAGTTGATGCAATTACTTTGTATTTTCTAATAGATGTATTATGATTATACCTGCTTTCAAATGGCCAAAATAATGCCGGTCTTTAAAATCTCTCATTAGGGAGTCTAGCTTTTGTTTAAAGACTCTTTGTTAGGAATATAAATATTCATGTGAAGACTCGGTCACTCCGAGTATCTATTTAGCATTTATGTAGTTCGTAGGCTTATTAGTATTATTATTATTATTAGTTTAGATATATTAATATTTGTGGAGTTGGGTCGGGTCTTTACCCACTGTCAGCTCACTCCACAGCCCACTAGGGGCACCATAGCTAGTAACTATAAATACCCCTTCCCAAGTGTGGGAAGGGTTGGAACTCATTCTTCACTTAATCTAATATTTCCAGTTTTTCTCACTAAGTTCCCTACTCTCTCTAACTCAAACATGGATTTGTTCTTACTTAATCCAAGACCTCCCGAATCATAAAGAATCAACAAAAGAATCGATCCTACAATTGGTATCAAGAGCCATGGTTAGGTTCAATTGAGTGTGTGTGCTTGGATTTGTCGTATCTATTTTTCTCCTTTTTTTTTCCTGTTTTTGGGTTTGAACCAATTTCATCTAATCTGTCTTATTCGAATCAAATTTTTTTCTAATTTAGCTTATGTGAATTTTGTTAACTGATTTGGGTTTGGTTGTCTATGTGGACTTGACTTTCTCAAGTTTATGTGGATTTGAGTGTTTTGGGCTTTAACAAGCTCGTGGATTTGGGTTGTTTGCTCAAGGCCTTAACTGTTTGTAGTCTTGGGATGTTTGCTCACTTTTGAGCTTAACTGTGTTTTATATCCTTTGAGCTCAAGTATTCAATCTCCGTTCTTATTTTTTCTTTTTCCTCCTTATTGGTTTGTGGCGCATTTGTGGTTAAAAGCATATCAGTAAAGGGTGATTCTTAGTAGTGGTATGCTAGTTTTGTTTGTGCTTTTTCGATAGTTGAAATGCTATTCTTAGTAGCGGCTTGTCAAAAGAAGCTATTCTTGGTAGCGGTTTTGAAAGCTGTTCTTGGTAGAGGTTTTGTGAATCTGGAGAGTGCTGCTTGGATTATAACCAAAACCAAAAAGAAGAAAAATTGAGTGAAAACGACTTTACCAGTAGCGGTTTGACTGTCGTTTGACTGTAGCAGTTTGTGACTGTAGCGGTTTGTCACTTTGCAGTAACGGTTTGGTCTTTCATTGTAGAGGTTTGATACTAGCGGTTTGACCAAAAGCTCCAGCGGTTTGACTCATGAATCTTGCGGTTGATATTGTTTCAGTTTGGTGTGTGGCGGTTTGATACAATCTAGCGGTTTGATAGATCACATTTTTAACAGTTAACTCAAAAAGAAAGCAAAGAGATACAGATGTATTAAACCTAAACAACAACATCAATTAACCCCAACAATAACAAATCCACAACAAAATCCACAGCAACAAAATCATTTTTTTTAAGATTCAAAACAAATTAAAAACGAAACTCTCGGTTGACCTCTATTTATATAAATCTTGCTTGGCTAGTGATGAAGCGAAAAGTGTACCGCTTTTAAGGGGTCATTTAAGCCCTAAATCGTATTTATTTGATCAAATATCGCCCTAAATCGTTCCTTTTGTCATTTTAGGTACTTTTGAGGAGAAATCTGGAAAAGGAGGCATTTTGGACGTTTTTGGAGCATAAAAGTGAAGAAAACGACAAAGTCTCAAAAATCGGCTGAAAGTTACCTTTGACGGCGTCACAATTAACTCTGGACGGCGTCATGCTTTGGCAAGAAAAAGTGGACGTGAAATTTACTCATGATAGGCCAGTGAAAATAGCATGTGAATTCTGACGGCGTCACGCTTTAACTTGATCAAGGGCGTCACGGCTTAAATCAAAGAGGGACGGCGTCACGTACAAGTTCTGACGGCGTCAAGCCTTGATAAGCCAGAATGGATTTTTGAAGAGCTAAAGAGGGACGACGTCAAGAAGGTCATCCGGGAACCCTAGAAGCGGCGAGGTGACGGCGTCACAATCCATAAGGTGACGCCGTCAGATGCAAAAGTCTATATATAGTTTTCTAATTTTTTGTCATTAGAGAGAGCTTAGTGTGTGGAATTTTGGGAGAAAACCCTAGGACGATTTTAGCTTCTTTTTCAAGGCTTTTTGCCTTGAGATCTTCCATGTTACATTGAAGATAAGTTATCAATTAATCATTCAATATGTCTATGTGTTGTTTGATTTTATCTTATTCTTGTCTTTTGATTAACATGTTAGGCTAAATTTATCTTGTGTTTGCTTAGATCTAATGAAACCTAGCTATTGATTATTGGTTATTAGTGTGTTATTAGTTGTATTGGATGATTGTTTATCTATGTTAGGCTTAAGAAAACTGGCTAACTTCCTATTCGGTAACTTGCTTGAACGTCTTAAGAAACATGAACCAAATGCGTACTAAAGGTTTTTATGGTTGTATTTAATGCACAAGCGAATTCTAGTGATCCCATGTTAGGAGCTTCCTAGCCGGCTCGACATAGGAGTGAAGTAGGAGCTTGTAGAGTTGGGGAAGTAAGTACGCCACCCCACGAATGGTATTAAGGAATACACCCGTCATCCACGCGACTAATACACACTAATTAACCGGTAAAAGATAGTTAGGGAGTAAGGAAATCTAAGTAAACACATTTCTCTACACATAAGTTTCTCACCACATTTTCATTTTTGTTATTTTATTTTATTTGCATTCGTAGTAATTTGGGTTAGTTGACTAGCAACTAATTCCGCCCACTCCTTCAAAACCCGAGATTTTACTTGCTTTCATAAAAAATATAAAAACATAAAAAGAATCTTCCTCAACCCTTAGACCTATTAGAGTAGCCTTTCATACCTAACGAACACTATTCCCTGTGGAGAACGATCAATCCCCCGTACTTACCACTACACTATACTACATCGGTCAGGTACACTGCCTGGTGGGGTTGTAAGCCTCTTGAGATCCCTCGAGAGGTAAAACCTGTTGTAAGGTTACAAAACCACGCATCAAGTTTTTGGCGCCGCTGCCGGGGAATAGTTATTGTTTAGGTTGAATTTTTATTTCTATTAGGTCTACTCACTAGATTCCTTTCTAGTGAGATTTTTATTTTCTTTTTCTAGGTTTTCTTTAGTCTATCTTTTTTCTTCGTTTCTTTGTTCGTAACCATTACCATTCGACATCATGGAAGATGGTAATATCCTTAACCCCCACAAC
Source organism: Artemisia tridentata subsp. tridentata (assembly GCA_021014915.2). Classification (NCBI taxonomy): domain Eukaryota; kingdom Viridiplantae; phylum Streptophyta; class Magnoliopsida; order Asterales; family Asteraceae; genus Artemisia; species Artemisia tridentata. The sequence goes on from CP139509.1 coordinate 264,052,652, forward strand.
CCACCACCACAACAACCACCACCACCTCCTAGAGCCCGTACTTTAGGAGAGTATTCCCGTCCTAGCCACCATGGCTATCGAAACACTATTGAGCTCACTCAAGGAGCCAATATCACACCCTTGCGATCCGACACCATCCGGTTGGTGCAAAGCGGATGCGCATTCCATGGACTTCGTTCTGAAGATCCTAATCAACATCTCAAGGACTTTCTTAAAATCGTTGATTCTATAGACCTTGATGTTGCCACTCGAGAGACGACCCGATTGCGTCTCTTCCAATTCTCTCTGCGGGATCAAGCTAGTCAGTGGCTAGAACGTCAACCCGCAGGATCCATCACCTCATGGGATGATCTCACCACTCGTTTCCTTGCTCAGTTTTTCCCACCGGGAAGAACTACCAAGCTAAGGAAGGATATCTTGATGTTTGAACAACGTCGAGGCGAAACCCTCTACGGGGCATGGATTCGATTCAAGGACTTACTCCAAAAAGTCCCTCATCATGGCATAAATCTATGGCTTCAAATCCAAATCTTCTATGACCATGTTGATTACCACACCAAGCGTGCCATCGATCGAGCCGCCGGAGGCAGATTGCGCGACAAAAGCGCCGAGAAATCATGGGAGATCATTGATGAACTTGCATCCGACGATGATGAATTGTGGCAAGTCTCCCACGACGTGCGCTCGGCAGTCAAGACATATTCATCACCCGATACAGCCAATCAAATCACTGAGGAAAGCGTTAGTGAACTTGAGAAAAGGGTTGCATATCTTATGGAAAAGCAAAAGAGACCCTTAAGTCCACAAAAAGCGACAATTAACTCAGTCTCAAGCGTTAAGCAAACACCATTGTCCGAATCACCCCTTAGGGAAAATGCTAAACCCTTCCATAAGCACGCTCAACCCAACTCACCACCTCAGGAACTTATTCCAACATTCGAAGCTCGAATGATAGAGTACATGTCAAAACACTCCGAACGGTTGGCAAAATTTGAGGAAGCCGTCTACAAACAGAAGGAGGAAATGGAAGAGAAAATGGCGGAGATGATGAATCTTTTGAATGAATACACAAATACAAAAGCCCCTGAAAAAGTGTTGGTGAGGAATGACGCTGAAGTTCCTAACACTAAATTTGTCAAGGCCACCTCCGTCGTCCAAGAGAGCGGAAATGATGGAAGAGGGAAATCCATAACTATGGAAGTTAACAAAATTGACCTCATCCCACTTAATAATGAAAACACCAACGCCTACAAATGCGATTCCGACAAGGGAGAGGAGGCGCCCTCTGAGGAGCGCCAATTGGTTGAACCGCCAGTGTCACAACAAGTGAAGCATTACTTGAAGCACGAAATAAACAAGGAGACCATAAACGATTGGGTGAGAAACTACCGACGTACTCATCTACCCAACAAGGAGTCCAAGAAGGTGGAACCGGATGATAAATCTGACACATTACCCGGTGGGCAATTGTATGAATGCCTCATAGGACAAAAGTTAGTGGAAAAGCAGAAATTCTACGGGGTCTTTGAAATACCATGCAGCATTGGAAAACACAAGTATCTGGATGCGATAGCTGACCAAGGTTCCGACGTAAATTTGATGCCTTTATCCGTTTATGTTCAGTTAACCGATGAGTTGCCATCCATCACCCATACTAAACTCTCCTTTGCGAAGCATTCTTATGAGTATCCGTTAGGAATTGCAGAAGATGTGTTGGTCAACGTTGCCGGATTCCTGTATCCGGTCGACTTCATGATCATTGAGAGAAATGATATGAATATGCCAATAATCCTTGGGGCACCCTTTCTCGCTACCACTAGGGCACAAATCAATTACGAAAAAAGTACCATCCAAATGAAGAAAGGAAAGAAGACGATAAACTTCCCAACGATTCCACGTCATATACGAGATGTTACCCTACAAAAAAGGATGGAGGCTAACCCCAATGTAACCCGTGGTAATGTTCGAGAGAAAATTCTTGCATGGGAGGCAAGGATTAAGAATTATATGGAAAAAGAGATTAGAGAATGTAAGGGTGGAAATAACGATTATATTGAGGCTGATGAGCAAACCAATAACCCCGTTGAATTTACAAAAGAAGACTCGGTGCTCCTAAGGCATTCAGAAACAGAAGCACCTACCAATGAACCAAGTCCCTGGTGGTACGGACCATTCACAATTAAAAGTTTACACCAAGATGGGATAGTAAGCTTGACCAGCAAAGGAGGAGGTGAAGTGACCGCGAATGTCGAGCGATTGAGACACCACCACCCTGATAACAAGGATCATATCTATCAGGGATACGTCATTATGAATGATGGAATCACGTAATGTACGTGACTTTGAGTCTAGCTACAAGACTCGTTAATAAAGAAAAGCGCTTCTTGGGAGGCAACCCAAGCTTTATTTGTTTTATTTGCTTTGTGTGTTTATTTATTTGTTTGTTTGATTTTATTTGTTTCCGTATGTATGTTTAATTTTTATTAGTATTGATTCATGTTCAAAACTAAATTGTGAAAATGCTTTATGTTGTTTTTAACTTCGTCTTAACTACATATAAAGGTATTTTGCAAAAGATAAGTGTAAGGGAAATCTAAATTGGTTTATTAGAACACATATGAACATGAATCATAATAATAATAAATTAGCATACATATTAGTATTTGTTTGAGTCAAATGCTTGTATCGAGTCATAATGATGTTTTGCAGGATTTCCAGGAAGTAAGGTAAAGGTTTTTCCAGAAATTTTCCGGAAACTTAAAATGAAAATTTTTGTCAGGTCATTTCTGACGGCGTCAAGGTTTATAACCTGACGGCGTCAGATTTAATTTCCAGAAATTTTTGAAAGTTTTGTTTTCATAAAAAGTTTTTATTAAATCTCCAACTTATAATCTCCAGGAATCTGCAAAATTATCATTCCACAAGCATTATATCCTTATATATAGATTTTTCCCGCCGATGTTATGCAGGTTTTCGTGTTTGTTTTCTCAGGTTTAACAGGTTATTTTGGACAAGGAGATGTTTATGGAATCAAGCTTATGGCGATGCATTAGTCATGGAGCTTCAACATTACCTTGGAGGAAGATCTAACCGTGTAATTTCATTATCCACCAAGCGAATCAGGGGAGTATTTGATTTCATTCTCTTACTTTTTTCTTTTACATCTTGTTATTTGAACATTGGGGACAATGTTCATCTTAAGTGTAAGGGGAGGGTAAAAGTACGATTTTAGAGAATACAATTGCGCTTGATTTTTGTTTGTTTAATAGTAGATGTGTAATAAAACTGAGAGAAATACTTGTTAAGGTAATTTTAGTGCCAAATTTAAAATTTTTTACAACATGTAGGAGTGAAACTTTGATCTTAATGAGCGTCTCACGGATAGGAGTTATATGACTAGCACAAAAACCGTACCACTAAAAAATTTTCCACCCCCAAATATGTGAGGTTCGCCCCTAGAATTGGTAGGAAAAGCATTTATGCTATGATGTGTGTACCGGTAGCACTTAGATTCTAGAACTTGCGTTAGGACCATTCCGAGGCCACAAGTGAGACTACATTCGTGTAGTTAGATTTACTACATGATAAGAGGCATTAGGATTAACCCATTGTTTTACACCTGTGTTTTTGTTATAATTACTTTGGCTACATTGGTCAAGTAATTCTCCCACACCCTTTGCGTTGTACTCATTTTTAGTACACGATACCCCTAGTACACCCCTCAGAGCCTATCTTTTCGTTTCGACCTTTAAGCATTTTACTTAAAGGAAGAATTTGTTACACCCCACTAAAATGTACACCCAAATCGCCTTAGCCTACCTTGTATGCACTCATTTTTAGTGCATTATTGTTACAACATTTGTTTAAACCCAAGTTAATTATCTAGTTGATTACATGGTTGCTAAGTCGAGTCATATCCTTGTACATATTGTTTTGGGACGATTGGGACTCATGGGTAAAGTACTAGTGTAATGGAGTAATGGGGAAGAACATCATTTATTACCCCCATATGTGCTAAATATTTTAAAAGTACTCCAAGTTTTTCAATCATCTTAATTCGAGTCATTAGAATAGTCATTTGTAAAGTTATGTAAAAGATCAAGTGTAAGGGGAATGCAATGCCCCTATGATGTATTATTTTGGATGGTAGGGCAAAAGTGTATGCAAAAAAAAAAAAAAAAAAAAAAAAAAAAAAAAAAAATCGAAAAAATCAAGAAAATCACAAAAAAATGAGAAAATGAAAAATAGAAAAAAAAAACATACTGACTACCATCCCGTTTCATTTTATGTTTGTTTTATGTTTTTGTTTTTGTTATTTCATTTTTAGCTTAAGATTGAGTCTAGTCTTGGCTTAGCAACATTGTATAGTACATGTAATTGATCAAGATCTTTAACTCGCCACCAGTAAATTATCCCTTATCCAACAAAACCGTGTTTTCCTTTTCCCTACACCTAACGTTATAACCCATTTAAAAGCCCTCTTTAATAGTTTATCTTTGGTGCTTACGCCTAGTGGAGGAGGTTTTCGATCCTTTCCCAAGCCTATGGTAATCTATTTGCTATGACAGGTAGTGAGAGATATTATCCGTTTTCATTTATGAGATTTATTTTGATGACACTTGAGAGATGTGAGTATCTAAACACTACTTGTGAGGTGCTAGTTTGTAATCTCCGTGCTTATTATGATTAAAGTGGAACGAATATTTGTTGTAATTACTTTTATGTTTGCATTAAATGACCCCTAACTTGTATTTTGATTAGAATAAAAGCGCATTTGCTTGAGGACAAGCAAATCTCAAGTGTAAGGGTATTTGAAGAAGCGAAAAGTGTACCGCTTTTAAGGGGTCATTTAAGCCCTAAATCGTATTTATTTGATCAAATATCGCCCTAAATCGTTCCTTTTGTCATTTTAGGTACTTTTGAGGAGAAATCTGGAAAAGGAGGCATTTTGGACGTTTTTGAAGCATAAAAGTGAAGAAAACGACAAAGTCTCAAAAATCGGCTGAAAGTTACCTTTGACGGCGTCACAATTAACTCTGGACGGCGTCATGCTTTGGCAAGAAAAAGTGGACGTGAAATTTACTCATGATAGGCCAGTGAAAATAGCATGTGAATTCTGACGGCGTCACGCTTTAACTTGATCAAGGGCGTCACGGCTTAAATCAAAGAGGGACGGCGTCACGTACAAGTTCTGACGGCGTCAAGCCTTGATAAGCCAGAATGGATTTTTGAAGAGCTAAAGAGGGACGACGTCAAGAAGGTCATCCGGGAACCCTAGAAGCGGCGAGGTGACGGCGTCACAATCCATAAGGTGACGCCGTCAGATGCAAAAGTCTATATATAGTTTTCTAATTTTTTGTCATTAGAGAGAGCTTAGTGTGTGGAATTTTGGGAGAAAACCCTAGGACGATTTTAGCTTCTTTTTCAAGGCTTTTTGCCTTGAGATCTTCCATGTTACATTGAAGATAAGTTATCAATTAATCATTCAATATGTCTATGTGTTGTTTGATTTTATCTTATTCTTGTCTTTTGATTAACATGTTAGGCTAAATTTATCTTGTGTTTTGCTTAGATCTAATGAAACCTAGCTATTGATTATTGGTTATTAGTGTGTTATTAGTTGTATTGGATGATTGTTTATCTATGTTAGGCTTAAGAAAACTGGCTAACTTCCTATTCGGTAACTTGCTTGAACGTCTTAAGAAACATGAACCAAATGCGTACTAAAGGTTTTTATGGTTGTATTTAATGCACAAGCGAATTCTAGTGATCCCATGTTAGGAGCTTCCTAGCCGGCTCGACATAGGAGTGAAGTAGGAGCTTGTAGAGTTGGGGAAGTAAGTACGCCACCCCACGAATGGTATTAAGGAATACACCCGTCATCCACGCGACTAATACACACTAATTAACCGGTAAAAGATAGTTAGGGAGTAAGGAAATCTAAGTAAACACATTTCTCTACACATAAGTTTCTCACCACATTTTCATTTTTGTTATTTTATTTTATTTGCATTCGTAGTAATTTGGGTTAGTTGACTAGCAACTAATTCCGCCCACTCCTTCAAAACCCGAGATTTTACTTGCTTTCATAAAAAATATAAAAACATAAAAAGAATCTTCCTCAACCCTTAGACCTATTAGAGTAGCCTTTCATACCTAACGAACACTATTCCCTGTGGAGAACGATCAATCCCCCGTACTTACCACTACACTATACTACATCGGTCAGGTACACTGCCTGGTGGGGTTGTAAGCCTCTTGAGATCCCTCGAGAGGTAAAACCTGTTGTAAGGTTACAAAACCACGCATCAGCTAGTCAAAAGAAAAATAAAAGGGAGAAGTAGTAAAGACCCACCAAATGAGAATGATTATTTTTTTTACTAATCCTTTAATCAGAACAAAAGCAACCGTATATCATTTTCACTGCTCTTTCGGTTTAAAAGAAATCAAAACACGACTGTTATAGCATCATCAAACCATTAAAGAAATAACAAAACTTTAACAAGTTACATTTTTGTCCCATTCGGTTTATACAACTATGATCAAGAAAGAAAAGACATTAATGAAGATCTCTGATTTCTCTTTGATTTTTAAAGATCTTTCAGATCTTAGCACTCAAAAGATTGTTTTGTCATCGATCTATAAGAAGGAACATTTGTTTAATCTACGAACCATCTAAAGAAAGAACAAAACATTCACGTTTCATTCTCTCTTTTCGTTCGCTCAAAAAGAAACAAAAACATAACAAAGAAAGCCTACCTGAAATCGTACTACGTCTTGAAGATATAGTCAATTTGTGTTTTTGTTCGAGCAGTGAACAATTAAATATACAAGGGGACGATTTTTTTTGGTTGACTACATTTGGGTACAAGAGAAGGGAAGTAAAAGTGACTGCGTTTTTTTTAAGAGAAGTGATATTAGGGTTGTGTGATTAAAGTGGGATTAAATACCGCAAGATTAGGGCTATTAATTAGTTTTGGATTGGGCTTGAACCGGATCTCACTTTGAGCCGAAATTGAGCTTATTTTTGCGACTGATAACACAAGGAAGATTGTTTGTGTTTCTTGGGCTGAAATTCTGCTACATTAACGCAAGGATGATTTTTTTTTGTTGGTTTAATTTTTTATTTAGGGTGAATATTATTGGGTTGTTATCACAAGTACGAATTGTTTGGGCATTGTTTGGTAAAGTATTTTGGTATAATTTTTGGATCACGGTTTTTGATGTGTTTCAAGAATCCGAGATTGAAAATTATTTTGGGTTGAGATTTTGTCAGCTTATTGGATTTAACAAACCTTCAACCAAAATCAAGCAACAAGTTCACAAAGTCTAACAATCTATCATCACCCTCAACACAAAATCACATTATCATTATCATCTCACGGTTCATTCTTGATTTTTGTAAAATCCCGCGAAAGAATCTATTTCTCGGTTTAAATCATAGAATTGTAAAATCCCGTGCACGTTTACATCATGTCTGCTACTTCAGATTCCTTCATATCTGAGGTACTCAAGTTGTACGACACGTATGATAAACAAAAGAATTTCAATTCTGTACAACAAATAAACGTGTGTGATTCTGATAATGCTTGTATGGAATCTTTGTGCTCAAATTCTCAAGAGAGAGAGTTGCTTCAGCCACTAATGTTGCCTAATGCAAAGGAAAGTTGCGTTGAATGTTTTTGATTACTTCATTCACATCTCAAGGTTCTCTTTGAACAGCCCGGATACTTGGGAGGATACAGGCGTGCATTCGCATCACTCTTTTGTCAAGATGTACAGACTTTCACAGTCAAGATGATTCTGTATTTAGATCAACTTGAACAACAACTTGACAAAGGAGAATTTTCTGAAGATAGATCCATGGCTGCTTTAGGTGTGATTAACAACCAACTCCAAGTGTTCACTGATTCGAAATACACTGAGGATTATGATGATGACAGTCAAATGGCGAAAAAGTGTTTTTCTAATTACACTGGAATCGAGGTTGACTTGTTCAGAGTTACATTACTCCAACTTATGAGTAATGTTAAGGGGTTCATTAATGAAAGAGCACAACATAAGGGAAACGGGACAGATTCAGATAAACATGGTGATAACAACAGCTCAGGAACTGATATCACGCTTAATGTGGATGCAGATCTCAAACTATCTACTGAGGTACATCTGTCTGATCAACATAATGTTCTTTCTAATGAACAACAACATACTGATCAAATTAAACCTACTTATGACACATATCTGATGGAAAAGACTGATAGCTATATCACCTCTCATTCATCAAATATGAGTCATAAGGGGGGAGAGATTGATCAGGATGCTGAACATGATGATGCGTCAAGTTCTTCGCCTACGGCTGAGTTTTCCAAATCAAATGATATGGTTGAAAAGGATGTTTATAATGAACTTTCAAAAAGATTTTTACAGCTTGAAAAACATTGTATTTCTCTTGAAATTGCAATGCAACAAAAGGAAGAAAGTTTTCAAACTAAACTACCATGTAAAAATCCGGAACTCCCTGAATTCCGTGAATTCTTTATAATAAATGATTTGAAAGCTCAGCTAGAAGCCAAAAACCTAACGATCAAAAACCTGAAAAACAGTTTGACTGAGATGCGTGATATGTGTAATGAAGTTAAGGCTAAACATGACAATGATGTTAATGCAACAAAAAATGCTGAATTAGAACATAAAGTGGCTGAATTACTTTATGGAAATGAGACTTTGAAAATTCATTGCAATGAACTGTGTAACTCAATCAAAGAAGCGAAAACTAAGACTGTAGAGTAAACAAGCTCTTTGATTGCCAAAAATGATGAATTCAAAGCTCAACTTCAGTAAAAGGGTTTTGCAATTGCAGCACTGAAAAACGAGCTAAGAAAAGTTACAGGAAATGGTGTGAACACTAAGTTTGCAAAACCATCAATCTTGGGGAAACCACCACTTAGAAACCAGTCAGTTGTTAGACAACCGAATGTGTTTAGATCTGAACGACCAAAATCATCAAAACCACGATTTGCCTCCCAAGTTAATTTGAAACAAATTTTGTCAAAACCAGTCACTTTACAGTCTAGACCTAAGGAAAAGGAATGTACGTTTGCAAAACCTCATCACATGAGTGCCTCTAGCTCTTCTAGGATTAGTTCAAAGCATGTGTCATTAGTGACACCAAAGGAACATGTTAGACATAAAAACAGTGTTCAAAATCACAACCTAGAGGATGCTAAGAAAAACACACTTGAAAAGACTAGGAATTTGCCTGTTTCTAAGAGTAGTTGTGTGCCAATTAAAGCAATTCCCATAGCAGATCACTCTAAGAATCCTAGATCTTTTTCTGATTCCAAACACTTTGTTTGCTCGACCTGTCAGAAATGTGTTTTTAATGCAACCCATGATGATTGTATTACAAAATTCCTGAAGGAAGTGAATGCTCGTGCTAAGGTTCAATCCTCTAAGACTAGAAACGATAACAAGCCCATAGAACCTAAGAAGTATATTCAGAAACCTGGTAGGCAGATTGCTATAGGAAAAAGGTTTTCTCCCAATAAGTCTTTCACTGTGCGTGAGAAACCAAACACTCCTAGATCTTGTCTTAGGTGGATACCGACGGGTAGAATTTTTAAGATTGTGGGTCTTAGATGGATACCTAGTAGAAAGATGTTCACTGAGTGCAGAACCAAGGTTGACAGTGAAACCCCAAATGGTTTAAATACTGATATCACTAACCCATATAAATGCAAACAAACTCTTAATGTCAATGCAGGAAGTCTTTACTTAAGTGCAGGTACATCGTTCACTCCTATTAAGGAAAGACTCAGGGTTTGGGTGCCGAAAAGAGTGATATCTCATGACGTAGGGGTTCAAGCAATTCAAGCTTGATGAACATCAACGACAATGTGATAGGTCCTAATTAACTCAAACACACACACGTAACAAAGCTAATAAACACGAACTACTACTAATCAATAAGCTACGAATGAGAGATAAGCTAATAAGGTGAAATAGAGAATAAGAGAAGAAGAGAAAGATGGAAGGAATTCATTCATACTTTACTTGGACATAGCTTACGCACAATACAATGAAAACCAACAAGGGAAATGTTGCCTCATGCCTTCTATTTATAGGCTCAACACTAGGGCAACATTTCCTTACAAGTTTCTAGAAGGAATAATACATAAGAGGCCGGCCCATGGACTCCTAATGGACCGGACATTTAAACACTAATATAAAGTCCATATTGAGCAACATATTATCGATATGAACAAGACTTGAAATATTAATAAAACGTGTTCCTAACAATCTCCCCCTAAGTCTTGGTCATCAATGTTGCTCGACGTCATCTTTGCTTCTTTGGCTTCAAACGTCTTTATAATCTTTGTTCTCTGTTCTTGATGTGAAATGATGTGGTGTTTTCTCGATCTGCCAATCTCCAACGTCTTCTCTTCTTTTCCATCATCCTCATATATCTTTGACTTTTGTTTTGCAGCTTGTTCTCACTTTTCAATCTTTAACTTGAGAAAGGTTGTAGTGCTTGAACTTTTGACTTTACTTTATCATTTGTTGAACTTTTGTTATTTTTGAGTCTTTGAGAGAACATATCTTAAGGATATGAGCATGATGGAGTCATGATGGTTGAACTCCAGATCCTCAGCAGCAGCAGCAGCAGTAGCAGCAACACGAACCAACCGGCACTTACAGGCTCAGACTTCGAGATTGTCAACAGCATAGTGTGAAGACTTTCTCTAATCCTCGCCCAGGCCGTTCTGAACCGGATACCCCCGAAAGGGCTAACACGGACACACCGAAGTGCACCCACGATTCAGTGAGTCGCTGGAGATCACCCCACGACTGTAGACCGTTTGGAGCAAACACTAAGCGTAACCCATAAGGAGCTACAGAAGTGACCTGCTGTCAGGGCTGTTTGATGTTGACCCTGGCAGGATTTCCATTCAATCATTGATAATCACAATTGTGACTTTTCTCATGAATGTTCTAGGCAGATTGCTAAGATCTGCGAAGGACTCTTTCTTAATTTTACAACTGCTGCCCATGATGTAGAACAACAGAGTAATACTAAGTGTTCCTAAGAGATCTTTGATGAATCTCATGGCTCTAGACACAATTAGTGCACATTTGTTTGGTCGTCGGAGGCGTGGAGCAGAGTGCCTCCTTTTCAATATCAACACCCTCGTAGGGAGAGGTCGATAGGTTATGAAGGGTTCTCCGTGTGAAATGAAACAAGTATCTTTTGAGAGACACTTGAGTGGCTAGAAGGTTTAGTGCAGTGCGTCACTGGGTCCATGACGTCTTTTTTCTTCAATACCGGTGATACTCAGTCAACCAGTAGATCATGTATTGAACCCAGTGTCTGCCCTAAGGTTGAACAAATGGAGGGCTATTTCTTTTCACCCTTTTCTTTGCTTTTCTTTTTAATTCTTCAACCCCTTCTTTCTCCTTTCATTTCATTTCTCCTTTTTTATATCATACCTAGGACTTTCTAGTTCTAAACTATGGGATTTATCCTTGGGTAGATCCCTCCAGCTCTGGCGGATCATAGGACGGTTTTCCTAAACCTTAGTCACCTTATTACTCCATGACTATCCTATGTTGATGTTATTTACCAAAACCTTTGAAAATCTCTCAAAGTGTCGATGATAGTAAAAACATTTTATTGACACCTTGAGAGTTTTGTGTTTTTCAGAAGGACTCCCCCTTAACATGTGCTCATAAGTAATTAATTTGAAATTTGCACATGTCGGGAAGAGTTGGCACTTTTGAATTGATTGACTTTCAATGAATATGATCGTCACGAGACACGCTTACATCACTAGTAAACTAGCTTTAAATTATTACCCGTCCATATCACATTCAAGGAAAATCGCTCGAAATCGGTACATTCTACTCAGACATGTCCGTTGCGAGACACGTTTAGATCACCAGATAAACTGGCTTAAAATTATTACCTGTCCGGGACATGTCCTTTCGACTACTGACTTTTGCTATCGTCAATTCGAGGGTCAATTCTGAGTTGAGCACTTATGAGATTCCAGCAGTGAGACACCATATTTTACTTCTCCCCCTAAAAAATAGCATACTCATGATGTTTTTGAAAAAACTTTATGATTAAAATATGCTGTTTTTGAGTTTTAGGGAAGAATTTCAAGAACTTTTATTTTTCAGAACAAAGATTATTTTTCAAATACTCCCCCTTGACGAGGGAATACTTGTCCTTATGAGCAGAATGTTTGAAAAATTTAGAAAACATTCCGGTTTAATTCTACTCATAAGAAAGAAGCTTTCGCTCCTTTGATCAGGATTGAGGCACTGAAGCGTACCTCAGGGTCCTTTCTTTAGGGTCCGGGTTGTACACTGTTATGTGTGCACAAGCCGTAATGTTATAGGCATATGATAATAATAATGAATAAGAATTATGAAAATATTGAAACCAAATTCTTACATCAGCCCCCTTTTGCAAATGTGGTGAATGTTGGATCTGTCCTTTGAAATGTTCTGATTGAGAAGGGTGGACGACCTCCAACATAAGTTTCCAGTCTCCGCATCTGATCCCAGCGGAACAATCTTCTTTCAATCTTTAAGATAAACTGCTTCACTTGTCTTAGTTGATCACTGTTCCATCTCCTTGTTATCCCCAATTCTTGATCCCGAATCCGACTAACCAACCCGTCTAGAACATTCTTCAATGTGTCATCACAAAACTTGTGGATTTTGTGAAATGACATGAAGCATAGTTGTGTCAGTTCACTTTTGTTGAAAAATCCGAGCGTTGGTCGGTGCTTCATGTTGTATTGAGTTTCAGAAGATATGCCGTCAGGATATATCATGGGCTGTTCCAGATTTAACTCCTTCTGATAACTCTCTACCCCCAGTTGAATATCTTCCACTCATTCTTTGATGACCGTTCTTCGGATGAAGTGGCAGATTGCGGTACTGAATACATATTGAAGTTCGGGTGTGAGATGAGTAAGTTTTCCTTGTACCTTGATAAGGTACATGTCTTCAATATCATTCAGACTTAGATCAGAGAAATCTGCCTCAGAGAATGTGTAGAGTTTTTGGTCGAGTCATCGGACTGTTATCTCAGACAAGTAGGTGTAGTCATATCGTTTTGCCCCTGTCACACTTGTTACAGCCAGAATCCTGAGGTCACTGTATACTGGTTCGCGAGACTTCTCAGTGAGTTTGCTTTTGTACCATGTTCTTCTTTTCTCGAACCAGTGAAATATCCCCAACTCAGCATCACGATCATAGTCGACCAATTGTTTGACGTATAGGTGATGATGACTGGCAGTTTCCTCGATTGCAGGTTGTGTGTAATCTGCTGCTGGTGTGAAGGTGATTGAAGTAGCATACTTTGTCTTTCCTTTTGCTCCGAGTTTGAGAAGTTCAAGATCATTATTGAAGAAGAATTGGAACGGGATTTCTGAAACATGATGCTTGCGTATCACGGGGAGTGGTTTGGTCCAATCTGTGATGTATGGACGGTTTTTGTTATCATGACCACCAACCCTGAAGATGTCTGGATTAGTCCAGTCAAATTCACTTGACATTGCGCGAGCTATGTTTTCAAGATGATACTCAAGTTCAGCAGCACTGAGAGATTTGTCTTTCAGAAGATTGAAAGCAACATTCTTGATCCTTCGAAGCTCTCGTTTGGTCCTTCTTTTGATATTCAGAGAACTTTTTATTTGTTGTGTGACTGCAAACGTGCTATCTTCAACTTTATAATCTTCGTCTGTTTGGATCTGAGCATTTACAAGTTGATCAAACCATTCATTTCCTTGCTCATCTTCATCTTCATCAAGCCATGTCACGACAGCTGGTTCTTTAGAAGATTTTTTGCTGCTTGAGGGCTTTGATTTTGAAGATTTTAATTTTGGTGGTGACGGTGTTGGTGAGTGTGGTTGATCATCTTGTGGTTGAAATTCAACATTTTCTTCGTGAAAGTGCTCATAATGATGTTCTGTTGCAGTCAGACCAGATTCCGGATTCTTTTGAGGTGGAGGTGAAGTTGTTGTTCCTGTGGGCTCTATAATGTGAATCCCAGATCCGCTACCAGGCCTTTGTTTCTTTGTAGTGGTGTCTGGATCTTGGTCATCATTATCATGTTTACGCTTGCCCTTGTCTGCTGCAGCCTTACATGAGTCCATGTTTGCACGGATTGCATCAACAATTGGTAGTTCCGTGTATGACATTTCGGATTGCACAATCAGTTTTGTGAGGAGGGCGTCTTGAAGCTCTTCAACGGAGTACTCAAGAAGATGTTTCTGATTGATTGCATATTCTTGGATCATCTCTTTTATTTGAGTGTCAACGTGTTCCTCAATATTTTTCTGAAAATCAGGAAGATACTTCTTGACGTAATGCCTCGTATTTGCTTTCATTTTATCATCGATATTATAGGCTAGAAACTCATCCATTTTCTGCTTTATTTGTTGCATTTCTCCCACTTGTTCAGATAAATTCTTGACTAAGATTTGCATCTCAGTCAACTGTATACTTGTTTGATTATCCTTCTTGGCTTGTGCGAGTTTCACTGCTTGTTTGAGTTTCTTCGCAGCAGGTGAGACAACTTCCACTCTGGTTACTCGGGCAATTCTTCTCACATTCTTACCCTTTACGGCTGTTTTGATGCTTTCTGCCACTGTTGGCTTTGTTTTTGGTGATGGTGATCTTGTTGGTGAGGGAGTAAGTGAGGGGATTGATGATGATTTAGGGTTAGGTGTAGAGTCCATTGGAGATAAGGATAGTGGTGTTGGATTCTTGGGAGGTGACACAGGAGGTGTGGTAGGTTTTGGTGATGGCACTGGAGGTGAATCAGGAGGTGTTGGATTCTTTGGAGATTGAGTCGGTTGAGGAGATTGTTGAGGATTAAAGATGATGAGAGCATTTTGTGGAAGAGTGTGAATGTAGTTATCAGCTTCTTTGTTTGCTTCTTCATCTTCCTTTTCATGCATTTCTTCATCATTTCCTTCTAATTCTGCCTTAAGCTCAGCCTCAAGTTCTGCAGCAGTTCCAAAGATTTCTGTCCAACTATTTCCCGTTCTTCTTCAGGGTTCCAGTCTATACCATCATCATATTGTTGTTCTTTCTCCTTGTCGATGTTATACATTTCATCAGGAATGTCTTCTTCTGTAAGAACTATTTTTTCTCCCTCTGATGTTTGAGTTTCCAAGTCGGGTTGATTAACCGAGCTTGGTGGAAGAGGAATAACAGATTCAACCTTCTCGGGTTGATTAACCGTATCATGCTGAACTGTGGATGTAGCTGCTCTAGACCCTCCGGGTTGATTAACCGGATCAGTGTAAGTCGGAGTGGCTTCTTGTGCAGTTCCAGATCCTCTTGCTCCTTTCTTTTCTTCCATCTCCCTTATCTTTTCTACCACCAATTTTGCCCTTCTCGCTTCATCCTCCTTTGTTGACTTCATGCTAGCTGTAAAACCCAAAAGATTTACCACAATTTGAAATGACCAAAATGCCTCTAAATTTGAATTTTTAAGAATGCATGAAACCACATAAGTAACTTTAATTGTACTTAACCTAAGATGATTTAAATCATAAGTTACCTAATAATTTGAGTTAATTAAACTTTGTATTATAATTTTAAAAAAAAATCAAAAACAAATGTCCATAAATTCTAGTCTTACTCTAGGCGACATTATGTTACCTATTACTTCAAAAAAATTCGGCCAAGGTCAAAAATAAGGATAAGAATACATTTAATGATTTAAAACTTGATTGGCATAAATTCCTTAAATCATGGTTCTTTCCCTTATTAAGCAAATCAAAATACTCGGTATTATATTCCAATTCATAACCGAACATTTGCAAAACTCTAAAGTATTCACAACAAAAATTTCGGCTGCTATCTTCTCTCCTTTCATTCCTGTCATTCGATCATCAATAAAGAAGAAAAAGAGGAGGCTTTGATCTTTGTTCTTATTCATTTCATATCAATAAAGGTAATCGAATATCACATAATTTCATCCATTCGAATTTTGAATGAACCCTAATCGATCCATATGTTTTCTTGTTTCTTTCATTCGGTTTGATCATATAATGATGCAAATGTTAGTAAACCAAACCAAAATATAATGCATATGTAGTGATCACCCACAAGCATAAATATAACATCCTTCCATTAGAAAATTGTCTATGATCAAAGTCATAAGACAAGGTGTTACAACAATAAAAACAACCTAGAAATAAAAAAATCCTAAAACAATCCTCAGAAATCCTAAGGAGAAACTAAAAGCTTCTATTGCGGAGGATGAGAAAGCGCATTTAGGCGCTCGAGAATGTGGTTCAAAATGAACCTCATTTCATTTTGTAACTCATGAACCAATATGTTGGTCCGTTGAGTTAGGTGGGCGGTCCTCTCACACATGATACAACCATGTCTAGGTGGTGGAAGGGTTTGTTCATGAGTTGGTGGTGGTGGTGGTGGAGGTGGTGGTACAGAGGTTGATTGTTGGTTGGTGGTTGTTTGTGGAGTTGTGATGGAGGCAAGCAAGATGGATTGAAGATCCATGGCTTCACTAAGGTAGGAATCCACCATATTTGAGAATGTATAAAGGCAGTTAAGCTCTTCATTGATCTCTTGTTGGGATTGGGGTTGATTAATCCACATTTCCTCATCGACGGCATTGAGGGTGGACCTTGGTGAGAGTTGTTGAGGTTGCGGTTGTGGTTGCTCTTGGTCACGGTAGAGAGGACCGTGGATATCCCGATAAATGGGATGGAAGAGGAGCGGTTCTTGACCTTCAAAGGTTATAGGAGGAGGATTGGTAGTCCTTGGTGGAAGGTCTTCCAAAGTTTCAAGATATGGGTATGGTGAGGTTGGAGGAGTAGCAAATAACTCCATTGTTGTAGTTTGGGTGAGTTTGGAGGTGATGGTGATCTAGCAGGTTGTGATGGAGCGGGTGGTGGTGTGGTAGCCACTGGAGTGATTGTTGGTGGTGGAGTGTGGATGACCACATTTGGTGGTGTTGGAGTGGAGAGGGTGAGAAAGTTCTCATTGGCTATGGATGAGGAGATGTTGAGAGGTGATGACTCCTCTGATGAAGATGCTAAGTTCACAAAACAACACTGTCTGACACTTATACGAGCAGTCTTGCGTGGTGGTCTGTTGGTGGAAGAGTTGTTGGATTTTGTCATGGTTGAAATAAGAGGGTTTGCTAAGAAGTACAGGAATGATGCTTAGAGTTGATGGTGAAGGTGTGAATTGTGAGCAAGTAAAGGTTCCAATTTATAGGCAGTAAGGTTTATGGAAATTGGTGTTTGGATTTGATGTTGATCCATAGAAGGATTGAGGTTCCTAATGATTTGAAACAAAAAATTGAGGATATGCAGTAAATGCAAGGTTTGAGTGGGAAATCTATTAATGTGATGTTTCCACGAATTGCAAGGAACCAAATTGAGGGTTCCTTGCATGTTACAGAAAGGTAACTTGGATGGAAATTTTGAATTTTCAAATTTTGGTAGAAAATGGATTTCTTATTGTTCTAAGTGTTCCTAAATCATCTTAAAGTGCCTAATGATCAGTAGAATAATCCTAAGAACTAGAATCAACAATCTAAGGAGCGGGATTACACGGAAAGTTTAAAAAATGTTACTGTTGGAGCGCGGCACCAAACGATAACAAAGGCGGACCCAATATTTTGGTTCCGCAGGATCCGCAGGGTGAAAATTGGCGAAGCCAAGAGATACAACAGACGGAACCCAGAAATTGGTTCGGCCATATCTGCCGATCCAAATTCCTTAACAGTGAGCATGCTAAAATACCCGAAACCCGTTTAATTCCTGAAAATTTTCCTAAATCCTATGTAACTAATTAGTTATGATTGTTTAAACATAAAAACACAGGTTCTAACACATGTGAATATAGAAATCAATTTGATGGTATTGATGTGCGTGTGTATTGCTCTAATTTTTATAACCACGGCAGCGGCTCCAAAGACTTGGTGCGCGCGTGATGTGTCATTGTGGTTTTAGCAGTATTCAAGTTTTAAATTTATATTTAGCCGACTTATCAATAACACACACTTTAACGAGCAGTGTACCCGGTCAGTATGAATATAATGGTAAGTAGAGTGTCGATCACTAAGAGTGGAACGTATTATCTAGTTATTCTAATCAGTATTTTAATATCTTAAGTTAGCTATACAACCTAATCTAAAGCAAGGGGGTTCTGCCTGAGAGACTGACACGGTTTGGTTATGATTAAATATATACTAAACTAATGAGCACGAATCAGCGATTAGCACACACGTACACAGATAGATACTTGAGACAATAAGAAGACCTGTCCTGATAATTAAGTAGCTTGTCACTTGTTTTATTGCTAGTTTTATATGAAGTTCGATGCGACGCATCGAGAGTTAAACCTTTCTCGTTGGCTCTAATCTTATCGGCGAGTAAACCCTTAATGCTTACTTATGTCTATCCCACTATCCTAGAATATTGAGCACTTGTGATGCCCACGTTTCGTATACGCTAGAACAGACAGGCGAGGAAGGGGCATGGCGACCCAAGCAATGCTCAGCTAGACACAGAGGTTATCAATGCACTAATAAAAGTCACCAAAGACATCAACATATAAACTTTAATTAATGGGAAAGCAATTTTAAGGTGTGCCCATGGTTTTCCGTAGTCACATGGAATCGGCCCATCAATCCTGACGAATTAAAGTGTACTAATACAATAAAACAAAACTACTTAATGAATTGAATACATGCAGGACCTTCTTACAGCTCTTGTATCTTCGTTTAGGGTGTGTCTTGTGCAGCTAACACATCTGAATTCGGCCTTAGGGTTTTGTGGTCTTCGGTCTTCTTGTAAAACTAGCCTTTTCTCGGTATATTGCACACAAAATTCGTCTAACTTTGGGGTATTTATAGTTTCTGTCTGAGGGTTAGATGCGGCGCATTGAATAAGTAGATGCGGCGCATTGACTTAACTTCGCGTGGGGTCCAAGATTAATATATTCAGGAATATTCGTACACCGCCTTAAGATGCGGCATAACTCCATTTATCTATGCGGCGCATGTCTTTGCCGTCTTGGATTATCACTTGTGAAATCTTGATAGTGATGCGCCGTATGTACGAAGTAGGATGCGGCTTATCTGGAGCAGAATGGTCTTGATCTTGTACATTTCAGTAGACTCTTAACATCTTGCTTGTTTTGCTCCATAATTAGTCCAAAATCGCCAAGTTTCACATAATACTTGTTTTTACCTGAGAATTACAAAAGTAAACATTAACGTATCAATTCTCACAGATAATATAATAAAACAAGTCAAATAAATAAGATAAATGGTGATAATAAAATG
This sequence comes from Artemisia tridentata subsp. tridentata, assembly GCA_021014915.2. Lineage (NCBI taxonomy): Eukaryota > Viridiplantae > Streptophyta > Magnoliopsida > Asterales > Asteraceae > Artemisia > Artemisia tridentata. Next base: position 264,072,000 of record CP139509.1, read on the forward strand.
CACTTATTTGAGTTCATCAAATATCCCCCCACTTGAACTTTACTTGTCCCCAAGTAAACCTTAGAATTAATCTTATGAAAATGTATCCTAAAAGATGTTAGGATTTATTTTTATATTAAAGCATGTATTCGTTTTGTCATAATTGCACAACCAAACACTTAACGAATTAGAAGTAAAATAAAATATTTTGATAAAAGCAAATCTAATCGTTTAACTGTCCAGTCGTGACGAATATTCTATCATAAGCTTGGCAAGTATACGCATCTCCCCACTAAAGCTAAGGAATAACAAGTCTAAAGCGGTAAAAAGGGTTTGTTGGTTAAGGGTAAATCATTCTTCTTAATCTCTATCGATCTCAAATTCCAGAAAAGGCGACAAAATCACAAATACATGATCGAATCCACGAACACGATACTTGCAATTGCTCAAATCCTTAACTCGAATAGGCTAAAGATAGGACCAAGTAATCTTCACCAATAATATTATATCAAAAAGGGCGAAAAAATCATAAATACATAGCCGAATCCACGACTACGATACTTAAGATTGCTCAAATCTCTAATCTCAATAAATCAAAGGTTTGGATAAAGAATAATATAGGGTATGGATAATATTTGGGATACAAATTGGTGTAAAATGAAAAATAAACAAAACAGATAAATTAAAATCCTAAGTGTGGTAAATTACTTTCCCAACCATCCCATGAATAAGACTCATATCATTGAATAACTCACGCTTTAACACTTGAAACACATGCTTTAGGTAGACACGAATTATACTCAACAAGATCTCAATCAAAGAATAACCTTAGTTGGCGTTCCCATAACGGCCAACTCCCATTCAATCCATAAATATAATATATAACAAATAGTGGTGATATCGACCACTTAATACAAAACTTTACATAAGTTGGTTAAAACAAACTTCCAACTTTTCCTTTTTCTTTTTCTTTTCTATTTTTTCGATTTTTTTTTTTTTTTTTTTTTTTGACATCAACATATGCGTAAAATTTCACAACTTTTCTATCACCATTTTTCCGGATAATTTTTTTCATACTTTTCGTAGTTTCAGAAATAACTCTAATAGCGAAAGTAGTAAACACACGAAAAATAAACTCAAAGATATACAATATTTACTTTCATACCAATTGCATTGGGCAATTTCCTGACTCAACCAAAAATAATGAATTACGCACGCGAACACAGGTAATGTAAGGAAACACACTTTGCCTAAAGCAATTAACCAACCACGGATTTTAATCTACAGGGTAGGCTAAGGTGTAAGGGTGTTAACGAAACATTATAACAAAAGTGTAAGAAACGAAAGGAATGGCTCTGAGTGTTTTTCTAGGGGTATCTTACTCTAAAAGTGAGAGTAACAAAAGGGTTTATACGGGGGTTAACTAACCAGTGCGGTTAGCTAATATCACATAACATATAAAGGCTATTTGGGTGTAATCCTAGAAATTTACCAATTTAGACAAGTCATTCCAATTATGTAGATAATACTTATTATGGTGGTCTCGAATAGTATACAAGCCAAGTTCTAAAGTTTACAAGTCACCGGTACACTCATAGATTTGTGAATTTTGAAAAGTTCACAATTTTTGAAAGTAATGTTATGTGTGCAGCTATGTAATTTAGACTTTAAACAAAAACATGCCAAAAATTTTAAATTTTGATATATTAAGCACATTTTAAGCATATTTTGAAAAAGTTTAGGACAAGTAAGTGTTCTAATTCTCCAATCCCCCCACTTAAGTTAAACAACGTCCTCGTTGTTTGTATCAAAGGTTAAAAACTGGAAAATAAAAGAATTAGAACAGAAAAACTCCCCTGAGATTTGCTCGGTATGATCCTCCATTATTTGTATAAGAGCAAAAATCAACTTTCTTGTGGATTAGAACGTTTAATCTTCATAGATGATGTATCCACAGGAAATGCAGGAATCTATAATACCATTAAGACTTTAACACACCTGAGTTAGTAAAAATAAAACTTAAAAAATTAAAATGAAAATCATCAGGTCAGTCGATACGCCGTATCTTATGGAAGAAGATACGCCGTATCGAGCCTGGAATAAATACGAATCAGAATAAAAGATGCGTCGCATCCTTAACCAGGGATGCGCCGCATTAAAATACTGACAGAAAGTTTTAAAGTCAAAAATAAAAATGCAGAAAATTAAATAAGATATGACCAGTGCAGGCGATGCGTCGCATCTTAGGATGGAGATGCGCCGTATCTTCTGCGGGCCTGACAGACTCGACACAAAACAGAAAAGTAAAAATTTTCCGGGTTGTCTCCCGGTCAGCACTTGTCTTTATTCCAGAGTCTTCAAGTTAGACTCACGTTCAGCTCTTTATTTAGATCTATTGATCCCTACATGTCCGTGCACGATGTAGTTGCGAATTACTTCGTCACGAACATATTCCGGCCCCAATTCAAGTACACCTTTGTAGAATCCTTTCATCTTTTGGTACGGATACTCGATCCCTTTCTCAGCGTCATTTTCATCTACAAAAAGAAATGGTGTAAATTTGTAACAAAATTTGTTAGGGGCATGTTTAAACCTTGGGTGAGCACGAGGCATCATGTAAGTGATAACGTTGCTTCCACTTTTAAAGGTGATCTTTCCTTCAAATCTTTTAGCGTTAATATCGACCTCCTTACAAAATGGTTTCCCAACGATCACGTCACCCATCTCAACATCACGATAAGCATCCATGTTTTCCACCACGGTGAAATCTGTAACAATAGTTAAATTCCCAACAAAAATAGGTACATTCATGAACATTCCAACTACGTTTTTCCCTTTATACTCAATTTTGTTTTTCATTATAGAATTATAGAAATCTTTTGACATTACATTAATTGGTAAAATAGGGAAAAAGTTGGCACTAACCTGTTTAAATCCTATCATGCAAGGAAATTGTAAATTATAAGCACAATCTACATGGATCTTTCTACCATAATCACAGAAACTAAGATATCCTTCAAATTCATCATAATTCTTAGTGTTGATCATATTGACTCTAGGTATATCCATAATTTCTCTTTCTTCAATTTCGGGTTCAAAATCCTCCATAAATTGATCATTGATTCCTAATGGTAAATTGAGATCATTTAATTCAATGTAGTCTCCACTATAGGTCTCAAGTGATTCGTTATTTGCCAAGGTTTCTCCCATAAACCTAGCTTCTAGATCGAGGTCCATACGTTCTCTTAATCCTAGCACATAGACGCCTCTAATTATGCTTTTAACAGGATTTTGGCACTTATAGACTAGTTTATTATTCCCTACCCTTAATGAGATTTTTCTTTTAAACACATCAATCTTAGCATGGGCGGTAGACAAGAAAGGTCTTCTAAGGATTAAAGGAATCTTAACATCCTCGGGCATATCTAATATAACAAAGTCTACAGGGAAAACAAACTTCTCAATCTTAACTAGCACATTTTCGGCAATCCCTTCAGGTCGTTTTACCGTTTTATCAGCCAATCCAATAAGCAACTTAGTTGGTGCTAATTTTCCTAGTCCTAGGGTAGTGAATGTCTTAAGGGGCATTATACTAACGCTAGCTCCTAAGTCAGCTAACACATTATTGAAAGATATATCATTAATTGAACAAGGTAAAGTAAAACTTCCTGGGTCCTTTTCTTTATGAGGCAAGGCATGTAAGTCGGTTGTAGAGCTCTCTTCTTTCATTGTAGCCTTGATCTCCTCTTCAATATTCGTCTTCTCTTTTAGTAGCCTCCTTAAACTGATTGAAGAATTAAAGAAAAATTCGGGCTTTGCAGCATCATTACCATTCATCAATCTTCTAGGTATGTTAGGCGTGACTTCCTCAGTGGTGCTTATGGCCTTGACATGATCTCTTGGGTTAGTTTCAGTTGAGCTAGGTAAACTTCCGTATCCCCTTTCTTGAAGAACTTAGCTCATTTGTCCAATTTGTTGTTCCAATGCTTTGATCGAAGCTCCTTGATTTCTTGTAATAGTATCCATTGAAGCTCGGATTTCTTTGATCATAGCAGTGTTCTCTTCATGTCTTTTAGCAGCATCGGCCATAATTTGCTTTAGAGTGTCATCCAAAGTCTGCCTCCTTTCTTGATAAGTGGGATTAAAGTTGTTCTTTTGATAGTATCCCGGAGTAGCTTCCCTAAATCTTCCTAAAGGTCGGAATGGTTGTCCAAATTGTGTGTAGTATGCTTCTTCAAACGTCTCACTTTCATTCTTGTTAGGGCAATCTTTAGTGTAGTGAGGTCCTTCGCATTTTTCACATCCAACTTGGGCAGCATACACTTTCTCATCACGCTTCTTCATCTCTCTACTAATTTTATCCAATTGAGTTTGAATAGCAGCAAACCCGTCAAAATTAGTGCTGCTCTTAGATCTAGTAGAGGTTCCATCGTGCCATTTTTGAGAATGATCAGCAGCTTCTTGAATAGCTTTTCTAGCATTGGCTGCACTCATTTGAGGCACAGCTCCCTTAGCATCCAAGATTTGTCTAGTAGGCACGTCCAATCCTTGATAGAACAATATTATCTCCTGCATTGGACTTAGATAATGTTGAGGGAATTTCATCAACAAGTCTTTAAATCGTTCCCAAGCTTGATAAAGAGTTTCATCAGGCTCTTGCTTGAAACTGTTGATAGCCTCCATCTTTTTAGCGGTTTTAGCAGGTGGACAATATCTTTTCAGGAATTTGCTCTTCAAATCTTCCCATGTAGTGATTGAACTAGCAGGTTCATTCCTTAGCCACTTATTAGCAGCTCCTTTAAGCGAAATTGGAAAGATTCTTAGCATGAGTTGATCGTCAGAGACTCCTTCTGTAGTAAACAAATCTGCTATCTCGAGGACTTTTTCAACATGTTCATTAGCATCTTCATATTCTGTTCCACTGAAAGCATTTTCTCTTAGCTCCTTGAGAAACTGACCCTTCAACTCAAACTTCGACTTTTCATCAAACTTTGGTCTAGCAACTCCTGAACTGTAATCAGCACGGGTTTTGTTCATGTATTCCTCCATAGTAGTGTTTTCCGCCATTGTTTCTGTTTCTACTTCCTCTTTCTCTTCAGAAAAGTAATCAAGCTCGAACGAACTTGAGATATCAAAGCTTTTTGTGTTGAAAAGCCTTTTTAGCGAATGTAAGGCTCGTTCAGGATCTTCGAAATGTGTAATCAAGTTCTTAGTTGAACTCCTGGTCATGCACTTCCTGAAACTATCACAAAAGCATCAGTAGGGTATGTTCAAGAAAGTAATATATCAGAAAATTAACAACGAAAACGGAATACGAAAAATAAAAGTTACTGATATCTGCATTCGATGCGCCGTATCCAAAAAGTTGGATACGCCGTATCTTATTACATTAAAATTTAATCAGACTTTTATTCAGAAAATAGATACGCCGCTTAGAATTTTAGAATGCGCCGTATCAGTTTAATTTATCAAAAATCGATTATATTTATTAAAATTAAATGCGTCGTATTAACAGAAGCTAATGCGCCGTATTTTCGTTACGTTTCAAGATACAAGATTTTTGATTTAGTAGATGCGCCGTATCGATAAAAATCGATGCGTCGTATCTATTTAATAATTCGAAAACTGTTTTTAATTTAAATAATAGATACGCCGTATCTGTTAAAACATATGCGTCGTATGGCGTTATCGTTTAGAAAAATTTCTTATTAAAAACAGAATACGCCGTATCTTGGGGAAAAGATGCGTCGTACTCGAATTTATTAAACGCGTTGTATTTTATAAAAATTAAACGCAATACGCCGTATCTGTGAAAACAGATGCGCCGTATCGTTTGTATTAGCTCAGTACAACGATAGCAGAATACAAAAAAATAGAAAAATAAAAACAAAAATAAAATCAAACAAAAAGAAACAAAAATTAAAGAAAATAAAAACACACAAAAACAGAAAATATGCAAATAATACAATGAATGCAATTTAACTAATATACAACGGGGTTAGTGGTTAGAATAAAAATTAAAAAGAAAACCTAATTAAAATACTAATCAAATTAACAGATAATAACAATTCACTCCCCGGCAACGGCGCCAAAAACTTGATGTGCGTGTGTATTGCTCTAATTTTTATAACCATGGCAGCGGCTCCAAAGACTTGGTGCGCGCGTGATGTGTCGTTGTGGTTTTAGCAGTATTCAAGTTTTAAATTTATATTTAGCCGACTTATCAATAACACACACTTTAACGAGCAGTGTACCCGGTCAGTATGAATATAATGGTAAGTAGAGTGTCGATCACTAAGAGTGGAACGTATTATCTTGTTATTCTAATCAGTATTTTAATATCCTAAGTTAGCTATACAACCTAATCTAACGCAAGGGGGTTCAGCCTGAGAGACTGGCACGGTTTGGTTATGATTAAATATAAACTAAACTAATGAGCACGAATCAGCGATTAGCACACACGTACACAGATAGATACTTGAGACAATAAGAAGACCTGTCCTGATAATTAAGTAGCTTGTCACTTGTTTTATTGCTAGTTTTATATGAAGTGTATAGTTCGATGCGACGCATCGAGAGTTAAACCTTTCGCGTTGGCTCTAATCTTATCGGCGAGTAAACCCTTAATGATTACTTATGTCTATCCCACTATCCTAGAATATTAAGTAGCTTGTCACTTGTTTTATTGCTAGTTTTATATGAAGTGTATAGTTCGATGCGACGCATCGAGAGTTAAACCTTTCTCGTTGGCTCTAATCTTATCGGCGAGTAAACCCTTAATGATTACTTATGTCTATCCCACTATCCTAGAATATTGAGCACTTGTGATGCCCACGTTTCGTATACGCTAGAACAGACAGGCGAGGAAGGGGCATGGCGACCCAAGCAATGCTCAGCTAGACACAGAGGTTATCAATGCACTAATAAAAGTCACCAAAGACATCAACATATAAACTTTAATTAATGGGAAAGCAATTTTAAGGGGTGCCCATGGTTTTCCGTAGTCACATGGAATCGGCCCATCAATCCTGATGAATTAAAGTGTACTAATACAATAAAACAAAACTACTTAATGAATTGAATACATGCAGGACCTTCTTACAGCTCTTGTATCTTCGTTTAGGGTGTGTCTTGTGCAGCTAACACGTCTGAATTCGGCCTTAGGGTTTTGTGGTCTTCGGTCTTCTTGTAAAACTAGCCTTTTCTCGGTATATTGCACACAAAATTCGTCTGACTTTGGGGTATTTATAGTTTCTGTCTGAGGGTTAGATGCGGCGCATTGAATAAGTCGATGCGGCGTATTGACTTAACTTCGAGTGGGGTCCAAGATTAATATATTCAGGAATATTCGTACACCGCCTTAAGATGCGGCGTAACTCTATTTATCTATGCGGCGCATGTCTTTGCCGTCTTGGATTATCACTTGTGAAATCTTGATAGTGATGCGCCGTATGTACGAAGTAGGATGCGGCGTATCTGGAGCAGAATGGTCTTGATCTTGTACATTTCAGTAGACTCTTAACATCTTGCTTGTTTTGCTCCATAATTAGTCCAAAATCGCCAAGTTTCACATAATACTTGTTTTTATCTGAGAATTACAAAAGTAAACATTAACGTATCAATTCTCACAGATAATATAATAAAACAAGTCAAATAAATAAGATAAATGGTGATAATAAAATGTACTTATTTGAGTTCATCAGATATTAAACTTACCATAAAAGAGAGTTAAGCGAAACGGTGGCTTATGCATGAAAAATCGATAACATCACTTGTTATCGTCCTGCAAAGTTTTGTTAGTTCACATAAATGTATCACATCAACATAATATTCTAAGAACACAAGAATTCATCACATCATTGTCTTGAAATTGTCTTATACCAAACATTCCCTAACACTCACTTCTTGTTGAGCTTTTTGTTGAGCTTCATGATCCACCGTCCAATGTTCTTCATCATTCCTCGAGTTTGATGAAACTCCTCAGATTGGTTGTCGATGGGAGGAAGTTGACTCATATACTCGGGTGGAGGAATCCTAGAATTTGGCAAACCATCATCCTCGCTAACCGATGATGATGATGATGATGATGATGATGATTGATGAACTCAAATAAGTACATTTTATTATCATCATTTATCCTATTTATTTGACTTGTTTTATTATATTATATATGAGAATTGATACGTTAATGTTTACTTTTGTAATTCTCAGGTAAAAACAAGTATTATGTGAAACTTGGCGATTTTGGACTAATTATGAAGCAAAACAAGCAAGATGTTAAGAGTCTACTGAAATGTACAAGATCAAGATCATTCTGCTCCAGATACGCCGCAACATACTTCTTACATACGGCGTATCACTATCAAGATTTCACAAGTTACAATCCAAGACAGCAAAGGACATGCGCCGCATAGAGAAATGGAGTTACGGCGCATCTTAAGGCGATGTACAAATATTCTTGAATATATTAATCTTGGACCCCACGCGAAGTTAAGTCAATGCGCCGCATCTACTTATCCTATGCGCCGCATCTAACCCTCAGACAGAAACTATAAATACCCCAAAGTCAGACGAATTTTGTGTGCAAGATACCATACGTACGAGTACCAAACCAGAGACGAATTCAGACGTATTAGCAGCACAAGACACACCCTGAACGAAGATACAAGAGCTGTAAGAAGGTCCTGCATGTATTCAATTCATTAAGTAGTTTTGGTTTATTGTATTAGTACACTTTAATTCATCAGGATTGATGGGCTGATGTCATGTGACTACGGAATATCATGCGCACCCCTTAAAATTGCTTTCCCATTAATTAAAGTTTATATGTTGATGTCTTTGGTGACTTTTATTAGTGCATTGATAACCTCTGTGTCTAGCTGAGCATTGCTTGGGTCGCCATGCCCCTTCCTCGCCTATTTATTCTATCGTTTCTAGGATAGTGGGATAGACATAAGTGATCATTAAGGGTTTACTCGCCGATAAGATTAGAGCCAACGAGAAAGGGTTAATTATATACACTTCATATAAAAATAGCAATAAAACAAGTGATAAGCTACTTAATTATCAGGACATGTCTTCTTATTGTCTCAAGTATCTATCTGTGTACGTGTGTGCTAATCGTTGATTCGTGCTCATTAGTTTAGTTTATATTTAATCTTAACCAAACCGTGCCAGTCTCTCAGGCTGAACCCCCTTGCGTTAGATTAGGTTGTATAGCTAACTTAGGATATTAAAATACTGATTAGAATAACTAGATAATACGTTCCACTCTTAGTGATCGACACTCTACTTACCATTATATTCATACTGACCGGGTACACTGCTCGTTAAGTGTGTGTGTGTTATTGATAAGTCGGCTAAATATAAATTTAAAACTTGAGTAGGCATTAATACTGCTAAACCGCAACGACACATCAAGCGCGCATCAAGTTTTTGGCGCCGCTGCCGGGGAGTGAATTGTTATTATCTGTTAATTTGATTAGTATTTTAATTAGGTTTTTCTTTTTAGATTCTAACCACTAACCCGTTGTATATTAGATAGATTGCATTCATTGTATAATTTGCATATTTTCTGTTTTTGTGTGTTTTTATTTTCTGTAATTTGTGTTTCTTTTTGTTTGTTTTATTTTTGTTTTTTTTGTTTTTCTGTATTTTTCTGCATTCTGCTATCGTTGTATTGTGCTGATACAAACGATACGGCGCATCTGTTTTCACAGATACGGCGTATTACGTTTAATTTTTATAAAATACAACGCGTTTAATAAATTCGAGTACGACGCATCTTTCCCCAAGATACGGCGTATTCTGTTTTTAATAAGAAATTTTTCTAAACGATAACGCCATACGACGCATCTGTTTTAACAGATACGGCGTCCTTGCTATTTAAATTAAAAACAGTTTTTCAAATTTTTTAAATAGAAGCGACGCATCGATCCCTGTCGATACGGCGCATCTTCTGAATCAAAAATCTTGTATTTTGAAACGTAACGAAAATACGGCGCATTAGCTTCTGTTAATACGACGCATTTAATTTTAATTAATATAAACGATTTTTGATAATTTAAAACGGATACGGCGCATTCTAATTCATAAGCGGCGTATCTGCTTTCTGAATAAAAGTCTGATCAAATTTTAACGTAATAAGATACGGCGTATCCATCTTTCTGGATACGGCGCATCATCTGCAGACATCAGCAAAATTTTATTTATCCCGAACTGAGAAATTCTAATCAACTTTCCTGTCTCTTAGAAAATTTTTACTTCGAAGCCTATTTGTTCTATGTTTCAGGAATGATGATTGATCTTTTCCCAAGCTGGTTCGGAGGATCAAGGATCAAACTTACAATCGAAAAGATTATATCAAAGTTTGCCCAAGAAAGCGGAAAGGAACTATTGCTGAAAGAACAAAACAATATGATTAGAGAAGTGACGATTGAAGTGCACCAATTGTCAAGGGTGATTAAAGGAGTTTTGTTCCAAAGGCACGACCTAAAGGGAAATACCTTGATAATTACATCGACAACGCTGATAACGAAGTTGTCGGATTTTGAACCCGAAGTATTGGAACAAGGAGCTGAACGTAAGTCTAACTTGAAGACTCTGGAATAAAGACAAGTGCTGACCGGGAGACAACCCGGAAGAAAAATTTTTACCATTTTGTTCTGTGTCGAGTCTGTCAGACCTGCAGAAGATACGGCGCATCTCAATCCTAAGATGCGACGCATCGCCTGCACTGGTCATATCTTATTTAATTTTCTGCATTTTTATTTTTAACTTTAAAAAACTTTCTGTCAGTTTATTTAATGCGGCACATCCCTGGTTAAGGATGCGACACATCTTTTATTCTGATTCGTATTTATTCCAGGCTCGATACGGCGTATCTTCTTCCATAAGATGCGGCGTATCGACTGACCTGATGATTTTCATTTTAATTTTTTAGTTTTATTTTTACTAACTACTAATGTATTATGCAAGTTTGAACCTTCTTAAGTCAGGTGTGTTAGAGTCTAAATGGTATTATAGATTCCTGCATTCCTGTGGATACATCATCTATGAAGCTTAAACGTTCTAATCCACAAGAAAGTTGATTTTTGCTCTTATACGAATAATGGAGGATCATACCGAGCAAATCTCAGGGGAGTTTTTCTGTTCTAATTCTTTTATTTTCCAGTTTTTAACCTTTGACACAAACAACGAGGACGTTGTTTAACTTAAGTGGGGGGATGGAGAATTAGAACACTTACTTGTCCTAAACTTTTTCAAAATATGCTTAAAATATACTTAATATACTTAAATTTAAAATTTTTCTAGCATGTTTTTGTTTAAAGTCTAAATTACATAGCTGCACACATAACATTATTTCCAATAATTGTGAACTTATCAAAATTCACAAATCTATGAGTGTGTCGGTGACTTGTAAACTTTAGAACTTGGCTTGTATACTATTCGAGACCACCATAATAAGTATTATCTATATAATTGGAATGACTTGTCTAACTTGGTAAATTTCTAGGATTACACCCAAATAGCCTTTATATGTTATGTGATATTAACTAACTACACTGGTTAGTTAACCCCCGTATAAACCCTTTGTTACTCTCACTTTTAGAGTAAGATACCCCTAGAAAAACACTCAGAGCCATTCCTTTCGTTTCTTACACCTTGGTTATAATGTTTCGATACACCCTTACACCTTAGCCTACCCTGTAGATTAAAATCCGTGGTTAATTGCTTTAGGCAAAGTGTGTTTCCTTACATTACCTGTGTTCGCGTGCGTAATTCATTATCTTTGGTTAGTTTTGGAAATTGCACAATGCAATTGGTATGAAAGTAAATATTGTATAACTTTGAGTTTATTTTTCGTGTGTTTACTACTTTCACTATTACAGTTATTTCTGAAAGTATGAAGAGTATGGAAAAATTATCTGGAAAAATAGTGATAGAAAAGTTGTGAAATTTTACACATATATGTTGATGTCAAAAAAAAAAAAAAAAAAAAAAAAAAAAAAAAACGAAAAAAAATAGAAAAGAAAAAGAAAAAGGAAAAGTTGGAAGTTTGTTTTAACCAACTTATGTAAAGTTTTGTATTAAGTGGGAGATATCACCACTAATTGTTGTTATATACTATATTTATGGATTGAATGGGAGTTGGCCGTTATGGGAATGCCAACTAGGATTATTCTTTGATTAAGATATTGTTGAGCATAATTCGTGTCTACCTAAAGCGTGTGTTTCAAGTGTTAAAGCATGAGTTATTCAATGATATGAGTCTTATTCATGGGATGGTTGGGAAAGTAATTTACCACACTTAGGATTTTAATTTATCTGTTTTGTTTATTTTTCATTTTACACCAATTTGTATCTCAAATATTATCCATACCCTACATCATTCTTTATCCAAACCTTTGATTTATTGAGATTAGGGATTTGAGCAATCTTAAGTATCGTAGTCGTGGATTCGGCTATGTATTTATGATTTTGTCGCCCTTTTTGATATAATATTATTGGTGAAGATTACTTGGTCCTATCTTTAGCCTATTCGAGTTAAGGATTTGAGCAATTGCAAGTATCGTGGTCGTGGATTCGATCATGTATTTGTGATTTTGTCGCCTTTTCAGGAATGTGAGATCGATAGAGATTAAGAAGAATGATTAACCCTTAACCAACAAACCCTTTTTACCGCTTTAGACTTGTCATTCCTTGGCTTTAGTGGGGGAGATGTGTATACTTGCCAAGCTTATGATAGAATATTCGTCACGACTGGACAGTTAAACGATTAGATTTGCTTTTATCGAAATATTTTATTTTATTTCTAATTCGTTAAGCGTTTGGTTGTGCAATTATGACAAAACGAATACATGCTTAAATATAAAAATAAATCCTAATATCTTTTAGGATACATTTTCATAAGATTTATTCTAAGGTTTACTTGGGGACAAGTAAAGTTCAAGCGGGGGGATATTTGATGAACTCAAATAAGTACATTTTATTATCATCATTTATCCTATTTATTTGACTTGTTTTATTATATTATATATGAGAATTGATACGTTAATGTTTACTTTTGTAATTCTCAGGTAAAAACAAGTATTATGTGAAACTTGGCGATTTTGGACTAATTATGGAGCAAAACAAGCAAGATGTTAAGAGTCTACTGAAATGTACAAGATCAAGATCATTCTGCTCCAGATACGCCGCAACATACTTCTTACATACGGCGTATCACTATCAAGATTTCACAAGTTACAATCCAAGACAGCAAAGGACATGCGCCGCATAGAGAAATGGAGTTACGCCGCATCTTAAGGCGATGTACAAATATTCCTGAATATATTAATCTTGGACCCCACGCGAAGTTAAGTCAATGCGCCGCATCTACTTATCCTATGCGCCGCATCTAACCCTCAGACAGAAACTATAAATACCCCAAAGTCAGACGAATTTTGTGTGCAAGATACCATACGTACGAGTACCAAACCAGAGACGAATTCAGACGTATTAGCAGCACAAGACACACCCTGAACGAAGATACAAGAGCTGTAAGAAGGTCCTGCATGTATTCAATTCATTAAGTAGTTTTGGTTTATTGTATTAGTACACTTTAATTCATCAGGATTGATGGGCTGATGTCATGTGACTACGGAATATCATGCGCACCCCTTAAAATTGCTTTCCCATTAATTAAAGTTTATATGTTGATGTCTTTGGTGACTTTTATTAGTGCATTGATAACCTCTGTGTCTAGCTGAGCATTGCTTGGGTCGCCATGCCCCTTCCTCGCCTATTTATTCTTTCGTTTCTAGGATAGTGGGATAGACATAAGTGATCATTAAGGGTTTACTCGCCGATAAGATTAGAGCCAACGAGAAAGGGTTAATTATATACACTTCATATAAAACTAGCAATAAAACACGTGACAAGCTACTTAATTATCAGGACAGGTCTTCTTATTGTCTCAAGTATCTATCTGTGTACGTGTGTGCTAATCGCTGATTCGTGCTCATTAGTTTAGTTTATATTTAATCTTAACCAAACCGTGCCAGTCTCTCAGGCTGAACCCCCTTGCGTTAGATTAGGTTGTATAGCTAACTTAGGATATTAAAATACTGATTAGAATAACTAGATAATACGTTCCACTCTTAGTGATCGACACTCTACTTACCATTATATTCATACTGACCGGGTACACTGCTCGTTAAGTGTGTGTGTGTTATTGATAAGTCGGCTAAATATAAATTTAAAACTTGAGTAGGCATTAATACTGCAAAACCGCAACGACACATCACGCGCGCATCAATGATGGGGGAGGATGAGCTCGTTTTCCTCTTGCTACGGCTACCCTATGATCTCTAAGTGGCACAAAGGTGTGTTCAATCTCGGTGTAGTCGGGGACGAAACCTTTAGCGTTTCGAGGAATGGGTGCAAAAGCTCTATAAAGACGGGTAAGAAGCATCCCGTAGGGCATGGCTGTGGTGCCTAAAACTGGAATATCGGCCATTCTTTTGGCGATATAATAGGCGAGGTTGAATGGTTGGTGGTTTGACACACAATAGAGCATGTAGCAAAGACTTGCATTGACATGGTCCCTATTTCCTATGGTGCTAATGACGTTGGCCAAAAGAACTTCTTCTAGCTTCTTAAATTGGGGCCTAAGTTCGTTTAGCTCCATGCCAAACGGATCTCGATCTACCTCTTTACCTCGACTAGTCCTAGTGTGGGAGGTTCTAGGAATAAAAAGATGAGCACGAATGGTCTCTTTTGGGGTTAAAGGTGTGTCGTATGGTGGTGTACGATCAAGGTTGGAATCGAGGATGGAAAATGACCATTTGTCCGAATAAAAGCAAGTTCCTTCACTTGGAACACCTAAGACTTCTCCAAATTGGTCTAGAGGGATGTTGTATTGAGTTTGGTTTACTTTGAAATGGACGTTCATGTAATCATAGTCATTTGAGCTAAGACCTACACTCGCATAGAATTCTAGTATGAATCTAGGGATTATAGGTTCATCGATATCTAGGAGACAATCGAATTGAATCGCGGCTAGTTGTTCTCTAAGAATGGTTCCTTCTAAGAATGAGGGGTCTACGGTTCTACCCTTATGTACATAGAGTTTTTCTAAGGCTTTAAAGATTTTAACTTGGTCCTCAGTGAGTCCTTTGGTTTTATGGTGTGGAGGTATTTATTTGACGGTTTCTTTGTGATCATAATAAGTCGCGGGAGGCATGATTATCCTATACACGAAATTACATAGTTTAGTTAAAACTATCGAAAAATACGTATATATATTTCTAGTGTGTGCCTATATGGGGACAATGTGGAGGTGCGGTTATCTCGACTCCTTTTGATGCATGAAAAGTTTGTATATGCAAGTTTTATGATAAAACAAGAGATAACCCAAATGCTCCTACTTTAATGTAGCTACGATTGAATGTACCCAAAAATACATATTAGTTATGTATTTACTTTAGCATTCAAGAAATATTATGCAAGTGGTGTTTAAAACATAACGTTTTGTATTTGTATGAACAATGTTCAAAAACCGTTTTTCCTAGTCGTGAGAAGATTTTGATAAAAATTTCCCATGGGGTTTTTGATGAATTATGATAATGCCCAATGATATGCAATTCCTAACTAAGGAAAACATGATTTGTTATGCAATTTAGTAAATATGCTTCATGATTTTACTAAAAATATGCATAAACCCCAAGTTTTGATTTTGTGCACGAAATAGAAATCCTAGACTCAGATCAGGAATGTAGATGTGATTAGGATACTTACAGAGATGATTAGAGCACAAATTGGTGGAAGGAGATGACCTAAATTGTGAGTTTGGTTGATTTTGAGTCGAGTTCCAGTAGTTGGTATGTTTTTGGGAGTTGTGATACACAGTACAAGGTGTTTGTTTAATAAACTAAAAAACTGACTAAGGGGGCCGCGGATCTGGCGGAACCAAAACAAGGGGTCCGTCCTTGTTGTCGGTTGGTTCCGTGGAATCAGGCTCAGGTTTTTGGTTTTTGGTTAATCTAAGGTTCAAGCTAAGGTTTTATCTACTCACTAGGTTCCATTAGTCCTAAACCAAGTCTAATAAAGTTAAAGGGTGCTCTCTTAAGAGGTTTAGTGAGAATGTCGGCAATGTTGTCCTCTGAGGATACTTTCTCGATTAAGATGTTTCCCTTCTGAACATTGTCGCGTAGGAAATGGTGATTTATTTCTATGTGTTTGGTTCTAGCGTGTTGGACTGGATTTTTGCTAAGGTCGATGGTTCCTTTGCTGTCGCAAAGAATGGGAATGTTGTTGAGTTCAATTCCATAGTCGACGAGAGCTTGTTTCATCCACAGTGCTTGTTGACACGCCTTTTCTGCAGACACGTACTCGGCCTCAGTTGTTGATATAGCTAGGGCCGTTTGTTTCTTGGCAAATCACGAGGTGAGACAATGCCCAACAAAAGTACAAATACCACTTGTACTTTTTCTATCGACATAGTCACCGGCATGGTCTGAGTCGGCATACACTATGGTTTCTACTCCCGTTCCTTTGGGATACCATAATCCTAAATGTGTAGTACCTTTAATATACCTAAAGATCCGTTTAACGGCTTCAAGATGGGATGTTTTGGGATCTTCTTGAAAGCGTGCACATAGACAAACACTAAACATAATGTCCGGTCTACTAGCCGTGAGGTAAAGTAAACTACCAATCATTCCTCTATATTTAGTGCTATCTACGGATTCACTTTCTTCATCCTTGGTGAGTTTGGTTTCGGAAGACATTGGTGTTTTCATAGGTTTGGAATCTTCAAGACCAAATTTCTTAAGCATATCCCTTATATACTTAGATTGGTTGAAGAATATCCCATCTTCTAATTGTTTAATTTGGAGACCCAAGAAAAAGTTTAGTTCCCCCATCATACTCATTTCAAACTCGTCATGCATGATTTTTGAGAAATCGTCGCATAACTCTTGACAAGTTGAACCGAATATAATGTCATCCACATAAATCTGGACTATGATAATATGTGATCCCTTTTTCTTGGTGAAAAGAGTGTTATCTACTAGGCCCATGGTATACTTATTGTAACACCCCAACCCGACAAGGGTAAAGACATCACAATAATGGATTCATATCAGATCAAACAGAGCATACATCTACAGTAATACAAAAATCTCAAAGGATTACAAATGAAATACTGAATCTACAAGGTTACAATGAAAGCTTTCATGGCTAATTCTAAAACATAATATCTTCTATCCAATTCTAATCCAGAATAGCTACCAAGCCTTCTAAGTCCAGAGGTACACTCTCACTCATTCCCAGCTTCCTACTAAAACCTGCCGCAGGAAAAGAAATGCGGCTGAGCTACGAGAGCTCAGTGAACAGATATATAGATGACAGAAACAATAGCAGATAACAATACAGAAACAAATCAGAAATACAGATTTTACAGATACAGAATTAAAGTGAAAGAAATAGGAAAGGAATAAGGGTAAAAGAAAAGAAATGAGAAAGGGATAATGAACAAACCAGGTTTAGGGAAATACAGAAATCCATCACGAGCCCAGAGATAACAGATAATATCATAACAGAGTAATCATATAATAATCCAGAGGGGATGCCTCTCAAGTAACAGATAATATGAGGGGTGACCTCATGTATCAAATCGGAGTGATCAGCTCCCAGATATATGTGAAAGACGTGTATCGCACACACCATCAGTCACCAGATATAATAATAAACATATAACATAAACAGATAACAGATAACAGAGTCAGAACTAGGATGCATCCATGCGCCCCCGGTGGCCAGAAACTCCTCAGAACACACCAGATAAAATAAATCAGGGACGGGACAGGTCATCACTCTCCTGCCCTAGAGTCATGCCATCGGTGCATCAATGACATGGACATGAAACCCTCATGCCTAGTGATTGGCTCGGATATCAGACTGTGGTCAAGGTCAGATGTCATATAATAAACAGAGTCACATCTAAGGGTTCATGGCAGAAGGGTCATGTCAACAATTCAGATTACGATAATAAGGTTTAAATCAGAGTTTATCAGATTAAGTTTAATATCAAAGCTTAAGTTCAGATTAAAAAGGTTTATTTCCAATAGTCCAAAAGAGTATCTCAAAGGTTAATAATTACAAGTTCATAGCAATAATCCATTCAGAAGTTCCTGTCAAAAGTTCATTTAAATCAATCCTTTAATAATGGTTTTCATTGAAATGATCTTTCAAAATAGTTTTCATAAAAATGGTCTTCCAAAACTTTTAGTAACTTCCATTTCAAGTGGTATAGCTTCTTTTTAAAATAGATTTTAATAAAGGTTCAAAATCAATTAGGTTCAGATAAGGATTTAACAGGTTAAGGTTTATACCAAAATCAAGTCAAAGTTTACAACAGATATATCAGGTTAAGGTTCAGAACAAGGTTCACAGATCAGATTCAATCAAAACTCACAAATTCAGGGTTCAGAACAAGAGGTCAATCAGAGTTCAGGAAAAAGGTTCAGAATAAAAGAATCATAGCAGAGGTTCAAACAAAAATGTTCAAGACAACAGATCACAACAAAGATTCACAACAGAAGGGAACATAGCAGTGGTATCGGAGATCCTAATAAAGAAAATGTAAAACTGAAAGAAAAGGGAATGAAAAACCCTTACTAAAAAAGGGCAGAATATATGTACCTTATTCGCACAGCAGACAAACAAACAAACACAGAAGGAAATATCAGGACTTCTCCTTCTTCACACCTAAGGAAGAGGAAGACAGAATTACTACAGATTCTATTTCAGATTATTACTTTTAGTTTACCTCTTCATTTTAAGTACTTTCTATTTTTAGTAACTTTCCAGATTTAGTAAGTTCCCATAATTAGCAGGTTTCCAGAATTAACAGATATTACCATTTCAGATTAGGTTGGACCCTTATTCGAAGATTATTATGGAATAACAGAATATTTTACCAAGTTACAGAAGTTTAGGGTTAATTATGACATGATCACAAAGTTTAGGGTTTTACATGTAATTTCATCAATTTCCAAGGTCATTAGTGAAAAATACTTTAAGTTACAGAATTATATACTCATTTTATTCAGAATTACAATTTATTCTCTTAAGTTTCACAATTTACAAATTATACCCCTCTAGTTATATAATTTACAAAACAAACCTTATATTTATATAATTCATGATTTAATCCTTCTAATATCCATATTTACCATACAAGCATATTACTTTACCAATTTTCAGAATGTCACTTCAGAATATCCATATAGTACTATTCAGCCTCTCAGATTTCAGAATTTACACAATTAGTCCCTTAAGTTTACAAAACTTATATATTAAATCATAATTCCTTAATAATTACACATTAGGCCCATAAATACTCAAAATTACACAAAACACTCTCAATATTATTATTTCCTCAAAATGACTTCAAGTTTCCAGAATTTACAATTTTAGTCCCTTTACTTTAATTATTTAAAATTCGTACCCTAAATATATATTTAAATTCACATCTTGCAATTTTACACTTAAGGCCCTCATTGTATATTTTTCCTACATTGTCCCAGATCTATACAGTCTTACAAAAATGTCCCTTGAGTTTTAGAGTTTACAAAACAACCCTTTATCTTTTTTATTTCAAATCGTTAATCACAAAAACAACTCAAAACCCTAGCATTAATTCCCAATCATTGAACCATCATCATGACAACCTTAAAAAATAATAAATGATCATATTTACACACCAAAACCCTAACCCTAAATCAATTGGATTTAGTTTTCTTTTATCTCCTTTTTATTTATATGTAGCGATTAGAACAATAATTTACAAAACATGATCAAAGCCTCAAAAATTCGAATCATTATTTTTATGAGATCTTATATATTATATAGAGTCCACGAAAAATAGTGTTCATGCCCAGAAAATTTGTATATAAATATTTAGAGTTTTATAGCGTTTTTAAGGTTAAATTCAAAAATAATTCATATAGCATGCATGGTTTGGTTTTAACATTTTATTTAGACCTTATATGATATAGGGGACGTGATAAAAATACCAGATCCAATATGGAACGCGTAGAATAGGCTGGACGAAATTACACCTCTCGGATTGAATAAAACGACACCAAAATTCCCACGAGCACAAACGTGACCAACACACCTTGTAATCATTTTTCGCAGATCATATGTGATATGAGGAACTCAGGAAAAATGGAAAATGAATTATACAAGGGTCGTACGAATTAAAATGGAATTTACCTCACTTTTGAACAAAAATTCGACACCAATGAATTTAGGCCTTTATAATTCGAATGGCTATTTTTCTTGGCTCCCTAGCAATGGATTGAACTCAGAAAAATTATGCTTGGATCTCCAGAAATTCGTATGGATGAAAATCGAATTTGTTTGTGTTTTGATGTTTCTCGGCAATTTGTTTTGGAGGAAATAATATTGAAATAATTATATAGAACATAGGATCCGATCCTAGAGGAGTATTAGCACTAGAATCGGTCTATAAATGATAAGGAAATCAGATTTTGATTTTTAGAGATAATGTCCTTATTTATTTGCATTTATCTTTCCTTTTTAAATACTTTTAATGTACCGAAATTAATAAAATACATATATAATCGGTTTTTAAATTAATTGTGGTACAAATAATTATTTTTGGACATGTTAAATTATTGTCAGACTTGTCTTAATTTTATTTTAGCTTATATGTAAGTTATTTGACATAATTTGGATTTATTTAGCTTAATATAGCTTTTTAATTAAAATTTTAAGTTAGTGAGGGCATTTTGGTCATTTGACATGTCATGTGAATTTCAGGTATTACAACTTCTTCCCCACTAACAAAAAAATTTCGTCCTCGAAATTTGCAGAAAGCAGAAAGAAAAGAGAGCAGAAAACGTAACAGAGACATACCAGACTAAGACGAGAATTGAGGTGAAACGATACAGAAACACGACTGACGGTGAACAGACATATGAAAGATTTGTTTCTCATGACTCGAACTTGTAGATTTCAAAATTGTTTCAGATCCTCAGAACAGACATAACATACTGAATCCAGATCAGAAGAATAACATACCAAACATAATAGATGAAATCAGATTCTCTCGGAAGAGACAAAGAAATACATAGGATTTTGACAGATATGCCGTTCACAGAATTTGATTAGACAGATCAGATTTGAACATACAGAAAATAGATTATCGAGGACATCAATGGCAGAAAGTTCTATAACAGAAGCTAAGATTAGTATCAGATGTACAGAGGTCAGCAAAACGCGTGACGAGAATCCAGACGTATCAATTCGCATAACGGTGGAAGCAGATTACGCGTACAGTCAGAAATGAACTTACAGTCTCACTAAGGCAGATAATCCCAACAGTTATCAGAATTTCTAAGGTTCCATGGCACTTCTCGAAATATCATATGCCCACAACAAGTGCACGTTATATGATGTAAGTATTATCACGTTGGCCAGACGTCATAATACTGGCATCATATAAATATGCCCTCATGATGGTCATACTTTATCTCAAGTCGTGAACAGAATAGCTTATCTTAATCCACCTAGTCTTCCTACGGTCTCAGAGTTCATCAGAATCAAATACCCTAACTAAGAGGAGAACGAATTACTCGAAAAAAATTAACGGAAGTCCCAGAACGTCTATCAGAATTTGGTACATCAGATCATCCATCATTCGACATACGCAGAATGAACACAGAGCGGAATTACTGATAAAGAACTTAAATCATTCAAAGGATTTATCATCAGGTAACAGATTTTTAAATAGGTCGAGCGGAAGTGAATCACATCATCCATAGCTTCACCCGTCATAGAATTTTTCGCTTCAGAATTTTCTTCTATTCAAGTTCATGATCTCAGTTTCCATTCTCAAGTCTGCTTCTACTCTCAATTCATCTTAGTACAACTAAAATGAATAGAGAAGCAAGACTGCGAGTCTTGGACAGGTCTACTAGCACAGTTCGGAATTCGCCAACTCAGATTGCTGTCGTCATCGGATGCTTGGTAGTGGTGTCTGCTACCATCTCTGAACGCCAATCACATCTACTCTTCCAGAACAAAGGTCATTCCATTTAATACGAAGATGATCTACAAACATGCTGTCATACTATGACAATTGTCCAGATACTCGTGAAAACATGATTCTTATTAGCCAATACTATTGGCATTATTTAAGACTCATAATGGTCACAATGAGTACGAAAACAGTTTTCATGAATCACTTCAGGGAAACTTCATATCTAAATCACATCACCCATCTTTACGAATAAAGCTGAATTACTTTATGGAAGTTGCTCTCAGTTAGTCATCTCCCTTCTCAAGAGTTCTTGTGGTTGCTTCATCAGTCCTTCAAACATTTAATGAGGTTGTCTGATACAGAATTTCAAGGTGGAACAATTTAATCATTGATACGCAGAAATGAAAAGTGATTACGGTTAGGTTTACGATAGTTGATATGCAGACGCAAAATTTTCTCTTTCTTCTTTATAAATTAATAGGGTATTTAAAGGGGACACTGAGGTGAAACAAAAACATATTTCATCATCTTCTCCAGCATCATGGTTCATTAACTGAGATCGGTTCAGAGTCAATTTTACTTCTCCAACGGGAGGAAAACCCAAGAGTTTCATCAGAAAATGCCAGAAAATTTGTACAACAAAACTTTCTAGGGGTGGATACTAATAGGGTGTCAGGAGAATTTAACAATCAAATGAGATCAGGGTACATATTTCCATAGCAGTGTTAAGCTTAACAGATTTAAGCGGTTCAAGGTTATTATAACAAAATAGGGTGGAGCAGATTGTTATATTTCAGATGCGGTAGCCTATGATAGCTTTTACGAAGGGCCAGCCAATCAATAATCAAAAGATCTCCAAAATCAAGTATATCAATAGTAAACAGATCCGCAGAACAAATATGGTCACTTTACCAGACGGATAGTTCATATGTCAGAGTCAAGTACATGGTTCAGTATAGTGTGGGGATAGGTAAGCGAACAGTTCAAGGTGTTGGAGTTTTTGGTTTAGCTTTTTAGCATAAGTGACAGGTAGGGTGTACATCATCGGTAATACGAATATCGTATAATTGCAGAAGTGAGACTTATGAGATATCGGATATCAGCATCATATGCTCAGTTAATAATTCCATACAGAGACGGTATTTGCATCAAATCCTTCCAAAGGAAAACTGATTGGCAATTAAGATTCATCATTCAAGGGAGGGAATCAACTTCTATATCCAAGGTAAAATTTTTTTTACCAGAGTTCTTATAGGAGTGGTATGGATTTGCAAGACAGAAATAGTATCAGATGATACATTTATATTCAGCACGGTAATGAATTTATAGAAGGTGTCGACCAAATTAGGGTTAAACGGCCTTCGGGATGGTCGGAAAGATATCAGACTGTTTATCAAACAGATCGGAGTGAAGGTCAAAATCAGGTAGTGGCAGCAAAAATTTTACAGTCGGTAATCATGGTAGGGGTTCAAAATTGTTTCAAATGCCGAAGGTGAGACATAGGAGGATAGTCGTCACCATTGAATGATCAATCAACTAATCTTTTATCAGGAGAAAATCAAGGTTAATTATCAATGAGAACGGATCGACAAAGCAGATCTTTACCATTCAGAATAAGAGGGAGAACCTTTTATACTCGTGGTTAAACACCACAAGACTTCTCATGGGAACAGAAATGGTTAAGACGGAATCAAATAGTGTCAAAAGATTCATAGATGATTATTAGAAGCAAGAAACAAATAACAGAATGTATCAAGTGTATCATCGTCATGGGGATTCTCGGATTTCTGAAAGAGGCATCATATGATTAACAAAAGGTTCAGGGGTCGGAGTCAGAATCTGAAAGCAAGGATCAAATAGTGTCAGACAATTACTATGCAATTCTCAATGCTTCAGGTTTATTTAGGTTTCATTTCTTAGGTGATGCAAGGCATAAGCTCTAAATTTCCAAATGTGATTTTAACAGGCTTAAACCAAAACAAGGCACGAATCAGAGTGATGCGGAAGCAATGATACTTAAAAAAAATGCCTTATAATCTACCCATTCCTCACTGGTCAGAATTTAAGTTCCTACAGGGAATCCTAAAGCAAATTTTCAAAGGTTGTCCTACGAGCGCCTACAGTGGAAACTTAGTGACCCAGACTTCACAGGTCAAGGGTAAATGTATTACGAGTCGCAGCCTGTGAGGCTCTGATACCATAAATTGTAACACCCCAACCCGACAAGGGTAAAGACATCACAATAATGGATTCATATCAGATCAAACAGAGCATACATCTACAGTAATACAAAAATCTCAAAGGATTACAAATGAAATACTGAATCTACAAGGTTACAATGAAAGCTTTCATGGCTAATTCTAAAACATAATATCTTCTATCCAATTCTAATCCAGAATAGCTACCAAGCCTTCTAAGTCCAGAGGTACACTCTCACTCATTCCCAGCTTCCTACTAAAACCTGCCGCAGGAAAAAAAATGCGGCTGAGCTACGAGAGCTCAGTGAACAGATATATAGATGACAGAAACAATAGCAGATAACAATACAGAAACAAATCAGAAATACAGATTTTACAGATACAGAATTAAAGTGAAAGAAATAGGAAAGGAATAAGGGTAAAAGAAAAGAAATGAGAAAGGGATAATGAACAAACCAGGTTTAGGGAAATACAGAAATCCATCACGAGCCCAGAGATAACAGATAATATCATAACAGAGTAATCATATAATAATCCAGAGGGGATGCCTCTCAAGTAACAGATAATATGAGGGGTGACCTCATGTATCAAATCGGAGTGATCAGCTCCACAGATATATGTGAAAGACGTGTATCGCACACACCATCAGTCACCAGATATAATAATAAACATATAACATAAACAGATAACAGATAACAGAGTCAGAACTAGGATGCATCCATGCGCCCCCGGTGGCCAGAAACTCCTCAGAACACACCAGATAAAATAAATCAGGGACGGGACAGGTCATCACTCTCCTGCCCTAGAGTCATGCCATCGGTGCATCAATGACATGGACATGAAACCCTCATGCCTAGTGATTGGCTCGGATATCAGACTGTGGTCAAGGTCAGATGTCATATAATAAACAGAGTCACATCTAAGGGTTCATGGCAGAAGGGTCATGTCAACAATTCAGATTACGATAATAAGGTTTAAATCAGAGTTTATCAGATTAAGTTTAATATCAAAGCTTAAGTTCAGATTAAAAAGGTTTATTTCCAATAGTCCAAAAGAGTATCTCAAAGGTTAATAATTACAAGTTCATAGCAATAATCCATTCAGAAGTTCCTGTCAAAAGTTCATTTAAATCAATCCTTTAATAATGGTTTTCATTGAAATGATCTTTCAAAATAGTTTTCATAAAAATGGTCTTCCAAAACTTTTAGTAACTTCCATTTCAAGTGGTATAGCTTCTTTTTAAAATAGCTTTTAATAAAGGTTCAAAATCAATTAGGTTCAGATAAGGATTTAACAGGTTAAGGTTTATACCAAAATCAAGTCAAAGTTTACAACAGATATATCAGGTTAAGGTTCAGAACAAGGTTCACAGATCAGATTCAATCAAAACTCACAAATTCAGGGTTCAGAACAAGAGGTCAATCAGAATTCAGGAAAAAGGTTCAGAATAAAAGAATCATAGCAGAGGTTCAAACAAAAATGTTCAAGACAACAGATCACAACAAAGATTCACAACAGAAGGGAACATAGCAGTGGTATCGGAGATCCTAATAAAGAAAATGTAAAACTGAAAGAAAAGGGAATGAAAAACCCTTACTAAAAAAGGGCAGAATATCTGTACCTTATTCGCACAGCAGACAAACAAACAAACACAGAAGGAAATATCAGGACTTCTCCTTCTTCACACCTAAGGAAGAGGAAGACAGAATTACTACAGATTCTATTTCAGATTATTACTTTTAGTTTACCTCTTCATTTTAAGTACTTTCTATTTTTAGTAACTTTCCAGATTTAGTAAGTTCCCATAATTAGCAGGTTTCCAGAATTAACAGATATTACCATTTCAGATTAGGTTGGACCCTTATTCAAAGATTATTATGGTATAACAGAATATTTTACCAAGTTACAGAAGTTTAGGGTTAATTATGACATGATCACAAAGTTTAGGGTTTTACATGTAATTTCATCAATTTCCAAGGTCATTAGTGAAAAATACTTTAAGTTACAGAATTATATACTCATTTTATTCAGAATTACATTTTATTCTCTTAAGTTTCACAATTTACAGATTATACCCCTCTAGTTATATAATTTACAAAACAAACCTTATATTTATATAATTCATGATTTAATCCTTCTAATATCCATATTTACCATACAAGCATATTACTTTACCAATTTTCAGAATGTCACTTCAGAATATCCATATAGTACTATTCAGCCCCTCAGATTTCAGAATTTACACAATTAGTCCCTTAAGTTTACAAAACTTATATATTAAATCATAATTCCATAATAATTACACATTAGGCCCATAAATACTCAAAATTACACAAAACACTCTCAATATTATTATTTCCTCAAAATGACTTCAAGTTTCCAGAATTTACAATTTTAGTCCCTTTACTTTAATTATTTAAAATTCGTACCCTAAATATATATTTAAATTCACATCTTGCAATTTTACACTTAAGGCCCTCATTGTATATTTTTCCTACATTTTCCCAGATCTATAGAGTCTTACAAAAATGTCCCTTGAGTTTTAGAGTTTACAAAACAACCCTTTATCTTTTTTATTTCAAATCGTTAATCACAAAAACAACTCAAAACCCTAGCATTAATTCCCAATCATTGAACCATCATCATGACAACCTTAAAAAATAATAAATGATCAGATTTACACACCAAAACCCTAACCCTAAATCGATTGGATTTAGTTTTCTTTTATCTCCTTTTTATTTATATGTAGCGATTAGAACAATAATTTACAAAACATGATCAAAGCCTCAACAATTCGAATCATTATTTTTCTGAGATCTTATATATTATATAGAGTCCACGAAAAATAGTGTTCATGCCCAGAAAATTCGTATATAAATATTTAGAGTTTTATAGCGTTTTTAAGGTTAAATTCGAAAATAATTCATATAGCATGCATGGTTCGGTTTTAACATTTTATTTAGACCTTATATGATATAGGGGACGTGAGAAAAATACCAGATCCAATATGGAACACGTAGAATAGGCTGGACGAAATTACACCTCTCGGATTGAATAAAACGACACCAAAATTCCCACGAGCACAAACGTGACCAACACACCTTGTAATCATTTTTCGCAGATCATATGTGATATGAGGAACTCAGGAAAAATGGAAAATGAATTATACAAGGGTCGTACGAATTAAAATGGAATTTACCTCACTTTTGAACAAAAATTCGACACCAATGAATTTAGGCCTTTATAATTCGAATGGCTATTTTTCTTGGCTCCCTAGCAATGGATTGAACTCAGAAAAATTATGCTTGGCTCTCTAGAAATTCGTATGGATGAATATCGAATTTGTTTGTGTTTTGATGTTTCTCGGCAATTTGTTTTGGAGGAAAATAATATTGAAATAATTATATAGAACATAGGATCCGATCCTAGAGGAGTATTAGCACTAGAATCGGTCTATAAATGATAAGGAAATCAGATTTTCATTTTTAGAGATAATGTCCTTATTTATTTGTATTTATCTTTCCTTTTTAAATACTTTTAATGTACCGAAATTAATAAAATACATATATAATCGGTTTTTAAATTAATTGTGGTACAAATAATTATTTTTGGACATGTTAAATTATTGTCAGACTTGTCTTAATTTTATTTTAGCTTATATGTAAGTTATTTGACATAATTTGGATTTATTTAGCTTTTTAATTAAAATTTTAAGTTAGTGAGGGCACTTTGGTCATTTGACATGTTATGCGAATTTCAGGTATTACACTTATGGTCAACTAGGAAAGTCTTAAGTCGATCATACCAAGCTTTTTGTGCTTGCTTAAGTCCGTATAAAGCTTTCTTAAGTTTGTAGACATAATTTGGTTTTTCAAAATCGGCAAAGCCGGGAGGTTGTGCAACATACACTTCCTCATTTATAAAACCATTTAGAAATGCACTTTTAACATCCATTTGGAATAGTTTAAAGTCGTGTGCACATGCATATGCAAGTAGTATTCTAATTGACTCAAGCCTAGCGACGGGTGCAAATGTCTCGTCGTAATCTATACATTCTTGTTGATTATAGCCTTGAGCTACTAGCCTAGCTTTGTTTCTAGACACTACTCCATTTTCATCCACCCATTTAGTTCCAATTATGGTTTGATTTTGAGGTTGAGGGACCAATGTCCAAACGTCATTTCTAACAAATTGGTTTAATTCTTCTTGCATTGCTACGACCCAAGATTCATCTTTTATGGCCTCATTTATATTTTTAGGCTCAATAGTTGAAACAAAACAAAAGAAATTACTTTGGTTTTGGACTTTTGACCTTAATGTTGTTTCATTAATTTTACAAATGACGTTATCTAATGGATAACTTTTAGATTCTTTAACGTTGACTATTTGTCTATTTACCGGTTCGTCTTCTTTGTCGTTTTCTACGTTTTCTTGGTTTTCAACCATTTGACTTTCAACTAAGTCATCATCTACCAAAGGTGATGTCTTAGAGGGAGGTGGACTTTCGTCGAATGTTACGTTCAACGATTCCTCGACTCTTGAGGTTTCTTTGTTCAAGACAATGTATGCTTTACTATTCTGTGAATATCCTAGGAATACACCTTCATAAGACTTTGGGTCAAACTTGGTGAGGTAATCCTTAGGGTTTAAAATGAAGCACTTGCTTCCAAAAACTCTAAAATATCCTAGTGTAGGCTTTTTGCCTCTATAAAGCTCATATGGTGTTTTATTCAAGAATGGTCTAATTAAGACTCTATTTAGGATGTATGTGGATGTGTCAACGGCATTACACCAAAACTTTTGGGGTATATTTTGCTCATTTAACATTGTTCAACTCATTTCTTGAAGTGTTCTATTCTTACGTTCTACTACACCATTAGATTGAGGAGTTCGAGGAGCCGAGAAATTATGTGTTATGCCATTAGCATCCCAAAAAGCTCTAAATTGGGTTTCGTTATCAAATTCACGACCGTGGTCACTTCTAATTGACACAATGTTATTTCCTATTTGATTTTGAATTTTCTTACTTAGAATTTCAAATTTATCAAATGCTTCGTTTTTAGTTTTCAAAAACTTAGTCCAAGTATACCTAGAGTAATCATCTACTATTACCAAAGTATAGAAGTTTCCCCCATAACTTTGTATAGCGGATGGACCAAACAAATCCATATGCAACAATTCTAGACACCTAGATGTAGACACCATGTTTTTAGCCTTATGGCTATTATGAACTTGTTTCCCAATTTTGCAAGCATCACAAAAGTGTTGGTCGCATTTCAACTTGGGTAGGTTCCTAACGAGTTCCTTAGATGATAAGGATTGGATTAGCCTCATATTGGCGTGACCTAAGCGTCTATGCCATAGAGTTGAGTTTTTGTCCAAAGAAGTGAGACAAATTTTGTCTGTAATACACTGTAAAAATTCATTGTAATCATGATTGTTAATCAATATTAACCTCAGTTACTATTTACTGATTCCTATATTTACGGAGAAATTTGAAAATTTCTCTTATTATATTATTCTAACGTAATCACGTTATCACAAAATTCATCAAATGATGGGACGAGTTCAACGCGTATTACGAAACTTAATTATTTCACAAACTTAATTATTCACTAATTAAGCTACACGGGCCAAGCTTATAACCAGCCCAATCACTATCTCACGTCTACTATTCATCAGCCCACCCTTAGCCCAACTTTATTTTTTTTGTGATTTCATGTAAAATTCGATCCCAACCCCTCTCCAGAACTCCCTTCATTCTCTCGAATCTTAAACACAACCTACGAATATTTTTACACAATCTCACTCACCTCCCACCAGACTATATGAGTGTCGAAATTCAAAATTTGGATGTCGAGCTTTGATCAGTTTTTAAGAGCCAAAGTGTTTGCTTAATCTCAACCCAACCCGACATACACAAAAGTTCAAAACGTAACCGTTTTGACTCCAACTCGTTCCTACGCACTCCTAATAATTATTCTAGCATAATGTTGTGTTAATGAAACAGTTTAAACAGCAACCTATAAGGGTTACACGATTAAAACCATTTTGGCACCATTTTGAAATACTATTCGACACATATAAATTGTAAAATCAAGATATGACTTACCTACTCACTCACATTCCTTCCCAAGATCTTATCATGTCAGAAATATATCTCTAAGACCCTTCAATCACTGACATTATACAGTAGAAGCAAGTTGATAAGGTTTTGAAATCATTGGAGTCAAAACGTGTACATAACTTTCTATAAAACTACCCCTAGCTCATCACCTTCTATCAAACACTCCATACTCTCATTATAACTCTCTCTCACTCACAAAAACATCTCTAGAAGACCAGGAGATCTCTGTGGCTCGTTGGAAACTTTTCGAATAAGAAACGGGTTATATACATATGAACGTATAAGTGGGTTATACGAACGTGGGTTATTCCTTATGTTCCATTCACTTCCACACGAATCTCTACCACCCTAGAGGTGTAGTAAGTTGTCTCAAACCCTTTTGAATTCACCTCGTACGTTATTTCATCACCATGCACCGTATATCGATTTTACTCGAACGTATATTGTTAGTGCAAATATTACGATATTTAAACTAAACGGTTTCTTCGGTTTTAATGATGACAAACATGTAACTTGTAATACATAACGTAAAATGTGCAAGTTACTTGTAAACACAAATCATCAATGCATACTTCATCAACACCTCCCGACGTCTCAAGTATGCTTCAACGAAGTCGTAGATTTTCATCCCGACATAAATCACTCAAGGTATGGACAAACAAATCTACTACTTGACAAATGATCAAAGGATTATATTTTTCTAAACTTCACATTTTTAATGTGACAAAACATTTTTTCAAAAATATATTTTACAAATTATTTTTGAAGTAAAAAGAAATGTTTTATTTTGAAAAATAAATTTGAAAACTCCCAACAGCCATTTTTCCCCCCAAAACAGCTCCAACTTCCCCAAATAAACCTTCCCCACTAAAGACAAAAAAGGGAGCGTCCAACGGCACCTTTAAGTATGGACGGCTCCACTAAATTTAGTGGAGCCGTCGGGTATTTAGTGGAGCCGTGGGTCTGTAACGGTCAGATTTTCCCTTGCCTATAAATAGTGGACCATTCCACACTTCCAACTTGATTTTTCCAGTCCTTTTTCTCTGGTCTTATCCCTCTTCACTTAGATAACTTTCTTTGATCATTTGGAGAGTCTTAGGTTGTTTAAGAGTGATCCAATCATCCACTCAAGTGATCCTCTTCATTCCTCTTGATTAGCAAGAGAAGAACACAAAGTATCCTAGATACAAAGTGTTGTCATCCCTCTTGATTAGCAAGAGAAGAACACAAAGTATCCTAGATACAAAGTGTTGTTATCCCTCTTGATTAGCAAGAGAAGAACACAAAGTATCCAAGTAGATACAAAGTGTTGTCATCCCTCTTGATTAGCAAGAGAAGAACACAAAGTATCCAAGTAGATACAAAGTGTTGGAGTTGTTAGGTCTTGTAACATTTGTTACACTCTTGATTGTATCATAGAATACATCAAGATTACTTTTCTTTTGTGAGAGAGTGAGTCAAGATCATTGTGATCTTAAGAGATGGTGAAGATCTCTTGAAACCATTGGGCTTGTGTGATTGATCATGTGGATCAAGGGTAGATCGGGTAGATCGTGGTAGATTGGTGCTAGCTAAGATTAGCACTCGACATCTAGCTTAGTGTCGGAAATAGGATAAGCAACGTGTATGGTGTAGATCGGGTAGATCGTGGTAGATTGGTGCTAGCTAAGATTAGCACTCGACATCTAGCTTAGTGTCGGAAATAGGATAAGCGACGTGTATGGTGTAGATCGGGTAGATCGTGGTAGATTGGTGCTAGCTAAGATTAGCACTCAACATCTAGCTTAGTGTCGAAAAACAAGTTAAGCGACGTGTACGGTTTTCTCCGCCTAAAGGGAGTTTGTTGATTAGTGAAGTAACTCTCGAGTTGGGTACTCGGGGAGTGGAGTAGGGCGAAGAGGAGCTTCGTGACCGAACCACTATAAATCACCGTGTCCGGTTTGCGCCTTCTAACTTATCTCTTTACTTTCATTTCATTAGTTATCGCTTTATATTTATATTTGCATTGCATATGTGTTTGTGTGGCTTGTTGCTCATGTAGTGATTGATCATGTATGTTCCATGGTTTGATTATGCATATGTTGTAGTTTACTATAGTAATCTCTGGATGCTATAAACTCATGGTTGAAACTTTTCATATTACGTCACACTTGATCGGGTGTTTGATACAAAAAGTTTTAAGTTTTTAAATGGAAACGTATTCACCCCCCTCTACGGTTTCCACAATTGGTACCAGAGACAGGTCGCTCAAATTTTTAAAACAAATGGTTTTCAAAATTGAGTACGATCCATGTATCAAATTACCCATGAATGTGATAAAATATGAAAAGTATTTAGTTGCTTAATACTTACAAGTTTTGTTGTTAAGTATACTTTGTCATACTAGCTTGAAGGTTTTCTTAAACCACTAAAAGAATAGTGTTTTTAAGTGTCCGGTCATGTTTTCAGAACCAGTCATGCAGTTCTGAATCAGAAAACAGACCACGGTACCACTAAATATGGTACGGTACCGTTATATTTAATGGTACCGTGAGTCATTTAATGGTGTTGTGCATCTGCTTGTCTGTTTTTCACTTTTGGTTCATTTTCAGAAATCCATATAAAATCAACCATAAGTCTGTACGAGTCGTGTCGCCCATCATTTTAAATGATGTTGAGTCTACTTTCATTTCAGAAACATTTTTATGAATTAGTTCTAAATGAGAGTATGTTAAAGTCCTTGATTTTCAACTAAAGGTCTTCTGGTCATGCAGTTTGCATAAATTTTTGGTCAAACTAAAAAAGGGCGATTCAACTTTTAAACCTTGACATATTTTCAAAGTGACTCAGCAAAAATATTTGAAATGGGGAGGAAACAAATTCATTGTCAAATAAAATCAAGCTTAGTATACATTGTTATACATAATACACAAAATGACGATAAGTATTTTTGTGTGTTAAGCTAAATTGCTATTTGCTTATTATAGTTTTTCGGTTTATGCATTTATAAGGCTCATGCTAAATCACTTGCACTATATTAAGTAATTAGTTTGCATTGCATATTGGCATCAACCATTTGTCTTGCATTTGTTGCAAGTTCTTAAAATGGTTTAGTAACTTTCTTAGGAATAGAAACTAAGTTGGTAGATCATGTGTGTTGAAAGATATTGTCTTACACAATTATTTTTTCAAAGGTTTAAGTGTAAAATGTATATCACCCCAAAACACTTAACACTTTCATAAAATCCGTAACATGATCTTTAAAACATTACATCATTTTGTCTTGTTTGACCATGGGTTGTCTAAACAAGATAAAAGGTAATTTTAATACATTAGTATTTAAGTAAAAGAAAATGTATTAAACTTGCAGTGATTTAACACACATACAAAATGTTTTAAACATTTAGTATTTTACGTATGTTGTATAAAAATAGTTAAGATAATTATTTTTATACTAATGAGGTGTCGAAAAACTAAAAGTATTATACTTAATAATATAAATAGTTTTTCTCAAATAAAAATAAATGACAATATCGAAATAGTAACTTAATATGTCATTAACCTCACACATACAAGCAGTATTAGAATAAATGCAACACACTCCTTAAATTTTTATTTTCTTTTTAAAAGGAGTGATCGTGAGGGTCAAGAAAGATTTCGAGTACATATCAATTCATTATTCAAATTATGATTGATATCATCATCGAATCTAATTGACAAGTTTTCGAGTGTGGACATGAAATTGGAGTCATTATTTGTTTAGCTTCAAGATAACATCAAAACATGATGAAACATATTATCTTGAATCTACATACTCAATCACACTCGATTGTTATGAAAATAATGACGTCCTCTCAAGAGGAAAATAATATGCATCGGATCATAACTCACACTTGTGTTGAAGATGCTATGTTAAGTCTTATTGTCCAATGGTTGTGTTCCTAACTTTAAACTAACATGTTTAAAAAAAAATGCATAAAATACACAACCAAGTAGGATTGACAACTTGGATGTTTCATCCGAAATATACAAGTAATTTACATTGCAGTGCAATTAGTAAATGTGTCATTTCCGAAAAACCAAACACGAGCAAACAAACAACATATGTAAACTTTGCTCATGAACGATTCAACACTCAAAGTCACATGTCTAGTAAAAGTGTCACACATAATATGTTATTAACTATTATGTAAGTCATCAATCTTGAGAATATCACATGTATTTCTCTTATCAAAAGATTGACAATGGATAACTTATATCCTATGCATCTCATTTTCTTTGTAACATGAATGGTTATGTTACAAGAGAATACATTGCATCATGTTAACAAATATAGGATATTAGAGTTGAATAATAATAACCTAATAGGACATGTGTCATTGCATAAACAAGTAAAATTGGTCATACATTAAAATACTTGTTTCACAAAGCATTCTTAAGAGTGATAAGTTTCCTCTTAGAAAAGCATACTTTTTGAAATAAACATTATGTCTCATTTCAAATAAAATGCTCACAAGATCTATTGAGGTAAGTAACCTTCACTAGATTCTCACTCAAGATATGCAAAGGAGCATTCTTGAAACACACACGATGTAGTAGGTTCTACATTGTATCACATTAGAGTGTCTCTTGGTTCTAGGAAACCAAATCATGTTAAAATAACATGTAACAACTCAACAAACAAAGATGTTGTCCAAGAGATCATAAAATACACCATCTCCATCAAACAACCTTTAAATCTCAAACACGAAATTAAAACATCTCGCTTGCCTTTGTTAGGAGTTGTGTAAGACATGTCATTTTCTTAACCTACTTTCAAAGTATGGTTAATTGAGTCATATTAAGCCATGTATAGCAAAACAAGATAAAATCATCTTTGCTATACTTCGATAGGCAAATATAGGAATTCAAATTCTTCTAACATGAGAATGACTACTGGAGAACCTATCGCACTAGAAATTCAATTTGACCTAACGGTTGGATTGCTTCCAGGAGAGAAGTTGGGTTGGTGTATAACCCGTAAAAATGGTCGTGTTTAGCCTTAATTGAGCACCACTAGTGATAGTCTCATACTCATTCTCTAACTTGAAAAGTTTTCATTCCTACATTTGACTAGAGATAGTTTACATCGGTGAACTTTATCTCCCGTTAGGATCTCATTTTGAACAAGTAGTAACTAGGATCTTCCTTAGCAAACCTAGATTTCTTGCATCCCACATACGTGTTTCAAAATGATAACATGTTTTCATAAGATGTGATTAAATGTCTTCGTGATCTTAAATGTTAAATGATTATCATGTTCTGCATGATGTTTGCATTTATTCGTTATGTGCATTTTACATGATTTGCTTGCACCCACACTAGGTCATTTTGACACATTAGGAATTAGGTATGCCTATCACTATGAACCCTTAGAAGCCATAGAGTCATACACTAGTGTCAAAACCCATAAGTTAGAGTAGTCGCGAAGTTGTGCCAATTCCCTAGTTATCACTTCGCCTTCTTCCAAGTAATACACCCTTTTTTCATGGGAAGGTTAGATACAAACCTAGTAGAACTCGGAGTAGGATTGACAACTTAAATATTTCGTCCGAAATATTAAAGTAAGTTTAACTTGCGATCGCAATTGTTAAATGTCATATCCGAAACATCATACTCAAGCCTTTTAACAACATATGTTAAAACGCTCATCCAAAGGACTCACGAGTTACTATATAAGTAATTACTAGTTCCTTTCATCCTCGTGTGAATATACACGTCTTAAGATCCCAAACCCTGCTGCGAATCAGCACCATAGGCTTAGCTTTACGTCTTTCAAAACCCCATGAAACACTCGTGTGCGAAGCACATCAAAATCCGTAAATCAACCAAACCTCTCAACCGAGAATCCCCTAACCATCTTCGTCTAGGTCTAGGAATGATGGAACATTTTCCATAAATCTTATGACTATTTAAAATTTCACTAATTTAAAATATTTCACTGGAATATTAAGTCATCCTTGTACCCTCTTAGACTATTTAAATATTTCACTGGAAATATTGCAGTCATCTCGTGTGTCTTGTCTCATGACTATCTAAATATTTCACTGGAAATATTAAGTCATCCCTCACATTCCTTGCATGATCTCTTGAATATTTCACTGGAAATATTGAGATCATCTCTTCTATTTCGTGTCATGACTTTTAGATATTTCACTGGAAATATCAAGTCATTTCCTCTATCTCGTCCCATGACTGTTAGATATTTCATTGGAAATGTCAAGCCATATCCTGTGTCTCGTCTGATTACTTTTTAAATATTTCACTGGAAATATAAAAGTCATCTCTTCTCGTCCAGTACCGTTCAAAGAATTTATTAGGTATAAATTCTTTCCTCGTGTCGAAAAGTCTCACTGAATCAGCGAGATTTATTCGAAAAATCATCTTAAACTCCGATGACTACTTAAATATTTCATCCGAAATATTTAAAGTGTATTTAATTTGCGAAATGCAATTAAATGTCATCTCTCGTTCTCGATCAACGTTCATCGAATCTCGTTGGATTCATTCATAAAAGAATTTATTCGGTATAAATTCTTTTAATCTAAAGTCCAGAAAAATCACAACATATGTGAAATTTCTTTGTCAAAAATCTTGCTTTCAATTCTCACTAACTCCATCAAAACCCACTCGATGTAGTCTTGAACCTAAAACCATATCCTATCAGAATAGATTGTATCTATCATCTGATTCCTTAGCCTTTTCCCTCACACTTCCGCATGGTACTAAGCACTACCAATGCTTCCGCATCCCTCTCACCTTCCACACACCTCAAACGAAGAACCGCTAGGATAAGTTGAGATAATCCCACTAGAACCTTGTCACCAACCTCACAACTCTGAATATTTTATCTTCTTAACCCTTAGGATATCTCCTAGTAATCACATGCCTCATCATATAAATATTCTATGAATATTCACAATGATTGAGAAGAGCTACGTAACTTCAAAGGTGAAGTTTATCGTATGCTATCCACCACTTGTCATGACGTTACTAAGCTCATCGCTTTCGTCAACGTTTTGTTTCCTCTTTATCTTTTGCATCTTGTCGGATGGTCATAGATTAAGGGGGAACGAAAACACACTCATATAGCCTTTCACCAAACACTCTCAAGAACACATTAAGGCGGTTCTTATTCCCTAGGAAACTTCCCTTTAGCTGCCCAGAACTAGGCTGCACAGGAAAATTCGTGACTTCCAGGTCACGGTACCGTTAAATAAGCCACGGTACCGTTAAATTTAACGGTACCGTGTGGTATTTAGTGGTACCGTGCCTATGTTTGACGAATTTTCACTGTTTCCTTTAGATCCTTGCATCCCTAACCTCAAACCTGCAAAATTTTGCAAACTCACATACACCCTAGGATTCCCTCACTACACCATAGGACTCTAACACCAACTTTAGTTCGAATCCCACAACTCTTGCCTATATAAGGCCTCACCATTGCAAGCTTATCTTGCATCTCACATTCAAACCTTTTAGCTACACTTCACTCTTGAAAGTGATAGTTAGTTAAACAACCCCCAACCCTCACAATCACACAAAACCTTTCATGCACCAAATTATCTCTAACACACAACTAGGATCATCCAACCTAGAAACCTAGAACTTCGTTACCTTAACCCCGTTAGAGATATCCACCAACAATCCTGTTAGGATCACATGCACCTTTTCTTTTTCCCTTTTGAAATATATCATGCATCTCATTGTCAGTGCAAACGATATATTAACCTAAACCATCCTTTCCCACCTTTCCTCAAAGGGCAAAACCAACACCTCCAACCACATCATCATCATCCTACATCTTTAGGATTCCTACACCTTTACCTCCACCAAGTCCACCACAACCTTTAGCCATCACACTAACCCTATCACCATCAAACCTCTTTGGACTTGGCACCAACACATCATCCTTATCACTATCACCTTCACCACAACCACTAATGGGTCATCCCATTATTTATCCCCTACAACCACATAACCCAAGTTGTCCTTGTTGTCACCACAACCAACACCTCTCCACCTTATGGAATCATTTAGGTATAACCTTCATCGAGTCTACTTTATGGCACGACTTGTCATAATAGTAATCATTTAGAGTATGTCTTATTAACAAACTATCCTTAATATCAATCATCCTAGGTAGATGATTATGTTGTTCAAAAGGTTTGTT
Source organism: Artemisia tridentata subsp. tridentata (assembly GCA_021014915.2). Lineage (NCBI taxonomy): Eukaryota > Viridiplantae > Streptophyta > Magnoliopsida > Asterales > Asteraceae > Artemisia > Artemisia tridentata. Next base: position 264,110,552 of record CP139509.1, read on the forward strand.
AGAACTTTCCTTCCCAATGACAACTTGGAAGAAGTCATTTAGTGCGTCAGTCAATGAACGAATCTCGTTCTTGATTAGTGTGATTGAGTGAACAATTACACCTTAGGTTTTCGGTCGGGTTGTGACACTTACGTGTTAACATAGTTTAACCCATGCATGTCTTGCTATGTGTATTCTATCCCTATAATGTTGCTCCTATACTGTTATATATTATGCTGCACGAAGCTAACCCTTGATGTAGGAAAAGCCTTTGTAAGAATTTGATCCATGGATCCGCTAGATACTAAGGTAAATAAACAAGGGGATTAAGTCACCATAGGGGAGCATTGAGCTAGGGGGAGCTCGGGATTATTTGAATACATAGCATAGAGTCATCTTCACAAGTGATGATAGAAGGCTTCACTAGGATGATGCAAACTCACCTTTCTAGGAAGAAAGGAATGTAGTTCAATAAGGGGGAGTAAGGAATGAATTCAAGGGAGCTCTCGAGGCAACTACCTTTTTGATTCGACAAAAGGGGGAGAAGGGGAGTGTAAACAGGTAACTTTTACATTTTACTATATGTTACGGTTTACATATTTGTCATCATCAAAAAGGGGGAGATTGTTAGTGCAAATATTACGATATTTAAACTAAACGGTTTCTTCGGTTTTAATGATGACAAACATGTAACTTGTAATACATAACGTAAAATGTGCAAGTTACTTGTAAACACAAATCATCAATGCATACTTCATCAACACCTCCCGACGTCTCAAGTATGCTTCAACGAAGTCGTAGATTTCCATCCCGACATAAATCACTCAAGGTATGGACAAACAAATCTACTACTTGACAAATGATCAAAGGATTATATTTTTCTAAACTTCACATTTTTAATGTGACAAAACATTTTTTCAAAAATATATTTTACAAATTATTTTTGAATTAAAAAGAAATGTTTTATTTTGAAAAATAAATTTGAAAACTCCCAACAGCCATTTTTCCCCCCAAAACAGCTCCAACTTCCCCAAATAAACCTTCCCCACTAAAGACAAAAAAGGGAGCGTCCAACGGCACCTTTAAGTATGGACGGCTCCACTAAATTTAGTGGAGCCGTCGGGTATTTAGTGGAGCCGTGGGTCTGTAACGGTCAGATTTTCCCTTGCCTATAAATAGTGGACCATTCCACACTTCCAACTTGATTTTTCCAGTCCTTTTTCTCTGGTCTTATCCCTCTTCACTTAGATAACTTTCTTTGATCATTTGGAGAGTCTTAGGTTGTTTAAGAGTGATCCAATCATCCACTCAAGTGATCCTCTTCATTCCTCTTGATTAGCAAGAGAAGAACACAAAGTATCCTAGATACAAAGTATTGTCATCCCTCTTGATTAGCAAGAGAAGAACACAAAGTATCCTAGATACAAAGTGTTGTCATCCCTCTTGATTAGCAAGAGAAGAACACAAAGTATCCAAGTAGATACAAAGTGTTGCCATCCCTCTTGATTAGCAAGAGAAGAACACAAAGTATCCAAGTAGATACAAAGTGTTGGAGTTGTTAGGTCTTGTAACATTTGTTACACTCTTGATTGTATCATAGAATACATCAAGATTACTTTTCTTTTGTGAGAGAGTGAGTCAAGATCATTGTGATCTTAAGAGATGGTGAAGATCTCTTGAAGCCATTGGGCTTGTGTGATTGATCATGTGGATCAAGGGTAGATCGGGTAGATCATGGTAGATTGGTGCTAGCTAAGATTAGCACTCGACATCTAGCTTAGTGTCGGAAATAGGATAAGCAACGTGTATGGTGTAGATCGGGTAGATCGTGGTAGATTGGTGCTAGCTAAGATTAGCACTCGACATCTAGCTTAGTGTCGAAAATAGGATAAGCGACGTGTATGGTGTAGATCGGGTAGATCGTGGTAGATTGGTGCTAGCTAAGATTAGCACTCGACATCTAGCTTAGTGTCGAAAAACAAGTTAAGCGACGTGTACGGTTTTCTCCGCCTAAAGGGAGTTTGTTGATTAGTGAAGTAACTCTCGAGTTGGGTACTCGGGGAGTGGAGTAAGGCGAAGAGGAGCTTCGTGACCAAACCACTATAAATCACCGTGTCCAGTTTGCGCCTTCTAACTTATCTCTTTACTTTCATTTCATTAGTTATCGCTTTATATTTATATTTGCATTGCATATGTGTTTGTGTGGCTTGTTGCTCATGTAGTGATTGATCATGTATGTTCCATGGTTTGATTGTGCATATGTTGTAGTTTACTATAGTCATCTCTAGATGCTATAAACTCATGGTTGAAACTTTTCATATTACGTCACACTTGATCGGGTGTTTGATACAAAAAGTTTTAAGTTTTTAAATGGAAACGTATTCACCCCCCCCCCCTCTACGGTTTCCACATATATAGTTTTACTTATTTATTTACGTACGCGATCTCATGTAACACACGAATAGTGACTAGCCTCCCTTGTGGAAGGCCTAGGAGTCACAAATCACACCCATCTCACATTTATATTTACGTACATGCATGTTTCTAAGTCATTTGCATCATTACTCAAAACGTAAAAATGAAACTGAAAACACTTAGAATAATTCTAAGTGTTTTAACCATAACAAAGTGTTCCATGTCGCCCTAAAAATGATCCTATAACTTGATATTCGACTTAACAAACATACTGTGTTTTTACACGACCCATTAGACCCCATTACTAGCTAAAACTTTCGTATAGATAACTTGTAAAAACAAACACGTTTAGACCTTCATAATCGAGCAAAGTGAAACGCAAAACTCTTTCAGAAACAGTGAACAAAAAATGCGACATGGGCTGTTAAGCCCATTAAGCTTATTTTAAGCAAACGTGATAAGCTAGCTTATAGATACTTTTAGGTATGAAAATAGAACATTAAAAATGAGATTTTAGATGAGCTCAACTCGTCTCAAAGCTTACGGTTTTTAAAACGCTATTGGGCTTTAAAAGTGGCTCGTTAAAGGCCCAATCGTGGAAAAATAAGCTATTTGCCATATAAGCTGTTAAAATAAGCTTTATTTAACTTAAATATACCTCAGAAAAATTCACATACTTTTTCCACTAAATTTTTACACATTTGGACTAAAATTGCAAATCGAGTTCACTTAGAAGGACCAAAACTGCCAACCGTCTAAAATAGGGACTGAAAATGTAGAAAAAGAAACTTCAAGGTAAAAATCGTTATATTATTGAATTCCAAGCTCAGATTGTAATATTGGACAAGTAGTGGACTATAAATGCGACGTATACTTAACGAAGGACTAACGGTGCAACGCTAACGCCGTTAGGGTAAAAAGTGTAAAAACAGGAAAAGGACAAGGACCAACGGATTATATTTGACATTCTTATTTTATTTTCCATTTTACGACTTCCATTCACGTCACGTGCATTTTTGTATATTTCATCTACTTATTATTTAAAGTTACGTTATATTTATATAACGAGAGTTTTAACAATTTAACTTTACGTATTGTTTTACCACTTTTGAGAAAATGTTATTATTTGATTAAATGACATAAAAACAAGATAATATTATATGTAATATTATTTTTAAACTTTAGGCATTTTAAGCATGTCACACTCTCATTGTAACGATCACATCGTTATTCGTTACTCGTCATCACTTCCACCATTTGTATTGGTCAGATTCTTAGACTTCCCCATTTATTCAGGTTGTATTTTGAAGCCATTACCATAATCTCATCTGAACTTACTTTTCACCATCCTCAGTATCACATAAGATGAGTCATAGCCTCACTTTTACTTATTTAACAACTTTAAACTCCATGAGGGGGATACATGCTATAAACAGATCACAAGTAATTTTTATGTATGCTTACCTGACTTAATATATGCCTAAGTTACCTTATTGCCACAAGACCCTTTATCATGAGCCATTAATCACTAGTAAGTGAACGCGAATATAGTGAATAGATCTATCAGAGGTTAATGACCTATCCCACTAATACTGGACGGAATGCTTTTTGCTAGTCGTATTAGTCGTGATGCATTATATTTGAGAAAAATAGGAATTGGCAAATCACCTATTACTCGAGGGCAATATATCCATCATTAATTTGATGTGACTCCTCCGTTTTACGGTACTTTGTTAACGTTTGCATATCATGAGACTTAGGGCAATATATATATTGTTATATCAACTTTTCAACTGATTGTATTCCCAATACAATCTTACTTGTGCATCGAACTGATTATTAAATTTCAAACTCTATGATTTCACTCAACATTTTGTTGACTTTTAAGCATGTTTATCTCAGGTAATTAGCGGAGCAGCAAGGGCATGGAGCGGGCTGTGACTTATCTTTATTATGGTGTAAAATAAAACGTGTAATTCAGTTTAAAAACAATATTTCCTTTAAGGATTTCATCATCTGATATGAAGCTTTGTAACTGAATTTAATAAGAAGGACCTATATTTTCTAAACGTCTCTTTCGAGCCGTCTTCTATGATTATGACTTCGATCCTCACAGTAACACCCAGATTAGTCTTCCGCTGTTATCTCATAAATTAGGGGGTGTTACATTGTCTTTAGGTGTTTTGTCTAATTTCATAACGTATACGTTATTCTTTAAAACATCTTTTCCTATGGTTATACCGTCTTTAAGTATTTTACTTTCATTTTCACTGAAAAGGACGTTATGTAACAATTCGCATTTTCGGGTTACTATTCACTTTTACTATTCACTTTCACTATTCACTCCTGAAATTTTCATTTCATATTCTCGTAAGTTAAACTATTCTAATGATAATCCGAGAGTTTGACGCTCGTCGGGTCATTTTTGCAAAAGTTATTAAGAAACTATACGTTTTGGTTTAAACGCCATTTAAACATCCTGCGCATAACGAAAACCAACTCTGATAATTTTCATCGCATCAGATTGATTTTTAGTACACTCACAATCAATTATGGAATTTTTAGAAATTAAGTTAAAATGTTACCAAATAGACCCTGTGTCTTACAGAACTAAACTTGCGTTTTAAGCACTTTTACTTATCCGCAACCTTAGCCTATACCTGCACCATATTTTCTAAGACGTTTAGAAGCTTTTATATTGTTGGAAAAGTCAACATATTTTCCCTCCTCCTTTGACTATAAAATCATTCCTTGATTTTATAAATCATTCATTGATTTTTAACACTTACGGTTTTAGGTCTAAAGGACGTTAACACCAACCGACACTAGACTAAGCCTAGCCTAGACATTTTAAGTCTATTAAGTTCATTATAATCATATTAGAAAAGTTACATTTTACTTTTCTCAGTTTTACGCAACTTTCGTACATTTTACGTTTAACGCGTTTTAAACCTACGTTTCCAGCGTTATCAGCATTTTCGCGACCCATTAAACTTATCACTCATTCTTATAAGATAATAATGAGTATATTGACATGTTTAAACATTTCTACAAGTTTCATATTTTTACGATCCCCGATTTCACGTTTCGTTACTTAACGACTTACAGTTAGCGATTAACGGGACCAAAACTCACTCCGTAAGACAAGATAAATAACTAGAACTCTTAACCTCCTCATTTTAGCCATAGGTGGCGTTTTTGAGGATTCATCAAGATTGTTGGCTTGATCTTGACCATTGATCTCTAGGATGTTTACAAGTGTAAACTTAACCATGGTTAAATATTAACCTAATATATAGTTAACTCCTAAAATTTTCCTATAAATACCAAGCTAAAAACTTCATAAATTCTTGCACCACACCTTCTTATATCTTCAAAGACCTAAAACCAAAGGCACTTCTCTTATATTTTGTAAGAAAGTTCATGTGTTCTTGAGAAAAGCTAGCATTTGATCTTATTTTCTCCGAGTTTTCAAGAAAGAGTCGTTATAATCTTCAAATAACTTCAAGTCTCCAAAAAGACTTTGTTATTATCTTCAAATCACTTCGGGTTTCCAAGAAGGCGTTGTTATAATCTTCAAATAGCCTCGGATTTTTGAAGAATACAAATTCTACGTCGAAGCTCCGCTTATATTCCCTTTTTCTATAATACTCAAGCATTCTAAATAAAGGTAATTAATTATAAGACTCAAAATTATTTAAATACTTATAAACTTTGTTAGTTTATTTATTGTATTTATAAACTCTTAATATGTCATATAATCAAGTAAGCAAAATATATGTTTCACATATAAATACTATGTTAGTAGGGAGCTTCATGTGAGGGGCTTCATTTGGGTGAACGTATCGACGAGTTGCTGGATTTACGAATTAAAGTGTCCTAGCTCCTCGAACGTTTACTGCATGACCTCTGGATTATGATGGCCTAAACAGTAGTACGAGATATATAAACTATATAAGGCATGTTTAAATATTCACTTCGTTGTTTTAGAACCTAAGACACAATATCATATTTCTAGGTTGTACGTAGAGACTTCCTGGCTTAATCCATCGATTCCGTTATACGTTTTGATATCATTAGTTCAAGGTGAGTCATAGCCCCACCGTTTCTATCATTAAATTGTTTAATAACTCTTTGGGGGATATACATGCTTAACTACTTTCAATTACTTTTACAAGTATTCAAAACCTTTACATATTACTGTGAATTTCATAGCCCCTACTCTTTTAATACTATTTTAACTCTTTGGGGGAGATACATGCTCGTTTCATTTACATATTTTACTCATTTATCAAAATACATGAATTACATTTACATCACTACTTACATGAATACGTGATTTACATTTACATATCTACTTGTGTGAATACATGAATGCATTATTCTTTAGCAACTGTTTAACTCTTGATTAGAGTCATGGAGAGGTATTGGTAGTACTCATGGGAAGATGCCCCTACCCCTGTGTCCCAGATTCATGACCTTGGGTGACGCAATACTATTTGGGAAGATGCCCCCGCCCTTGTGTCTATTCTTGACCTTGGGTGAATATAATCTATCATAGGGTGTAAGCATATGAAAGCAAGTCGTGAGGTTCAGTTGACTGATACATTTTACATATATGTCATACTCATACTATATTTAGCAATGGGTTGTGAACACACAGGTTGCAAGTTTTGTATGGGCGGGATTTGCAACTGAGTGGATTCACATTGCCTTTGCTGTGTGAACATTCTTTAAAGGCTTTTCTACTTATTTAAATACAAACTCTATGAACTCACCAACCATTGTGTTGACACTTTTTAGCATGTTTATCTCAGGTCTGTAAGGTGATAGCTGTTGCATAGAGCATAGTGTCGCATTACATGTTTTGAAGACTTTATACATTCGTATTTACCATTCGATAGTACATTTTGTAAACATTTATATATTATACTTTGGGACCTCATTGTTTGTAGCTCTGATTTCATTAATCGAATGGTAACTTTTCAAAACGTCTCATTTAGAGGTCGTTTTCTATAACTTGTACTTTGTATTATGAAGTAGCACCCTAGTGACACAGTCTTCCGCTGCGATATTTTGGGGGTGTTACATATTATACTTTTTACGGCATAATTGACTAATACTAAGTAAGTTAAAACCTAAGTTATCTACATGAGCAACATTATCAATAGAAAGAGAGTCATGAGAAATTGTACCTTTTCCGATGATTTTACTTTTAAGCTTGCTACCAAACGTAACGTTACCTCCGTCGTAAGGTTGGTAGTTTGAGAAAAGGCTTTTGTTTCCCGTCATGTGCCTTGAACACCCGCTGTCTTTTATCCACTCATCTGGTTCTAACTCAACTTTCAAGCACACCTCTTCTGAGTCATGAGCCATGAGAGCAACTTCATCGTTCTTAGGCTCGTCGTCATCACCTTCACTGTCACTCCAAGCTCCACTAATAAATGCTCTTTGAGACTTGTTCTTTGGAGGCTTTGGACATTCTCCTATTAGATGACCGGAATCCCCGCACCTAAAACACTTCCTATCTACTTTTCCTTTCCTATCATCACGGTCTTTCCGGAAGGATTTCTTTTCTTCACGAGGTTGTCTTACGAACTTTCCTTGTCTCCTAAAGAACTTCTTGAAATCTCTAACGGTCATGGCATACTCTTCGTCTTCGCTACCCGAACTAGACTCTTCATCATCACTTGACTCTACCCTAGCTTTTAAGGCAATGGACTTCATCTTCTCCTTTTTGCCTTTAACTATTTCTGAGTCTTTTTCCATCACCATCTCGTGAACTTTGAGATTTCCGATGAGCTCGTCAAGTGTCATTCTTGAAAGATCCTTGGATTCTTCAATAGCCGTCACCTTTGCTCTCCACTTCGGATGAAGTGCTCTAAGAAATTTCCTGACAAAGTTCTTACTAGAAAAAGATTCGTCAAGTGCTTTAAGAGAAGTAATTATAGTATTAAACCTAGCAAAAGCACCATCAATTGTCTCATCTTCAGAGATAACAAATTGTTCATATTGTTGAACAAGAAGATCAATTTTGTTATCTTTGACTTGTGAGTTCCCTTGATGAGTGATAATTAATGATTGCCAAATATCTTTAGCGGTTTTACACATAAAGACTCTTTCATATTCTTTCTTAGGTAAAGCATTATAAAGCATCATTTTAGCTTCATTATTTTTGGCAATCAACTTCTTTTGCTCATCACTATGACGAGTAAGAGAAATACCCTCATCCCGGCCTCCTGATATATTTGATATAGGTTTATTATCACCTTCTACAATAATATACCATAAATCTATATCCTTTGACTTCACATAAGTTTCAAAGCGATTTTTCCAATATATAAAACTATTTGGTTCAAATAGTGGTGGTCTTTGCATAGATTGCCCTTCTTTTGAAGTTTTCAAAATCCATTGATCGTTTCAAGTTTTAAAATACAATATATTTTGAAAATCTTTAGTAACGTAGCTCTGATGCCAATTATGGAAAACTAGGAGGGGGGTTGAATAGTTTTTACCATTTTAAAATTAATTCGCTTTGAGACTTAACGTGATTTCATGTTAATGCACACAAATAAACAATATAAGTAATGCAAGTAAGGAAAAGAACAATCAAACCACAACTCGGAGATTTATAGTGGTTCGGCTACAAGGACTCTTTTCCTTGCCCTACTCCACTCCTCGAGCCTCTAACTCGATAGTTTTTCTTCACTAAGAAACAAACTCCCTTCTCGGTGGAGAAAACCTTTACACACGTCGCTTACACCTTTTTCCGGTACAAAGCTAAATACCGGATTCTAGTTCAAGGTAGAACCAACCTGACGTCGCCTATACAATTTCCGACACTAAGCTAGATGTCGTATTCTTTACAAGGGTTCAACCACTCCCGACACTCTATGTATTTTGAGGACTAAAACACTAACCGGACTCTACTGAATGAATGGTATAACAATGATGTGTGAACTAATACAATATCACAGAGTGACTATACTAAAGTTTTACAACACTGTGTTGAACCTTGATGCTTGATCTCTTTGCTACAAAAGAAAGATCACTAAGAATGAAATGAATGAATGGGTTAGTAATGTACAAATGAATGAATATGTAATTTATGCTATATGAGTGATGATTGTGCTTGAATGATCAGCTTGCTATTTATAGGCAAAACTGAGCAGACAAGCGGCGGATTTGGCGGACCCAAATTATGGGTTCCGCCCATAGGGCTGTTTGGTTCCGCCAAGACATGCCAGCTAAGAGCTTCACAAATCTTTTCATATCTTGTCAAGTCTTGTCAAGATCTTACAAAGTCAACTATATTGCTTCAAGATCATTCCAAAATATATTGTAAATTCAACTAAGCTATCTATATGATGCATGCCATGATGTCATGTATATATTTACATTTTAGGAATTAAAATGTAAAACATGTAAATGTATATATGTATGTAATGTAAGTGATCATTTGATATGTAAATGAGTTTAAAAAGCTTGTTACTATAAATGTAAAAGACTTTAACATATATTTATGCTTTGCTAAAGATAAACTTTATAATTGTCATTAACAAAATAAAGCAAAGATCGTAAAATATAAATAACGTTTTTAGGACGATATTTGTATTAACAATCTCCCCCTTTTTGTTGATGACAAAACATAACGTTTATTTTTAAGCAATGGAATAAGTAAAGTGAAAGTCTTTTAAAAATATAGATTAAGTTAGTTTTATGCAAGTTTTGAAAACTATTTTAAGCATAAAAACATGTACTGTGATGTTAACATTGATGTATGAACTTAATCCTATCTCCCCCTTTTTGTCGAAACAAAAAGAAGAAATGCATAGCTGAATGTGGTGAACGGTTCTTGGTTATAACTCCCCCTAATTTTGAGTACCAAGAATGATTCAATGATTTTGAGAACTTAAAGCTTCCCCTTGGATAATACTCCTCGTAATTGGAGTTCCAAGTTCATGATGCATGAATGATCCTACAAAACAAAAGTTGGTGTATCATATGCTCCCCCTTGATCTATACTCCCCGTTGCTAGGGTACCAACGTATATGATTCAAGGATTATGAATGCTACAAAACAAAAGATTAGTATATGATATTCTCCCCCTCGATCAATACTCACCGTTGCTAGGGTACCAACGTATATGATTCAAGGATGAGAAATGCTACAAAACAAAGGTTAGTTGTATATGAATCAATCCAACCAAGTAGCATAATGCAAATGTAAAGGTTCAACCAAGCAATGTAGTTTAACCCGTTTGACTAAAAAAGTCAACTAACTAAAATTGTTCAAACCAATCACAAAGTTCAAACAAAGTTAATACTATAACCAACCATATAATGATGCAAATGTTAGTAAACCAAACCAAAATATAATGCATATGTAGTGATCACCCACAAGCATAAATATAACATCCTTCCATTAGAAAATTGTCTATGATCAAAGTCATAAGACAAGGTGTTACAACAATAAAAACAACCTAGAAATAAAAAAATCCTAAAACAATACTAAGAAATCCTAAGGAGAAACTAAAAGCTTCTATTGCGGAGGATGAGAAAGCGCATTTAGGCGCTCGAGAATGTGGTTCAAAATGAACGTCATTTCGGACGAAAACGAATGAAAACGGACGAAAACGTAAGAAACGGACGAATATGTATGAAAACAAACGAAAACGTATGAAAGCGTAAAAACACGTATGAAAAAGGACGAAAACGTATGAAAAATGGACGAAAACGAAAAAAAAGGATGAAAACGGACGAAAATGTATGAAAACGTAAGAAAATGGACGAAAACGTATGAAAACGGACGAAAGCGTAAGAAAACGTAAGAAAACGGACGAATATGTATGAAAACAGACGAAAACGTATGAAAGCGTAAAAACACGTCTGAAAACAGATGAAAACGTATGAAAAATGAACAAAAACGAAAGAAAACGGATGAAAACGTATTAAAACAAACGAAAACGTATGAAAACGTATGAAAACGTAAGAAAATAGACGAAAACGTATGAAAACGGACGTAAACGGGCAAAAACATAAGAAAACGGACGAAAACAGACAAAAACGTATGAAAACGGGCGAAAACATATGAAAACGGACGAAAGCGTAAGAAAACGGATGAAAACGTAAGAAAACGGATGAATATGTATGAAAACGGACGAAAACGTATGAAAGCGTAAAAACACGTCTAAAAACGGGCGAAAACGTATGAAAACGAAAGAAAACGGATGAAAACGTATTAAAACGAACGAAAACGGACGAAAACATATGAAAACGTACGAAAACGTATGAAAATGAACGAAAACGTAAGAAAACAGACGAAAACGTATGAAAACGGACGTAAACGGGCGAAAACGTAAGAAAACGGACGAAAATGTATGAAAACGGACAAAAACCTATGAAAACGGGCAAAAACGTAAGAAAACGGGCGAAAACATATGAAAACGTGCGAAAACTGACAAAAACGTATGAAAACGGATGAAAACGTATGAAAACAAACGAAAACAGACGGAAACGTATGAAAGCGAAAAAAAAAAAAAAAAAACGTAGACTTATGTTTACTTATTTTATCTTAGGTTAATCCTCACAATTAGATCAAAGTAGGTGGATGGTGTAGATTTGTCTCTTGTTGAACACCAAAATAAGAATATACAAAATAAAGTGACTCATCAATTGAATAATAAAGTATTTTATAAATTTTGAATATAACTTCTTAACTGAAGATGGTGTCCACGAGAATTTGACATCTTATATTCATATCTAATTTTTTTTACTCAAATTTGAAGAAAACTATAGGAAAGGAGAAAATATTGTGATATGACATGTCAAAAGATGATAGGATGTGTAATGCGTTGAAAAAAATCTTGAGAAAAATTACCTATTGTTTTGTTACATGACGAAGACTTTTAGAACATAGAAATTTCATAGAAGGTTACAAATCCCTTTAGTGTGTTAATCAATATTGTGTTATAGTGAATGATAAGTAGAGAGTTATTTTACGTATCAAATTTTCCTTGTCGACTCATTTTCATCATTCATTAAAAAAAAAATCAATGGCCGGAATTAAAATTATTTTAATATTTCACCTATTTTTATAATTTAAATATCTTATAAATCGTTAATCGTTAAACAAAATAAATTATACCGTCACGATTAGTATTTAATTATCTTTCTATAGACTGACACTTTGATATATACTTTCGATAAACTTTTTTTTTCTTCGTTTTTACGTTTTTTCGTCTTTTTTTTCGTTTTTGAAACTTGCATGATAAATCACATGTGATTAAACACTAATTGGAAGATTCTAATAAAATCACATGTAATATTACTATTAAATCACATATGATATGTAATAAAATCATATGTGATTTTACACCAATATCACATGTAATTTTATTAGTATATTCAAATTAGTATTTAATCACACGTGATTTCTTCATGTAAGCTTCAACAACGAAAAAAAACGTAAAAAATGAAAAAAGCGTGAAAAAAATGCTTTTTTTTTTTTTTTTTCTTCCCGAAAGTATATTAAAGTGCCCATGTATAAAAAGATAATTAAGTGTTCGTCGTGTTGGTATATTTATTTTCGCTTAACGATTAACGTTTTAAAAGATATTAATATTTGAAAAAGAAATGATTTAAAGTGGGTTTTTTAAATGTTGCGTTTAATCTCATCCATTGGATCAAATAGAGATAGAGAGTGGGGATTGATCCCTTAGTATTTAAATAAAGTTTGGTATGTAAATGATCTTAAATGAAATGATAAAGGGTTTTTTTAATTTGTGGCATAAACTTAAAAGGGATTAGGCCGTACAATAGCAACGAACTTTCATTTTTGTTCCATTTTGGTACGTGAACTTTTTTTTGTTCCATTTAATGTTACGTACTTTTGTGTTTTGGGTTACCTTGGTACGTGATACTTTCTGTTACCGGCAAAAACATGTTTTTTTGCTACTTGGACATGCCACGTAGGCAGTCCAATATGCTTACATGGTTCCACTTTTGTAAAGTTGCAACATTAGTCCTTTAACCTAACGGTCGTTTGCAACGTTCGTCCTTTATACCAAATATCGTTTGCAATGTTTGCACCGTTAGTCCTTTCAGTTAGTTAGTTTAAAAAAAAAAAAAAAATTAAATCGAAAAAAATCTAAAAAAATGATTTTTTTTTTCGAATTTTTTTTTCCAAAAAATCTAAAAATGATTTTTTTTTTCGAATTTTTTTTTTTTCGAAATTTTCCAAAAAATTATTTTTTTTCGAAATTTTTTTTTTCCAAAAAATCTAAAAAAATTAGAAAAAAATCTAAAAAATGATTTATAAAGGACTAATGTTCCAAAAAATATTAAAAAGTCGAAATTTTTTTTTTCCAAAAAAAATAATTTGAAAAAAAAATTCTAATAAAAAATTTTCTTAGAAAATTCGAAAAAAATTCTAAAAAAAATTTTTTTGACGAAAAAATTTTTTCCAAAAAATTCGTCAAAAATTTTTAAAATTTTTTTTTTAGATTTTTTTATGTTGGGTGGTGGTGGCGGCGGTGTTAAGTGGTGGTGGGTGGTGGCGTGTTAGTGGTGGTGGTGGTGTTAAGTGGTGGTGGGTGGTGGTGGTGGTGGTTTAGGTGGTGGTGGTGTTGGGTGGTGGTGGTGGTGTTGGGTGGTGGTGGCGGCGGTGTTAGGTGGTGGTGGTGTTGGGTGGTGGTGGTGTTAAGTGGTGGTGGTGGTGTTAGGTGGTGGTGGTGTTGGGTGGTGGTGGCGGCGGTGTTAGGTGGTGGTGGTGTTTGGGTGGGTGGTGGTGTTGGGTGGTGGTGGTGGCGGTGTTAGGTGGTGGTGGTGTTGGGTGGTGGTGGTGGTGTTGGGTGGTGGTGGCGGCGGTGTTAGGTGGTGGTGGTGTTGGGTGGTGGTGGTGGTGTTGGGTGGTGGTGGTGTTAAGTGGTGGTGGTGGTGGTGTTGGGTGGTGGTGGTGGTGTTGGGTGGTGGTGGTGGTGGTGTTGGGTGGTGGTGGTGGTGTTGGGTGGTGGTGGTGTTAAGTGGTGGTGGTGGTGTTAGGTGGTGGTGGTGTTGGGTGGTGGTGGTGGTGTTAGGTGGTGGTGGTGTTGGGTGGTGGTGGTTAAAGGACTAACGGTGCAAACATTGAAAGGACTAACGGTGCAAACATTGCAAACGATATTTGGTTAAAGGACGAACGTTGCAAACGACCGTTAGGTTAAAGGACTAATGTTGCAACTTTACAAAAGTGGAACCATGTAAGCATATTGGACTGCCTACGTGGCATGTCCAAGTGGCGGGACTGCTTACGTGGCATGTCCAAGTGGCAAAAATACATATGTAGCCGGTTAAATTAGGGATTTAGCCGGTAGCCTATACTTATACGTACCAAGGTAGCACAAAACACAAAAGTACGTGACATTAAATGGAACAAAAAAAAGTTCACGTACCAAAATGGAACAAAAATGAAAGTTCGTTGCTATTGTACGGCCTAATTGAAATGATAAAGGCCCTTTTTAATTTAGGGCATAAACTTAAAAGTGTTTAATGAAGACAAATGTTTCTTTAAATAACTTAATTTTCATATAAAACATAAGTAATTTTTGTAGACATCATAAATTTAGAAGTTTTTTAATATTAATGAATATAAGGATATGGTAATTTAAGTTCATTTAATGCCTCAACCTCTACCACCGTGGCACAAGTAAGAAATTCCCAATGATATAAAATGCAATGCTATGGTTCTCGCTAAAGCGCTTGGGCACCAGATCCTTGTATATACACAAGATGAAAATATAAATGTGTTTATATAAGAGAAAATTCCAAAAAGGCCTCGGTCGCCTCACATGTACGCCTTTTTTAGACCGGTAATTTTTTTTCCCCAAATAGACATGGGCTACTTAGTTAAAATCATGACACGTATCCCATATAGTACTATTTTATCTTTAGCATGTTTTGTTGCAAATTACAATATACCCTTTTTTTCATTTGTTATTACATATATGCCAACCACCCATCACCACTAGGGCTGAGCAAATCCACCCGAAAACCGACCCGAACCGATAAGCCGACCGAACCAAACCGAACCGACCTTTTGGTCTTGTAATGGCATATATACACTTATACTAATGCTTTTGGTTCTATTTGCAATGTATCCTCACTTCAATTCCAAAAGGTCATGCCATTCACTGCAAATACTAGAGCTTGATTGCTTGAATAGAAAGTGATGTTCTACGATGCTTACATCGTCAACTTAGTAGATTCATTTCCTTCAAAGGAGAGTACGATGCTGCCTAATCTCTATTCATGTGTGAATCGATAAAAAATGGTCAGTGTTTATCTGTTGGGTGGAAAACTAGAAGGGGGGGTTGAATAGTTTTTACCCTTTTTAAAATTTATTCGCTTTGAGTACTTAACGTGATTTCAACTTAATGCAAATAATCAAACAATATAAGTAAAGAAAGTAAGGAAAGAACAATCAAACCATAGCATGGATGTTTATAGTGGTTTGGTCTACAAGGACTCTCTTCCTTGCCCTACTCCACTCCTCGAGCCTCTAACTCGAGAGTTTTTCTTCACTAAGAAACAAGCTCCCTTCTAGGCGGAGAAAACCTTTACATGTCGCTTACTCTTTTTTCGGTACAAAACTAAATACCGAGTTCTTTACAAGGGTACAACCACTCCCGACGTCGCTTACACTTTTTCCGGTACTAAGCTAGATACCGAGTTCTTTACAAGGGTACAACCATTCCCGACACTCTATGTGTTTTGAGGACTAAAACACTAACCGATCACTACTGAATGTTTGGTATAATAATGATGTGTGAACTACAACTAAATAACACAGTGACTATACTAACAGGTTTGCAACAGTATGTTGAACCTTGATGCTTGATCTCTTTGCTACAAAAGAAATATCTCTACAAATGAAATGAATGAATGAATGGGTTAGTAAACTAAGAAAGAATGAATATGTAATTTATGCTATGTGAGTGATGAGTGAGCTTGAATGATCAGCTTGCTATTTATAGGCAAACTGATCAGACAAGGCATAGATTTGGCGGACCCATATTCAGGGTTTCGTCCTTTATGCTGTTTGGGTCCGCGGGGACATGACAGCTAGCTCTTACCAAGATCTTACACAATCCAACTCATTGCTTGAAGATCTTTCCAAAATATTTTACTAAATCTACAAGTTATCTAAATGATGTATACCATGATGTCATGTATATATTTACATTTTAAGAATTAAAATGTAAATAATGTAAATGTATATATGTATGTAACATGTATCCTAGTGATCATGTAGCATGTATATGATGAGTTTTAAAAGCTTATTACTATAAATGTAAAAGACTTTAGCTTATATTTATGCTTTGCTAAAGATAAACTTTATAATTGTCATTAACAAAATATAGCAAAGATCGTAAAATATAAATAACGTTTTTAGGACGATATTTGTATTAACACGTTGTAAAGGATGAACAAATTATTCTTTCGTTATCTCATCATTTTAAACGTATCTTTAGGTACCTTTCCTCATAAGACATTAAAAATGTTTAGCTAATTGATTGTAAACAGCTATTTGAAATTTTGAAGTGATTTTTTTTTTTTTTTTTTTTTTTTTAATAGTTGGTATACTTTCTTTGCAAGGATCGGCGAACTTTACCTTTTTTTTTCTTTTTCTTTTAAGTTTCTTTTTTATCAGCGAACTTAATATAAGCTACCCGTGATTTATCACGGGTTTATTAGCTAGTTACATATATACCAACCACCCATCACCACTAGGGCTGAGCAAATTCACTCGAAAACCGACCCGAACCGATAAGCCGACCGAAACCGGACCGAACCAAACCGAACCGACCTTTTCGGTTCGGTTTCGGTTTTGTATATTTATTTCGATTTTTGTCGGTTTCGGTTTGTTCGATTCGGTTTTTATCTGCTTTTTCGGTTCGAAACCCGAAAACCGACCCGAACCGAGTTATTCGGTTCGGTTTCGGTTTTGATATCAATTTCTCGGTTCTGTTTTCGGTTTGAGTTTTTTTATTTTTCGATTTTCGGGTCGGGAAGGTTTTTGTCGGTTTGGGTTGGGTTTGACCAGATGCTCACCCCTAATCACCACCATTAAAACCCACTGAAACCATCACCACCAAATGTCTTTTTTAAAACAGACATCTCACTTTACTGATTATAATAAATAGAGTAAACTACACCATTCGTCCTTGTGGTATGCGTTGACCGACAAGTTTCGTCCTTAGACCGAAAAAAATGCACCGTCCATCCTTAACTTTGAAATGTTATGTATCGTTAGTCCCTCACTCTAACTGGCATCACTAACGGTCGTTATACCTCATCCACTCGAGGGTATTTCAGTCTTTTCCCAACCATAAGGACCAACGGTGTAATTTACTCTTTTTATTATTTATTTAACTATTAATAAATAATAGTTTTCGTCCATTTTTATACGTTTTCGTCCGTTTTTATACGTTTTTATCCGTTTTCATCCGTTTTTTATACGTTTTCGTCCATTTTCGTATGTTTTTATCCGTTTTTATACGTTTTCATCCGGTTTTATAAGTTTTCGTCCGGTTTTCTTACATTTTCATACGTTTTTATCCGTCTTTATCCGTTTTCATCCGTTTCTATACATTTTCGTCCGGTTTTATATATTTTTATCCATTTTTAATACGTTTTATGCGTTTTCATTTATTTTTATACGTTTTTGTCCGTTTTTATACTTTTGATCCATTTTATACGCTTTCGTCTGTTTCTCTTACGTTTTCATACGTTTTTATTCTTTTTAATCCGTTTTTATGCGTTTTTGTTCGTTTTTCTACATTTTTATCCATTTTTATACGCGTTCTTCCGGTTTTCTTACGTTTATATCAGTATTTATCCGTTTTCATCCCTTTTTATATGTATTCATTTTTTTTAATCCGTTTTATGCGTTTTAGTGCGTTTTTGTCCGTTTTTGTACTTTTTTTCCGTTTTTATAAGCTTTCATCCGCTTTTCTTACATTTTCATATGTTTTTTACCGTTTCATCCGTTTTTATGCGTTTTTGTTTGTTTTTATATGTTTTCATCCATTTTTATATGCTTTTGTCTGTTTTTGTTCGGTTTTTATACGTTTTCATCCGTTTTTATGCGTTTTTGTCCGTTTTTATACGTTTTCATCCTTTATTAAATGCTTTCGTCCGCTTTTATACGTTTTCGTTCATTTTTATATGTATAAAAACGGACAAAAACGTATAAAAATGAATGAAAATGGATAAAGACAGATAAAAACGTAAGAAAACCAGATGAAAACGTATAAAACAGACAAAAACGCATAAAAATGGATAAAACGTATGAAAACGTATAAAAACGGATGAAAACGGATAAATACGGATAAAAAAATGTATGAATACGTAAGAAAACCGGACGAAAACTTATAAACCGGGATGAAAACAGACAAAAACGCATAAAAACGGATAAAACATATGAAAGCATATAAAAACGGACGAAAATGTATAAAAACGAATGAAAATGAATAAAGACGGATAAAAATGTATGAAAACGTAAGAAAACCGGACGAAAACGTATAAAACCGGATGAAAACGTATAAAACTAACAAAAACGCATAAAAACAAATAAAAATGGATAAAAACGTATGAAAATGGACGAAAACGTATAAAACGGATAAAAACGGATGAAAACGTATAAAAACGGACGAAAACGTATGAAAACTATTATTTATTAATGGTTAAATAAATAATAAAAAGAGTAAATTACACCGTTGGTCCTTATGGTTGGGAAAAGACTGAAATACCCTCGAGTGGATGAGGTATAACGGCCGTTAGTGATGCCAGTTAGAGTGAGGGACTAACAATACATAACGTTTCGCAGTTAAGGATGGACGGTGCATTTTTTTGGGTCAAAGGACGAAACTTGTCGGTCAACGCATACCACAAGGACGAATGGTGTAGTTTACTCTAATTCATATGAAAACAATACGTACTTCTTAACATCACAAATCGCCAATACATATATAATTATATTCTTAATAAACTTTCAACATGGCAGCAGATGAAGGATTTAGCACATTGAAGAGATAAGAAGACTACTGCACAAATTGCTTCAACATCTCAAATCATCAATCCTAAATTGCATCCAAACCTGATACCATAGGTAGACCAATTGAGAGCTCGAGATTAATCTCTGGTTGCCTGATTCTTCACTCTTCAGTTGACAATCCACTAGTGGTGCTACCACTACCACCAACACCGCTATTAGACGATTCAACCACCTGTGTGGAGTGTTCTTGTGGTACCACCGGTGTCTTGTCAACCATTAAATCAACCATTTCTGCCATTTGACCGGCCCTGTTTGTCTCTTTGATTGATTTTGGATCTAGGTTTATATCAAGAAATTGGGTATTTGAGTTTTAGCAATTGTTTTTATCAATTGATTGAGGGGATTTGTTTGGAAAGCATTTACGAACACACTATCATGTTCAATTTCATAAATTGTTAATTGAATAAATAGGATTTCGAATGAACATAGGATAAATTTTGAGTTTTTGTTGTTGTGTGTTAATATTGATAAGGGAGTTATGTTCGGATTGGTAGTATACAAGCTCGTTCATGTTTAAATTTGTGGAAAAAACAATTTTTTTGGTCTAATCTTGATAAAAACGTATGAAAATGTAAGAAAACCGGAAGAAAGCGTATAAAAACGGATAAAAATGTTGAAAAACGAACAAAAACGTATAAAAACGGATTAAAACGAATAAAAACATATGAAAACGTAAGAAAAACGGTTGAAAGCGTATAAAATGGATGAAAAGTATAAAAACGGACGAAAACGTATAAAAACAAATGAAAACGCATAAAAACGTATTAAAAATGGATAAAAACATATAAAACCGGACGAAAACGTACAGAAACGGATAAAGACGGATAAAAACGTATGAAAATGTAAGAAAACCGGACGAAAACGTATAAAACCGGATGAAAATGTATAAAAACGGACAAAACCAAATAAAAACGGATAAAAACGTACGAAAATGGAAACGTATAAAAACGGATGAAAACAGATAAAAACGTATAAAAATGGACGAAAACGTATAAAAACGGACGAAAACTATTATTTATTAATAGTTAAATAAATAATAAAAAGAGTAAATTACACCGTTGGTCCTTATGGTTGGGAAAATACTAAAATACCCTCGAGTGGATGAGGTATGACGACCGTTAGTGATGTCAGTTAGAGTGAGGGACTAACGATACATAACGTTTCACAGTTAAGGATGGACGGTGCATTTTTTTCGGTCTAAGGACGAAACTTGTCGGTCAACGCATACCACAAGGACGAATGGTGTAGTTTACTCTAAGACATAATAAAGACAAAACCGGACACGTGTCATGAGTAGCCCAATTCCAAGGTAGCCCATGTCTATTTTTCGAAAAGAAAAAAAATTACCCGTCTAAAAAGGGTTAACCCGTGAGCGACCGGGCTACTCCCAAAATTAACTCTTTATATAATCTGTCTATATCTATATTCATATATAAATCACCAATATGTTGAACCAAACTCCATTTATTTCCTCACTCCCACGCACAACAAATAGGCAAAACACACACACGATTATTTTGGCCGCTGCTATGCACGAATGCCATGCTATTCTTACAAAACGTTCAAACTTGTCTTTTTACTCTCTTTGTCGCAAATTATAAGTCTAGTTTCATGTTCCACACAGTTTAAGACATTTTCACTAACCACATTTTTCATAGATCAAATAACAACTATACAAACTAAAGTATTTTTTAAATAGTTATAATATGAAAGTAAACAAGTATTTTGAGATAACCTAAAATACAAACATGGACTTATAAATTAAGCCGAAATAAGTGATACTTATCTTATAAGTTTTTCATATAAATAAAGAAGATCTTATCCATTAATAATTCGAATAATAGTACAATCACTTTAAGAAAAGAAAGAAAGACAACTATACGCACTCATTACATTATAAAAAGAATCTTAATTTATTTTAGGGGTTTTCTAACATGTGCCCTAAGGGCACATGTAAGCACACCAAAAAGTACATCCGGACCCACAGAAAAGTACATCTGGACCCGCAGAAAGTACACTTCTCAAATAAAATAAGTGGGTCCGGATGTACTTTTCTGTGGGTCCGGATGTCCTTTTTGATGTTCTTACATGTGCCCTTAGGGTTTTCACTAACCACATTTTTCATAGATCAAATAACAACTATACAAACTAAAGTATTTTTTAAATAGTTATAATATGAAAGTAAACAAGTATTTTGAGATAACCTAAAATACAAACATGGACTTATAAATTAAGCCGAAATAAGTGATACTTATCTTATAAGTTTTTCATATAAATAAAGAAGACCTTATCCATTAATAATTCGAATAATAGTACAATCACTTTAAGAAAAGAAAGAAAGACAACTATACACACTCATTACATTATAAAAAGAATCTTAATTTATTTTAGGGGTTTTCTAACATGTGCCCTAAGGGCACATGTAAGCACACCAAAAAGTACATTCGGACCCACAGAAATTAGTTCTCACTTTGGAAAAATTACTACAGACCTCTCTAAAGTTTCGAGTTTTTCTCGTTGTTGGTCCGAACCTAACGCTCGTTAATTAATCTCGTTATCTTTCACACGTGAGTTCGGTATTTTTGTCATTTTGATTTTGTCCCTTTGCATTTTTATCTCCTACCCAAATTTTGTTCTTAAACGAGTTTTTTCTTACCCGAGTATTGCCGCGGGACCATTGTGTCGATGCTAATAAAGTTTAATACATAAGTACTATTGTTATTCGCGCTTCGCCACGTGACCATTGGTTGTAACTTTCAACTTGTTGCATTAATACATGTTGTAGTACGAATCCTAGAGTTATAATTTTTTAGTTAAAGGAATTACCAAGCAAATGCGAAGTTTAGACCTATAGTTCCTAAGCTAGTACAAAGTGGGCGTGGACGACACTTCCATAAGGTATTAAAGTTCCTAATACTAGTCATGCATTGCACCCCAAAAAGTACGTAAAACGGTCAAAAGGGGTTGTTATTACTCACCTTAGTCGGAAGAGTAACGGAGGTAAGTACGACTCAAAAGGACTACTAGGCAAACCCGACGAATACACACCTTCTACTCATGATCCAAGACAGGTAAAATAATACTTATTAGACTCTATATTTTATGCTCGGACTCGAAGACGAAAAATAGTAGTTTCGTCATATATAACACATTATATTTTTAGTCTCAAATACTCAAATCTGTCCAGATTTTAAGGTCATAATGGGCAACAAATTCACTAACTTAAACGTGTCCACTGATCAAGCCCTTCACATATTTCGTTATACAGTGTCTTAGGTGTCTCTTATAATTTTCGCGAATTTTATACCCGATCCATTTGACCTGACTCCAAAAATGGTCAATTCTGGACATATAAAAGTAAATTGACAACCTGAGGGTCTAAATGGTGGTTTTATGGTTAGGACCAATGGGAGACTCTAAATAACACATAGAAGCACCTCCCATATCAATTTCAAGTAAAGATTTGTCATGGTTCATGATTATTTATTTATTTATTTAGTACAAGTGTTAAAACTAAGTTTTCTGACAAACTTGACCCATGTTGCCATTTTAGATATTTCACTAACCAAACCACCTCATCTTTTTGAGAAATTTAGGGCATGTTTGGTAGGGGGTTATGGGGGGTGAGGAATGGGAAAAATAATGAAAAAAAGGTGTTTGGTATAGTATAATGCAATGACCCATTACCCAATAAATTGGGAGAAATGTTTTTCTTTCCCTTTCCCCACCATTATCATTGCATTTCCCTTTCCCGTTCCCGAGTTTGAACCAAGCACACATTTACATTTCTGAAAACTAGACTCATAGCACTTGAGTTTAGAATCAAGAATCATGTTAAAAGACACATTTTTCATTAAAATATCACCCAAACAATCTGACCCAAAGATTTATATAGGGAGCTGTTGAATTTATCAATAACCAAAACATACCTATACACCACCAAATCAATCAAAAACGACCCAACCGACTCCTACACTCATTTTATATAAGTTTTAGCCTCATTTTTATCAATTAGCTCAGTGGTATCTTAAATCTAAGAGCTTCTTTTATGTATAATCTTAAAAGTATGACAAAATTCTAAAAATCAGACTTTTAGCTAGTTTTCTTGCACCAATCTCTAAACGAAAACTAAAAATCAACTAACCAAAATTTTTACAGATTATTATGACTCTTAAAAGTGTGCTTTACCATAATATTCATAGATCTAGAATGATTATATAAAAACATGCATAAAATGTAAGAAAAGTTTATAAAAACTTTCTTTTTAGAGATTTTTTGTGCAAGAAAGACACAAGTCTTCTTGCACCTTGTGAACTACCTTCAAAAATGGCTTCCAAATTTTATGATGGTGATGGTGGTGGTGTGGTGATTGTATGACAACAATGGGAGGAGAGAACAAGAGAGAAAAACTCAATTTTGTAAAGTGGTGAATGAAGAAAATGTGAAGAGAAGTGTATATATGGTGTTGTAAGAGATGTGACATCTCTTGCATGCCATATGAGTGGAACGAGGGGGTGGTGTCACATGGGTAAAAACTAAATAAATAAGATATATTATTATCTAGTGTATATAATTTTATGTATAATGTATTGTATAGTTAGTTAAGTGTATTATGTAAAAAGTATACGTGTTAAATTAAAACGTAAACTTAAGAAAACGTAACTTTTAAAGAGAAATATATGAGTTAGTTAAACTAACTTTCATAAGAGTGGTGACACTAACTTAAAGTTACTCGAACATGTCGTTGACCGTCTAGACATTTAAATAAAAGGTATAGCGTTAAAACGTAAGAGAATAAACGCGATAACGAGTTTACCGGGTGAAAGTAAAAGTTGAGATTTATAAAATGTCTAAAGTTTATAAAATAAATGACTTTAGTATTTTTGAAATGACATTAGCATATCATGATGTTTAAACGACGTTTAAGTAAGATCCTAGTTTGAAGGCGCGTTTGTAAACAAGGTTTCCTAATAAAAGACAAATTAAGCACAAAAATGACTCGACAAGCACAAAATGAATTTAACACAAGTAATTTGTTGTGTGTTTATTAAAGAGTCTTTGGAAGTATGAATGGTGAAAGATCAACTTACCCTCGTACCTAACAAGCTAGATAACGACCGTTACGTTTTTGGATCAACAACGAGCAAAAATCAAAACGTTGAGGAAGTCTGCAGTTATTTTTTCATAGTGGGGGACTGGGAGGAACAAATGTTTTAAGTTACTCATTATTTTTAGTTAAAAAAAAAGTTACTCATTATTTTATTCATTTCGTAGTGACGAAGCAAGAGGCAGGAAATGCCACAGAAAAACAAACGAAATAGGAATCTTCTAGAAACAAAACAAAAGCAAAACAAATAAACAGTGAAAGCATTGACTTACCATTGACGATCACACTTCACTTTATATAACCAGCAACAAACCCACTTATTTTTCGCCGATCATCATTAATTCATTATCCCTCATCACTCTCTGGTGAATATCTCTTTTTCATAAACATTTTCATTCTAGTTATATTTATACTCTTCCTTATAATTAATTATGTAACTCATCATTTATAGTATAACTGAAATTGGGGTAAATTATACTGCTGATTTTATGGTAACACTTCACAAATGAAAAGCGAAATTAGCTACACTATAATGCGTGTTAGTTTGTTTCTTATCTAAATTTACTTGTCAGCATTTTGTTTGTTGACCCGCTTCTATAAAACAATAAATTAGTGCTACATAATTTTACGCATAATGAAAGTGAAAATGATAATAGTTAATTAGTAGTAGTAAAATGTGTCTTTGTGATATTCAAGTCTGAAAATCATAGTTAATTATTACTGTATGTTGTTGTTGTTGTGATGTATATCTTAAAGTACGTGTTTTTATGTTTAGTGTTTGTTATGGTAATTTTGTTATTAAAGTGTATATCAAATGTTTGTTTGGGTTTAGATACATAATTGGGAGAGTAGCTTTTTGATGGAATCATTTGATAATGTTGATTGTTAGTGACTTTTTTTTTTTTTTTTTTTTTTTTTGAATATTGAAACCACAGAGACCATTTATGTAATTAACTCAAAAACATATCAGTGGGGATAAATTTGGCATAAAAGACTTTTGTTTGCCACCGAACAATTTGCTTAGTGTCATATAACTGTTAAGTGGACTTATTTGTATTGGATTGGTATTAGTATTGTGTTAGACTAGTATTTGTATTTGTATTGGTTTAGGCTCAAGCCCAAGTGTTAGATTTGTCATTAGTTGGGTCTTTTGTAAACACTATTATTAATCACTTTGGCTCGAGCCCAAACCAATACAAAAGATATGTGGTAATTTAGGATGGATATTGCTCTTTTTAACTTACATAATCATAGTTTGTGTTTTTCCTTTGATTGATAAGTATTCATAATTTTTTCATGAAAAATGTGCTTTAAATGTAATTTTAGTTTTATTTGTAATTGTAGTCACTGATTATTGTATTATAATGTTAAATTACAGCTGAAAACAACGCTATTCCATGGTTAAGACAGTTGACGTGTCTGGATTCCCCGGATTAGAACCCGCAGACAAAATCAAGACAGTTCTAGAAGGGTATACGGGTAATGGTAGCATCGAGGCTCTAGAGGTCAAACAAAAAAATGGAGGGACAAGAGCCTATGCAAGAGTCCAGTTCACTACAAGAGAAAAAGTAGATTACATTATAGACTTGGCTAGTCGTAGGCGTTTATGGTATGATAGATCTTATTTGAAAGTTTGGGAAAAGGATATGGACCTTGTACAGAAGCCTAGACACTATGCACTCGAAATGGATGGTGTAACTCTTCACTTTGGTTGCCAGGTGTCAAAGCAGGTTTTGTCGGTGTTATATACAATGAGAAATGCATCAGTGAAATTTGGTTTTGGAGCAAGGAAGTTGTACTTTGGTGTTACAGAATATGGTGCTAGTTACAAGCTGCAACTCTCGTATGAGAATATATGGCAAGTTCAGTTTCATCGTCCACGTGGCCTTACTTCAAGGTTTCTTGTTATTCAGGTCAGTTGTTACTGTTAGGGCTGTTCAAACTCTGCTATTTGATATTTCGGATTCGGATACTCTATTTTGATATCCGATATTCGTATCCGAAATTTCGACTAAGCCGAAAATTCGAATTTCATAATTCTATACTCTTATATAAGTTTTTTATGAAAACTCGATCTAGTTATTACAATCTAAAAGAAAGATAATATGAAAGAAATGTAGTTTTCTGGATTTTCGGATACTTAGTACAACCTAGTCTTGTGATTTTAAACCTATATGTGAATATCTGTTATTTTGTGTCCTTCACTAGTAAAACGTACTTTAAGATTTCTTAAAGATTATTCCACTGTAATGATTCTTGATTAGTCAAATTCAATAAGTAAGAAGCTAGTGTATTACGTAGATGTTTATGCAATCAATAAAGTAATAAACTAATAGTAATGCCTGGTAATAAAACAAATACACTATTGATATCCTTAAAAGATTTACTAACAGGACCATCAAGTTTGATACATTTGGTCCCTGATTTCATGTTTCTTATATGATTCTATGAACTAATAAGATAAAGCAGTAGACCTTTACTATATTGTTTTAGAGCTGAATGAAATCGTCTTTTTATCTGTAGCTATTTGGTGCTCCTCGAATTTATAAGAAAGTTGAGAACAACGTGTACAACTTCTATCGTGAAGAGCCCGATGATCAGTGGGTTAGGGCTACTGACTTTACTTCATCTGAGTCAATTGGTCAATCATCTCATTTGTGTCTAGGACTTTCACGCGACGTTGATGTTAATCTTGGTGACTACTTCCCATACTATGAAGAAAGTAACCGTCCATTCAATCTAACGACTGGTCATAGTTTTTCTCAAAGGTCAGACGCAAAGCTAGTCCCAATAGTAGGTCCTGCCCGAGGTGTTTGTCTCCCTTACAATATTGTTTTCAAGATTTGTGCATTGGTTCAGCATGGTTGTATTCCGGGACCCGTACTTGATTCCAAATTCTATGAGTTGTTGGACCCACAAAGGCGAGACTTGGCTTCAATTGACTACGTTCTTGAAAAACTTTATTATTTGAAAGAGTGTTGTTATGAACCTGTAAAGTGGATCACTGAAGAATACCGGAAAAATAGTAGGCTAAGAGCCCCTGCTATCTCATTAGATCCTGATGCTGGTCTTGTATATGTGAGACGGGTTCAAATTACACCATCAAAGGTGTACTTCTGTGGGCCCGAGATTAATGTGTCCAATCGGGTTTTACGCCATTATTCAGATTATATTGATAATTTTCTCCGTGTATCGTTTGTTGATGAAGAATTGGAGAAACTTTATTCAACAGATTTATCCCCACGTGCAATTAGTCAAAATGCTGAAAGTAAAACCGGTATTTATACAAGGATTTTGTTGATTCTTAAGGATGGGATTGTAATAGGCGGGAAGAAATTTGAATTTCTTGCTTTTTCATCAAGTCAGTTACGGGATAATTCTGCTTGGATGTTTGCTGCAACTGGTAGAGTCAACGCTGCTAGTATAAGAGAATGGATGGGTGATTTTAGCCGCATTAAGAATGTTGCAAAATATGCTGCTAGACTCGGTCAATCGTTCGGTTCATCAAAGGAGAGTTTAAGTGTTGCACAATATGAAGTCGAAAAGATTCCTGATGTTGAAATAGTTAGAAATGGTACTAAGTATGTTTTTTCTGATGGCATCGGGAAAATATCTGCTGCGTTTGCTAAACGTGTGTCGAAAAAATGTGGGTATGGATTCATTCCCTCTGCTTTTCAAATTCGATATGCGGGGTATAAAGGTGTTGTGGCTGTGGACCCCAATTCAGACATGAAATTATCGCTAAGAAAAAGCATGTCCAAATTTGAATCTGATAACACAAAGTTAGATATTCTTGCAATAAGTAAATATCAGCCGTGTTATATGAATCGCCAGCTCATCACACTTCTTTCTACTCTTGGGGTTCGGGATTATGTCTTTGAAAGGAAGCAAAAAGAAGCAGTTGACTTACTAGACGCGATCTTAAAAGAGCCACTGAAGGCACAAGAGGCGTTAGAGTTGATGTCACCAGGAGAAAACACCAACATTATGAAGGAAATGCTTTCGTGTGGGTATAAGCCAAACGCTGAACCATTTCTTTCAATGATGCTGCAAGTATTTCGTGCAGCAAAGTTGCTTGAAATCCGTACTAAAACGAGAATTTTTGTTCCTAAAGGAAGGGCAATGATGGGATGTTTGGATGAAACCCGTACACTTGAATATGGTGAAGTTTTTGTGCAATTTTCGGGTGCAGGAAAAAGGCCATTGAGTGATGATCATAGTGGAATCATGTCAAACGAGTGCAAAATTGTTGTTGGGAAAGTGGTGGTTGCTAAAAACCCGTGTTTACATCCTGGTGATGTACGAGTCTTGAAGGCGGTTGATGTTCCAGCATTGCATCATATGGTGGATTGTGTTGTTTTTCCTCAGAAAGGACAAAGGTATTATTTTTATGCCATTTGCTTTAGTATCACTGTATGTTTATGTTTGGATTGTCTTTTGCTACTGTTCATATCTAATTACATGTGAATATAATTACAGGCCTCATCCAAATGAATGTTCAGGAAGTGATTTAGATGGAGATATATACTTTGTTTGCTGGGATCAAGATCTAATTCCACCTAGGCAAGTCGAGCCAATGGATTATACCCCAGCTCCAAGTATTGAACTAGATCGCAATGTTACTATTGAGGTACATATGTTTTACTATGAATACTCTTAACTTCATTCTGGTTCTGTTACACAAGTTTTGGCCTCTTTTCGCTTCCTATTGCACAGCGTTTTGAAGCTATTGTACTGCAGGATCTTGGGCATTTGGCTCAAATGCATAAAACTGAGGTCAATTTTGGCTTTTTTTTTAGTTAATGCCTTGGGTTTGTTTGGGAGAAGTACATATCCAAACAAGCTAAAACCAAAAACTGCCAAAGAAATAGCGAATCAAACGTGTTGGATTGGGTTGTGTTGACCCAACTAAACTTAGTGCCATCTTTTATTTGAATCTCACAACATAATTAAAGTTTCAAGACTTGATTGTGACACCTGTACTACTCGGATATGTTTGGTGCCACGTTTTCTTATTTTTATTAATACATTTAAATTTTGATAGTTTCATTTTATATATTGCTTAATAAAAATCGCAAGAAAATAAAAAAATCTGTGGGAACCTGTTTGACTTTTTTATAAAATTTTCCATTTTGACCCATTACCCAATCTGCCCGTTTTTATAAAATCTGTGGGAACCTGTTTGATATAATTATAAGATTATGAATAGAGGCTTGTTTTTTTCTTTTACTTTAATCCTATTAGAATCTTGTTTCTGTGATATCCACTTCAGGAAGTCGAGGAGTACTTCACAAACTACATTGTCAACGACAGTTTAGGAATAATTGCAAATGCCCACACAGTCTTAGCAGACCGGGAACCCCTAAAAGCAATGTCCGGGCCTTGTGTAGAGCTTGCAAAGCTCTTCTCAATTGCTGTTGACTTTCCTAAAACCGGTGTCCCAGCAGAAATACCCGCAAATCTTCGTGTCAAAGAATATCCAGATTTCATGGAAAAACCTGACAAAACCACATACCAATCAGGAAATGTAATTGGGAAACTCTTTCGGGAAGTCAAAGACATTGCACCACAAAACAGCCCGGTCAACCCCTTTACACGTGAGGTGGCGAAACAGACTTATGATACTGACATGGAAGTAGATGGCTTTACGTACTATCTTGATGAAGCTTTCGACTTTAAAACAGAATATGATTACAAACTCGGTAATCTGATGGATTATTATGGAATAAAGACGGAGGCCGAACTATTAAGTGGTAGTATTATGAAAATGTCAAGATCTTTTGACAGAAGAAACGATGCTGAAGCAGTTGGTTTAGCTGTTAAGTCGCTAAGGAAAGAAGCCAGAAACTGGTTTAAAAAGGATAGGGGGGATTTAGATGATGGGGATGATAATGTCTACGCAAAAGCATCTGCTTGGTATCATGTCACGTATCATCCGGATTATTGGGGTAAGTACAACCAGGATATGACACGTGTTCATTTTTTGAGTTTCCCATGGTGCATTCATGATAAGCTCATTGAGATCAAGAGACGTAAAGTGGTTCTCAAAAGGTATGTTGACTCCGATTGGCTTCAAAGGCAGTTTAATACCGCACTGAATGTGGTATGACTATGCTCTTCAAGTTACCACGAGGTAAAGTTGGACTTGGTTTAACCTATGTACGTGCGTGCGCAACTGTCAAAGTGTCATAATGTCGGTTATTAGATTGTGTTTGTTTAAGTTTGAGTTTGATGTGAATATTGTTATTGCTTTTACTGTTTGAGGTCTCTTGCTTTGGTCCAACTGATAATAATCCAGTCTTTGGCTATCGGTGCAATCTGGAACCTGGTTTGATTAGCATGTAAAATAATATGCAAGTTTAGTCATTAGTGCCATTTTTTTTTTTTTTTTTTTTTTTTTTTTTTTTTTTTTTTTTTAATTTATTATTATTGTTATTGTTATTGTTATTGATTTTTGATTGCTTAAATTAAGGTTTAGTTATGACTATATAATACTAGTTAAAGCCAACGACCTGAAGAACTTTCATTTCAAGCGAACGTGATAAATGATACTACGTAACTTTGATCTGTTTACTAGAAAACCATTAGAGTCTAAAAACCTTAAGCACCTGTTGACATAGGAACATAATCTGGATTACTTGACGTTAAGCACCTGTTGACATAGGAACATAATCTGGATTACTTGACGATTATATATGTTGATGTATAAAAGAATGTTCAACTTTACTGTGCACATTTGATCATCGTGACAAAATCTATCGTAATCAAGTACATTCGTGTTGTCGATGAAGAAAAGAAAGTCGTGAGACAGGACCCAAAACATTTGAAAGTTTCAAAGTCGAACTATAGGATGTGTAGGTTAAAACAATTAAGTCAATATCAAGGGTCAATTATATGAACCAAGCCGATACGTTATCATTATTCAATTTGTTTCTTTTGCTTTGGATTTCATTTTGTTGACACTGTGAGTATACTGTTACATTACACCCTGTTGCTGAGTTTTGATATGAAAGAAAAGAAAAGAAGAGATTAAAATGGATAGAAAAGAAAAAAACAGGAAGAGATATTAAAATTTTAATTCGTGTTCCTGAGTTAGAGAGAAGAAAAGAAGAGTAAGAATAAAAATGATGATTTTACAATAATGCCCTATGTTGTGGATATATTTTAGAGTAAATTACAAAGATGGTCCTTGTGGTTGGCGTTGACTTTCAGATATGGTCCTTTGACTTTTTTTTTGCATTCCCGGTCCCTAACTCAGAAACTATTAACACGGATGGTCCTTTGACCAAACAGACGTCAGGTTTGACCGTTAAAGCCACTCATGTGACTTGCACATAAGGGCAAAATAGTCTTTTCATGTCTAACCTACAGGGACAATATCTGTAATTTACTCTTTTACCACAACCACCACCATACATCTTTTACCACAACCACCACTTGGTGGCTACCACCCCAACCACCATATCACACCTCTGATGCCACCACTAAAACACTATCATGTTACTAAAAACCAGAAATTCCGATGAACAATTTACATGCACAAATCTTTGTCACACCACATATACAAAACATCAATTACAACCCGATTTCAAGCACCAATTCTCATACCACAACGATTTAAACATCAGACATAAACAATTAACAAATTCAAACACATTCACATATGCAAAAAGATACAAAACTTTATCATAACTCAATCATCAAGATTCCAAATTTAACAAATCCCACATCACAATTCACCATAAAAACCCAAATCAAATCCAAAATCACAACAAACCCAATTGGGATCTACAAATCTTGAACCTTAAAAGATATAAAACTCAAAACTTTAATACAAAAAATAGCACATGATCTAATAAAGATTAAAGGGGTTGCGTTAATATCACCTAAGTATAAAAAAAAAGTCAAGGGATTCTTCATCATCATCAATCAACATCTTTCCCTCTAAATCTAGATCTACCACTCTTCTTCTTCAGGTACACTACCACCATTACATTTATTTCAATTGTTTTCACATACCCTTTTCAATTTAATTCACACCCATTTGCTTTTCTCGATCACACAATCCCATTTTCATTAAAAAAAATCAAATCTTTTTCCAGTTTTATGCATACCCATTTGCTCATCTTGTAAACCCACTTCCAGTTTCCAATCTTTTCATCTTTAAATCTTACCCATTTCGAGATTTCATCTAAATCTCAAATCTTTTTCAACCTTAAAAAATTCTTGTGCCACATAAATTAAAGAAATTCCCTTTTTGCTTTAATTTCATTCGATGGACAAATTTAAGAAGGGAGATTCACATGGCAACCAATAGAGCAAATGCAAAGTTCTTCTTATCAATTTTCAATTTGCTAGACACCTGGTCTTTCATTTTTCTTGTTGTGTCCCACGTATCATGTCTTCATTGGATAAATATATGTGCCACACATTATTTAATACATTGGAGTATTAAATTTCGGTCTTTCATTTTTCTTGATGGTGTCGATGTCGGTGGAAACCTTACCAATGGTCACACAACAAAAAAACAAGAAAAAACATTTAGGATCTACATAGGATATGATCCTAAAGAAGACATAGCATACGTTGGTAGGATTTGAGGAGTGACTTTTTTGAGATGATTTAAAGATGATGATGATGACGATGACTTTTTTAGATGATTTAAAGATGATGATGATGACGTCAGATTAATGGTTTTGAGATGATTGGAGATTTTTTGATCGAGTTGGTAAGATTTGAGGAGTGACTTTTTTTATTTGAAGGGTGAAGATAAGATAGGTTGGATCTAATGGATTTGGGATTTGAGGTGACTGATATTTTGATGTGAGGATGGAGGTGAAGTGAGATTTGGGAAAAGATATATAATTATATTTGATTGAGGATGAAGATGAAATGACATTTTTACCCTCATGTGCAAGTCACATGAGGGTGTTTAACAGTCAAACTAACGAACGTTTGGTCAAGGGACCATCTGTGTTAATAGTTTCTGAGTTAAGGACCGGGAATGCAAAAAAAAAAGTCAAAGGACCATATCTGAAAGTCAACGCCAACCACAAGGACCATCTTTGTAATTTACTCTATATTTTATGTTATATGTTATGGCATTTAAGACATTTTGATTATTATTGGTTTTCATAGTTACTTTCTTTCCAAATCATCCCACATTTGGGAAGAAAGTTTAGGAGAGAAGATTAGGCAATTTTCCGCTCTTCTTCTTTTCTCTTCTCTCTTAAGAAAAACCCAAGAACACAATTTTTTTTAATTTACCATCCACTTCTCTTCTTTTCTTTCGAAAATAAAACTCGGGAACACATATGTGAAACATCTTTGAAAGATACTTCTGAGTGTGCCACTGTGGATATTTTGAACTGTGTTTTTTTTTTCTTCGATCAATTTTTTTTCAATGAGACCTAATGTGATATATATAATTAAGGCTGTTATTATTAATAAATAATGATGCAGTATAAGATGGCCAGATGGGTGAAGAAGCCCCAGCAAGCAAGGAACGGTTTGACACTTTGACAAGACATAAGTCGACATTTGTGGGTCAAGTAACTGGTATGACATATTTGAGAATTGGCACAACATTTTAGGCTAAAAATTACGTTTAATGTGGTACATAACTATTGTGAAATATTTTATTATAAAAAAATAACTTGTAAATCCTTATCTCTTCAACCAACAACACTTTAAAACACTATCATTACTCATTTTTTCAAGAATTAGATACCCTTTTTTTCTAAGAGCTGTAGGTGTAGTGAGCAAGTGAAGTTATTTATTTGGGGCTCACGGAGTGCCACATCATTTTAACAAACCTCAACAATTAACCCCTCACTCACAACTAACCTCAACTTACTCATTTGGTGCCTACCACTTACAACTTTATTTTTTTTATTCAAATTTCCAAATAAACTAAATTCATTTCATTAAAAATAAAAATACATTACAGCATATTAAAATTAGACGCAACTAAAAATAACGATACGAAAACAAAAACGATACGGGGAAAAAAATACAACACATATTAATAATACGAAACTTAAACATTTTACTCGTCATTTTGATATTTCTTTATTATTTGTTCTTTTCTCTTGCGAATGATAGCGGCTTTGGCCGGTGTGGTTATGTCGGGATCTAGCATGAGAAACTTCATCTCTTTCATATCTAACGACTTTACTTCCTTCTCCCTCCTCGCCTCGTACGCGGCCATTTGAACGTCGGCTTTTTGCGAATATTTTTCGGATAATTGTCCCGAAAAAGTACTCGTTTGACTCCCACCGGAGCTCGCCGCGCTCGACGTATCCGTCGACTTTTGTTTCTTTGCAGCTCGATTCTTTTTGGCGCCGTCGGGACGAGGTCGTTTGTCAAGGCCGAATATATCCTCGAGACATGTAATGTCTATCGGGTCCTCGGCATCCCATTTCGGGTAATTTTTCAAGACCTCCCAAACGTGAACATACATGAAACTCTTCGAACCAAAGCGTTGTTCAAATTTCGTCTTCGCATTTTCGAGATGATTATCCTCATTTTCACTACTTCTATGCTGCAAATGTTTATAAACAGCGTTGAATTTTTGACAATCACCATTAATCCTCGTCCATTTACCCGTGATCATATTTTTGGTACGAGGGTCACGGTCAGTCTGAAGGCATCTCCAAAATTTGGTTCCAAAAGTACTCTTCGGAACGGTCATTTTCCATTTCTTTGTCTTGGGAAATTTTTATCCAAATTTCCGCAAGTAACTTTTCTTCCTTGGTCCACTTCCTATTCACACGCGTACCTCCTTCTTCCACGTCATCTTCATCGTCCGCGTCCAAATCCATTCCTTTTTTTGATTTTTTTGCCATCGTTTTTTTTCCTCGGGATTTGGCCGGTTCACGTGCTTGTGGTACTTTGAATTGTGAACCTGATGGTTGTGATTCAATTTGTGGTTGTGGTTGAGATTGAGGAAACGTTGAAGGTTGTGACGGGTTAAAAAACTGTGGTGCCGGAAATCGTTGGGGGTGATTTGCGAATCCTTGTTGAAACGCATATTGTTGATTAAGGTAAATTGCCTCCGGGGTCAATTGCGTACCATATGGCCACGACGAGTTAGAATTTTGCGACGAGGGGGTAGACGGGTTTGACGAACCCCCGTATTGTTGTGGGTTTGACGTGAGGAGGTTCGTGAAATAGCCGCCTTCATTCGGGTTTTGAGACTTTTTTTTTTTTTTTTTGAGTTGAGATATAGAGAGTAATGTTATTTTTTAGTTGAATTGTATGTGAGAAAAATAAATGTAATGGTTTGGTATTTATAGGGTGTAAGTTAAGTTAAAAAAAAAAGTTGCAAACGGTAATAATACCGTTTAATTTGAAATTGGGCCCATCAAACGTTCGAATTAGCAGACAATAACCTCGCCGTGCAGACGACGAGGGTTAAAGTGGCGAGAAAAAACAAGGGGGCGGTGTGGTGGCGAGGCACAACGAAGTTGCCAGCGTGGCACGGCGAGGATCAACGAAGATTACACCGGGTGCTCTAATTCTATACTCTCCTGGAGGAAATTACTGGGACATCTTTGTAACCACCGCCATCGCATTAGGTTACAACCTACACCACTTATCTCACAAATTATATCTCATGTACCACTGAAACAAGATGACTTTGATCTTATATTGATCATTATCCTAATACTATTATCCCATAATGGCTTTTTATCACCATTAACTGTTCAAATGTACCTAAAAATGCTCGATAAAATTACACACTATTTTAAAAAAGTACAATCCCATTTACCAGGATAAAAACCCAATACCAAAAAAAAAAAAAAAAAAAAAAAAAAAAAAAGGTACAATCATTCATTAATCAATTGTTATCTTTTTCTCTCATGTACTTTTGATTGGGTGTAATTTTAAAAAGAGTAAACTACACTATTCGTCCTTGTGGTATGCGTTGACCGACAAGTTTCGTCCTTTGATCGAAAAAAATGCACCGTCCATCCTTAACTGCGAAACGTTATGTATTGTTAGTCCCTCACTCTAACTGGCATCACTAGCGGTCGTTATACCTCATCCACTTGAGGGTATTTCAGTCTTTTCCCAACCATAAGGACCTACGGTGTAATTTACTCTTTTTATTATTTATTTAACCATTAATAAATAATAGTTTTCATACGTTTTTATCCGTTTTTATACGTTTTCATCCGTTTTATACGTTTTCGTCCATTTTCATACGTTTTACCCATTTTTATTTGTTTTTATACGTTTTCATCCGGTTTTATACGTTTTCATCCGGTTTTCATACTTTTTTATCCGTCTTTATCCGTTTTCATCCGTTTTTATAAGTTTCATATATTTTTATCCGTTTTTATGTGTTTTTGTCTGTTTTCATCCCAGTTTATAAGTTTTCGTCCGGTTTTCTTACGTATTCATACGTTTTTTTATCCGTCTTTATCCGTTTTCATCCGTTTTTATACGTTTTTATCCATTTTTATGCGTTTTGTCTGTTTTATATGTTTTCGTCCGGTTTTCTTACGTTTTTATCCATCTTTATCCATTTTCATTCGTTTTTATACGTTTTCATCCGTTTTTATACGTTTTCATCTGGTTTTCTTACGTTTTCATACGTTTTTATCCGTCTATATCCGCTTTCATCCGTTTTTATTCGTTTTTGTCCATTTTTATACGTTTTTAATACGTTTTTATGCGTTTTTGTCCATTTCTATATGTTTTTTTTGTTTTTATCCGTATTTATCTGTTTTCAATCGTTTTTATACGTTTTCGTCTATTTTTATGCGTTTTTGTCTGTTTTATACGTTTTATCTGTTTTTATACGGTTTTGTCCGTTTTATACGTTTTCTTCCGTTTTTATTCTCTTTCGGATGAAAATTTCTACTATATATATATATATATATATGAAAAACGTATAAAAACGGACGAAAACGTATAAAAACGGATGAAAACGCATAAAAACGGAACAAAAACAGACGAAAGCATATAAAAACGGATGAGAACATATAAAAACGAACAAAAACGCATATTTATGAAAATCCAGCAAGACAATCGCTTATTTATGAAAATAAGTAAATTAAATAAATCACTTTAATTCAGTGTAGTATAATACAATAAGACTTTCCATTTAATATTAACTACATATATATAGTTTATGGTAGGTGGAATTGTTGAATCATGGTCAACTAAGTAAGTCAAGAAGTGCAAATGGAAATGTTGAAAAAATTAAAATTCAGATTTTATTTAAGGAATCTTGAAAATTCAGTTTTTATTAAAGGAATTCTTTAAATGACAATAATTTTCGGGCCACTGAGTAAGGAAATAAGACTATGTAAAACTTATCAAAGAAGATGCATAAAGTTCAGCACATCCTTTCACCAGTTGTAACCCGCCTCTTTTGCCAATCGTGTATCTTAACTGAATATAAAAAGAAAATGGTCAAGTGAAATGTTGAATTGTTGAAACAATGGTCAATGTTAAAACTTTGTAAAACTTATCGAAGAAGCTGCATTAAGAACACTATTTGTGGCAACTATTGAATTCTTGAAAATTAAGAACACTACACACGTTACTAATTCAGCAGATAACATGGTTGACTTAATCTATTTATGGGCTTTCAAACTAATTTAGAGAAGACAGCAAAGAGCATTCACATTACACGGTTGTATTCCAATAGAGATAAGTTGAAGCTTATCAAGGAATGATTTTATAAGTTGTGCCTATATAAAAAACGATAATCTCATCTTCCTCAATCTCTCTCTAAAAACACACACAACCTGTTTTTGAGTTCCCTCTACCAGCCCACCTACTCATCTAAACTGAAACCACACACCACTACCGCCGCCACCGTTCCTGCCATCTATTGAGGCCACCACAATATTTTTGTTGTGTAGGTTGTTTCGGTAGGGTTGGTGGTTTTCGATAGGCTTGGTGGTTTTGGTGTCTTATTTGTGGCTCTGATGAAAATCATGGTGGTTTCGGCTGGCTTTCTTGGCATAATTTGTTATATTGGTATCTCTCTTTCGGTTGTTGTTAGATCTTTCAGATATGGTGTTTTGATCTTTAGATCTTTTGAGATCTGGGGTTTGTGTATAATACATCTCATCTTTTTCCTATTTGTTTGTGGTAGTACTTGGACGAGTTATGGATATGTGAAGTATTGAAGTATATTTTTGTAGATCTATTGGTTTTAGTTTTGGTTTTGATTTCGGTTTCGGTGGTTCTTCATATCTGCTAAGTAGCCCATTTTGACCTCTTATTGATTTGTTCTTCTGAAAACGGCGGGTATGTTTAAGATATACCCGGAGGGCTTTTTTTAATGAAATTTGACGGTTCAGTAATGTATTTTGTTGGTTGTGATGATAATATATGAAATTTTGTTGTATTTTGGCGAGGCAATAGCCGGATGGTATTTAATTATACAACCAGTTAATTGTAGCCTATACAACATTTGAGCCAAATTATAAGTTGAAAGCTAACTGGTTGGAAAATGATTTGTTTTTTAGTTGTTTTATTTGGTTTATAGCTTTTGTTCTATTAGTTGATATTTTTGAAAATAAATATCCGTAACCTTTTTTTAGGCATATCGTATTTGCTCTATCAACTTGGTTTGTATTTGAGAGGAGAATAATGTGACAGACGGTAGTGATTTGTGAACCAATCGTGGTGGATTTATTTATGAATGCTCACATGCACATGTTCTGTAGATTAAAACCGTTCCATGTAGCATTATGCATAGTTGTTAAGATCCCGATCCTGATCTTAGGATCTTACGATTTTACGATTCTACAAAGCAAAAATGATCAAGATCCTACGTAGGATCTTAACAAGCTTAATATTGATGAGGCGAAAAGTGTACCGCTTTTAAGGGGTCATTTAAGCCCTAAATCGTATTTATTTGATCAAATATTGCCCTAAATCGTTCCTTTTGTCATTTTAGGTACTTTTGAGGAGAAATCTGGAAAAGGAGGCATTTTGGACGTTTTTGGAGCATTAAAGTGAAGAAAACGGCAAAGTCTCAAAAATCGGCTAAAAGTTACTCTTGACGGCGTCACAATTAACATGGGACGGCGTCATGCCTTGGCAAGAAAAGTTGGATGTGAAATTTACTCATGACGGGCCAGTGAGTTAGCATGAGAATTCTGACGGCGTCACGCTTTAACTAAATCAAGGGCGTCACGGCTTAAATCATAAGGGGACGGCGTCACGTTCATGATCCGACGGCGTCAAGCCTTGATAGGCCAGAATGGATTTTTGAAAAGCTAAAGAGGGACGGCGTCAAGAAGGTCACCCGGGAACCCTAAAAGCGGCGAGGTGACGGCGTCACAATGCATAAGGTGACGCCGTCAGATCCAAAAATCTATATATAGTTTTCTAATCTTTTGTCATAAAGGAGAGCTTAGTGTGTGGAATTTTGGGATAAAACCCTAAGACGATTTTAGCTACTTTTTCAGGGCTTCTTGCCTTGAGATCTTCCATGTTTCATTGAAAGATAAGTTATCAATTAATCATTCAATATGTCTATGTGTTGTTTAATTCTATCTTATGCTTGTCTTTTGTTTAACATGTTAGGCTAATTTTATCTTGTGTTTGCTTAGATCTAATGAAACCTAGCTATTGATTATTGGTTGTTAGTGTGTTGTTAGTTGTATTGGATGATTGTTTATCTATGTTAGGCTTAAGAAAACTGGCTAACTTCCTATTCGGTAACTTGCTTGAACGTCTTAAGAAACATGAACCAAACGCGTACTAAAGGTTTTTATGGTTGTATTTAATGCACAAGCGAATTCTAGTGATCCCATGTTAGGAGCTTCCTAGCCGGCTCGACATAGGAGTGAAGTAGGAGCTTGTAGAGTTGGGGAAGTAAGTACGCCACCCCACGAATGGTATTAAGGAATACACCCGTCATCCACGCGACTAATACACACTAATTAACCGGTAAAAGATAGTTAGGGAGTAAGGAAATCTAAGTAAACACATTTCTCTACACATAAGTTTCTCACCACATTTCATTTTTGTTATTTTATTTTATTTGCATTCGTAGTAAATTTTGGGTTAGTTGACTAGCAACTAATTCCGCCCACTCCTTCAAAACCGAGATTTTACTTGCTTTCATAAAAACTATAAAAACA
This sequence comes from Artemisia tridentata subsp. tridentata, assembly GCA_021014915.2. Classification (NCBI taxonomy): domain Eukaryota; kingdom Viridiplantae; phylum Streptophyta; class Magnoliopsida; order Asterales; family Asteraceae; genus Artemisia; species Artemisia tridentata. The sequence goes on from CP139509.1 coordinate 264,151,265, forward strand.
TAAAAAAGAATCTTCCTCAACCCTTAGACCTAATTAGAGTAGCCTTTCATACCTAACGAACACTATTCCCTGTGGAGAACGATCAATCCCCCGTACTTACCACTACACTATACTACATCGGTCAGGTACACTGCCTGGTGGGGTTGTAAGCCTCTTGAGATCCCTCGAGAGGTAAAACCTGTTGTAAGGTTACAAAACCACGCAATCAAGTTTTTGGCGCCGCTGCCGGGGAATAGTTATTGTTTAGGTTGAATTTTTATTTCTATTAGGTCTACTCACTAGATTCCTTTCTAGTGAGATTTTTTTTATTTTATTTTTCTAGGTTTTCTTTAGTCTATCTATTTTCTTCGTGTCTTTGTTCGTAACCATACCATCCGACATCATGGAAGATGGTAATATCCTTAACCCCCACAACCCACCACCACAACAACCACCACCACCTCCTAGAGCCCGTACTTTAGGAGAGTATTCCCGTCCTAGCCACCATGGCTATCGAAACACCATTGAGCTCACTCAAGGAGCCAATATCACACCCTTGCGATCCGACACCATCCGGTTGGTGCAAAGTGGATGCGCATTCCATGGACTTCGTTCTGAAGATCCTAATCAACATCTCAAGGACTTTCTTAAAATCGTTGATTCTATAGACCTTGATGTTGCCACTCGAGAGACGACCCGATTGCGTCTCTTCCAATTCTCTCTGCGGGACCAAGCTAGTCAGTGGCTAGAACGTCAACCCGCAGGATCCATTACCTCTTGGGATGATCTCACCACTCGTTTCCTTGCTCAGTTTTTCCCACCAGGAAGAACTACCAAGCTAAGGAATGATATCTTGATGTTCCAACAACGTCAAGGCGAAACTCTCTACGAGGCATGGACTCGATTCAAGGACTTACTCCAAAAAGTCCCTCACCATGGCATAGAACTTTGGCTCCAAGTCCAAATCTTCTATGACCATATCAATCTCTCCACGAGGCAAACCATTGACCAATCGGCCGGTGGCAAGCTACGTGATCTAAGTGCGGAACAATCATGGGCTCTCCTAGAGGATCTTGCTCTTTATGACAACGAAAGTTGGAGTGATCCCCGTGATTTGAATAAAACGGTCAAGGCAATATCTTTGCCTTCGAACAATTCAAGCACTTCTGACCGTAGGATCATAGAACTTGAAGACCAAGTCAAGTTTCTCATGAAATCCTACGAGGCTCCTAAACCTTCAAGCCAAGTAAACAAAATCACTTCCTCATGTGAATTATGTAGTGGTCCCCACGACACTCGTGATTGCATGGAACTCCCCGAACAAGCTTTTGTGGACTACGCATCCTCGCGTACCGACGGAGCGGGAGACAAGTGGTACACTTTCAAACCCGAGCCAAACCATTATGGTGATTCATACAACCCCTCATGGAAAAATCACCCGAACCTTAGGTGGAAACAAAACCAAAACTCTCAACAAACCAATTCTTCCAACCCACCTAATCGTTTCCAATCAAGCGGTTCCAACTCGAACCATACTTTCAACAACAATCCTTCCGGCAATGGTAGTACCAATAACTTTGAAGGATTGATGTCTCAATTTATGGCATCTCAAGAAGCTCGTTTAGCCAAGTTTGAAGCCGATTTCAAACAAAAACAAAGCGAGATGACCGATAAGATTGACACCTTGTTGAAAGCCCTCAATGACCGAGAAATGGGAGCACTCCCTAGCAACACGGTCAAGAACCCGAAACTAAATGTCAACGCTATTTCATCGGTTTCGTCCCCTAGTTCTTGTCCACAATATTATTCGGTCAATTCCATGAGCACGTGTTTCAAACAAACCCAAGTCGTTCCAAATGACCAAGAAGTTATGACATCCAAATTGGTCAACAACATAGTTGAAACACCTCCCACTCAAAACCTTGACGAAGAATTCAAGGAGCTCCACCTTGAAAGTCCGGTTGTTGATGTGTTGGATGAGAAGAAGCTCAAATTAGGCGAAAAAGGGACCGCCTTCGTTCAAAACAAACTACCTAAGAAGTTAGATGATCCGGGCTTATTTGTTCTACCTTGCAAGGTCGGTAATTCGGAGGCTTATGACACATTAGCCGATCTTGGATCAAGCCTTAACCTACTTCCGTTACCTCTCTACACCTCTCTAAAACTTGGAAAACTTGAAGAAACCGAGGTGATAATAGGCTTAGCGGATGGAAGTGTTGCTTACCCGGTTGGAGTAGTTAAGGACGTGTTAGTACACATTGGAAAACTAACCATTTTAGCCGATTTCCACGTCCTTGATATGGTTAGCGACCCTACATGCCCCTTGTTGATAGGTAGAGGATTTTTGGCGACCGCTAGTGCTATGATTGATTGTAAGGAATCTAAGATAGCGGTAGGAGAAGGAGATACTTGGTCAATCTATGATGTTAAGAAACACGCCTATGATACTGGTGAGGAACCGACACCCCATTGGTTAGAATTAAATAGGAGACCATCTAGATATGGACCTTGGATTGATAGAGACTTCATAGGACCCCAACGCCCATTTTACCTAGAAGAGGACTTTGTTAACCGAACACATACGGTGGAGCAACTCTTGGCTAGGGACACCGAATTGGATCCATTTGAAGACCCTCTAGTTTTTAGAAAGATGATTGATTTCCTAGGAGTTTTGCCAATTAACCTAGGAATGAATAAGTGGATTTGTGAGGAAGATGATCATAAGTGGAATTGGGATAAACCACCCAAAGATGGAGACGGGTCATGGCATATCAAGATGACATTGTATGACCCGGATGGAGAGAAGTTTGAAAAGACATATCGTACTAAGCGAACCAATAGGAAACTTCAATCCAAGCTTAACCCTAAAGACGTCCTTGATGACGAGCTCACTTACATAGGGTAGCGTGACTTTGAGTCTAGCTACAAGACTCGTTAATAAAGAAAAGCGCTTCTTGGGAGGCAACCCAAGCTTTATTTGCTTTATTTGCTTTGAGTGTTTATTTATTTGTTTGTTTGTTTGATTTTATTTTCCGTATGTGTGTTTAATTTTTATTATTATTGATTCATGTTCAAAACTAAATTGTGAAAATGCTTTATTTTGTTTTTAACTTCGTCTTAACTACATATAAAGGTATTTTGCAAAAGATAAGTGTAAGGGAAATCTAAATCGGTTTATTAGAACACAAATTAACATGAATCGTAATAATAATAAATTAGCATACATATTAGTATTTGTTTGAGTCAAATGCTTGTATCGAGTCATAATGATGTTTTGCAGGATTTCCAGGAAGTAAGGTAAAGGTTTTTCCAGAAATTTTCCGGAAACTTAAAACGAAAATTTTTGTCAGGTCATTTCTGACGGCGTCAGGGGTTATAACCTGACGGCGTCAGATTTAATTTCCAGAAATTTTTGAAAGTTTTGTTTTCATAAAAAGTTTTTATTAAATCTCCAACTTATAATCTCCAGGAATCTGCAAAATTATCAGTCCACAAGCATTATATCCTTATATATAGATTTTATCCCGCCGATGTTATGCAGGTTTTCGTGTTTGTTTTCTCAGGTTAACAGGTTATTTTGGACAAGGAAATGTTTATGGAATCAAGCTTATGGCGATGCATTAGTCATGGAGCTTCAACATTCTCCTTGGAAGAAGATTTAACCGTGTGATTTCACTATCCAACGAGCGAATCAGGGGAGTATTTGATTTCATTCTTTTACTTTATACTTTTACATCTTGTTATTTGAACATTGGGTACAATGTTCATCTTAAGTGTAAGGGGAGGGTAAAAGTACGATTTTAGAGAATACAATTGCACTTGATTTTTGTTTGTTTAATAATAGATGTGTAATAAAACTGAGAGAAATACTTGATTAGGGTAATTTTAGTGCCAAATTTAAAATTTTTTACAACATATAGGAGTGAAACTTTGATCTTAATGAGCGTCTCACGGATAGGAGTTATATGACTAGCACAAAAACCGTACCACTAAAAAATCTTTCCACCCCCAAATATGTGAGGTTCGCCCCTAGAATTGGTAGGAAAATCATTTATGCTATGATGTGTGTACCGGTAGCACTTAGATTCTAGAACTTGCGTTAGGACCATTCCAAGGCCACAAGTGAGACTACATTCGTGTAGTTAGATTTACTACATGATAAGAGGCATTAGGATTAACCCATTGTTTTACACCTGTGTTTTTGTTATAATTACGTTGGCTACATTGGTCAAGTAATTCTCCCACACCCTTTGCGTTGTACTCATTTTTAGTACACGATACCCCTAGTACACCCCTCAGAGCCTATCTTTTCGTTTCGACCTTTAAGCATCTTACTTAAAGGAAGAATTTGTTACACCCCACTAAAATGTACACCCAAATCGCCTTAGCCTACCTTGTATGCACTCATCTTTAGTGCATTATTGTTACAACATTTGTTTAAACCCAAGTTAATGATCTAGTTGATTACATGGTTGCTAAGTCGAGTCATATCCTTGTACATATTGTTTTGGGACGATTGGGACTCATGGGTAAAGTACTAGTGTAATGGAGTAATGGGGAAGATCATCATTTATTACCCCCATATGTGCTAAATATTTTAAAAGTACTCCAAGTGTTTCAATTATCTTAATTCGAGTCATTAGATTAGTATTTGTAAAGTTATGTAAAAATTCAAGTGTAAGGGGGATGCAATGCTCCTATGATGTATTATTTTGGATGGTAGGGCAAGAGTGTATGCAAAAAAAAAAAAAAAAAAAAAAAAAAAAAAAAAAAATCAAGAAAAACACAAAAAAATGAGAAAATGAAAAATAGAAAAAACATACGGACTACCATCCCGTTTCATTTTATGTTTGCTTTATATTTTTGTTATTTTGTTATTTCGTTTTTAGCTTAAGATCGAGTCGAGTCTTGGCTTAGCAACATTGTATAGTACATGTAATTGATCAAGATCTTTAACTAGCCACCAGTAAAATATCCCGTATCCAACAAAACCGTGTTTTCCTTTTCCCTACACCTAACGTTATAACCCATTTAAAAGCCCTCTTTGATAGTTTATCTTAGGTGCTTACGCCTAGTGGAGGAGGTTTTCGATCCTTTCCCAAGCCTATGGTAATCTATTTGCTATGACAGGTAGTGAGAGATATTTTCCGTTTTCATTTATGAGATTTATTTTGATGACACTTGAGAGATGTGAGTATCTAAACACTACTTGTGAGGTGCTAGTATGTAATCTCCGTGCTTATTATGATTGAAGTGGAACGATTATTTTGTTGTAATTACTTTTATGTTTGCATTAAATGACCCCTAACTTGTATTTTGATTAGAATAAAAGCGCATTTGCTTGAGGACAAGCAAATCTCAAGTGTAAGGGTATTTGATGAGGCGAAAAGTGTACCGCTTTTAAGGGGTCATTTAAGCCCTAAATCGTATTTATTTGATCAAATATTGCCCTAAATCGTTCCTTTTGTCATTTTAGGTACTTTTGAGGAGAAATCTGGAAAAGGAGGCATTTTGGACGTTTTTGGAGCATTAAAGTGAAGAAAACGGCAAAGTCTCAAAAATCGGCTAAAAGTTACTCTTGACGGCGTCACAATTAACATGGGACGGCGTCATGCCTTGGCAAGAAAAGTTGGATGTGAAATTTACTCATGACGGGCCAGTGAGTTAGCATGAGAATTCTGACGGCGTCACGCTTTAACTAAATCAAGGGCGTCACGGCTTAAATCATAAGGGGACGGCGTCACGTTCATGATCCGACGGCGTCAAGCCTTGATAGGCCAGAATGGATTTTTGAAAAGCTAAAGAGGGACGGCGTCAAGAAGGTCACCCGGGAACCCTAAAAGCGGCGAGGTGACGGCGTCACAATGCATAAGGTGACGCCGTCAGATCCAAAAATCTATATATAGTTTTCTAATCTTTTGTCATAAAGGAGAGCTTAGTGTGTGGAATTTTGGGATAAAACCCTAAGACGATTTTAGCTACTTTTTCAGGGCTTCTTGCCTTGAGATCTTCCATGTTTCATTGAAATATAAGTTATCAATTAATCATTCAATATGTCTATGTGTTGTTTGATTCTATCTTATGCTTGTCTTTTGTTTAACATGTTAGGCTAATTTTATCTTGTGTTTGCTTAGATCTAATGAAACCTAGCTATTGATTATTGGTTGTTAGTGTGTTGTTAGTTGTATTGGATGATTGTTTATCTATGTTAGGCTTAAGAAAACTGGCTAACTTCCTATTCGGTAACTTGCTTGAACGTCTTAAGAAACATGAACCAAACGCGTACTAAAGGTTTTTATGGTTGTATTTAATGCACAAGCGAATTCTAGTGATCCCATGTTAGGAGCTTCCTAGCCGGCTCGACATAGGAGTGAAGTAGGAGCTTGTAGAGTTGGGGAAGTAAGTACGCCACCCCACGAATGGTATTAAGGAATACACCCGTCATCCACGCGACTAATACACACTAATTAACCGGTAAAAGATAGTTAGGGAGTAAGGAAATCTAAGTAAACACATTTCTCTACACATAAGTTTCTCACCACATTTCATTTTTGTTATTTTATTTTATTTGCATTCGTAGTAAATTTTGGGTTAGTTGACTAGCAACTAATTCCGCCCACTCCTTCAAAACCGAGATTTTACTTGCTTTCATAAAAACTATAAAAACATAAAAAAGAATCTTCCTCAACCCTTAGACCTAATTAGAGTAGCCTTTCATACCTAACGAACACTATTCCCTGTGGAGAACGATCAATCCCCCGTACTTACCACTACACTATACTACATCGGTCAGGTACACTGCCTGGTGGGGTTGTAAGCCTCTTGAGATCCCTCGAGAGGTAAAACCTGTTGTAAGGTTACAAAACCACGCAATCAAATATCTTAAAGGATTCCGATCTTTACCATAGGATCTTAAAATCTACTCCGAATCGATCTTACTTTTCTTGAACCTTAAACTAAAAAACTACAAATTTATGATTTATGTTTTTATATAATTTAAAAATAACATGTAATTCTTTTTAAACATTTCATATTCATAATTTAGGACAATATTTTCATGAAATATTCATATAATTTCATGTTTATAATATATAATAATTTGTCGATTTAAATAATATTACAAAGATTATTAAAAAATAGCATTATAGTAGGATCTTAGGATCCCGATCCGATCTTACGATCACGATCTTGCAAAGACAAAAACGATCATAGCTAGGATTCCGATCTTGAAAACCTTGGCATTATGTCTTCTATTATGTAAGTTTAAGAAAAAATGAAAGTTGGAGCAAATTGTATTTGCTCTATTTTATGCACTGCTCCCATATGGTTTGGATTGTTACTTGCATTTAGGAGTTAGAATAGTAAATGATAAAGAAGTTTAGAAAATATAAATTTTCATGTAAACTTTGATGGGCTCGAGGCAAGGTAACTTGTGGAGTGGGTAATTTACTCCGGCAAAATCTTTTGACAATTCGATGGCTTTATTTAAAAGTTGGGTATCGGGTTCATTTTTGCCCAAATTAATTAGAAACTCACATGATACTCAACTTTTAATGACATGCGTTTTTTTAGCGCTTCTTTTATGACAAGTAAGTTGAATTGTTTTCAAAAGTTAAGCATTAGACTCTAATTTACGTAGCATTTGAAGTTTGATAATAAGGAACAAGATTAAGTTGTTTGTATTTTGTACGTTAGTACATCTCTTTTGGTTGTGATTTATTAAGTGATGTTGGAGAAGAAGAGGGGTGGTGTTAAAAAATGCGGAAGAAGATATAAGGGTATGTAAGTCATTTCAAATGAGAAAAGACGATTTAATTAAGTATAATGACAAATGATATGAAACACAAATAATAACTACATTATTTCAATTGTAACAATAATCGTTTATTCTCATATGTAACCAGAAGAAACCATGTTTACATAGATGCACACGACTAAAACAAAAATTAAATCGACACACAAATAGAGTTGCCGCTATGTGTTGTTACCTTGCTATTACCATTAAACGACAAAGATAATCAAACATCCACTCACAAATTAATGCACTTGAAAATTGTCGAACATCATACACCGCTGCCGTTGGACGCGAGTATTCAGCTATATTACTACTATATATAATGGGTATATCTTATTTCTTGAAAATTTAAGAATCTTGAAAATTTAAAACTAATTAAGGAAACTTGTCATAATATAGGAAAATGTTTTAATGAGTTTCTATGTTTACATAAAACATTTCATTTAAAAATAAATAAAAGGTGAATACTTTTATTCATTTTGGTCGTCCCTTTTAATGTACACAATGTACAATTTCAATTACTTATCGGTTCGTTAACATTTTAAGTAAATTACAGAGTGGGATAAGGATTATGATTATGATCCATACGATGATGATGTGTGTGATGATCTAACGGAAGATAAATTGAAAGTCAAGTTTTATATTTCAGTTACATTTTGATTTTTTATGTTGTATAAATAAATGTTGTACGAAACGCCTAACCAAAAATCACAATCATAATTATGTGCCGCTATAAAATCTCGTTGCTATGCACAGGTACACATAAAGAGTGTATATTTTGGTTAAAATATCTTTGATTTACTACATATAAAGAGTGTATTATTTTGCTTAAAACTACTAAAATTAAAAAAATATAATTACTAATATACCTTCAATCTCAATTAGTATTGTGTATTTATATGTTGCACAACTATAATTAACTATAATTATTTGTTGCTAGAGATTTCCGTCGCTATGCATGGGTATCACGTAGAACTACAAAGGTATTAGTAAAGCCAGTCAAAGAGTTCGGTCAAGAAGGAGTCTACACCTCAAATGTCGTCTACCAAGAAGTTTTACGCGACGAGTAACGTGCATTGTTAGTTAGTATCTCATAATTGATGTAGTGTTTTCTTTTTCAGTCTCACTAAATATTTTTATATGTCGTTTGATACATGTTAAGAATTTTTGCTAGAGTTGAATTATCACATGTTACAACTGTTTGCGATTACATTTTGATTTTTTCACGTTCTATTTTGAACGTTATACGAAACACTTACCACAATATCACATATCGTTAATTGTCTGCCGCTAGGAACCGCTGCCGCTAGGCGCGGGTACTCGCCTAGTTTAATCAAAAACCTCATGTACATTTGAACACATGTTTAGCAATACCGAATTTTTTTTTGAAAGGTAATTATATAGATGTGTCCTAGAACTTTATTGTTTAGAAAACTAAATTTTCAAAATTAAAAACATGTAATATGAAGATGATATTTTAAAACTTATATTATACAAATTTTAACTTAGATATTTTGTATACATGCCACATTACACAATAATTGAAAAAGTTCTAATCACGCGTTCTAAAAATGCAAGACAGCAAGAATAAGTAAAATAAATTATACTAAGATCAAGTTTAAACTATTTTCATACAAATATAAAGTTTAAAACATATATTATATATTATCGCACATATAAAAATATACAAAGATAAAATAAAAAAAGTGCATAACAATTAACTATGACAATTGTATACACAATATTTGATTTTATTTTAAAATAAAAACACTATATAATATTTAGATATGATAATAATGTTGATTTAATTCTTATAAAAATAATGTATGATTGTCATGTTGATAATTCATACATTCTATAATTAATCACATTTTAAATATTATTAATCACATTTTAAATATTCATAATAGGTAAGTGTACAAATTGAAAGTTGAAATCATTTAAAAATTATTACACCTTTTACATGGTTTTACATAAATAATGAATGTTTTAAGTATCCAATAAATTATATATTTATATTCATAATTTCGTATTAATCGTGACGAAATGACGCGCATAACGAATATAATTTTGTATATTAAAAATATGAATCATCATGTTTTCTGTACATGTGTTATGTTGATTTTTATTATATTTTAAATATGTTTTCTGTACATGTGTTATGTTGATTTTTATTATATTTTAAATATAAATATCATTGAAAGTTTAATAGTTAAAATGTGTGAAATATTTATAAATTTAAATAAAATTTATTTTTCAGATTATATCCACATTTAATATATCTATTATTTTTTACTTTGGCATGCCATGTCATGCATTTTGGTTACGTCACATTTGACGTCATCATTTAAAAATCTTCAATACTTTAGATTGGTATTAGTGTTAAAAAACAATAGCTCAAATAAAACCCATAAGGTTATTGTTAGCAAATCTCAAAATAATTAATACTCACAAATCGCGATTTGGTATTATTCTAATAAAACTTTTCATTTAACTTTAAATAAATATGAATACCCAAACTTTATCTACACTGTAAAACCCGAAAATCTAAAACATGCAAAAATTACCAAATTACCCCTGAAACTTTAAAAATTAATTAAAGCTTAATTAAAGTACCGAATCAATCCCGAACTTCTGGAAATGGACAAGTTATGCTACCAAATAATTTTGGCAACTCCGATTAATATTTTTTACAAGTCACAAAATGACCAAAATACCCTCTATGAACCGAATAAATATTGTATATATTATTATGTTTATTAATTAAACTTTATAAATAAAATTTACACTTTTAAATGCAAAATTAAGTAAGGAAATTATTCAATATTAATGGGCCATTATGTTCACATGTTTTTCCAGCCTTTCCCCCCCCCCCCCCCCCCAAATCTCGGCATCCTTCCATTTTATAGCTAACAAACCTTTTTTTACCTAATTTAAGTTATACCGAAAATCATAAAACACACACAAAAATACTTTCAATCACCATCCGATTTTCTCAAGGCTTTAGATCAATTTTCCTGTGTTCTTAAACATTCCAAGAAGCCTAGAAGAATATCCTTTCGAATTATAGTGGCCGGATTTAAGAGGTGTCGAATTTTCTTGTTCTAAATCACGCGTAAGGTAACAATTCCATTTTAATTCATTCGATCATCCAAAAATTCGTTTATCATTTTTATTATGTTCTTCATATGGTACATGACCTGGGAAAAATGTCTACAAGGTTTGTGGATCGCTCATTTGGTCGTGGGAATTTGTTGGTGTCGAAAATCTTGTACCGAGCCTCATAAAATCACAGCGTGTGATTCCTTTGATCTATATTTTTTCTGGTATTTTTCTAAGCCTCTACTGATCTCATATAACATGTATAAAATAAGAAAATCAGTCCATGCATCATATTTGGATCGTATGCTAATTATTGTACTCGAAACCCTAAAATCGAAATAAATCTCCAAAACATCTATGCGATTTTTCTGGATCTGTTTTATATTTTTCGTAGCCTCTATATACTTCATATAACATGGGAAAAATAGCCATTCGAATTTTTTGAGCCGAATTCATGATTTTTGGATTTAATTGTGTAATCGGGTTTTGAAGAAAAAAAGGGATTCGTGGACCAAAAATACAAACCGATCGAACTAGGGTTTTTCATGGATGAAATCTAGAAATAAATGATGTACTATGATGATATAATGATTGTATAATGATTGGGATTTTTAGGGTTTGGTTTTGATGAAATATTTTGTGTACCGATTTGAAAATAAAAACATAAGGGGGTGTTTTGTAATTATTAAAACTTGTGGGATATTTTTGTAATATTTTATAGACCTGGGAGAATATGTAAAAATTATAACATGAGGGTCTTATTTGTAATTTGGCGAGATATGGATTTAAATGGTAGATTAAGTGGCGAATTGAAAATAATTATAATAGAGGGACTAAATATGTAATTTCTGGAAAGTTAGGGTCGAATTGAGTAATAAATTATATTCAGGGGGTTATGTGTAATTTTGGTAATTTAATGGCTTAATATGTAATTATTAATAATTAAAGGTTGAAATGGTAAATTAAAGGGCTTAATATGTAACTTTGATAACTTGAGGGACTTGATGTGTAAATTTTAAATACTTAAGGGTGTGTTCGTATAATATGTTAAAATCAGTGTATATTGTGTAAAATTGGAAAACTAAGGGTTTGATGAGTAATTATAAAAGTTATAAAGTTTAAAATGTAACTTATGTAAGTACAAGGGTATAAAATGTAAAGTATGAAAACTAAAGGACTAAAGGTGTAATTCTGGATAACTTGAGAGTTAGAATGAGTTAATGGTGATATTTTCATTTTAAACCTTGAACTTTGGCAAATTTACATTTATAACCCTGAACTATGAAACTTGTCATAATTAACCCTGAACTTGTGTAACTTGTTAAAATGAATATTACTTCCATAATAAGCCTACATTAATGACTTAACTTGAATTATATCACTTGAATCTTACTAATTATGGAAACCTGCTAAAAATAGAAAGTTACTAAAAATAGAAGTTACTTATAATGGGAAGATAACTGAACCCCTTTCGTATTTCTGTCTTCTACTCCTTTAGGTTCAAGGAGGGAGTGATCTTGATCCCTGTCAGCTACTCTTGTGTTTGTGCTTGCTATTTGAATAAGGTACAGATATTCTGCTCTTCTTGTAAGGAGCCTTCGTCTCATTTCTGATTCCTGATTTATTGCTAAGTTTTTCCTTGTATTGTGAACCGTAGATTTGAACCTTTGCTTTAACCTTTGTCTTGAACCTTGTCATAAATCTGGACTTGAACCTTGATACACTTGATATGAACCTTTTGACTTGAGCCTTTACTTGAACTCTTGCCTTGAACCTTTGACTTGAACCCTGCTATGTTTTCTTCCGATACTTGACATGACTTGTTCACCCTGATAACCTGAATAATTAAGACCTTGGGTACTTGAAGGTTCATAGGATTTTAGAACTACTTTTTAGTTATATATGAAGAGGTTTTGAACATTTCCTTAAAAGACTTTTATTATGAAAACTGTTATAACGATCATTTTATTAAAACCATGTAAAGAGGATTTCTTTTAATAAACTATTATGAACCTTCTAGTATTTGACCTTCCTGATATTGACCTCCTGATAATGAACCCCTGCATCTATCTCCTGTCTTGAACCCTGATATGAACCCTGATATGATTCTTGACATTTGATACCTGAGACTTGACACCTGATACCCGAGACTTGATACTTGACCTTGACCCACAGTTTGAGACTACGAGCCATCCACTAGGCATGAGGGTTTCATGTCCATGTCTGTGATGCACCACCGGCATGACTAGTGTGTAGCCCTAGTGATTTGGTTACACCGTCCCCGACCTGATTTGATTTGTTATGTAGAGGAAGACCCTGTGGCCTGCGGGGGCGCATGGATGCATCCTAGACATGTCCTGATTTGTTATATTTCCTGTTATATCCTGGTGACTGACGAGTGTGTGCGATACACGTCTTTCACAACCCTGGGAGAACGCGTCTCCAACCCCTGGAGGTATCCCCTCACCCTGTTCCTGGTATGCTGAGGTCACCCCTCCATACACCCTGATATATGATTTGATTTGATGTGATATGTTTGGGCTCGTAGAGGATTTCTGTTTACCTGAAACCTTGTAACCTTATGACCTGACAACTTGACCTGACATTGGACCCGACTTGACTTGACTTGGGATTTTGGTGGGTTCTGGTTTCATTTACTTTCACCATTGTAACCATTCTAAATTCCTGGTATGTCTGCATAACTCTTTTGTATTCCTTCCTGACTCTTGTTACACCTGGTATTATTTCTTTTACCTTATTATTCCGTTACTACTGCTTTGTTTCCGTTATATCTGTTCACTGAGCTCTCGTAGCTCAGTCGCATTTCTTTTCCTGCGGCAGGTACATTTAAGCTAGGAGCTGGGTTTTAGCTTGGGATGAGAGCAACTTGTGTGAAGTTTAGACCTTGTCATTCTAGTGTGACCATTTGGATATTATTTCTGTTATGCCATTGTTTGGGCAATTTGGATTCTGTTTTGTACTTCGTTATTTCTGTCTTGCACTTGATATAAGTCGTGTTGACTTATTTTCCTTTGAATTTTAATGTTAAGGCTTCCGCTATTTTATTTCTTGAATGCTTGTATCTGATATGAAATCATGTATTTGTGACACCTTTGCCCTTGTCGGGTTGGGGTGTTACATACACACTATCTCTATGATATATAAAGGAAATATGTTTTTCTTAAAACTTAAAAAAAAGAAAAAGATATGTGACGTTCAACCGTGAACTACCTGTTTAAAACTTAAATTTCAATATTTTGTTTACTTTTTCACATAAAATTCCAAACAATGTTGCCCTAATGAAATAGTTGTCTTAATAATGTTTTCATCGTAAATTTTAAAAATATGCATGACAATCTTTTTGTTAGTAAAGTTTCAAAATAATAATAATAATAATAATAATAATAATAATAATAATAATAATAATAATAATAATAATAATAATAAAATACTCTTTTTTTTTAAAAAAATTAATCTCAACATTAATAATTTCTAAATTTTCATCCACAAACTCTACTATGGGTATGTTTGGAACAAGTAATTGTTCCTGGAACAAGAGATTAAATGAATGTGACAACCGGTAATTTTTGAGAAATAATTTAATACCGCATTATGCTAAAAATGAATAATTAAGACCTAAGGACCATTTTTGAAATATATGGGAATTTATTTGGAAATGTTATTATGTGATACGAGAATTTTTCTCGTAAGACGTGAGATATAGCACAACGCGTACCGGCACGAGTTTAGACCTAATAATACGATAATTAAATGATTAACGACGTTTTGAACAAAGATAGGCGTATAAATAGTCATTTTTAATGTAAAGATGATTCGAAAATTAATGGCTAATGTTAGAAAGTCTAGCGGAAATTTTTACTAGCCTAAACGAGCCCGAGAGTCATTGTACTAAAAGATTAGCAAAACTATAAGTATGGTCCCTGCGTTCGAATTATAACCGCACCCCCATACTTTCGCTTATTTATGTTTTTGGCCCAAGTGATTAATAAAACCCCTCCTACCCCATTTACCCAAACCTTAAACCTAATTTACCATCTCTCTCTCTCTCCCTCTTTTGTGCAGCCGCCGACACCAAACTGCCACCACCACCACCGCGTACCTCCGCCATTTCCACGACAAAACATCACCACAACCACCCTATAATCAACCTTGTGAGCTTGTATTTGAGGTGCAAGCGCGTTAAACCCACATCTCCACGCGCCGCCACCTCTACCGCCGTCTCTCTCTTGTTTTTCCTTTTCTTCGTAAGCGTGTGTGTAAGGTAAGAATGGTGGTAAGACACCGATTCACGTTCGGGTGTGAATCGGTGTGGATAAATCTAGGTTTAACGAGTTGGGTTTAATAAAAACGAGTGAGAAATATAAAAACGGTTAGGAGTTAATGGTATCAGCATCTTGTGTCACGTTTTTGGTCATTATTGGTGTTTGAGTTGCGTACCGATAGCATAAGCTCTCGTACGAGTATGGTGTGATCGTCACGAGCTTATTTTAAGCTTATTTTGTGGTCTACTAGCTTATTTGGTTATGTTTTTTGATGTGAATTTCGTTTGACCGAGACCCACGATTGGAGTCGTCTTGGTTTTTGGTTTTGAGTAGTTTGGATGAGAGGTGATATCCTGGCCTGTTTAGTTTGCTTAGTTTTTGCATTGGGACAAATGTGTAAAAGGGAATGAGTTTGGCTCGCTTACTCGTAGTGTTGGGATTGGACTTGTAGCTAACAAGGGTCGAAACCCTCGCGGATTGATAATATTGATTTGTGACCGATTGGTTTTGGTCATTTTGAGTCTTGGCGTTGAATGTTTACGTCTGGCTGTCTTGTCGCTCGACAATGGTTCGAGCACAGACCAAATGGTCTCAGCATGGTAAGTCTTGTGCGACTCACTTGTGTTTGAACTTTGATTTGTGAGTTAACCGAGCCGTAGGGTTAGTAGGCCGGTTAGCTCGAGTTATTGGTATCGCTTGGGATTGTTGAAATATTGGACATATAATTGTGATGTTTTGGCCGTAACGAGGTCTAGCCGAGACCTTGTGGTCTCGGGAGGACCTCGGTTTGCCTATACTTGGTATATTTGACTTTATTGGACTGTGTTGACTTTTGACCCGACTCTTGTGACCGAGGGCTTATTTGGTTTGAATTGGGTTCGGGATTATAAGTTTAGGCCCAAAGGAATTATTATTGGATTTTGACTCGAAAAGGAAAAATAACTCGTGACATATTTTGACTCGACATAAACTAAAAGAAAAGAATTAATAAAAACATTTATTAGAAGTAATAAGTAGCAAATTTAATTCGTTATTAAAGGTGTAAATGACAAAAAGGGAAATTTAAAGGGTGATTCTTAAATCTTGGAATAAAAACTGAAAAACACGAGGGTTATTGGACGTTTCGAGGCATGTTTATAGTAGGATACCATATTTGGATTGTTGAGTTATTTAGTTCGTTGATTGGTAGTCGGATTCCTGGGATTTTTGCAACACTAGACTTGAAATATATATTTTGACTTGATGTATTATTAGACTTTGGACATTCTGGACTATTGAACATGAAACGAATATAGTACATTAGACTCGTAATAAATTTAATGTATTCGATTCGAAACAGGTAACCAATAGAGACAATGTCTAATGGACAATGATATTTATAAATACTCGTTGTCTAAATTACTTTGGAAATAAATTGTTAATAAAGTCTTTTGACTTGGAAACGTTCGATGAGCGAACGAGTCATGGCGAAATTGTGTTTTAAACTATAAAACGAGTATGTTTTTATAACAAAATGGGATTATGGGAAATACCGACGAATACCAATCTCTTCATCTATGTGGTGTGTTGGTTATTTGATGTCTCTTTAGTTTCTCTCCGTCATCTCTTCTCGACTTGAGTCCTCTTCAATTTTTTCGCGGCGATTCCGTTATTGTTTTCTCTTTGGCGTGTGTACTCTTGAGCCCGTGTCGTCCTACCGTTACACAAATGATGATACCAAACTCTGATAAAAGGGCTAAAACAAGATTATTTTTGGAAATAGAATTGGTTTATTTTTGGAAATGGAAATGAAAATAGTTAACTTTTGGAGACCCTTGCGCATTTGATTTCTTTTATGAAATATATTTTGAGACGAGTCTTTATAGTATTAGGTCGTGCATAGTCCGTTGTGCCGTGTTATCATAGTTGCCGTTGTGCTATACTACCCTTGAATTGTTGTGCTGTGCTACTGTTGGTTTATTGTGCTGTTCTACCCTCTGATATTGTTGTGATATTGCATTACTGGACCGAGGTGAGTTTCATAGCCCCACTTTTACTCATAAACAGTTTATTGAATTCTTAGGGTGAGAAAACATGCAAGACCATTTAGACTGGACCAATTATTATTTTGTGATTTTGCTATGATTGCTATGTTAGCCGGCTAAGGTTATTTGCTGTATGAGCTACATCGGTGCGGGATTATTGTTATATGAGCTGCATCTGTGCGGGATTATTATTGTATGAGCTACATCTGTGCGGGTTATAACTATATGGTGCACCTATAGGGGATTATTGTTATGGTGTGACACACTTTTGCGTGAGGATGATACATTGGTTATGTGACTTAGTCCAGTATAGCAAACTGATATGTGATTTGGTCCATTGTAATACCTTGTGATTAAACCTATGAACTCACCAGCGTTAGCTGAACTTTTAGCATGTTTTCTCAGGAAATTGATGTATCTGCTGTTAGTTGTTTACGTGTTGGAGGCTTGGCAAGCAGCATGGTTTATGGATCAATACAGACTCTGATAATCTTGTTGGGACCTACTATTATGTTTACTTTTGGGCTTACTTCCGTACTTTTAAAGTGATGTAAAACTTAAATGTTGGATTTGAAATGTTTTATTTAAAACGGATGATGTATTTCCGTTTTTTTATGCTTGTGTTGTGTACCAATCCTGTAGCACACCAATGCTAGTTTTGTCTTCCGCTGAATCAGATTTTGGGGGTGTTAAAATGAAGATTATTATTATAAGTTACATGAAATAATAATTAATTTTGAGAGATTATAAAATATCATCTTTTTAAAATCTATTATAAGTTACATGAAATAATATTTAATTTTGAGAGATTATAATATTTAATAATATTTTTATCAAATTTATATATATATATATTTTTTTGGTAAAGATATTTTTGGATTTCGAGTATGGTTATATGTATCCAAAGATCTTCATAGACGCATTTCCCTAACATAATGTTCATCTCTCCATTATTATCCTCTATCAGTTAATTTGATAATAACATAGACATCATCTCCTCCATCAGTTTTATCTACATAACTCTTTAAAACCACCTTAAACCACTACAATATCAAAAAATTTAACTTAAAAAAAAAAAAAAAAAAAAAAGAAAAAAGAACAAAAAAACTGAGAACACATTCAAACAAACAATATGATCCATAATTCAAACAAGCCATAATTCAAACGATATCATCAACAGGACAACCACCATAATAATACCACATCGTACCAAGGTCTTTGCAAAACTGTTCCAAAATAATACCACATCGTACCAAGGTCTTTGCAAAACTGTTCCAACGATGAGGTTGTGTTGCTATTAATACACTGAAAGTGATATGGTTCTTAATATATATTAATAGGTTTAGTTGTTTTGATTTTGAACTAGATTTAACAATCTATTTAACAATGAGTGACCATGTTCCAGTGACTTTCTACTGCATATGTTAGGCAACAACACCTTTACAGATGTGTAGTGCTTTAGCAAAGTTCAGTAAATGACATCAAATATATCAAAAACAAAGGGGCAAATAGTTATGAAATATATGTCCTAGTTACTTACTAAATAAGTGATACTTGATGTATCGATAGCAAACATATCCAAAACATCAGCCTAAGAAATTACTTTTTAAAACTACCTTGAGTATGGGTCAAAGCTAGTTACTATCTGGGATACACTGAAACTGATAAGTATATTCATTAGTTTGTTGTTTATATGTTTATTGATGTGAAGTTGAAATTAACAACAATGATGGGTGCAAAGAAATTGAGTTGCTGGAATCTTAATCGGTGAAAGAGGTGGTGGTGGATGTGCTGCGATGGATGGCCGGAATTTGGAAATTAGAATTTTGGAACTAAAAAATAAATGTAAATTTAATAACAAAATCAAAATGGAAGAACACAAGGGTATTAAAGTCAATCATTTGAAAAATTAGCGATATTGTTCAAAATTTGAAAGTATTTTAACGATTATGGTAATTGATAAAGTTAGTTACGCATTTCGGTAGTTTTCAACAAATATGTTACGTCTCTTTAGATTTCACCAAAATTCTATCTGATAAACAAAGATTATTTTTTAAAAGGATTTGGTCGAAGAATTAGCAATGTACTTTTCCAAATGTACCGATCTAGTACGTGAATTTTTTTTTTAAGTTGTAGAAATGTAATGAATTTTAATAAGTGTTCTAATTTGTTACGTGATGGTGACATGTCATACCTGAAAGCCTGACACGTAGCACCATTTATAACGTGACAAAAAGCACTCTAGCTCAAAAAGCACTCTAGCTAATTACTTAAATGATTAAACTATAATTGATTGAAAACACTAATCATAATTATATATGAGTACATGTTAAAGTATTTATAGCTATGCCAGTTTGCATACTACTTTACATTGTTAGTTTATGGACACATTAGTAGTCGTATGTCAGATTTCGAACTCGAAAATATGGGATTGCACACATTGCGTATAAGATTCGATTAAAAATAATTAATAAATAATAGTTATGTTTTAATTATTAAATCACGAAAAACACTTAACGGTTTTAACTAACGGTTGTTAAATGTTAAACACAAGGACTAGAGTGTAATTAGATAAGGAGAAGGATCTAGAATCCCTCTCCTTATCCCTAGATCGGCCGAACCCACTCCCAAGAGGAGGTGGATTGATTTCTTGGTCCCTAAGTTAACCAAACTATAAATACAATCCCTTGTATTCATTGTATGGTAACTCTTGGAAAACCTAACCAAGCCTTTCTTCTCTTCTGTCTCCCTCTTGTCCCTTGTCGACTAATTACATAACCCTCAAAGGGTTTTGGGTCGATTCGAGGATAACCAAAGTGTTTGGTTTGCTTTCGTGATACTTGAACTAGCATTCTAATTGAATCGCTGACAATACGTGTGTACAAAGATCATAGTAATAATCCCACTTGGATTATTGTGTTAACCCTAATCGACTAACGTGTAGTCGATTTCTTTAAACCCTAAACTTGGGTTTTGTGATTTGATTTGATCCTTGATCCGCGTGGTTGTTTGCAAGGTACGTTTACTATTTAATTTATAAGATTAATTAATTATGCATATTTGATCTAAGTCTTCGATGACGTCCATAGTCTACACCCGGGTCACGAACCCGATTAGTAAACAATACTAATAATTAAGCCCACCACGTATGGACCGCAACTGGACTACCAGTTATGTGGCTTGGGCCGACAAGGCCCAAGCCCAAAGTTATTTCCGGATAGGATATCGAGTATCTCCTAAATAAAGGGGATATATACTAAATATCCGATGTCGGCTAACACGCCGAGGAGTAGGGAACACGAAACCTACTAGGATTTCATGCATATATAAAGGGCACCCAAGCCCTCGGTAAAGGTACGATCTACTGAAAACCCTAACTCTTCGCTAAAACCCTAAATTCGATTACTTACTCTCACGCCGGAGGATAATCGGGGGAAACAATCCCTCGATAAGCCTAACGGTGTTTGTTCTTTTTCTTAGTGCGCAGGTCCCATCAAGCATTAAGAGTTAATTGGTACGAGAATAGAAGTCCTTACAAGGAACGCCCAACTTTTGTATCAACAAGTGGCGCCATCCGTGGGACCCTACACTAAGAGTTTTACCAAGAACTAGAATGACGAAACACGGAAGTCACAAGAGTCCGCATGGGAAGAAAGCGCATGATGACTCACTAGGGAAGAAGCATCAAACCGATGCGCCCCCTAATCAGGCCTCTGGGACAACCAGCACGCCTAGAAGCTTAAGAGCGTATTCAGATCTGGTCTTTCCTACAGTGGAATCACTTACCAAAACTACCCCCGCTGTTACAACAAGTACTAGCGCGGTAGAACTGGAGCGCACTCCTCTTAACATGCCAGAGGTGAACTTCACTGAACCTCCTAATGCGCCTATCCGAAACAAGGATCCTGCCTTGGAAACAGACTCCATCGCGCTAGAGGGAGTCACTTCCGAATTGGCGCCAAGCGACTTTGTATCTCAAAACTACGAAGCCTTGATTGCGCTCATGCGAGAGGAGGCAAAGAAGAGGTCAAGCCAAAGTCTGCACGGCAGACTCAACTTCGACCCTGAGCACGAAGTATCCCCACCGCGCTACCAAAAGGAAAGACGCGAGAAGGATAGCCGCAAACAACCAGTGTTTGCCAGGATTGGAAGGAAGGTTGTGGACGATGAAGCAGCCGACCTTCAACATCTGGAAGAGCCTGAAGAAGGGGGGCGGCGCGCCAATGTCCACGCTAGGCTTGGCAGTCGCAGGATCCAAGATAGGCTTGGGCGACGATGCTCCCCAAGTGAAAGCCCCTCAAGCTCTGACTCTGAGGATAGTCGGCGCAAGCGCCGCAGAGGAGCAAGCTCAGACTCTGATGATAGTCGACGCAAGCGTCACAAAAGAGTTCGCTCATCTTCAAGAGATTCCTCGGACAGCGAGACTGGACACTGGAAATCAAGAGGAAAATACCGCGACCAGGAAGACGAAGACATGTCTCTTCCCTGGCGTCGCCAAAAGGTTGATGCGTTCACTAGGCGCATCAGCGATTTTTCGGAGAATAAGAAAAGGCGCATGCCTGCTAACGTCAAAACATATGATGGGACAGGTGATCCTGATGATCACCTAAAAATTTTCGAATCAGCAGCTACTATCGAAAATTGGCCACAACCTGTGTGGTGCCATATGTTCAACTCTACATTAGTAGGGAATGCGCGCAACTGGTTTAGCAAGCTTCCACGTAGAAGCATCGATGGGTTTGAGGAGTTGCGCAGGGCGTTTCGCTTAAACTTTACTCAAAGGAAGAAGTGCGCCAAAAACCCTGTCGAACTCGCTAGAGTTAAACAGCGACAAGGGGAACCCACAAGTGCGTTCATGGAACGCTTCAAGGACGAATGCATGAAAGTCAAGGCGTGTCCAGAGATACTAAAAATATCGGGTTTTATGAATGCGATCAATAACCCAGATTTGATAAAAAAAGTTAAACGATAAGGTTCCCTTAACTTTCGACGAACTCATGAAGCGCACGAGGTCTTTCGTCCAAGGAGAAGAAGCCGCTGCGGATAGCAAGAAAGGCTATTCTAACCATAGGCCACAAGAAGAGTCAAGGAGACAATCCAACGACCAGGGCGGCAATCGTAATAGGAGTTATCGCACTCAAGGCGGTGGAAGGGGAAACGACAAGTACACCCCATTAACAAAAACTCCAAAAGAAATATTCGCGACGGAAGGGGCTAACTTCCCGAAACCACCACCAATGCGCACCCCAGAGGATCGACGCACAGGGAATGGGTATTGCGAATATCATGGACAGAAAGGCCACACAACCAACGAGTGCGTCCAACTACGCCAATTGATTGACAAATTGGTAAAGGAAGGAAAGATGGACCACCTAGTAAAAAACATCAGAGAAGGGAAAGACAAACCAAAACCAGGGGCCAAGAAGGAGACATCAAAAGAAAAGGCAGATATCATCTACATGATACACCCATGGCAGCGCGCGACAAGACAGAAGGTCAGTCAACGGTTTTCTAAGGAAAACGAGGTTTCTTTCCCCTCCCTGACTGCGAACAACGCAGTGGTGGATCCACTTACCATTGAAATACATACGGGGGGTCACGACATCCGTCGCATGTATATAGATGGAGGTGCATCCGCTAATATTATATATGAACACTGTTTCAAGAAACTGCGACCTGAGATACAGAGTCAGTTGATCCCAGCCACAGCACCGCTCACTGGCTTCACAGGGGAGAAGATATGGCCCATGGGGCAATTGCGTCTATTTGTAGAAGTTGGTGACAAACCACACTCTACAGTCACCTGGATGGACTTCATGATAATCAGATCCCCCTCTCCATACAATGGCATCATCGGGAGACCTGGAATATCATCTATCCGCGCCGTGCCATCCACAGCGCACGGGATGCTAAAGTTCCCAGTGGAAGGAGGTATTGTCACTCTTTACAATACCACCATACCACCCAAAGAATGCAATGCAGTGACAAACGACGTAAGCGATGCTCCAGAACAGCGCGCAATCAAAGTCCCAAACCTAAAGGTCGCCATCCACCTTGATTACCCGGATCAACAAGTATCTATTGGCGGGTCTCTGTCTGACAAAGGCAAATCAGCTATATGCGCACTCTTGCAAAATAACTTAGATATTTTTGCATGGGAGCCAAAGCACATGACAGGAGTGCCACGTTCTATCACGGAACACAAGCTACAAATCCGACAAGGATATCTTCCAATACGACAGAAAAAGCGCGGACAAGCCCCAGACCGCGCAAAAGCCATCCTGGAAGAAGTACACAAATTAGTAAACGCA
This sequence comes from Artemisia tridentata subsp. tridentata, assembly GCA_021014915.2. Classification (NCBI taxonomy): domain Eukaryota; kingdom Viridiplantae; phylum Streptophyta; class Magnoliopsida; order Asterales; family Asteraceae; genus Artemisia; species Artemisia tridentata. The sequence continues at coordinate 264,174,759 of CP139509.1, forward strand.
GGCATCATGCGGGAAGTGTACTACCATGACTGGCTCTCTAACCCAGTAATGGTAAAGAAGAGCGATGGCAGTTGGAGAATGTGTGTAGACTTCACAGACCTCAATAAAGCATGTCCACAGGACTGTTACCCGCTACCGGAGATAGACTGGAAGATCGAATCTCTGTGTGGATATCCCTTCAAATGCTTCCTGGACGCATACAAGGGATACCACCAAATTCAAATGGCGAAGGAAGATGAAGAAAAAACGGCCTTCCACACAAGTCAAGGGGTCTATTGCTATACAAAGATGCCCTTTGGCCTAAAGAACGCAGGGGCAACATACCAACGATTGGTAGACACTGCGTTCGAGAAACAAGTAGGCCGCAACTTGGAAGTATACGTCGATGACCTCGTCATCAAAAGCCATACTGAGGAAGAACTAGTGCGCGACATGGAGGAAACGTTCAAAACACTGAGGAGAATCAACATGAAATTGAATCCCAAGAAGTGTACATTTGGCGCTACAGAAGGCATGTTTCTCGGGTATCTGATAGAACCCGATGGAATCAAGCCTTGCCCGGAAAAGACTCAAGCAGTCATTGACCTTCCCTCACCGCGCACACTAAAGGAGGTTCAGTCCCTAAATGGCAAACTAGCAGGACTGAACCGATTCTTATCTAAATCAGCGGACAAGTCACTTCCCTTATTCAAAACACTCAAGAAGTGTACAAAAAAGGGAGACTTCAGGTGGACCGCGGAAGCAGAAGAAGCCTTCCAACAGCTCAAACAACACATAGCAGCGCTCCCAAAGCTCGTCGCGCCCCGACCAGGGGAAGAGCTGATCATGTACCTATCTGCGACCCAGGGAGCAGTCAGCGCAGTGTTACTGACAGACAGGAACTCTGTCCAAACACCCATCTATTTTGTTAGTAAGGCGCTCAAAAAGACAGAGATTAACTACACTGCAATGGAGAAGTTGGTCCTAGCCTTAGTATTTGCAGCAAAAAGACTGCGCAGGTATTTCCAGGCGCACCCAGTAGCTGTTATCACAGACCAACCCATCAAACAAGTTATCTCGAAACCCGACGCATCGGGACGCCTACAAAAATGGAGCGTTCTACTGGGTGAGCATAACATATCATACAGACCGCGCACTGCAATTAAAGGGCAGATATTGGCCGACTTCATCATCGAGAAGCCAGATACTGATACTACACCTGCGACAAGCAAGGGGGAACCTCAAGAACCATGGATCCTATTCACTGATGGATCCTCATGCGTAGATGGATCAGGAGGTGGCCTTATTCTCACTAACCCAGAAGGAGCTGAATTCACATATGCTCTGCGCTTCGAATTCACAGCCACGAACAACGAGGCAGAATACGAAGCACTCCTGGCTGGGTTACGCATCGCAATTCAAATGGGGGCACGCAACTTAGAAGCGAACGTCGATTCACGGCTAGTTGCTAACCAAGTGTCAGGCGAGTATGTAGCAAAGGAGGAACACATGATCCAATACCTCGAAAAAACCAAATCTCTGATCCAGAATTTCGATAGGTTTACCATCAAGCAGGTTCCCAGGGGTGAAAACAGGAAAGCAGATGCGCTGAGCAAGATTGCATCCACCAGTTTCGCACATTTATCGAAACAAGTATTGGTGGAAACCTTGAAAAATAAGTCAATCGAAGAGATGGAAATATCCACAGTGATAGAAGAAGAAGGCCCTACGTGGATGACACCAATCATTGACTTCATTAGTAAGGGCATACTCCCCCAAGAACAGAAGGAAGCTAGAAGAGTCCGGCGCACAGCGCAGCGATTCGAGCTTAGAGATAACGTCTTATATAGACGCTCATTCCTACAACCATGGCTCAGGTGCGTTGGACCTCTCCAGGCAGACTATGTACTTCGAGAGATCCACGTAGGCTCATGCAGCATGCACTCAGGACCACGGTCCATTGTAGCGCGCGCACTAAGGTCTGGATACTATTGGCCAACTATGCACCGTGACGCGCGAAACTTGGTACGGAAGTGCAGTGATTGCCAAGTTCACAGACCCATTCCGCGCCGACCACAGCATGAGCTAACGCCTATTACATCGCCATGGCCATTCCACAAATGGGGTATCGACATCGCTGGACCTTTCCCTATTGCCGCAGGCGGATTGAAATTCCTTATTGTAGCAATAGACTACTTTACTAAGTGGATCGAAGCAAAGGCAGTAGCGACCATAACAGGTAACCAGATAAAACGATTCGTGTGGGACAACATAGTATGTCGCTTTGGATTACCTGGTGAAATTATCTCAGATAACGGAAAACAATTCCGTAACAACCTGTTCAAAGATTGGTGCGAACAGCTGAACATCACACAACACTTCGCGTCAGTAACTCATCCACAAACCAATGGTCTGGTTGAACGCGCAAATAGAAGCCTAGGCGAAGGAATCAAAGCTCGCCTAGACAGACACAAAGGAAGATGGGTAGAAGAACTTTCACATGTTCTCTGGGCGCATCGAACAACCATCAAGGTTAGCAACGGGGACACTCCCTTCTCTTTGGTCTATGGGACAGAAGCTGTAATACCAGCTGAAATCGGAATGCCAACCATCCGCACTGCGGAAGTTAATGTGGCAACCAATGATGATGAGCGGCGCATAGACTTAGATCTATTGGAAGAGCGACGTGAACGCGCAGCAATACGCGAAGAGAAAGCCAAGTCAAGAATGAAAGGATATTATGATGCCAAAGTACGCAGCACGTCATTCAGACCAGGTGACTTCGTATACCGCGAAAACGACTCAAGCCGCGCAGAAGACACTGGTAAGCTAGGACCAAAGTGGGAAGGACCTTACGAGGTCATAGAAGCACTTGGCAATGGAGCGTACAAGTTACGCGATAAGGACGGACATGAGCTACAGCGAACGTGGAACGTCCGCAACCTGAAGCGGTGCTACCTTTAAAGCAGGCTACGGCCCAACATGGACACTCACGCACTTTAGAAAGTGCCCCCAATAAAGATCCATGTAATTTTATTTTTTAAGTATTATCTAGATAAGCATTCTTTTTTAAAACTTGCAAGTATTAATAAAACGTTATGGTTTCTAGCTAACTCCATAACACATGTAACTCTATTGTTTGCATCTTTCATTATCGTGTTTCAATATTGTTATAATTTTGCCTACATGGCGTGCATGCACACACTAAGACCCACGATGGCAGAAAGGATGAGTAAACCTAATAAACAACTCGTTGAGTAAGAGGGTTGCAAACCCATCAACTTTGGATCACGAATCCTTGTTAAACACCTTGCGCTCAAGACGTTGGCGCAAGTTCCTTACGCAACCCACGATGGATGCGCACTAGGGCACACTGTGCGCGTTTAACAACTCAGGAAATCAAGACCCTTGATTCCTTATAGAAAAAAAAAACGACAAGTAAACTTACAAAATTACATAGACAACTATGGTTCTTTTTCTTCATTAAGTTGGAAAAAATTCAATACACGACTACGGTCCTTAAGAAATCTCATAATGATTCTTCTTTTCTAAGTACGCTTACACACCCAAAGATATCTTCACGCAAGGATACATAAATCATATAAGAACTACGAGTTCAAAAGCATAAGTATTTGAAGTGGTAAAAAACACTAAGTACAAAAGCAAGATTTCTATATACATGAACATGTTTCTACAAAAGACTTGCACAAAAAAGCTAAATGCTATATGTGCGCCTTAGCTGACTAGAGCCCCCACTCAAAGCTGCTTCCTTTGCATCCGCGAGCCTCTTCAACAACTCTGCATCATCAAGGGAAACAGTGGCCACGCAGACAGGCACACCATCGGATCTAGGCTGATGCGCAGCGCCTATGCCGCACAGAATGGCCTTTCCTTTCTCGCCTTTCTTTCGTGCGACCCTGGAAACATGCGCATTTAGCGATCTTTGCAAAGAAATCTCTTTCTCAATACGGAAAGGATTCAGAATGTCACGAGGCTGAGCAAAAATGGGTACCTTCAACTGCGCTACATCAGGCTTCAAGTAGAAGTCCACCTGCTGATCTGCATCATCCTGCAGATGCCTAGGAAGAGTGAGCCCCGCCATGATCACACTGATAGGCTGATCCTGATCACGCTCCAAAAGAGCGATATGCGGAAGCTCAAGCTTTTTTAAATCTTCCATAGCAGCAACAAGCTCAGCTCGGGCATCCGCCTTGTACCCAGGGACCTCCGCAAGAGGCACGGTCAACAACTTGTCCTCAGCAAGTTTGTCCGCGGCCAAAGTCTTACCATGTGCAATAGCGCACTCCACGACCTTGCCAAAGGAGGTGGTGACCTCGGGATGCTCCAGCGTGCACATGGCGGCCAGGCGAAGACCATGACTGATCAACCACCTACGAAAAAACACAAGTGTTAATAAGAAAAAGGGTCTCAAATATACACAAGCTATAAAGAGATAAAAGCAGCATGTACCTGCGCTCAGCTACGGACTGAACCATGTGAGGGTATAGCTCCTCATCATATTCAATGCTGAGCTTGCGGAGCTTCTCTTCTTGCGTCTTCAGCGCAAGCTCCACTCGGCTACGGAACTCTTCAATATTGGCAAAGTGCTTGCTCCTATTCTGTTGCAAGTACTTCAGCGCCCATAAAGAATTTCGCTTCTGAAGATCCGCAGCAGCACGCTCCTTCTCCAGCTCAGCCATCACCAACATCTTCCCCTCCCCCAACCTTTGCGCAGACGCTTCTGCGCACTCCAGTTTAGCCTTGGAGCTCAGCTGCTCAGCTTTAGAGCTTGCTAATTCAGCCTGCACAGACGCTAATTGCGCCTGCAGTCTGGAAACCTCCTCAGACTTGTGCACCCTTACTTGCGCCAACAACTCTGACTGGCGCACAGTGATGGAGGCCAGCTCCTCCATCGAAGAGTCAAACGGACTTGACTCCCCTCCAATATCCCTCGGTGAACGCGCCCCGTCCAGAGCATGACTCACCTCAGGTGGCGCACTCCCATCTAGGACGCCAGCGTCCTCCACAGGCTGTTCACTGCACGAAAGATCAAGAGGCAAGGTTAGCGCACAGTCAAACATACACAAAATCCTAAGGGATTGCTAAAAAATACTTACATAGGGGGAGGAGTTGAGAACACGTCCCTCTTAGTCTCAGCCGTGGACGCACCTCCACCAGACTTCTCAGCATCCACACTGAGGACACGAAGGAACAAAGTTGGAACAAAATATAACTTGACAAAAGTTTATAACTAATAACTAAGGTACTTACTTCGTCTGCACCTCAGTAAAAGGCGAGCTTCCCCCAGCCTCAGTTCGCGGCCTCTTTGAAGGACCTTCACCATCACCACTAAGCGCTCTCTTGCGCGTCAGTGGGGAGCTCTCCTCCATCTCACTATCGGTCTCCTCTAAATGGATCACCATCTCGGGGGGAGGAGTCTGCGCAGTGTCAGGACCCTGCTGCACAGGAGGAGCCACCTCCTGTAATGGCTCAGCTACCACCACATCAGGGGAACCCTCAGACTCTGGGATAACCAAGTCCACGACGCGCCCCGCCGTTGCCTCCAGAATGGTCTGCTCACCATCCCCCAGAGGACGCACCCCCACTGCTACGGCACGCGGATTCTCCAAGTTAACAACCGCAAACAGATCCATCTCTGCGCAATAAAGTAGACAAAGAAAAGAAAGTTACATAAAGTATGGAAAACGAAGAAACGCTTACATTAATAACGACAGAAGGAGCACCCACCCGTGCCATCCGCATTCAAGAATGTGGGAACCTCTGTCTCATGCTCGAAGAAGTTGCGACTGATGCCCATATGCACCAGGAACGCTTCCGGATACGGTTTGATGGGAATACGGTTCTCATCAATGAGCGCCGCATGATCGACGTTATACCACGTCTCTGGGGGGCGCTCATCCTTGGGCAGAGTGGCACGGGTGTAAAATGGAAAGCGAGAAGGAAAGACGGCGGCGTCAATCCAGAAGAATTTCTCCCTCCAGTCCTTGAGTTTATCCACCTTCTTCACGTAGCATTGTAACTTGCCTACGCGCTTCGCGAAAGTAACCCACCCATTTGACCACGTCGCGTGATAGAACGCGCGGAATAATTGGAGGGTCGGGTGAATCGCTAACAAGCGACAGTTCACCTCAAAATTGGCGATCTTCCCAGCACCAATACAGTGCAATTGGGAGATGTGGAGCTCGTAATAATTGAGTATATCACTCAAGAGCACGGAAATGGGTACGCGCTGATTCGCCCACTCGAAAAAGCGCGTATATAGCCCCACCTTCCCATCAGGGAAATTAGCGATGGTGTCATTTGGACCTGGCACCTCTGGGTGCAGATCATAAGGGATAAAATAATCCGAGGTGAACTGATTCAGTTCATCCTCGGTTATGTCAGAAGTAAAATCCTGAAGTTGCGCTACCATTTTGTGATTCAGAATATGTGCGCACGCGCTATTACCTTTGAATTATCGTTCTCGAAAGCGGATTTGAAGATGTAAAAATGGTGGAATTGTGATTTTTTAACTGTGGACAACACAGTGAATGGAGGCGGAAGTTTATATAGTTTCCCCATCCACCACAGATGATTGACACGTGTATCCCACTATCTCACATCGTGTGGCTAGGATATATGACGATACAAGACAAGTGGGCAACCTCTCCACTTCCCAAGGTACCCAAATTGCACTTTTTTGGACTAGATACATAATACGTGTACATTTTTTTAGGCGGTATATTTTTGAAACCTTCCCGCGTACGCGTGGGGAATAATTTCGACACGACTTTAGTCTAGCATCCGCAGGTTTTACTCTGCGCACACTAGACTGGGGGGACATGATGACGTATAGTCTACACCCGGGTCACGAACCCGATTAGTAAACAATACTAATAATTAAGCCCACCACGTATGGACCGCAACTGGACTACCAGTTATGTGGCTTGGGCCGACAAGGCCCAAGCCCAAAGTTATTTCCGGATAGGATATCGAGTATCTCCTAAATAAAGGGGATATATACTAAATATCCGATGTCGGCTAACACGCCGAGGAGTAGGGAACACGAAACCTACTAGGGTTTCATGCATATATAAAGGGCACCCAAGCCCTCGGTAAAGGTACGATCTACTGAAAACCCTAACTCTTCGCTAAAACCCTAAATTCGATTACTTACTCTCACGCCGGAGGATAATCGGGGGAAACAATCCCTCGATAAGCCTAACGGTGTTTGTTCTTTTTCTTAGTGCGCAGGTCCCATCAAGCATTAAGAGTTAATTGGTACGAGAATAGAAGTCCTTACAAGGAACGCCCAACTTTTGTATCAACAAGATCTAAGTCTTCCATTGCGTGCTTTGTGATTTTATGCCTATATATATATGAATGTCATTATTATATAATTCCAACATACATATGATTTAGGTTTATCGAACCTGTCGAGTTTTCATTAGAAACTTTGGATTGTGTAAACGGGCTACACTGTGAGTCTGTGACTCGTTTGTTTTTAACTTATTGATCAGTAAATCATACATGTAGTTTTTGTATGTATACGACATATATGTCCAGCTCATACATCCCACCTCAAATAACTTTTGGGTTCGTTTGGTACGCTATCTGGAATCACTATGGTTTTGATTAAAGGGGTGTATGGGATTGGGGATATTAATTTTATTATTGTTGTTTGGTATAAAATTTTATGTATTTGTATCGGTATCACATTTGGTCCATTTAAATGCTCATGTAAGGATGAAGATACAAAGAAGGGGCCTCACTGGAATGAGCATCAAAAAGTCACCTCACCCATTACTATGGTTCTATGGGTGTGCTATCATTGTTTGATTGTTAGATATTGAAATCAGTATGAAAATCATTGTTTGATTTCCATTAGCGTATGCCAAACACACCCTTTCTTTCATTAACTTTAATTTTACCCGCTAATGTATGGAAAAAGGTTCTCTGTGTGATTGTAAAGATATTATTCAAACATTATTTATTTAGTGTTAATTGTGGTGAGCATTTTTGTTTAAATCAACAAACCTTTTTCGTTTTATTCTAATGTAATTCTATCAAAAGGAACAAAAGGAAATAATATAATATTACATCCTATAATCGATAAAATACTAACCAAAGGTTTTTCTTTTGAAAATAAAAGCATCTCTTAGAGCATTCCTAACGTTTAACGCACCCCTGCATTAAATTTTAACGTGGGTTCGTTAAACTCGCGTTAACCAATGGAAGCTGCGTGCGTTAACGCAGCGTTAAAGAGCTGCGTTAAGGGCTATATCTGTAAAAAAAAAAAAAAAAAAAAAAAAAAATAAAAAAAAAAAAAAAAAAAAAAATTTCAAAACACCCCCTCCCAATATATCAGTTGAATCAAACGGCTATATCCAAAAAAAAATAAAAAAAATAAATAAATAAAAAATAAAATTCAGAACCATTTTCACTCCCTTATAAATACCAAATTAACACAACATTTTTTTTACACTTCCACAAATCAATCTAATACATCATATACTTCCATCTTCAAACTTCAAAAAAAAAAAAAAAATGTCCGGATTTAACCCAAACGACGATGATAGTTTCATGAATCTCCTAAACACAGGGTGGAATAACCCAAACGCCGGGTCCTCTTCAAACCTGAACGCACCACCAATCCCTAACCCACTTGGCTTTTCGAGCCAAGAACTTTACTTACAGCATCAACGAATGCTATATTGGGTACAACAACAACAACAACAGAACCTAAACACCAATTTCTCTAATCTTCAATTCACACAACAATCACAACAATCTCAAACGGAAACCCATGATGTTCCCGAGACACCTACGTCTCCTCCAAAGCCATACAAACGGGGTGACAAACGAAAGGCAAAAAAAAAAACGAAAGAACCCGAACCATTGGAGGAGGATGAAAAAAATATCGACTTCATCAAAAGTTGGAACCAACACGAGGAAAAATTACTTGCCACATGTTATGTGGCCGCAACCGAGGATTCAGAAGTGGGTCGTTCACAAAGCAAGGATACATTTTGGCAACGGGTGAAAAATGAGTTTAACAGACTCAATTTTCAAAAGCGAAACAAGGATATGATTCAAGGAAAATGGAAAACGTTGAACCGTGATTGCACAAAGTTCAACGCCTGTTACAAACGTTCCCAACGCCAACAAAAAAGTGGGGAAAGTGACATGGATATCCTTAAACGCGCCAAACAAATGTATCTGGACGAGCACAGAACCGCTCCGTTTAACAACGAGGAGGCTTGGGAGGTTTTGCGGGCTCATATGAAATGGGACGCGCTGGAAGGGGTTGATTTAACCGGCGATGTCCCAAGCGAAACAAACGAGGCGTTGTTTGGTCGTGATGAACACCCACGTCCTATGGGAACAAAGCGTGCTTCAAAGAAAGCTAGATCCGAGAGCACGACAAGTACGGGGGGAGCGAGTACCGGAGGAACGAGCTCGTCTAGCCAATTCGGGGAGGCTATAACAAATGAGTATCGTTTGAAACGGGAAACCGCTCAAGCGGCGTATCGGGAGGCCCAAATAAAAGATGAGACGATAACAAGATTGGAGAAAATGAAATTTTTGATGATGGACACCACCGGGAAGGATCCAAACGTTGTTTGTTGGATCAATGACGAAAAATATCGAATCATCAAAAAATATAACCTCCAACCTCGTCATTAGATTTAGTATAATGTTTTTTTTATGTTGTAGTTTCGTTATTCTTATTTTTTATTTATTTTATTTTATTTTTATTTCGTTATTATTTTTATAAATTTCGTTGTAACTTTTTTTTTATTAACTATGTAATGTAATATGTTTTTAATGAATGTTATGTTTTTAATAAATGAAGTATTATCATAAGTTTAGGGGTTGAGTTTGAAAATATGTGAGTTAAAGTTGAGTTAAGGTGAGTTAAGGTGAGTTATGATTGTGGGTATTTTTTTGAGTTAAAGGTGAAAAGGTTAAAGCTGATGTGGCGCTGACGTGGCAGTATGTTAAACTTTAACTTTGTGTTACCATTGGAAGTGCTCTTATAAAAATCTTTTTAGCTTAGTAGTAACCAGTGTGGCGTAAGAGTATTGTGTATCATGGCTCAAGTCGTTTTGTCACATCACCGTCATTTCAGCATAAATTTTTTATTTTATTTTTAATTTTTTTAATCACACGACAAAATATTCCCTCACTCATGGCTTGAGCCGTTTTGAGACACAACATTTTATTTTCTTTTCCATTTTTTTTAAACAAACTAATTTTTCATTCATTAAAAAAAAAAATACAAATTACACTACGAAAATAAAAAAACATACAAAAAAACATATGAAAAAAGTTTAAAATACAATACGATAATTAATTGTCAAGTCTATATTTTCGACGGATTTCTTCTTTTTGCATGTTGATCATGTAGGCATCCTCATCCGACATATCCTTGGTGCTAGTGGCGAGAAACTTCATTTATTTCAACCGCATTATTGTCCAATCTTTCTCATTCGCCACCTCGTGCGCCGATGGGGCAGCTTCCCGTTTGAGTCAAAATTCATTTTATAAATTATCCCCAAATAGGGCGGGCTACTTCCCGTAGTGCTAGACGTGGTTTCTGATTTAGTTTTTTCCCAGGACGTGGTTTGCTGGGGGCATGTGGTCTCAGATAATCTCTGAATAGTTCAGTATGTCCGATCAATCGGAGCAACGGGGTCGGCCGCATCCCACTTGACGTGTTTTCAATATTCCCCACGCCCTGTCTTCAGCAAACACTTTTTCCCCTTTTGACTCGTCACAATACGCTTGCCTAACACGAATCAAAAGATCAACCTCATTTTCCCCACTTCTACTCAAATGTTTTAAATATTTGTAGATAGTGTTGAACTTTTGGCAATTAGTGTTCAAGGTTGCCCACTTATCCGTTAACATATCGTTGATACGTTTGTGTTGAGAACTTTTATTGAACTCATGAAGAACCTTGTACCAAAATGATTCGTCCTTTTGGTCATTTATGAGTTGGTTATCCTCGAAAATGCCAACATAACACTCGGCTAATAACGTTTCCTCATCAGACGTCCAACGATGGTGAGACCGTGTCGGTTCCTCAGTTGTGTAGGGTATCTCGATTGTGGTAGGGTTTGCGGGTCTTTTTCCTTTTCTTCGCGGGTTTCTTGTGGTGGTGGTGGTGGTGGTTGTGTTTGTTGTGATGGTTGGAATTGTGGTGGATTTTTTTGAAGATGTTGAAACTGTTGGTTAAGTAGTTGTTGTTGTTGAAATAGCTGTTGATGAAATAGTTGTTCGGGAGTGTATGTCGGTGTTAATACAAATAATGTCAAAAACATCATTTGCATTATTCGGTCTCTATACGTTTTGATAATCACAAAATATAAAAACACGATAAGTAAAACTACATTTGATAAGCTTTTAACCGAGGAAAATCGTTTCAACAACGTATCGACTACAACATCACTTTAGGTATGAACAAACACAATACCGACATTAGTAAAGTGATCAAATATTTTATTTTCTTAAAACTTCATATTTTTATGTGACAAAACATTTTTACAAAAGTATTTTTGTAATTTTATATAAATGTTTTATTAAAGAAAATAAATTTGAATTTCAAATCTACCAACAGCTAGTTTTCCCGCTCAAATCAGATAAGTTTTTCACCAAATAAACTTTCACCACATCAGGACAAAAATAAGAGCGTATGTCGGGACAGTCCCGTAAACATGGCGACGGTCTCTCATATATACGGGACCGTCCAACTTTAAGGGACCGTCCCCCGCTCCTCCTGGTGCCTATAAATACTGCACTATTTTTACCCTCTTTGCACAAAAACATTCTGGTCTTTCTTCCTCTCTTCTGTCATCACTATAACGTGTTGATATGTGTTTATAAGTGATCCCGTTACCCTGTATATCAAAGTGCAAGAGAAGAACGCTTGTATTCGTGAAGAAACGAAGAGTTAGAGTCATCACACACAAACGTAACTTGTGTTACGATTATGTTCTTCCCCCAAACTCTCTTATTTGTATATATTGTAAATTTGTGTATCCGACTTGTGTGTGAGTCGTGATTAGATGTGTTAGGATAAATACGGACAAAGTGTAAGTCCGTGAAGTGGTGTATCTAGATTAGGACTTCGTGTAAGTTGGTGTGTCAGTGTGTGAAGACTTGGACTTGGTGTGAGTCCTTGAAGTGAAGACTTAGACCGAGTGAAGGTCCATGAAGACTTGGATCGGGTGAAGATTTGAGTGGACGGGGTGATCATCCATGTGAAGATTTGGACGGGGTGATCGTCCGTGTGAAGACTTGGATTGTGTGTAAATCCAAGTGGACAAGAGTGCTTGTTCGTGTAGCCACGTGAACTTTGTGTAGATTGGTTCTAGCTAGGATTAGGACCTGACATTCTGCTTAGTGTCGTTAAACTTGGTGTTAGCTTTGGTGTACGGTTTGCTCCGCCAGAAGGGAGTGTGTTGACATAGTGATTGTGAACTCTCGAGTGTGGTACTTGGGGAGTGGAGTAGGGCGAAGAGTGAGCTTCGTGCCGAACTACTATAAATCTCTGCTTCCCGGTTTGGTTGTGTTCTTCCTTTATCTCCTACCTTTACTTTACTTACTTTACTCGTTATTATTATGTTCATAGATATCACAAAATTATTGAATCTAACGGTTTTACAAAAAGAACATAAAAGAACTAAAAGTTTTTAAAACGTAATTCTAAACGGTGAAACTATTCAACCCCCCCTTCTAGTTTCTACAATTGGTATCAGAACGGGTCACTCAAGAGCTTTAAAGTATACTGTACTTTAAAACTTGAATCAATCTATTGAGTCTGAAAGATATCTAGAAGGTCGTTCTTTGAAAGAACCACCATTTTTCGAAAACAATAATTTTATTGAATGAAAAAATAGATTTGAAAGTTATGTGAAATCAATAGATCAAGATCTTTGGCATGTCATTTCAATTGGTGATTTTCAACCAACGGAAATAAATTTTGAAAATCAAAGTGATTATTTCAAAAGAAAGTTTTGTAAAAATATTGAATCCAAAATAATGATTTGTAAAGCTTTGCCGAGAGTTGAATATGAAAGAATATTTTTATGTCAAACGGAAAATGACATTTGGAAAAACCTTTTAAACTTTCATCAGGAGAACAGTCAAGCGAAAGATAACCGAATTGATCTTGAACATACACATGAACAATTCGTCACTTCTAAAGACGAATCAATAGATAGATATTTAGATAGATTAAATACAAATGCTACTAGTTCAAGTGTTTTCAATGAAGGTAATACCGTCAAGGACTATATAAGTAACCTACGAAGAGAACTCATTGAAGAATCTTGGAGTGACACGGATGAAGAAGACAACGTATACTCTGAATACGAAATATGCCAAAAGGTTGAAACTTCAAGTGAGGTACCCTCTGAAATCAAACACTTTGGCTATGACCCATTTATTATAGAATTTTCAAAATTTGAAAATGAGTTTAAACATCTATGCAACATAAGTCTAAAAACATTTTTAGAAAATGAATATTTAAAATCTTTTGAAAGTAATTTTGAAAAAGAAATCATTTTGGAAGATAAAATGTATAGACTTGAAAGTGGTATAGAAATTGATCTAGAATGTAAAGTGTGTCAAGATTACAAAAGTGAAATTAAAAATGTTAATGAAAGGGCTAATATACTAGCTAAATTCGAAAAGAGTTCTCAATCTCTTATAAATTTACTTAAGAGTCAAAAGGCATTCAGAGATAAAACTGGCTTAGGTTTTAATTCATGTGAGTCATCAACGAGCAAGTCAAAACAAATTAAATTTGTGAAAACTCTTAGACAAAACTAAACTAGCTGTTTAGTAAACTGGGTGTCTTTAAAATATTGGTCATCACTAATGAGAGTCAAGAAAACATCTCTAATTAAAATTGTCTATAAGTTGGAATAAAATGTAAAGGGATACTTTTGCTCTTAGGCGACATCATCACCATGTGCATGTAAATGTAATGGATGCCTTTGACTAACCATCTCGGACCCATGAGAAACTAGGAACCAAGTTTTCTTGCAAGTTATGTCTTTAGATGCACGATGGAAGCAAATAATGGATATGAATGTACGTTCTTATTATCGAAGTACGTGTGAAGACTCATCAGTACTCAAATCTTTCATCACGCACAACATCTCTCATGGTAATGTATCCATTAGGAATAGTGTAACAATTCGCATTTTCAGGTTACTACCCATTCTCAAATTTTTACTATTCACTTTCACTATTCACTACCAAAATTTTTATTTCACATTCTCGTAAGTTAACCTATTTTCATGATAACCCGAGAGTTTGACACTCATCAGATCATTTTTGCAGATTTCACGAAACCGTGTCTGAGATTTATGTTTAGATTTAAACGTCATTTAAGCATCCCGATATGTCCACACGACATTACAAACAAGAGAAATATGTGTTTTTCACAACCTACGACATTTCCAAGAATTTTGGAATTTTACATTTTCTGATTTTGTGTTTTACGCGATTTACGCGTTTTAAGCTTACGATTTTTAGATTTAACAGCATTTACGCGACCCATTAAACTTATCACTCATTTTTATAAGATAATAATGAGTATATTGATAAGTTTAACCATTTCTACAAGTTTCGTATTTTTACGATGCCCGATTTTACGTTTCGTGATTTAAATACTTATCGTTAGCAATTACCAGGACAAAACCGACTCCGTAAAAGCAATATAATGCAAAGAAACTTATCTAGTCATCTGTAACATATTCACTAACATATAACACACCTTTGATTGTGATTTAGCCGAATGAATTTAGAGAGAGAAAGAAAAATGGGAACTAGAGAGAGAAAGTGGACTTGTATTATATGAGAATGATAAGAGTTCCAACCCTCTCCCTAGGTGGAGAGGGGTATTTATACATACTAACATATGTACCCCGAGTGGGCTGTAGAGTGAGCTGACAGTGGGTAAAGACCCGACCCACTCCACAAATACTAATGGTAACTAAGCTAATAATAATAATAATACTAATAGTTCTACGGGCTAGTTAATGCTAACAGATACTCGGGGTGACCGAGTTTTCACATGAATATTTATATTTCTAACAATCTCCCCTAAGGGAAGTCACCCCGGAAATAATATTTTGACTTCAAGCATTCTATCATGTGTGTTTGTCTTCTTAGCTCGTAGTTATTGATTCTTCAAAATCTTTGATCTTTGTGCGTTCAGCAGCGAACTTTTGATGACTGATCTTTTGTCTTAGATGATCTTTGAGGATTCTTTGAGGTTATCGTCCAACATACTTATTCAAGTCATCTTGTTGCAGCATCGTCTCCATGTGAAGTTGTGATCTTTGAGCATTATTTGAGATCATCAGCCACCGTAAATCTCCAAGATCATCTGTTGTAGTGATATTGCCTTCATGTGATTTGTTGTGACCATTGGACTGCATGCTCACACTTTTCTGGATCATGATAACTATCATCAGAGTTGCGGAAGCTGTGTTGTAGGTCTTTCAGCTATCATGATGTCTTTGATAATGAATTGGAAGTGTGAGCATGGAGTGTGGATTGACACGTCTCTACTGGAATCAGGAACCACCATCACCATCTTTATATGAATCTGAAATAAAACAGTTAGCAATAAAGTTGGAGAACGAATATGGCTTTTTTATTCGTTCGAGGTGGTTGGATTAACCTTCAGTTCCGTGAGGACCGACCTCTGATCAGGTAGAATCCCCTTTAAAGAAGATTCTCCTTGACAGGAATTTCCAGCTTGTAGTAATGAGTTTTCCAACAAGTTAATGTCAGAATCATCATACTAGGCATGTTCTCATACCGGAACGTCTCAAAGCAGACAACATGGTAGAGTGAATCAGTGAATTAAATACCCACTGATTGACGAGAAATTGATTAGAAAAACCACTCGTGTGTCACAGGATAAACATTTTATGCAACACGACGAGGGTTTTATAAATTGAATCACATTTCTGTCATAAACACTTTTGTTTGAAAATTTTCAAAATCAATGTGCTCGAAACTCAGTTGGTAAGCACATTGAAAGGTTTTCCAAAAGCATCCGTCAATCCATTTCCTGGAACAAGTTTGATTCAAATGTGAATCGCCTCATCGTTTCTTTCCAGTTGTCCCAAATTTGATCTATGAAGGATCTCACATGTCACCTACCAAGAGCTTGTTTGATGTTGGCTCTAGAAGGATTTCCATCTTCATAGTGAATACTTTCGTATCACTCGGATGTTCTGGCAATACCACATGGATAATGCGTAGGACTCTTTAACATATATTTTCTTACTTTTCACGGTGTATGAAACAGCAAGCATATTGGAAGTGTGTCCTAATGAGATTTATGGATGATCTCTTGGCTCTAGACTCAATAGTGCATTTTGATTTAGTGATCGGAGGCTGGAGAGGACTGCCACCTTTTCAATATCATCTAACTCGGAGTGAGAGAGACGATAGACATGTATTGATCTCCGTGACAAATGAAACAAGAGTCCTTTGAGGGACCTTGAGTGGCTAGGGAGGGTTGTGCAGCGTATCACTGGGTCCATGATACTTTTCTTCAATGTCAGCAATCAACTAAGTGATTCTGACAGCATATGTATTGACCCAGTTTCTGCCTAAAGTGTAAGGAGGGCTTCTTTCTTTTCACCCTTTATCTTTACATTTCTTTTTCATTCTTCAACCCCTTCAACGCTTACCGAGACTTCATCACTAGAACCTTGTTGGGTTTGTTCCAGTACTAGCTCCATCTCAGTCGGCACTTTTCCCTTATTCACTTTTCTCCTTTTTAATCATTCATAAGGACTTCTATTCTAACTAGTGGATTGTCCCTGGGAAGATCCCTCCGGTTCTAGCTGGATCATGGGAACTGATACCTAACCTTACCATCCTTATAACTCCAGTACATTAAGTAAAATGGTCGATCTTTGGTATTCTTCCATAATTGCCATCACAAATCATTCGCTCCCCCTCAATATGTGCATCGATATACGAAAGAGTTTAGCATATATGAGAGAGCCTACACTTGACTTCAAAAGATCACATTTTATCAGTTTTCATATTTAAATCACATTCTCTCCCCCAATCAAAAATTTCAAACCTTTTGAGATTTGTGATCCCAATTGATTTAAATAAGTTTAGAAATTATGGGAGAAAATGTGGTCTGATTTAATATATACTGATAATGGAACATTACGATGCTCCCCCTCAATCTATGAGGGAGAATGTTAGTGTCAGGTATGATAGATTTGAAAGATTTTGAATTAAAACAATCATACACTGACACGTAACAACAAATGTTTATTCACTACTTATGATGTACATGATAACTGTAATGACACAGATGACATTGACCTTTTGCACAGACGATGTGATCATCTGCTTCTCTGAGGGAGTCAGTAGTCAACATCAATTATCCATCCACCAACAAAAATTTCCCAAATGTTGTAGATCCCCACTTGGCGAGACCAAAATAAGTACTACTTTGTTGAAATGAAGGTGGTGGTGGTGAAGACAGTGTTGTTGTTGTTGTTGTTGTTGCTGATGTTGTTGTTGTGGTGAATTCAGAGCCAGTCAATAGAATTTGAACATCTGATCAAATGGTTAGAGCGGGAACTGGCACATTCATATTGGCCATGGAATCTGCATAAGAATATCAACACAGATATACATACATACAAATTCACTTTTCATTAATAGCTACCACGTAGCAGCTTTCCAACTCATAATACCATATTCATCTCATAATCAAACCACAGTCAGGAAATATATCAAACCGCTATCTAGAATGAAGAGCAATCAGCAATCATGAACATGGCAATTCACACATATTTCAACTTTCAACTCAGGATCTTAGGGACATGATTCTAACACTATAGCTAAATACCTAAGCATATTCTGAGTGCACAAGCAATACGTCAACAACTATCGACTAACAAAAGTCAATCAACATTCGAAACTCATTCAATCAGATCATGCAAATGCCTGTGGAGTATTCAAGAACATCAAACACAATGGGTTTTCTAAAACCTTTTAGATTTTGATTTTTAAAGTATTTAGGGGATTAAACGAGGATTCCAGAGTGACACAAATGAACCATATAGTTACATAAAGCTAGGAAACTATAAGCAAATTGCACATGATGTCCTAATCTTTCTAACAACTAACACATTTGACACAAATGAACCATATAGTTACATAAAGCTAGGAAACTGTAAACATGGAACCATTTGGGACATGTCTTTGTAAACTCTAATATATTTCAATAATTCGAATGATAAGTCCTTTTAAACGACTCAGTTAGAGATCGTTTTCTATTATTATGTCTGTTGTACCGTCGAGTAACACCCAGTTTGAATTCCGCTGCATAGCCAAAATTGGGGGTGTTACAAATAGCTAGCGGCAAAGGTACGCTTTATTAAAACCTTGACTATCTTGATTACTATATGCCTATCTGCTATGTGCTTATTTGTTATGTGCTTTCCTGCTATATGTTTATGTGCTACATGATGATTATGTGATAATAGGTGTGATAGATAATATTTATAATTAGACTTTATGTCTAAATGCTTATCCTCTTTAGGATCCAAGCAAATCTTTAGAGATAATGGTCTTACCACAACCATTATCAATAGCCGTCTATACACGTCTATCAATCACTATGGATGACGCACACTTTTAATGTCCTCGACATCTCTTCTCTTCTTTATTTCTCGTCTACGATATCTATTTATGTTTTCTTGTCTCCACTCGCCATAAACATGATTGAATTCTAAACTACCCGATGCAAGTCTCATATTTGATTCTCGTCTCATCCATATATCTTCTATTTCTTCTATCTCGACTCTATTCCTACTCCACATTCAGCGTGTCGTCAACCTCCTTACTCAAAATGAGTTTCTCCTACTTCTTCTGTCTCGATTCTCCCCAATACCCATTCCTCTAGACTACTCGTGCGTATTGTGTCTCTTATGTTTCCTCTATTCTGTGTCTAGATTTCTAAATTCTTGTCTCTGAGAGTCCTCAACAAAATACCTTTTCTAAAAACTAAAAATTAGAAATCCAGTCAAAATTTTATATCTCTAAAAAACCCCTTACTGGCGACGGTCCCTTAATAGGAGACGGTCTCTTATATTTAAAGGATCGTCCCATGTTTTCAAGGGTAACTCGTTTTTCCTTTCTCATTTGCAGTAAAACAAAACCAAACACCCTACATTGCAATAGCAGTGACGAAACCAAGCTTAACTCACCTCAATCCTCAATTAACCCACTAAAACTAAAATCTAAGTTTCAAACTCAAAGATCATCAATCCATCATTTCTTTTAATCATCTATTGTAAGTCATTTCATCAAATTTATTCATAATTCAATTCTAGGGTTTTCTAGAACATGAAATTAAAATTGGGGATCTTCAATTTTTCATATAATTGTTTGAAATTAACCACAAAACTTAACAATGTACAACCCTTGTAACTCACCTAAATATAGGAATTGTTCAATTGCATGAATTTTGAAAAAGGTCATTACATTTGATAATCCCCAATTCAATTTGATGTAGTTAATCACATTTAGGAACGTACCAAAAACGTAATTAAACATTGTTAATACATGTCAAAAATATTTTCACTACCATGCATTGCTATAAGTTGAAATTTTACAAAAATATGGTTTTCAAACATAGTTTGTCATATAAAACTTGAATTAAGGAATACTTGAATTGTCACATAGGTTTAACATGGTAGAATAAATAAAATCAAGGAACGTTTGGATAAATATATCAAACTTAACATGTGTATTGAAAATTAATTCCATGTTATTCTATTTTCTGGTATAGGTATAACGATGCCACACATATATGATTTTGATAATCTTCTAACCAACAACTACATTCCAAAAATTTCATTAGAACCCTACTTACCACCTGAGTTTGTCCAAAGTTTCAAAGATCTTGAGTCTCATAACATCCACGATGGCCGAACTATTGATCCTTCCTTGGTAGCCTAGGAACACATCGACAGAGCCTTCGAACAATAGGCTTTGAAAACCTTCTCACTATCAATTCAATGAACTAATCTGTCCTCGCTTCATGTTAGAATTCTTTTGTGAGATCAAAATTAAACGTAACCAAGACTATTCCATATCCCTTTGGCTATGGGTCGGCCAGTATAAATTTTCTTTGTCTCTTGAGCAATATGCTCAAATCCTTGGACTTCCAAATCGTGGGCATTGTGCCTATACGGAAGAATTTGAGCTTGTCCCCCTCCTTGATCATCGAGAAGAGGATGGTTCATATCGCACATATATTCCCACTTCAACTGTGTTAATCACATCTCTATGTGATTCATCAAGTGTGTCCCATCCTAAGAGAATCCGTATGATTGAACTCCGCTATTTTCTTCAACCAATGGCGGTTATCTTACGAGAAAATGTATTTTGTTTAGTAAAAGATCGTGAGTATCTACCGGCGTGTTGTGCTCGTATGCTTTATTGCATTCTCACTAGACAATCGTACAATCTCGCTTACTTCTTCGCTATGCGAATAATGCATCTCAAGGAAAATAACTCTAAATTAATGCCCTATGGGATGCTCCTAACTCGTCTCTACAACTATTTCATGGAATCATATCCATACCTCCAAAATCCTCAATACCAACACTTCTATCGACTCATGGAACCCATAACTGAGTCACGAATATCATCTTTCCTCCAACCGGAAAGATCTCCAATTGATGATCAAGCGAGACGCATCGGGAGAGACTGAAGTCAATGGACATTGACACCTAGAAGTTATTCAATGGAAGTAGATGAACAAGACATCATGTTTCTTAATATTAGTATTAATTTCTAATATGTGTTTCTTAGTTAAGCTATGATGTATATGGATGCGTTTAGATTTAATTGCATTAAAACATGTTCCCTCTTGAGTATGTTTTGAACTTGATTGAAATCTATTCTATTGAAATAACTATATGTGATTATGTATTAATCTTAAATGTCAGATAGTATGTGTTGGTTACAGGTTTGCAGAAATGATAAACTGGGAAAAACCTAGAAATCTACTGGCGTCGGTCCCTTAAATAAGGCGAAGGTCCTAGAACTTTAAAGGACCGTCCTTCTATTTAAAGGACCGTCCGTAGGTATCACGGTTTTTGCACTATTTTCTCATTTTCTGCAAACCTTGAACCTATTGCATGTGTATCACCACCCTTTCCAACTTTAGTTAAACAAATATTAGTGCTATAAACCTCCTAATACATGCTTTGCCTAAACTATAATCATCTTTGATTATTTAAACTCTTCTTCTCTTCTTCTTCATCACCATCTTTCTTCACTCTCCACAATGGGCTCTTCCTTAACCTCATTGTGTCTCCCAAACAAAAGGCCTAAAATTACCATCATACCACCAAAACAAACTTCATTGACCTCACTCAAGAAGACACTACTCCCTCTCTAAAATCTCTATCATCATCTCCTCAAGCACCTAGTGTACCTCTCAAAACACCCTCAGCCAAAGGCATATCCTCGTCTTCTTCAAGGCCTAGCTCGTCTCCATTTTCATCATTCATCAAAAACCTATCACCCTTGCTTACTCACTTTAGCTCGGCCGCATATACACCATTTGTGAGTAACTTATCACCTTCTTTTATCACTCCCAACTCTCCAATTCCACCAAATACCTCCTTGTCTCTAACACCAAATGGGCCTTTGGACTACACTCCCTCTGCTCCACCACCATCTCCAATCATGGGGTTTCCCATTCCCTACAACTTTGTGAACAACCACACCATGGGTTGTGCATGTTGTTTTCACAACTTCAACCTTATTTCTTCTCTAAGAGGTGAACTCCACTACATGTTTGGCCATATTGAGCATCTTCTTTCTCAACCCAATGTGTAACCAACTCCTCTTGCAACCATGCCACCTTTGGCTCCACCATCTCCTCCACCATTTTATTCTCCACCTTCCAACGTACTAAACATGTTTACATGTTTAGTTAAAAATAATCCAATGAGTATTTGTTGGGCTAAGCATGTTCTAAGAAGTTAGGTTGTTCTAGAAATAGTTTGTAGTATGTTTGGGTGATGTATGAATCTCTTGTGATGTATGCTTTCCATGCTTGTTATGAATGAATGTTTAATGTAATCCATTCTATTATGTTGTGATATTTGTGATCGATGTCTTTAAAATGTGTGATATTAACAAACCTTAAAATGGGAAAAATACTAAAATCACAACATTTTGTCTAAACCACACCCACTGGTGGCGGTCCCTTATACAGGGATGGTCCCCAATATTTAAGGGACCGTCGGTGTATATTAAGGACCGTCCCTAGTCAGTGTTAAAACTCTAATTTCTCTTCTATGCATTATCTGTTTCATGCTTAATATATCTGATTTCACCTTCCTCTCATCATTTCTTCCTCTCTGGACCGTCGTGTATATTAAGGACCGTCCCTAGTCAGTGTTAAAACTCTAATTTCTCTTCTATGCATTATCTGATTCATGCTTAATATATCTGATTTCACCTTCCTCTCATCATTTCTTCCTCTCCTATCTCCTTCTATCTATCTTAATTCTCTTCTCAACCCCTCTAATTCTCATATATATATATATATATATATATATATGTGTGTGTGTGTGTGTGTGTGTGTGTATGTGTGTGTGTGTGTGTGTGTGGGGGGAGGGGGGTGTATGTGCATCGTACTCTAACTTGTTTTTGTAGCACAACACCATAGCTCGATTCCCCGGTGCCCTCATCTAGGGGAGCATTAGTACCGTCGATTTCTTTTCTCTCTATACATCGACGAAGCCTTTTTGATTCTACAAAAAGGGGAAGTAAACAAAAATTCATTAAAAACTTATTAATAATATAATTTTACCTAAAATGAGTTTATATTTTGTAATCATCAAAAAGGAGGAGATTGATAAAACAAATAATGTCAAAAATGTCATTTGCATTATTCGGTCTCTATACGTTTTGATAATCACAAAATATAAAAACACGATACGTAAAACTACATTTGATAAGTTTTTAACCGAGGAAAATCATTTCAACAACGTATCAACTACAACATCACTTCAGGTATGAGCAAACACAATACCGACATTTGTAAAGTGATCAAATATTTTATTTTCTCAAAACTTCACATTTTTATATGACAAAACATTTTTACAAAAGTATTTTTGTAATTTTAAAGAAATGTTTTATTAAAGAAAATAAATTTGAATTTTAAATCTCCCAACAGCTAGTTTTCCCGCTCAAATCAGATAAGTTTTTCACCAGATAAACTTTCATCACATCAGGACAAAAATAGGAGCGTATATTGGGACGTTCCTGTAAACATGGCGACGGTCCCTTATATATACGGGACCGTCCAACTTTAAGGGACCGTCCCCCGCTCCTCCTGGTGCCTACAAATACTACACTGTTTTCTCAAAAAAACCAACCCTCTTTGCACAAAAACATTCTGGTCTTTCTTCCTCTCTTCTTTGATCACTATAACGTGTCGATACGTGTTTATAAGTGATCCCGTTACCCTCTATACCAAAGTGCAAGAGAAAAATGGTCGTATTCATAAAAAAATGAAGTGTTAGAGTCATTACACACAAACGTAACTTGTGTTACGATTCTCTTCTTCCCCCAAACTCTCTTATTTGTATATATTGTAAATTTGTGTATCCGACTTGTGTGTCAGTCGTGATTAGGTGTGTTAGGATAAATAAGGACATAGTGTAAGTCAGTGAAGTGGTGTATCTAGATTAGGACTTTGTGTAAGTTGGTGTGTCGGTGTGTGAAGACTTGGACTTGGTGTGAGTCCTTGAAGTGAAGACTTAGACCGAGTGAAGGTCCGTGAAGACTTGGATCGGGTGAAGATTTGAGTGGACGGGGTGATCATCCGTGTGAAGATTTGGACGGGGTGATCGTCTGTGTGAAGACTTGGATTGTGTGTAAATCCAAGTGGACAAAAGTGCTTGTTCGTGTAGCCACGTGAGCTTTGTGTAGATTGGTTCTAGCTAGGATTAGGACCCGACATTCCGCTTAGTGTCGTTTAACTTGGTGTAAGATTTGGTGTACGGTTTGCTCCGCCAGAAGGGAGTGTGTTGACATAGTGATGAACTCTCGAGTGTGGTACTCGGGGAGTGGAGTAGGGCGAAGAGTGAGCTTCGTGCCGAACCACTATAAATCTCTCCTTCTTGGTTTGGTTGTGTTCTTCCTTTATCTCCTACCTTTGCTTTACTTACTTTACTCGTTATTATTGAGTTCATAGATATCACATAACTATTGAATCTAACTGTTTTACGAAAAGAACATAAAAGAACTAAATTTTTTTAAAACGTAATTCTAAACGGTGAAACTATTCAACCCCCTCCCCCTTCTAGTTTCTACAATTGGTATCAGAGCGGGTCACTCAAGAGCTTTAAAGTATACTGTACTTTAAAACTTGAATCAATCTATAGAGTCTGAAAGATATCTAGAAGGGCGTTCTTTGAAAGAACCACCTTTTTTCGAAAACAATAATTTTATTGAATGGAAAAATAGATTTGAAAGTTATGTGAAATCAATAGATCAAGATCTTTGGCATGTCATTTCAATTGGTGATTTTAAACCAACAAAAATAAATTTTGAAAATCAAAGTGATTATTTCAAAAGAAAGTTTTGTAAAAATATTGAAGCCAAAATAATGATTTATAAAGCTTTACCGAGAGTTGAATATGAAAGAATATTTTTATGTCAAATGGAAAATGACATTTGGAAAAACCTTTTAGACTTTCATCTAGAGAATAGTTAAGCCAAAGATAACCGAATTGACCTTGAACATATACATGAATAATTCATCACTTCTAAAGACGAATCAGTAGATAGATTAAATACAAATGCTGCTAGTTCAAGTGTTTTCAATGAAGGTAATACCGTCAAGGACTATATAAATAACTTACGAAGAGAACTCATTGAAGAATCTTAGAGTGATACGGATGAAGAAGACAACGTGTACTCTGAATACGAAATATGCCAAAAGGTTGAAACTTCAAGTGAGGTACACTCTGAAATCGAACACTTTTGCTATGACCCATTTATTATAGAATTTTCAAAACTGGAAAATGAGTTTAAACATCTATGCGACATAAGTCTAAAAACATTTTCAGAAAATGAATCTTTAAAATCTTTTGAAAGTAATTTTGAAAAAGAAATCATTTTTGAAGATAAAATGTCTACACTTGAAAGTGGTATAGAAATTGATCTAGAATGTAAAGTATGTCAAGATTACAAAAGTGAAATTAAAAAGGTTAATGAAAGGGCTAATATACTAGCTAAATTCGAAAAGAGTTCTCAATCTCTTAAAAATTTACTTAAGAGTCAAAAGGCATTCGGAGATAAAACTAGCTTAGGTTTTAATTCATGTGAGTCATCAACGAGCAAGTCAAAACAAATTAAATATGTGAAACCTCTTAGAGAAATCTAAACTAGTTGTTTAGTAAACTGAGTGTCTTTAAAATATTGGTCATCACTAATGAGAGTCAAGAAAACATCTCAAATTATAATTTTCTATAAGTTGGAATAAAATGTAAAGGGATACTTTTGCTCTTAGGCGACATCCTTACCATGTGCATGTAAACGTAATGGATGTCTTTGACTAACCATCTCGGACCCATGAGAAACTGGGTATCAAGTTTTCTTGCAAGTTATGTCTTTAGATGCACGAGAGAAGCAAATAATGGATATGAATGTACATTCTTATTCTCGACATACGCGTGAACACTCATCAATACTCAGATCTTGAATCATGCACAACATCTCTCACGGTAATGTATCCATTAGGAATAGCTAGCGGCAAAGGTACGCTTTCTTAAAACCTTGTCTGTCTTGATTACTATCTGTCTATTTGTTATGTGCTTATTTGTTATGTGCTTGCCTGCTATATGTTTATGTGCTACATGATGATTATGTGATAATAGGTGTGATACACAATATTTATAATTAGACTTTATGTCTAAATGCTTATCCTCTTTAAGATCCAAGCAAATCTTTGGAGATAATGGTTTTACCACAACCATTATCAATAACCGTCTATACATGTCTATCAATCACTATGGATGACGCACACTTTTAACGTCCTCGACATCTCTTCTCTTCTCTATTTCTCGTCTACGATATCTGTTTATGTTTTCTTGTCTCCACTCACCATAAACATGATTGACTTCTAAACTACCCGATGCAAGTCTCGTATTTGATTCTTGTCTCATCTACATCTCTTCTATTTCTTCTGTCTCGACTCTATCCCTATGCCACATTCAGCGTGTCGTCAACCTCCTTACTCAAAACGAGTTTCCCCTACTTCTTCCATCTCGATTCTCCCCAATACCCATTCCTCTAGACTACTCGTGCGTATTGTGTCTCCTTTGTTTCCTCTATTCCATGTCTAGATTTCTAAATTCTTCTCTCTGAGAGTCCTCAACAAAATACCTTTTCTAAAAACTAAAAATTGGAAAACCAGTCAAAATTTTTTATCTCTTAAAAACCCCTTACTGGCGACGGTCCCTTAATAGGAGACAGTCCCTTATAATTAAAGGACCGTCCCATGTTTTCAAGGGTAACTCGTTTTTCCTTTCTCATTTGCAGTAAAACAAAATCAAAAACCCTACATTGCAGTAGCAGTGACGAAACCAAGCTTAACTCACCTCAATCCTCAATTAACTCACTAAAACTAAAATCTAAGTTTCAAACTCAAAGATCATCAATCCATCATTTCTTTTAATCTTCTATTGTAAGTCATTTCATCAAATTTCTTCATAATTCAATTCTAGGGTTTTTTAGAACATGAAATTAAAATTTGGGATCTTCAATTTTTCATATAATTGTTTGAAATTAACAACAAAACTTAACAATGTACAACCCTTATAACTCACTTAAATGTAGGAATTGTTCAATTACATGAATTTTGAAAAAAGGTCAAAACATTTGATAATCCCCAATTCAATTTGACGTAGTTAATCACATTGTTAATACATGTCAAAATCGTTTTCGCTACCATGCATTGCTATAAGTCGAAATTTTACAAAAATGTGGTTTTCAAACATAGTTTGTCATATAAAACTTGAATTGTTACATAGGTTTAACATGGTAGAATAAATAAAATCAAGGAGCGTTTGGATAAATATATCAAACTTAACATGTGTATTTAAAATTAATTCCATGTCATTCTATTTTCTGGTGTAGGTATAACGATGCCACATATATATGATTTTGATAATCTTCTAACCAACAACTACTTACCAAAAATTTCATTAGAACCCTACTTACCACTTGAGTTTGTCCAAAGTTTTAAAGATCTTGAGTCTCATAACATCCACGAAGGCCGAACTATTGATTCTTCCGTGGTAGCCCAGGAACACATCGACAGAGCCTTTCGAACAATAGGCTTTGAAAACCTACTCACTATCAATGAACTAATCTGTCCTCACTTCATGTTAGAATTCTTCTGTGAGATCAAAATTAAACGTAACCAAGACTATTCCATGTCCCTTTTTCTTTAGGTTGGCCAGTATAAATTTTCTTTGTCTCTTGAGCAATATGCTCAAATCCTTGGACTTCCAAATCGTGGGCAATGTGCCTATAGGGAAGAATTTGAGCTTGACTCCCTCCTCGAACATCGAGAAGAGGATGGTCCATATCGCTCATATATTCCCTTTTCAACTGTGTTAATCGCATCTCTATGTGATTCATCAAGTGTCTCCCATCCTAAGAGAATCCGTATGATTGAACTCTGCTATTTTCTTCAACCAATGGCGGTTATCTTACGTGAAAATGTCTTTTTTCTAGTAAAAGATCGTGAGTATCTACCGGCGTGTTGTGCTCATATTCTTTATTGCATTCTCACTAGACAACCGTACAATCTCGCTAACTTCTTCACTATGCGAATAATGCATCTCAAGGACAATAACTCTAAATTAATGCCCTATGGGATGCTCGTAACTCGTCTCTACAATTAATATGTCAATCTGAACAACAATAAGTACCGAATCAGTAATAACTTATGAAATGGTTCTTAAATAATAAGGCAATCATTAATTCGTGTAGATTCGCTGAAGAAGGAGTAACTTCCGATCATTGTGTTTTCTGATATGGTTGCATTTGTGGTTTGAGGTACAGATATTCTACCCTTTCTAAGTAAGGGTGTTTTCTCTCATGACTTCTCGATCCTTGACTTTGATCATTTGCTCTGTTATGATTCCGTTTGATATGATTCTGTTTGATATGATTCCGTTTGATATGATCCGTTTGATATGAGCCTTTGCTATGATTCCCTTGATATGATCCTTTGGATTGATATTCGTTTTACTATTCATTGATATGATATTCGTTTGCTATCCATTTGTTATGATATGTTTCCATTCGGTTTGATATTCTCTGATTAGATATGATATGATTACTTGATATGATATGATATGATTTGTTCTGTTCTGTTGCCCGAGCTTCTGTATCTATATTCCTAGTCATGGAGGTACCATGGCCATGTCATTGAGGCACCAATGGCATGACACTTTCTGTGGAGGTGTGATTGATCCACGGCGTCCCCATTTGATATGATATGATATGTGATCACTTGGCCATTATGATATGCGTATATGCTTGTCTCGTACAGGTGTATATATGATTTGTTTTGTAAGGGGCGTATGGATGCATCCTAGGTACTTTGTTTCATTTTGTAGTGATTGGCTGTGTGTGCCTTACACCCCTCTCACATTAGGGAGCTAGCTACTCCATTTGGTACTTGAGAGGTCTCCCCTCCTTGTACAACTTATGATTTGACGGATATATGGATATGAGATGATTATGTGAATAAGCATGTGGCATGCTTTCTGAGCTCGATGGGCATTTCTGTTCTGTTATATGATTATGATTCTCTGATTGAGTCCTTTGACTTCGTTATGATCTCCTTATGTTTCGCTACGATTTGCTTCTTATGATATATGATATTTTGTTCAGTTGATTCTTGATCTCTTATTTGTTTGACAGATGATATTCGTTCAGCAGGAGCTTATGTTCCTTTTCCCTATACTTATATATGTTCGATTATGCGTTTTGTTTATACCTGTTCACTGGGCTTTTTAAGTTCAGCCGCATTTCTTTTCCTGCGACAGGTTTTAGGTTGGAAGTTGGGATTGAGTAAAAAGTGCATATGAGCTCTTAGTGGACCACCCTGATGATAGATACCCATTTGCTTTTGGATTAGACTTGGATTTACCTTCAGTTAGATTTGAGCTTGGATTTGTATTTCAGTTTTGGAACTCTTTATGTATAGAGTTAGTATTTCGTTACTATCATTAGAACACCTTTGTAACCATTATGTTTATAAGTCTTCCTCTTGCATTTGTATGTTGTGATTGACACCATAGTGTGGCATTTTGACCCTTTTCGGGTTGGGGTGTTACAATTATGGTATCAGAGCTCAAGCTTCGATTTGCAGTACATAAGTTATGGCCACTGAAGATTTGGACCCTTAGGTTTGCATTGTAGGAGCTTATGGAATAACCTTTAAAGATTTTGCTTTAGGTTTCTCCCCGTAGGAACCTAGTTATAACCGGTGAGGATTGGGTAGATTGTGTGATAAGGCATTGGTTAGCTATCTTTCTTCCACACCACTCTAATTTATGCCTCTGCTTTCAGTTAAGCCTTTATAAGATCATTCATTTTGGAGAATTAGAAATTTATCAGGATACGCAACATAAGCTTAGTGTTCAAATAAGTTTAGAATGCTTTAAGAATTTTGTAGTAATGCCTTACAGGTTTCACTTTCTCATGTGACCACATTCTTTCGAATTTCGATCTCTGATTTGTTTATAATACGTTTAGATGCCTTTTCGTCCGTTCAGAGAATTCGTATAGGTATTAATCTGATGTGTTCGACACATTCCGTGGTTTCTCTTGCTATTGCTAAGCATATTTAGGTCCCTTCTGCGCTATTTGGTTTTGATATATCTATTTCTGTCTCTATGAGAAATCTTGTGATTATCCGTCACGAGTATCAGAATTTTCCACTACGTTTTGAAGATATTTGAAGATAAGTTTCGTTCTGCTAATCTGATTCCTATGAGAATGTTTAATTCGGTATTATTCTGGATATGGATTTGTTGGCTAAGCATCGAGATGCTAACAACGGTCATATTAAATTTTTCATCTTTGGCGATTTGAGAAACTCAAAATTTTGTACCATGGTTCCCAACCTGGTAAACAATTGTGATCACTTTTACTTTGAAAATTCGTACGTTAATCCGTCGCGGTTGTGAAGATACTTTGTTTGATGAAACTCACCTCGACAGTTATTCGGTTGTTTCAAATTTTCGTAATGTATTCCTTAATGAACTACCAAGATTACCATCTGAATGTGAAGTTGTTTTAATTTGGTTATGAGAATTTGTTTAGTCATGACTCGAGGTAGAATGTGATTGCAATAAAGGCATGTATATATGATGCAAGTATTATGACGCCTGACCAACGTGATAATAGTTACATCATATAACTTGGACTTATTAGGATCATAGGATATTTTGAGAAGTGCCTGAGAACGGTAAGTTATTTGAGTGAGAATTCTGCCCGCATAGAAAGACTTTTTGCCTAATTCTGAAACTCCGTATTTTATGACATTAGTTGAATGGAAAGAATTGAGGGACCGGCTTCTAGGAAGTGGTTTTATCTGTCCAAGGGTGTCCCCGTGTCGTGCTCCAATTTTATTCGTAAAGAAGAATGATTATAGTATAAGGTTTTGTATTGAGTTCTGACAGCTGAATAGTATTACTGTTAGAACCGTTATCCGTTACATTGAATCAACGATTTGTCAAATCAATTTTTGGATGTGAAGTTTCTCTATGATTGATTTAAGATCTGATTATTTTTTCAAGTTTCGTGTAAAGGAGCGAGATGTTCCAAGAATTACATTTCGTATTCGTTATGGTCTCTACGAGCGTAGGGATGCCAATTGTATTGGCTATTGCTTCGACTGTTTCTATGGACTTGATAAATCGCGTCTTTCATGAATAATTGGACAATTTGTCATAGTATGACATATTGGTATATTCGGAGATGAAAGAGAAATACGGGGATCATTTTCGTATCTTGTGTTGAAATCTCTACGTTAGAAGAAGCTCTATGTGATATTCTCGAAGAGTAAATTTTGGTTGGGATGAAGAATGAGAGGAGAATTTTGAAAAGCTGAAAAGAGATTTGTTTCTACTAAAGAAGGATGTTGGGAATGCTTAAAGTGATGATCATTATCGATTCAATAAGTCTTGTAATATGGTCATGTAATAGCTCGTTAGAACCGTAAAAATATAGTCTACATGATAGTTGAAGTGTGCCGTCTAGTTTATTTATAGTATTTACGTTAATGTTGAAATAGTGAAAAATGTAAAGACTACACACTTCCCTTATCTTATATCATGGAGGACTATATATATGTAAACCTCTCATTTGAGATGTGTGGATTGTGAAGTGTAAGAGAAATTTTCTCTTATTTTCTCTCTAGCTCTCTCTCTCTAACATATCTTTCTCTCTCTAAACACATATAAATAGGTGTGATTTGATCTAAAAGGGGTGAATAACAAGTGGTATCAAGAGCTAGAAGATGATTTAGTAGTTTTTTTTGTGTTTTTTATTTTACTGTTACTGTTCACGTCGTTACTGTTCACATCACTGCTTATTTTTCTGCTTATTTCGTGCTTATTGAGTCTAAAAAGCTTATCATACTGTTTCATTTGGTGTTATTATTGTTGAGCTTATTAAGGTCCAAACTGCTTATATTGTGCTTATCAGTCAAACAGTCAAACTGCTTATTTAGTAAAACAGTCCGGATTTAAACTTATCACCAAAACTACTTATTTTTGTACTCAATTGGAATTTCTGGTCATAAACTGGTCAATTACTTGGTCGGAAAACTGGTAAAAAGAGTTGGTCGAAAAACTAATCGAAGAAAACTGGTAAAAGAGTTGGTCGGAAAACTCATCGGAAAACTCATCGGAAAGTTTTATCGAAATTGCTTGTATAAGTAATTTCGATAAACCCTCTTCTATCGAAATTCTTGTGTAATAATTTCGATAAAATCAAGGATTTATAAAAATTGTATAATTTCTATCGCAAATCTGGACCTTGGAAGTTATCGCAAATCTGGGCACTAAGGTTTATCGCAAATTCAGAAAGTTTGACTTTATCGCAAATTCTGAAAGTTTGACTTTATCGCAAAGTTAGTCTTCTATCGCAATTGAAAAATTCTCACTACAACAGTCAACAACATTAAAAAAAAAAAAAAAGGTCAAGTAATTAGAACAACAACAACAAACCATCCTTTAATGTGTATCCGCCCTTAATGTACATTTGAAGACCACTCGATTCACAACAACCGTCAATAACAACAAACAACATCAGCCAACATTAACAACCAACATCTACATAAACCCAAACACATTTAAAGACGATCTCAGTTCGTGTTCTAACCAAAGCTTCACCGATTTTTGAAAACTTGCACATCATCGACCCTAACTTTCACTCAAACAACATAAGTTAATTAACTCAATATCTCTGTTTTTCTTTCTTTCGAGGTATACATTGAACTTCAAGAACTTAAAGATCAAGAACACGAAAGATTAAACCCATCATCGATCGATATGAAGACTGAGCTTCTTTGATTTAAATATTCGAACAACAAAAAGGGTCAAACGAAGACTAAACAGCCTCCATTTGCCTTTCATTCGGTTATAGCAAACGAAAAAAACAAAAACAACAACTAAATCAATCAACTACCTGAGACACGTTAATAAAATCTTGAATCTATGGTCTTTGATTTCTCTCGCTAAACAAGGGATTGTGAATCAGTTTAAAAAGACCCCGAAGAGAGGGTGTTTGATGTTCGGATTTTAAGTAGAAAGAAGAGAGAAGTAGAAGATTGGTGAGTGACTTTATTTGTGGCTGCAAGGAGATAAAGATTAGGGTTTGCAAAAATATTTGATCAAGTGTGGTTTAGGTGTGTTAAATACCGAAAATTTAGGGTTAGTTCAAAGTAATTGGGCTGAGATTTATATAGGACATTGGGCTGGACAATTTGTTTTGGTGTTAGGCTGTTAGATCAACAAAGGACGATTTTTTTTTGTGTTGAATATAAGGGTAAAATTTTTGGTATAGCTAAGTTGTAGTATTTATTGATCAAAAGTTTGGATCACGGTTTTGATTGAGCTTCTAGAATCCGAGATTGCAAATTATTAATTTTGGGATTGAAATTTTTGGGTTTGTTTGGGTATAACTACCGTGTTAGTTATTGTGAAAGCGTGAACGATTGACAAAAGATTCATTTGAAAAACACAATCGTACTTCTTTATCGTCTACAAGATCCATTTTTTCATTTCACACCGAAATTTAAATGGAGTCAAGTTCAAAAGAGAGAAATACGCAAGAGCTATTAATGCAAGAAAACGAGAAAGAAACTAAAGAGAAATGCATGACATGTTTTAAATTAATTCATTCACACCTTAAGGTCCTCTCAAATAAAAACTTAGCAGGAACTCGTACCGAGAATGGATTTAAACGAGCATTTCCATCACTCTTTGGAGAAGACGTTGAGATGTTCACAAAAACCATGTTCCTCAACGTGGATCAACTGGAGAAGCAACTTGAAAACGAAGAATTTCACGAGAATGGATCCACAATCATCTTTAGAGTGCTCAAGGAACAGTTTCAGCAGTTCATCGATTCGTGGTTCTCTTCGGATTATGACAGTGTAATGGCACGCAAGTATTTCTTAGAATACACTCGAATTGAGGTTCAAACTTTCAAAGACATGTTGATCCAACAAATGGACTCTATTGAGAAGTCAATTGCTGAAAGAGTACTTCACAGAAGAGAGTATGACAGAATGATGAATGAAAGGAAGTTGCAGACTCAAGAGGAACAGGTTCATGAGATTAAAGAAATGGGTGATAGTTTGGTTGTTACGAAAAGCAGTGGGACAGAATCAGAACAACAAGAAGAAAAACGCATATCAGGGAATGATATTGATGCTGAAAGTGCATATATCATACCCATTTATGACACAGAGCCTATGGCTGAGGTACCAAATTATAAATTTTTTTATGTCAATGATATGATTTCTTCATCTTCTAAAATACAGCATTCTGAGCAACCTTGATTCACTAATGAAGGAGAGGTTGACCAGAATGTTGAACAATTTCACGACAAATGTCCTTCACCTGTTTCATTAATTGAAAACAAAACAACTGAACCGTCAAAACAAACTCTTGAGTCTGAAAAATATTTGACATCGGTGCTTAAAGGAAATTAAAAAGTTTTTGAGGAAAACTATGAGAATGCCAAAATCAAGTTTGATTTTGAAAAACTTGAAACAAAAAATATTGAGTTGGAACATACTGTGGCATCATTACAAAATGAAAATGTGCATTTGAAACAGATTTACAAAAACCTGTTTGATTCAATCAAACGTTCACGAGTTCAGACACAAAACTCATACAAGAAACAGAAAGAGACTGAAGATTTGAAGTCTCAATTGTCTGAATTCGCTGATAAAAAGTTTGAAAATGTTTTGCAAAAGATTGAATCAATGAAAATGAAAAAGGTTGAGTCTCAAATCACAAAAGTTTCCTTTCCAATTACCCTGTTCAATTCTAATACTCTAGATTTTGAAAAGGAAATGGGGGAGAAAATGTATTTTTTTGCAAATGAAAATCATGTGCTTCAAACAAAAGTGGTTGAGCTTGAAACGCTTTTAGCTCAACAAACAAACGATTTTGAGGATGCCAAAACTGACTTTTTCAACAAAACAACCAAATTCGAAAATTATTTTGAAAGACTTGAAAAAGAAAATGTTGAGTTCGAACGTAAATTAGCTCGTAAAACAGATGATTCTAAAGCAGAAAAAGATCAACTTTTGAAACAAATTGCCTCTTTAGAATCAAAATTGGCATATCAAGATCATCTTTCTCTTCAAAAAGAATATAGTGATTTGAGAACTTCATACAATCCTTTAATAGTGAATTTTGATTCTCTTAACCGATCAAAGGGAAAAGCTCCTATTTCAAAATTTTCAACATCAGAAGTAAGTGTTTTGAAGAAGGTTTACACGGGAGAATCTTCAAAACCATTTTCGAAAATGGTTTCCCAGTTTACAACTTATTCTTTGCAAAAAGGAAGGAAGTTTTCAAAGAAACCAAGTTTTTCTGAAACACTTACTTCTCAAAAGTTTTCAAATCCAAATGCTTCAAATGGAATGAATCAAGTTTTTCAAACTCCTCACTCTCGTTTTACATCGGTAAAGCAAGTGTGGAGACCAAAGCAAATTCGTTCAAAACCTTTCAAATATTCAATATCAGAATTACTTTCGCTGCAACATAAGAATGACTCTGCTTTGAACATTCCAAATACCGGAAGGTTTCCATTTATCACAAAAACAAATCTACAAAAAGAACCCATGAGGTTCAACTCTAGATGGAAATCTTCTTCTTCAGATTTTAAAACTCCAAGAGAAACACCGGGTTTCTCAAACAATTTTCAACGGAAAAAGAGTTTTAAATCTCCATTAATTCCACGAGTGTTATTTCAAAATGAAACACCGGTTTCAGTCCTCGTTGGAATTCAACATCTTTAAATTAGATTGACACAACTTACAAATGGATTTCAAAATTTAGTAAACCCATTAGCGACATGCTTAAGTAGGTTCCCAAGGTTGTTGTCTAATCTAAACTTTAAAATGACTTCTTAGTACTTCAGCTAAGGACTCGAACTTCAACATTACGACTTGTACACACATTACAGTGTACAACTCGGGTTTCAAAGAAAGGAAAGTGCCTTGCTAAACCATTCTTTAAAACCAAGCGTGCACTTATCCTAAAATCTTTTTAATCTTGAGTAAAATTTATTCAAAATTTTTCAAAAGGTTTTTCAAAACTTTTCAAAATTTTGCTCAAGTTTTTTCAAATCTTTACTCCCCAATTCGCTTCAAAGTTCAAAAAAATGTCAAAACGTATGCTCGTTTTGAGGGGGAGTATTTCTGGGTATAACGTTTTAGTTTCCTTGAAGCAAAATTTATTCAAGAATTTTTCAAACTGAAATTTCTAAATCTTTCAGAATTTTGCTTCAAGAAGACTCCTTCCCTCAAACTTTAAAAAGTTTAAAAATTTCAAAACAAATGCAAGTTTTGAGGGGGAGTATTTCCAAAACAAAAAATGTTCCATCAAAATCATGCTTAATGGCTTGTGCACACATAGCAATGCACAACCCGTTCCTGTAATGAAAGGACCCTGAGGTACGCTTCAGTGCCTCAATCCTGATCAAAGGAGCGAAAGCTTCTCACTTATGAGTAGAATTAAACCAGAATTTTTCTAAGTTTTTGTTTTTACAAATTCTGCTCATAAGGACAAGTATTCCCTTGTCAAAGGGGAGTATTTGAAACATAATCTTTGTTCCACAAAAAAAAGTTCTTGAAATTCTTCCCACAAAACTCAAAAGGCATATTTTTATCAAACGTTTATCAAAAACATCATAAGTATGCTATTTTTGAGGGGGAGAATAAAGATATGATCAAAATATGGTAATTCAAAAGTTGATATCTCACAAGAGCTCGACTGAGAATTGACACTCGAATTGACGATAGCAAAAGTCAGTAGTCGAAAAGACATGTCCGGGACGGGTAATAATTTCAAGCCAGTTTATCTGGTGATGTAAGCGTGTCTCGCAAAGGATGTGTCTGAGTAGAATGTACCGATTTCGAGCGATTTTCCTTGAATGTGATCTGGACGGGTAATAATTTCAAGCTAGTTCTACTAGTGATGTAAACGTGTCTCGCGACGATCATGTTCATTGAAAATCAATCAATTCAAAAAGTGCTAACTCTACCCGACATGTGCAAATTTATATTTAATACTTATGAGCACATGTTAAGGGGGAGTATTTCTGAAAAACACAAAACTCTCAAAGTGTTAACAAAATATGTTTTCACAATCATAAACACTTTGAGAGATTTTCAAAAAGTGTGGTTTATGGCAACAATAGGATAGTCATGGAGATATAAGGTGACTAAGGTTAGGAAAAACCGTCCTATGATCCGCCAGAGCCGGAGGAATCTACCCAAGGACAATACCAATAGTTTAGTACTAGAAAGTCCTAGGTATGATTAAAAAAGGAGAAATGAAATGAAAGGAGAAAGAAGGGGTTGGAGAATGAAAAAAGAAAAGTAAAGAAAAGGGTGAAAAGAAATAGCCCTCCATTTGTTCAACCTTAGGGCAGACACCGGGTTCAATACATATGCTACTGGTTGTTACTACGGTAACACTGGTATTGAAGATTAAAGTCGTCATGGACCCAGTGACGCAATGCACTAAACCTTCTAGCCACTCAGGTATCTCTCAAAGGACACTTGTTTCATTTCACACGGAGAACCCTTCATTATCTATCGACCTCTCACTCCGAGATGCGTTGATATTGAAAAGGAGGCAATCTGCTCCATGCCTCCGACGACCAAATATAAGCACTTAATTGAGTCTAGAGCCATGAGATACATCAAAGATCTCTTAGGTACACTTAGCATACACTGGTTGTTCAACTAAAGGAACACCAGTTGTAAAATATAAGAGTGTCCTTCGCAGATCTTAGCAATCTGCCAAGAACTTTCATGAGAGAATTCATAAATTATGATTCTCAGTGACGGAATGGAAATCCTGCCAGGGTCAACATCAAACAGCCCTGACAGCAGGTCACTTCGGTAATCCTTTGTGGATTACGCTTAGTGTTAGCTCCAAAATGGTCTACAGTCGTGGGGTGATCTCCATCGACTCACTGAATCGTGGGTGCACTTCGGTGTGTCCGTGTAAGCCCTTTCGGGGGTATCCGATTCAGAACGGCCAGGGTTAGAATTAGAGAAAGTCTTCACACTATGCTGTTGATAATCTCAAAGTACGAACCTGTAAGTACCAGATGATTTATTGCTAACTGTTTACTTGCAGCTAATCATGGTGACCGGGAGCTCCACCACCACTTTCCATCATGCTCATATCCTGAAGATAAAGTTCTCACCAAGACTTAGAGATAACAAAAGTGTAAAGAAGTTAATGAAAAGTCAAGGATCAAGTACGTCAAACTTTCACAAGTCAAACGAATGAAGCTTATGAAGTGAGAACTACTTGAGATATGATGAACAAAAGTCACAAGACATATGGGCATGGTGGAAAAGAAGTAAAGACATCAAGATGATAGAACGGTGGTGGAAGGCAGATCAAGACACTACCATTTCATATCACAACAAGAACGTAGAACAAAGATTATGAAGACGTCAAAAGCCAAAGAAGCAAAGAGGACGTCAAGCAACCTTGATGACCAATCCTTAGGAGGAGATTGTTGGGAACACGTTTTGCATTAATTCAAGTATTGGTCATTTAAGGTTGTAAAATCACAAAGCATGATTGGAACAAAGGATCTAGCAAAGCTATTACACTAAGACTCAAAGTTCAAGACAACAAGCATCAAAGAAGATTAATGATCATGCAGTTCTATTGATGGACCCATAACCTACATGATGAACTCAAATAAGTACATTTTATTACTATCATTTATCCTATTAATTTGACTTGTTTTATTATATTATGTATGAGGATTGATACTTAATCGTTTACTTTTGTAATTCTCAGGTAAAAACAAGCATTTGGTGAAACTTAGCGATTTTGGACTGATCATGGAGCAAAACATGTAAGAAGTTAAGAGTCTACTAAAATGAAGAAGATCAAGACTAATCTGCTCCAGATGCGCCGCATCTCACTCATTACATACGGCGCATCTCTATCAAGATATCACCAGATACGATCCAAGATACAAGAGGACATGCGCCGCATCTAATCATGGAGTTACGCCGCATCTTCTGGCGGTGTACGAATATTCCTGAATATTATAATCTTGGACCCCACGCGAAGTTAAGTCAATGCGCCGCATCTACTTACTAGATGCGCCGCATCTTCCCTCAGACAGAAACTATAAATACCCCAAGACCAGACGAATTTCGAGAGCAATATATTAGATTCGAAGACCGAAGCAGCAGAACCCTAGGACGAATTCAGTCAAGGA
This sequence comes from Artemisia tridentata subsp. tridentata, assembly GCA_021014915.2. Classification (NCBI taxonomy): domain Eukaryota; kingdom Viridiplantae; phylum Streptophyta; class Magnoliopsida; order Asterales; family Asteraceae; genus Artemisia; species Artemisia tridentata. The sequence continues at coordinate 264,213,873 of CP139509.1, forward strand.
GGCAGCACAAGACACACCAAACGAAGATACAAGAGCTGTATGAAGGTGCTGCATGTGTTTAATTCATTAAGTAGTTTTGTTTTATTGTGTTAGCAAACTTTAATTCATCAGGATTGGTGGCTTGTGTAATGTGACAACGAAAGATTGCACTCCCTTTAATACTTGCTTTCCCATCAATTAAAGTTTATATGTTGATGTCTTTGGTTACTACTTATTAGTGCATTGATAACCTCTGTGTTTATTAGTGGCTTGCGGGCATTTGACTGCGGAAAATTGTAACACCCCAACCAGACAAGGGTAAGGATGTCACGCAAATGGTTTCATATCAGATATAACAAATCATACATTCAAAAGTAATACAAAGATTCTCAAGGGTTACAAAGGAATTACTGAAATTACAAGGTTACAAAAGCGGATACAAATTCTAACAATAAAATAACTTCTAATCATTTCTAGGCCAAAATAATTGTCAAGTCTTCTAGGTCCAACAGTCTCTTCACTCATACCCATCTTCCATCTAAAAACCTGCCGCACACGAAAAGAAAACGTGCGGCTGAGCTTACAAAGCCCAGTGAACAGATATATAATAAACGGAAACGAAAGTAAACGGAAATAATCAGATGTAGCATAATGAACGAGATATACATAAGATACAAGAGTAAAGGTTTAGGATAGTCATCCACCACGAGCCCAGAAACTCAAAGTCATAATCTCAAAGTCAACATCTCAAAATCATAGTCTCACAATCAGAGGGGATACCTCTCAGACAACCAGATAATATGAGGGGTGTCCTCATGTATCAAAGGGGTGGAGTAGCTAGCTCCCAGAAATGTGAAAGGCGTGTATTGCACACAAGCACCAGTCACCAGACATATATCATATCAAATCATATTAAATCCACTAAACAGATCAGATCTAGGATTGCAATCCATACGCCCCCCAGAAACATATATAATCCATAATCAAAGTAATGCGCATATCATAATCAGAATGGGGACGGTGTGAGAAATCACTCCCCCACACATGAGTCATGCCAGTGGTGCATCACAGACACGGCCAGGTTACCTTCCTGGCTAGGTAACAGAAAGGTGGCTCGGGTATCAAACTAAGAGTCAGGTCTTAATGTCATATCAAAAGGTTCATACACAAGGGAACATAGCAATGGCCTGGGAAATCTCAACTGATTCATAACTCATAATCATAATCAAGGTTCATCTCAAAAGTTCATTTTAAAACTTCCATCAAAAGTCCATTTTAAACAAATCCTTTATTCGTGATTTTCATAAAACGATCCTTTAAAGTAATTCTCATAAAAATATTCTTTCAAAACGGTTTTTCATGAAATTTAGTCTTCCAAAATAGCTTTCATAAAAGTTAGTAATATTTATATAAAAATGGTTTTGCCTCATTTATAAACATCCTTTCAAAATAGTTTTTCTCAAAACATTTTCAAGATATAATTAGAAAAGGTTTTCATAGCATAGCTTCAGATCAGAAATCATATCCAATGGGACTCAACTGGGGAGATTCAAGAAAAAGGGAAATCATAGCAATCGAATCAGAAACTAATGAATTCAAAATTCGAGAGAGATCATGAGAAACCTTAAAAGAAAGGTCAGAATATCTGTACCTTAGCGGAAATGAAAAGAAACATAAGGAGCACACGTCACTTCTTCTTCAACGAATCTACATTAGTTAATAACCATTTATCATTTATAAGTCCATTTAATATTATAGTGATTTTACATTTAATACCCATAATTATTAAGGTCTTTTAGGGTTTCACAAACAAATTTAGGTTTAGCTTTGGTATTCATAACATAGGTTTTAGGTGTGTTTCAGATTATGCTTTTTGAAGTAAAACAAGTTTAGTGAGGCTAAGATGAATCACAAATCTTTCAAAACCCGATTTACACGCATGTATATATATATATATATATATATATATATATATATATATATATAACGAGTACCCATTATTAAGGCAACATATTTGCTCTTTTGTAAATTTTATCCAAGAGTATTGGAATTTAACTAATGTGTCCATGCTTCTTGGTCCACCATGAGAAAAGAACTTGATTAAATATTGTAGTAGGGTGGCTGACAAGACAAGGGAGACACAACATGGCCTTGCAAAAGCTTTTGTTGTTAGTAAAGGTGGTGAAGTGTTTGAATTAAAAATAAGTAAAGTATGAAATTTGTGTAAGAGAGTGTGTTGCTGTCGTGAATGCCAAAGGAGAACAAAGAAAAAAGAAAGTTTTAAAATCTTGAAAATGTGCATTGTTGTGTATTAGTTTAGACATTTTAGTTCGACCCAATACCTTAACCAACTCAACATAAAATCACACATGAGGACCAGTCCAAACGACCCAACAATAACCCTTGTTTTATAGCCAACTCGACACACACAAAGCAAGCATACTCGACGCACCCATCACACCATAATGATCACACTTAACAGTACATTTGACACATGAAATAACAAATCCTGAAATTCCAAGTTTTACAAGCACATTCACACCATTTCTATATGTACTGGTCATCACTCCATGCACACTAAAAGTCTATATTTCATGAAGCCAAACTGATTTTATTAGCCAAGTAAAACCTGTTTTGACGTGTAAAAAGACATCATTTCATGCGACATCATAATCCTTCATTTGTACTATTTTGGGTCGATCTATAAGTATGATGTTATGTGACTACTTCCTATCATTTCATGTGACCTTTAACTTTCACTCGTGTTCATTACCCAGATTTATTTTACATAACCTTAACAGTTTATGAATATATATCGAGAGGAAAGGGAACCGAACTAGTGATACCTTGTGTCGACAGAAATAAGAACAAGGGATCCACACCAGGGCTTGACTCGATCTGAACAGAACCCCCTCGAACCCAATCCAAAACCAAAACCTCTATACCAAGATTACCCACGATCAGCCTCCCTTCTTGTCGATTTCTAGTTACTAAGAACAGTTGGATCATGTCTCGTTTATCAAAGTGGATCGGTGTTGTTGTTGTTGTTGTTGTTGTTGTTGTTTATGTTGAGTGTTTTGTTTTCAATGTTTCACGAATGGAAGGAAAACAAAATTGGAGAGGTGACTAGCATTTAAAAAAAAATGAGTAGAGGGATTTGATGAAGCAACCGGTGAATGATCATAAGAATGGAAAACCGCGTATATCATTTAGGCAAGTCGTATATTCTGTTTCAAGAAAAGATACATGCAAATCTCTTTAATGTGATAAAATATTCTGAGTTCTTATCCTCTCAAAACTGACAAGACAAAAGGGGATAGGTGCAAGATGAAAGTCAGTTTCATACTTTTGTTGGCACATATAGACTAGGATTAGGAACCATATTCATTTTAATAACATACAATGCATAGTATTAGGTAAGTCGTATATGATCATAAGTATTTACCACTTAATTAATTAATTAGACTTTAGGTTAAATTTTATTAAATGCAATTCATAACATAACATATTGTTTTAGGAAGTTTATTTTAATTATAAGGTAAGTATAACTAATTAGTTTAGTTTAATTTATATCATAGGTTATGTAAATTCCGTATTTCTTTTATTTATTCATGTGTTCTTGTAAAATTTAAAATAGAGGGGTAATTTAGGGATTTCAACTGAATGGAAAAATGAGGGTTTTACAAAAATAATGTGGCTCCCACGGTTATTACTAAATTGATCACTTAGGAATAACTTTTAGACATAAGTAATCATTAAGGGTTTACTCGCCGATAAGAATAGGACCAACGAGAAAGGGTTAACTACATACACTTCATATAAAGCTATCAATAAAACAAGTGACAATCTACTTAATCATAAGGACAGCCCTCTTATTGTCTCGAGTATTTATCTGTGTACGTGTGTGCTACTTGCTGATTCGTGCCTATTGGTTTATTTTATTATTTAATTGCAAACAAATCGTGCCAGTCTCTCAGGCTGAAACCGCCTTGCGTTAGGATATTAAAATACTGATTAGAATAACGAGATAATACGTTCCACTCTTAGTGATCGACACTCTACTTACCATTATATTCATACTGACCGGGTACACTGCTCGTTAAGTGTGTGTGTTATTGATAAGTCGGCTAAATATAAATTTAAAACTTGAGTAGGCATTAAAACTGCTAAACCGCAACGACACATCACGCGCATCAAGTTTTTGGCGCCGCTGCCGGGGAGTGAATTGTTATTATCTGTTAATTTGATTAGTATTTTAATTAGGTTTTTCTTTTTATTAGATTAATTGCATCATTGTATTATTTTGCATATTTGTTGTTTTGTGTGTTATTTGTTTGCCTTTATTTTTGTTTTTGTGTTTATTTTTGTTTGTGTGTTTTAATTTTTGTTTTTATTTTTCGTATTTTTTCTGTTCTGCTATCGTTGTACTGTGCTAAATCAAACGATACGGCGCATCTGATCTCTCAGATACGGCGTATTGCGTTTAATTTTTTAAATACAACGCGTTTAATTAATTCGATACGACGCATCTTTTCCCCAAGATACGGCGTATCTGTTTTTAATAAGAAAATTTTTTAAGCGATAAAGTAATACGACGCATCTGCTTTAGCAGATACGGCGTATCTGTTTTTGATAAAAAAAAATTTTTAAACGTTAACGCCATACGACGCATCTGCTTTAGCAGACACGGCGTATATTTTATTTTAATTAAAAACAGTTTGCGAATTATTAAACAGATACGGCGCATCGATCTCTATCGATACGGTGCATCTTCTGAATCAAAAATCTTGTATTTTTAAACATAACGAAAGTACGGCGCATTAACTTTCGTTAATACGACGTATTTAATTTTAAATAAATATCGATTTTTGATTAATTAATTCGATACGGCGCATTCATAAATTCTAAGCGGCGTATCTATTTTCTGAATAAAGTCTGATTTAATTTTAACGCTTATAAGATACGGCGTATCCTACTTTTTGGATACGGCGCATCGTCTGCAGATATCAGCTATTTGTATTCATATATCCGTATCTATATTCATTAATTTCTCTTCTAGCGAACAAATCCTACTGATGATTTTACCTTTGAAGACAGATTTTGCTATGGGAGACATATCAGTTAACGGATATCTTGCTAAGGAATGCTTGCTTTCAGATTCATTCAATGTACTCATGATCGATGCAGATTTATTCTCTTGGGAGACTCCTCTTGAAGCTGCTTTTAAGGAATTCATGCGTTTGTGCAACATTGACGAAGGGGTGTTCTCTTATGATGTATTTGTAAGGTACACTGGAGATGAACTGTCGCTCTTATGGCCTATCATTGAATCCAAAGGATTGAACTGGTCTACTATCGAAGAAGATGATGGGAAATTCTATCTTGCATACATGGACTCAAGCAACAACTGCTGTAGTGGAGGCAATACCCAAATCTCTTACATGCCTTATTCCGAACAGTACTGGGGATTAAATGAGAACTATCTGGACAATGAAGGAATTTATGCTGTGGCGGAGTTACTATTTCATGGCAGGTTGGTAAGATTGATGGATCTCTCCCTCAATGATTGGGTAGAACTTAAATATGGTAGTCCGGAATTAGCCCCTGCAAATGAAGTCAAGCAGATTATGACTTCATGGTTGACGCGGAGTTTTAAGAAGAAATTTAACGAGTTCATGGAGATAAGAAGAAATATGATTGGGAAGGCTTGCTTTGACGTTAACCACGATCCTAACGATGTTGATTTTTCAGAATGGTTGGCTAGTAAGTTTAATAACCATAAGAGCATGGATCGAGCTACTAAGGACGCATTATGGGTATATTGGATGAGAGGTGAAGACGAAGAAGTAGAAAGCGACTATGGGTTGTCACTTCATGATTCAACAGTTAATGAGGGCATTGAAGAATTATTCAAAATTGACATTGATGTGTTCGATTATGAGACACCCTTGTGCAAGCAGTTCAAGGAATTTAACTACCTTCTTCGAGTCGACGATGATGTGCTTACTGGAGATCTACCAGGATGTAAGACTTATGACGATTTCAAAAACACCTGGTACTATGAATGGAATGACCAAGTACCATGGGTTTGGGATAAACCATGGGAATCTGAGCACATTAATCACACTTGTACACCCTTCGTTTTCAAGGACGGGAGTAGTGTTTGGCCGACCTGTGATTATAAAAGTGACGGAACCTGTAATGGGGGAAGTATAATTGGGATGAAACGGGTTGGAAACGATGTAACCTTTGAAGATTATGAGTGGTACGATAATGTTGAAGACTGCCCACAAAAAGCGGAGGCTTTGCAAGAAAAGGGTAGAATTGAACGCTTGAAAGGACTCAAAGGAACATCGAATACTACTTTCTGGGAATGGGTGCATGAACAATTTGATGATTTTACGAAGCTTAGTCGACGGTTACAATGGGATTTGGAAAGAGAATGGGAGGCGATTCAAGACAATAAGTCATTAATTGAAGAACTAGATGATTATTTGATTAAGGATCCTTATTTCGAGTTCGTTGATAAAGACAATGAAGAGTTTACCAAAAGGAAGTGTCGACTACTTGGGATTCCTTACAATGAGCCACCCATGATTATTTCTGAAAAATTTAAAATCATCAAATATTCTTTAGGTCCTGATGAAGAGTATACTGCGGCGAAGACAAAGAGTTATATTAGATTAAGTCGAACGGAAGAAAACGTCGCAGAAATATACGGGAAAATCTTTCGGATGAAGGAAGAAGGATGGACCGTGACAAGAACTAAATGAAGAGCTGAACGTGAGTCTAACTTGAAGACTCTGGAATAAAGACAAGTGCTGGCCGGGAGACAACCCGGAGAATTTTTATTATTCTGTTTTTTGTGTCGAGTCAGTCAGGCCCGCATGAGGATACGGCGCATCTCAATTCTGAGATGCGACGCATCTCCTGCAATGGTCATATCTTATTTTAATTTTTCTGCATTTTTATTTTCGACTTTAAAACTATTTATCAGTTTATTTTAATGCGGCGCATCCCTGGTTAAGGATGCGGCGCATCTTTATTCCGATCCGTATTTATTCCAGGCTCGATACGGTGTATCTTCTTCCATAAGATACGGCGCATCGACTGACCTGATGATTTTCAGTTTTAATTTTTAAGTTTTATTTTTCCTAACTACTAATGTATTATGCAAGTTTGAACCTTTCTTATCTTAGGTGTGTTTTAAAGTGTTGGTGGTATTATAGTTTTCTGGATTTCCTGTGGATACATCAAGTATGAAGCTTTAACGTTCTCATCCACAAGAAAGATGATTTTTTCTCTTATCAAATGGAGGATCATACCGAGCAAATCTCAGGGGAGTTTTTCTGTTCTAATTCTTTTATTTTCCAGTTTTTAACCTTTTATACAAACAACGAGGACGTTGTTTAACTTAAGTAGGGGGATTGGAGAATTAGAACACTTAACAATTACTTGTCCTAAACTTTTTCAAAAAATATGCTTAAAATGTGCTTAATATATCAAACTTAAAAATTTTTAGCATGTTTTTGTTTAAGATCTAAGTTGCATAGCTGCACACATAACATTATTTTCAAAAATTGTGATTTTTCAAAAATTCACAAATCTATGAGTGTGCCGGTGACTTGTAAACTTTAGAACTTGGCTTGTATACTATTCGAGACCACCATAATAAGTATTATATTTATATAATTGGAATGACTTGTCTAAATTGGTAAAATTCTAGGATTACACCCAAATAGCCTATTATATGTTATGTGTTATTAACTAACTACACTGGTTAGTTAACCCCCGTATAAACCCTTTTGTTACTCTCATTTTTAGAGTAAGATACCCCTAGAAAAACACTCAGAGCCATTCCTTTCGTTTCTTACACCTATGTTTAAAATGTTTCGTTACACCCTTACACCTTAGCCTACCCTGTAGATTAGAATCCGTGGTTGGTTAATTGCTATAGGCAAAGTGTGTTTCCTTACATTACCTGTGTTCGCGTGCGTAATTCATTATCTATGGTTAGGTCGGGAAATTGCACAATGCAATTGGAGTGAAAGTAAATATTGTATATCTTTGAGTTTATTTTTCGTGTGTTTACTACTTTCACTATTACCGTTATTTCTGAAGTATGAAAAGTATGGAAAAATTATCCAGAATTATCATTATAGTGATGTGGTGAAATTTTACACATCTATGTCTATGTTTGAAAAAAAAAAAAAAAAAAATCGAAAAAATAAGAAAAGAAAAAGAAAAAGAAAAGTTGGAAGTTTGTTTTAACCAACTTATGTAAAGTTTTGTATTAAGTGGTCGATATCACCACTATTTGTTGTACTATATCTATGGATTGAATGGGAATTGGCAGTTATGGGAACGCCAATTAAGGTTTATTCTTTGATTAAGATCTTGTTGAGTATAATTCGTGTCTACCTAAAGCGTGTGTTTCAAGTGTTAAAGCGTGAGTTATTCAATGATATGAGTCTTATTCATGGGATGGTTGGGATAGTGATTAACCACACTTAGGATTTTAATTTATTTGTTTTGTTTATTTTTCATTTTACACCAATTTATATCCCAAATATTATCCATGCCCTTTATTATTCTTTATCCAACCAAACCTTTGATTTATTGAGATTAGGGATTTGAGCAATCTTAAGTATCGTAGTCGTGGATTCGGCTATGTATTTATGATTTTGTCGCCCTTTTTGATATATTATTATTGGTGAAGTTTGGACCTATCTTTAGCCTATTCGAGTTAAGGATTTGAGCAATTGCAAGTATCGTGTTCGTGGATTCGATCATGTATTTGTGATTTTGTCGCCTTTTCTGGAATTTGAGATCGATAGTGATCAAGAATAATTAACCCTTAAGCCTGAAAACCCTTTTTATCGCTTTAGACTTGTTATTCCTTAGCTTTAGTGGAGGAGATGTGTATACTTGCCAAGCTTATGATAGAATATTCGTCACGACTGGACAGTTAAACGATTAGATTTGCTTTTATCAACTTATTTTATTTTACTTCTAATTCGTTAAGTGTTTAGTTGTGTGATTATGAAATAAACGAATACATGCTTAAATATAAAAATAAATCCTAACATCTTTTAGGATACATTTTCATAAGAGAAATTCTAAGGTTTACTTGGGGACAAGTAAAGTTCAAGTGGGGGGATATTTGATGAACTCAAATAAGTACATTTTATTACAATCATTTATCCTATTAATTTGACTTGTTTTATTATATTATGTATGAGGATTGATACTTAATCGTTTACTTTTGTAATTCTCAGGTAAAAACAAGCATTTGGTGAAACTTAGCGATTTTGGACTGATCATGAAGCAAAACATGCAAGAAGTTAAGAGTCTACTGAAATGAAGAAGATCAAGACTAATCTGCTCCAGATGCGCCGCATCTCACTCATTACATACGGCGCATCTCTATCAAGATATCACCAGATACGATCCAAGATACAAGAGGACATGCGCCGCATCTAATCATGGAGTTACGCCGCATCTTCTGGCGGTGTACGAATATTCCTGAATATTATAATCTTGGACCCCACGCGAAGTTAAGTCAATGCGCCGCATCTACTTACTAGATGCGCCGCATCTTCCCTCAGACAGAAACTATAAATACCCCAAGACCAGACGAATTTCGAGAGCAATATATTAGATTCGAAGACCGAAGCAGCAGAACCCTAGGACGAATTCAGTCAAGGAGGCAGCACAAGACACACCAAACGAAGATACAAGAGCTGTAAGAAGGTGCTGCATGTGTTTAATTCATTAAGTAGTTTTGTTTTATTGTGTTAGCAAACTTTAATTCAACAGGATTGGTGGCTTGTGTAATGTGACAACGAAAGATTGCACTCCCTTTAATACTTGCTTTCCCATCAATTAAAGTTTATATGTTGATGTCTTTGGTTACTACTTATTAGTGCATTGATAACCTCTGTGTTTATTAGTGGCTTGCGGGCATTTGACTGCGGAAAATAATGTGGCTCCCACGGTTATTACTAAATTGATCACTTAGGAATAACTTTTAGACATAAGTAATCATTAAGGGTTTACTCGCCGATAAGAATAGGACCAATGAGAAAGGGTTAACTACATACACTTCATATAAAGCTATCAATAAAACAAGTGACAATCTACTTAATCATAAGGACAACCCTCTTATTGTCTCGAGTATTTATCTGTGTACGTGTGTGCTACTTGCTGATTCGTGCCTATTGGTTTATTTTATTATTTAATTGCAAACAAATCGTGCCAGTCTCTCAGGCTGAAACCCCCTTGCGTTAGGATATTAAAATACTGATTAGAATAACGAGATAATACGTTCCACTCTTAGTGATCGACACTCTACTTACCATTATATTCATACTGACCGGGTACACTGCTCGTTAAGTGTGTGTGTTATTGATAAGTCGGCTAAATATAAATTTAAAACTTGAGTAGGCATTAAAACTGCTAAACCGCAACGACACATCACGCGCATCACTACATGTCACAGAATGAGATCTCAATGATCACCCCTTAGGGGGAGATTGTTGAAAATGCAAAAGTGATGATCATAAATGTAATCAAAGAGAGATCTCAATGATCGTCCCTTAGGGGGAGATTGTTGGGAATGCTTAAAGTGACGATCATTATCGATTCAATGAGTCTTGTAATATGGTCATGTAATAGCTTGTTAGAACTGTAAAAATATAGTCTACATGATAGTAGAAGTGTGCCGTCTAGTTTAGTCATAGTATTTACGTTAATGTTGAAATAGTGAAAAATGTAAAGACGGCACACTTCCCTTATCTTATATCATGGAGGACTATATATATGTAAACCTCTCATTTAAGAGGTGAGGATTGTGAAGTGTAAGAGAAATTCTCTCTTATTTTCTCTCTAGCTCTCTCTCTCTCTCTAACATATCTTTCTCTCTCTAAACACATATAACATAGGTGTGATTTGATCTAAAAGGGGTGAATAACAAAGGTGACTTAGTTATGGCCTTATGCAACACGAAAAGATTATTGGTTATGCATCAATACAGCTAGAATCGTAGGAGGTAAACTATCCAACGCATGATTTGGAAGTGATTTTTGACAGGCATGAAGAAGCCCAGGAGCAAGATGGTAGAATATGATCTATGTTAGAAGACTTGAAGAAAGCGGTTTTGATTAAAGCAGAAAGTTCTATCTTCTTTATTCATCTTAGTTGTACTAATATGTATAGAGACTTGAAGCAAAAAATTTTGATGGAATGGTATGAAGATGGTTGTGACTACCTTGGTGGCGAAGTTTTTAGCGTGTCAATAGGTTAAGATTCAGTATCAGCATACAAGTGGTTTTCTTTAATTTTGAATATTCGTATATGGAAGTGGGATTAAACTTTCAGGAACTTTGTTACGGGATTTCCGCGCACATTTAGGAAGGACAACATGAATTGAGTTGTAGTGGATCGTTTGACTAGGTCGGCTCACTTGGAAGATTGGCAGAGATTTCTTTCAGCAGAAGATTATTCAAGCTACACGGTGCACCTGCAGTGATCGTGTCAGAGAATCGCGTTTGCTTCACACTACCAGAAGAGATACAGAAGACTATGGGGATTGGTCTCAGGATTTTAGTACGACTTCTCATTTTTAGACGGATGGACAGACAGAACAACTATTCAAACTTGGAGAATGTGTTGAGCGGGAAATTTGACAAGTGCTGGGTCTGGTCGTGTTTGCTCATTAAGATTGATGGCATGCAAATGACAAGGGTTTTCTTTTCGGAGTTTTGTAAGAACGGAGATGTGGAACACCTTTTGGTTGAATTAAATCGGAGAGTTACTTATTGAAGGTCTGGAGTTGATTACAGTGACTAATGGATTACTTATCATTGTGGAAGGGAAATTTTGAAACTATAGACCGGGAATTTGTGTGTTCCGTATAATGTTTTCTGATGCGCGTGATGTGTCGTTGCGGTTTAGCAGTTTTAATGCCTTCTCAAGTTTTAAATTTATATTTAGCCGACTTATCAATAACACACACACTTAACGAGCAGTGTACCCGGTCAGTATGAATATAATGGTAAGTAGAGTGTCGATCACTAAGAGTGGAACGTATTATCTCGTTATTCTAATCAGTATTTTAATATATTAAGTTTGCTATACAACCTATTCTAACGCAAGGGGGTTCAGCCTGAGAGACTGGCACGATTTGGTTGCAATTAAATAATAAACTAAACCAATAGGCACGAATCAGCAAGTAGCACACACGTACACAGATAAATACTTGAGACAATAAGAGGGCTGTCCTTATGATAAGTAGTTTGTCACTTGTTTTATTGCTAGTGTTATATGAAGTGTATAGTTCGATGCAACGCACCGAGATTAAGTCCTTTCTCGTTGGTTCTAATCTTATCGGCGAGTAAACCCTTAATGATTACTTATGACTATCCCGTTTATCTTTCTCCTACTTTTCTACAGACCATAGAATACATAGGCATCTAATAAATAGGCGAGGGCAGAGGCATGGCGACCCGATCAACGCTCAGCTAGCCACAGAGGTTATCAATGCACTAATAAAAGTCACCAATGACATCAACATATAAACTTTAATTAATGAGAAAGCAGTTTTAAGGGAGTGCAATCTTTCCGTTGTCACATTACACAAGCCACCAAACTTGATGAATTAAAGTTTACTAACACAATAAAACAAAACTACTTAATGAATTAAACACATGCAGCACCTTCTTACAGCTCTTGTATCTTTGATTTGGGTGTGTCTTGTGCTGTTGCCTTGACTGAATTCGTCCTAGGTTTCTGGTCTTCGATCTTCGGTTAAAAACTTCGGAACTCTTAATTCGTCTGGTCTTTGGGGTATTTATAGTTTCTGTCTGAGGGTAAGATGCGGCGCATCTAGTAAGTAGATGCGGCGCATTTACTTAACTTCGCGTGGGGTCCAAGATTATAATATTCAGGAATATTCGTACACCGCCAGAAGATGCGGCGTAACTCCATAATAGGATGCGGCGCATGTCCTCTTGTATCTTGGATCGTATCTTGTGAAATATTGATAGTGATGCGGCGCATGTCATAAGTGAGATGCGGCGCATCTGGAGCAGAATAGTCTTGATCTTGTACATTTCAGTAGACTCTTAACTTCTTGCATGTTTTGCTCCATAATTAGTCCAAAATCGCCAAGTTTCACCAAATGCTTGTTTTCAACTGAGAATTACAAAAGTGAACGATTAAGTATCAATCCTCATACATAATATAGTAAAACAAGTCAAATTAATAGGATAAATGATAGTAATAATATGTACTTATTTGAGTTCATCAAATATCCCCCCACTTGAACTTTACTTGTCCCCAAGTAAACCTTAGAATTAATCTTATGAAAATGTATCCTAAAAGATATTAGGATTTATTTTTATATTTAAGCATGTATTCGTTTTTGTCATAATCACACAACTAAACACTTAACGAATTAGAAGTAAAATAAAATATTCTAATAAAAGCAAATCTAATCGTTTAACTGTCCAGTCGCGACGAATATTCTATCATAAGCTTGGCAAGTATACACATCTCCTCCACTAAAGCCAAGGAATAAACAAGTCTAAAGCGGTAAAAAGGGTTTTTAGGCTTAAGGGTTAATTATTCTTAATCACTATCGATCTCAAATTCCAGAAAAGGCGACAAAATCACAAATACATGATCGAATCCACGAACACGATACTTGCAATTGCTCAAATCCTTAACTCGAATAGGCTAAAGATAGGTCCAAATTTCACCAATAATAATATATCAAAAAGGGCGACAAAATCATAAATACATAGCCGAATCCACGACTACGATACTTAAGATTGCTCAAATCCCTAATCTCAATAAATCAAAGGTTTGGTTGGATAAAGAATAATACAGGGCATGGATAATATTTGGGATATAAATTGGTGTAAAATAAAAAAAAAAAAATAAACAAAACAAATAAATTAAAATCTTAAGTGTGGTTAATCACTATCCCAACCATCCCATGAATAAGACTCATATCATTGAATAACTCACGCTTTAACACTTGAAACACACGTTTTAGGTAGACACGAATTATACTCAACAAGATCTTAATCAAAGAATAACCTTTAGTTGACGTTCCCATAACTGCCAACTCCCATTCAATCCATAGATATAATATACAACAAATAGTGGTGATATCGACCACTTACATAACTTTACATCGTTGGTTTATCAATCTTCCAACTTTCTTCTTTTTCTTTTTCTTTTCTCATTTTTCCGATTTTTTTTTTTTTTTTTTTTTTTTTTTTTTTTTTTTTTTTTTTTTTTTTTTGATAACATAAACATAGATGTGTAAAATTTCACCACATCACTATAATGATAATTCTGGATAATTTTTCCATATTTTTCATGACTTCAGAAATAACGGTAATAGTGAAAGTAGTAAACACAAGAAAAATAAACTCAAAGATATACAATATTTACTTTCACTCCAATTGCATTGTGCAATTTCCCGACCTAACCATAGATAATGAATTACGCACGCGAACACAGGTAATGTAAGGAAACACACTTTGCCTATAGCAATTAACCAACCACGGATTTTAATCTACAGGGTAGGCTAAGGTGTAAGGTGTAACGAAACATTTTAACAAAGGTGTAAGAAACGAAAGGAATGGTTCTGAGTGTTTTTCTAGGGGTATCTTACTCTAAAAATGAGAGTAACAAAAGGGTTATACGGGGGTTAACTAACCAGTGTAGTTAGCTAATATCACATAACATATAAGGCTATTTGGGTGTAACCCTAGAATTTTACCAATTTAGACAAGTCATTCCAATTATATAAATAATACTTATTATGGTGGTCTCGAATAGTATACAAGCCAAGTTCTAAAGTTTACAAGTCACCGGCACACTCATAGATTTGTGAATTTTGAAAAATCACAATTTTTGAAAATAACGTCATGTGTGCAGCTATGCAACTTAGACTTTAAACAAAAACATGCTAAAAATTTTAAATTTTAATATATTAAGCACATTTTAAGCATATTTTGAAAAGTTTAGGACAAGTAAGTGTTAAGTGTTCTAATTCTCCAATCCCCCCACTTAAGTTAAACAACGTCCTCGTTGTTTGTATTAAAAGGTTAAAAACTGGAAAATAAAAGAATTAGAACAGAAAAACTCCCCTGAGATTTGCTCGGTATGATCCTCCATTTGTATAAAAGCAAAAATCATCTTTCTTGTGGATTAGAACGTTCAAGCTTCATAAACAATGTATCCACAGGAAATGCAGGAATCTATAATACCACCAAGGCTTCAAAACACACCTAAGGTAAGAAAGGTTCAAACTTGCATAATACATTAGTAGTTAGGTAAAAATAAAACATAAAAATTAAAAATGAAAATCATCAGGGTCAGTCGATGCGCCGTATCTTATGGAAGAAGATACGCCGTATCGAGCCTGTAATAAATACGGATCAGAATAAAAGATGCGCCGCATCCTTAACCAGGGATGCGCCGCATTAAAATAAACTGATAAAAAGTTTTAATTTCGAAAATAAAAAAAAAATGCAGAAAAATAAAGATATGACCATTGCATGAGATGCGTCGCATCTCAGGATTGAGATGCGCCGTATCCTCTGCGGCCTGAAACAAAAATAAAACGAAATAAAGGATAGGATGCGTCGCATCTGTTTACCAGATGCGGCGCATGTAGTTACCAAACAGACTGATAACAGTCTGCTGTAAAATGACTCGTTCCACGGTTTGATCTCTCACGTCCTCTCGTACTCTCATGCTGAACTTAATGCCAGTCTTCATCAAATATAACAAGAAACATAAACTGAAACATTAAATATATACACGAGAATAGTGATCAGTACAATCCAAAAAATAATAATAATATGTGGAACAATGTCAGTAAAATCAAGAGAGTAAGATCATGGGTGAGTGAGGTCGTCTGGATGGGTCCCGGAAGTGCTGGCTCCATCAGTCCTAGGGCGGACAATGCCTCTCAAGGCTCTCAACTCTCCCTCGACTGCGTCAAGTCTCTGACCCATGGTGCGTACAGGGACTGGTGGGGGTACTGGTGCCTGCGGCTCCTCCTGATGGGCTGGAGCAGCAGCCGGAGGTCCCTGAGGGCCTCCCTGCTCCGCCTCTGGTCCTGCAGCTCTGGCGGGCCCTAATGCTACCCAAACGTACTCTCCCATAGCTATCTGGCAAATCCCAAGTCTAACCAGATAATCCCTGTCAATAACCGGGAGATGGGTCACCACAACCTCCAGCCCTGCTGGGATCTCAGCTCCAATCACTCCAAAATGGCGGGCCAGCCTAGAAACAAAATGCCCGCCAGTCATATGGCTCCTCCGATCTCTCCCTGCAGCTGATCGGTGGAGGTAGTGTGCCAAAAAGTGGGGGATGTTCACCGACAACCCCTCATCCATGCTCCTAAGGAGGAAGAGGTCCAGAGTGGTCACCTTCTCAGGTGACTGACCCCTCCCAGCAATAGTAAGTGCAATCAGCCTGTGGCACAGCCTCCTCATCGGCTCCCTGATCAAAGTGTATGAGGGGGTGGAAGTAGTGATATCACCCCCCGAAGAAATCCTATCCCAATAATCACTAAATAATCCTCTGTCAGGGACCGCTCGCAAACTATCATCCCAATATCGGTCAAACCCATCTGACTCAAGCTCCTCAGCTGTATGCAAACCCATGGCCAAAATGAACTGTCTCATCGACATCTGCCTCGACACCCCACCCAGTCTAAACACAAGGGTGTCGGCAATATCCAAACCCGTATCCGTCTCTCTGTAGTAAAATGTACTAAAGAACTCCAACATAAGCTCCCTGATAAGAGGCTCATCGATCCTGAACAATCTTTCCCAAGCACTAGATCTGAACACCACCTCCTCATCATCTCCAGCAACAACCATCTCCATCCTATGCTGTAAACTCTCAGCAGCATGTCCAGCCCCAATCAATCCCACATCATCAAAATCCAAAGCCTGTACCCTGAATATCCTCCTAAAGTAAATCGACTCAAGTCTCCGCAAGTAGTCCTCCAAAGTGCCAGGGGTTAGCCCCATGTACTCGAAGCGTAACCACTGATGTCTTTGTTCAACTTCTGGTAGTGCCATCTGAAATAAATTTTCAAAGTTAGTAATCAGTCTGCAAATCAGGAGGATACGGCGCATCTGATTTAATCAGTGCGGCGTATCTGCACAAAATATAAGAGATGCGGAGCAAGAGATGAGATACGGCGTATGTAGATGCGCCGTATCTAGATTAATCAATACGGCGTATCTAGAATTTTATTAATTTGGAAATAGGTCGTTACGCCGCATCAATTAACCTAGATGCGCCGCATCTAAAAGCATATCAGTATAAATAAAGGGGATCAGGTAGGCTTTTCAAGAATCCGTATCCGTGACGTAAACTACCACTAAATATCACAGTATCATATACTCCTTATATCAGTTCTAATAGCTTATCACATTTTACTAATCCACCTTCCCGCTAAATATTCAAAATCGAATTCATTTTTCCCAAATTTTCGTTCAAATCAAACTAGGCCAAAAATTCGATTATTTACGCAAGTTAAGTACGGGGAAGATCATCTATTACAAGTCCTAATCATATCTCTATATCATTTAAGCACAAATCGAATTAATCGTATAAACCCTAATTTTCGTATTAACCAAGATTAAATCGAAATGGAATAATTACCTTAATTTGATGATTAGGAGAAAGATTATAGATCGGATTAAAGGTGGATTTAAGAAAAATGATCGGAATTAGAGTATAGTTTCAGTGTATGTAAGTTCTTAACTGTGTGAGTTTATGCGGTAAAGATTTTAGATCCGGCGCATTCCCGTCGTATTTATAGGGCAAAACGATGCGCCGTATTGAAAATTGGGATGCGCCGTATCTATTTAATTTCGTTGACTAGTCAATGAGTCCTAGTTGGTCAGAGATACGGCGCTTTGGATAATTAGATCCGCCGTATCGCTATATTAGTGAACGAAATTTAGATAAAGAACGTACCTTGGCCTCCGCAACACGATTCTTTATACACCAAATTGGGGTAAAACGGTTACACCATACGATATAAATGAATTCAAAATAAGAGCAATAGGTATAAACGTTTTATTAACAATTGTAATCTTATAGTTTAGAGGATAAGAATTTATTCCGAGGTTAGGAACAAATATCGTTTTAAAGCGTACAAAATTAAGATTACAATTTGAGTCAGATGTATAATATGGATAATAAAATTGAGATTATAATGTAGAGAACTTCCCTTTGGGCAGGTTGAAAAATCGAAGAGGTTACGTTTTGATCACTCCAGCTGGCTTCTCTGGGTTTGGTTCAGAATGTAGTCCATCATGGTGGTGCTTGAATCATCTTTTATCCTGAAAATAAACAACTTGCACACGAGAGTAGCGGACCGATCAAAGTAAATATCAAAAATCAACTATATTTATCAAGTTATATTCGTCGTATTAACAAAGGTTAATGCGCCGTATTTTCGTTACGTTTCAAAATACAAGATTTTTGATTCAGAAGATGCGCCGTATCGATAAAAATCGATACGCCGTATCTGTTTAATTAATCGAAAACTGTTTTTAATTAAAATAATAGATACGCCGTATCTGCTGAAGCAGATGCGTCGTATGGCGTTAACGTTTAGAAAAAAATTTTCTTAAAAACAGATACGCCGTATCTTGGGGAAAAGATGCGTCGTATCGAATTAATTAAACGCGTTGTATTTTATAAAAAAATTGAACGCAATACGCCGTATCTGAGAAATCAGATGCGCCGTATCATTCGATTTAGCTCGTACAACGATAGCAGAACACACAAAATACGAAAAATAAAAACAAATAAAAACACACAAACGAAAATAAACACAAAGAAAAGCAAACAAATAACACATAAAAACAGAAAATATGCAAAATAGTACAATGAATGCAAATTAATCTAATACACAACAAAATTAGCGGTTAGATAAAAAATTAAAAATCTAATTAAAATACTAATCAAATTAACAGATAATAACAATTCACTCCCCGGCAGCGGCGCCAAAAACTTGATGCGCGTGATGTGTCGTTGCGGTTTAGCAGTTTTAATGCCTTCTCAAGTTTTAAATTTATATTTAGCCGACTTATCAATAACACACACACTTAACGAGCAGTGTACCCGGTCAGTATGAATATAATGGTAAGTAGAGTGTCGATCACTAAGAGTGGAACGTATTATCTCGTTATTCTAATCAGTATTTTAATATATTAAGTTAGCTATACAACCTATTCTAACGCAAGGGGGTTCAGCCTGAGAGACTGGCACGATTTGGTTGCAATTAAATAATAAACTAAACCAATAGGCACGAATCAGCAAGTAGCACACACGTACACAGATAAATACTTGAGACAATAAGAGGGCTGTCCTTATGATAAGTAGTTTGTCACTTGTTTTATTGCTAGTGTTATATGAAGTGTATAGTTCGATGCATCGCACCGAGATTAAGTCCTTTCTCGTTGGTTCTAATCTTATCGGCGAGTAAACCCTTAATGATTACTTATGACTATCCCGTTTATCTTTCTCCTACTTTTCTACAGACCATAGAATACATAGGCATCTAATAAATAGGCGAGGGCAGAGGCATGGCGACCCGATCAACGCTCAGCTAGCCACAGAGGTTATCAATGCACTAATAAAAGTCACCAATGACATTAACATATAAACTTTAATTAATGAGAAAGCAGTTTTAAGGGAGTGCAATCTTTCCGTTGTCACATTACACAAGCCACCAATCTTGATGAATTAAAGTTTACTAACACAATAAAACAAAACTACTTAATGAATTAAACACATGCAGCACCTTCTTACAGCTCTTGTATCTTTGATTTGGGTGTGTCTTGTGCTGCTGCCTTGACTGAATTCGTCCTAGGTTTCTGGTCTTCGGTTAAAAACTTCGAAACTCTTAATTCGTCTGGTCTTTGGGGTATTTATAGTTTCTGTCTGAGGGTAAGATGCGGCGCATCTAGTAAGTAGATGCGGCGCATTTACTTAACTTCGCGTGGGGTCCAAGATTATAATATTCAGAAATATTCGTACACCGCCAGAAGATGCGGCGTAACTCCATAATAGGATGCGGCACATGTCCTCTTGTATCTTGGATCGTATCTGGTGAAATATTGATAGTGATGCGGCGCATGTCATAAGTGAGATGCGGCGCATCTGGAGCAGAATAGTCTTGATCTTGTACATTTCAGTAGACTCTTAACTTCTTGCATGTGTTGCTCCATAATTAGTCCAAAATCGCCAAGTTTCACCAAATGCTTGTTTTCAACTGAGAATTACAAAAGTGAACGATTAAGTATCAATCCTCATACATAATATAGTAAAACAAGTCAAATTAATAGGATAAATGATAGTAATAATATGTACTTATTTGAGTTCATCATTTTCGTATATAAGAGTTAGACATTTTGGCATATAAGGAAGATTTAGTTCGCGATACGTTAGACCTTAGATTCATTATTATCCGTATGATTATTCTACCTATTCCGTTATGCCTTCTGATACGTTTTGATATTCCGATATGTGCTTAGTTGATCGTCGATACGAATATGTTACCCACCTCTTTATGAAACTCTTGATACGTTTGATGATTCGGTATGTGCTTCTTTGACTATTAGTAAGTTTGTTAGTTCATTCAGAATCTAGATAGAGTTGATGAAGTTTTATCGTTTAGCACTACCACCGTATTTGCCTCGTGTGTATATGTGTTTCAGGTATCTCTTTGTGAGATTTCAACTATCATCTGTTACATATTTGTTTCGTATCCGTGGATCAGATGTGTTATGATTTGTGTTCTGATTGAGAGCCCGGGGCTATCCTTGTTTGTCTGGATCGAGTCATGAGAAAATTTTTCCGTTCGTTAAGATCTTTTGGGAGAACCTCTCCGAGCGTGAGGCTATTTGTTGTTGTTTCTTTTCGTGATTTGATACATATCCGTCTGACTTTTGTGACTTCAAT
The DNA here is from genome assembly GCA_021014915.2 of Artemisia tridentata subsp. tridentata. NCBI lineage: Eukaryota > Viridiplantae > Streptophyta > Magnoliopsida > Asterales > Asteraceae > Artemisia > Artemisia tridentata. The sequence goes on from CP139509.1 coordinate 264,234,870, forward strand.
TTCGAGGACGAAATTTTCTCTTTAGTGGGGAAGAGTTATAACAACCGGAAAATCCGAGATGACATTTTAACTTTTGATATGATCATAACCTAAAGTCTATGAACATTTAACTAAGTTAAATACTTATGTTATAAATTAAATTACAAAATATGGAATAGCTAATCCTAAGTTATGTAAATCAGTTCATCCTTGTCACCTAAGTAATATATCACACGTCTATACATGTCCTTTCAAGAACCGATTACATTTTCTTTTGTACACAACATCTCATATTTGAAGATAATATCGATTTTAATTTGTAGATTTGAGATAATAATTGCTCCTTTAGACCTTCCAAAAATCACGGTATTTCCCCACAATTAATATACGCTCTCCCATTATCTCTTCAACCAAAAATACCGCATCATCTCTCTCTCTATACGAACCCTAGCAACCACCATCGTTTTTCGTTTAGCTCTTTAAGAATCAAGAAGGCTGCTAGAGTTTGCATGCTATATCGCTTTGTGATTAGGGTTTTGCAACCATTGTTCTGGGTAACTGCCTTAGTGATCGAGTGGCAGTATGTGTGTGCATAGATTCGAGTTACTTTCTCCTTTCTCTCCTTTTCGATCCACCCTTGGTTCAGCCTAAGGTACCATACGTTAACTATCCAGTTATGCTTTTAATACACTCGTTAATATGAATATACAAATGGATATGTGTGTCAACATAGAATCATGCATAAAATGCTAAGTTATACACCTATATGTGATTGTTTAGGTCATGTGATTGTGGACTGATTTGGTGTGGTTTTGGTCAGCTCTTAATCGACATATAATGTACCTAAACAAGCCTTAAAAATCTGTATTTAATGATCGTTAATGAGGCATAAAAAGATAAGAAACCCTAGGCTATTTTAAATGAGAGCTTATATTGTGGGAGTTTTGAACGGTTTTGGCTCGTTAAATCCATAGGTATGTAGGCTATTTTGTGTGTCAATATGTGTGTCTAAAATCTATATTAAACATGTCTTGTGAATTATAAAGGCTCGTGTATGTTCGTATAATTAAAAGGTGTAATATGATGGCCTAAAACGGATTTCTGAATTGGACAGCTTTATAAGCCGAATTTGTGTAAACTACAACTTGAGTTTCATAAGTTTTTAATTCTTGATTTTTGCTTGTAAACCTATTTTAATATCTTATTTAAGTTTCCAATTGGTTTGGAGTGAAATGGAGTTGTATTGATCATGTTTTTGAATTTTATGGGACCATGTGTCAAATCTGAGTTTTGGGAACTTAAAATCAGTTGGTGCTCTTGATTTTTAATTTTCAAACCATAAAGAGTTAAGATCTATCCTTTTACGAGGGTGATATATAAGTTATTTTTGACATCATGTAATTTTTAAGGATTTTTCTGATGTGTCAAAATGGGTTAATTATAGGCAAACTTTCTGTGTGTATATGCAGTTAATTTTCTTGGTAGGTCTGGAAAGTTGATTTTTGTAACAGCACTTTCACTTGCTAATAAAATCTATGAAAATTTGTGAAGATACTAGACTAATATGGGAATCACATATAATTATTTCAGAATTTTTTGAGCTTAAATGACAGGCATGAAAAATCGTAAGAAACTGGTCTAGAATTGCTATATAAACTCTAATTAGGTAACTATAGGTCCTAAACCTAATTTTGAACATATGAACCCTAGTTTGGTCATTAATTGATTTGAATACAATCTAAACCGTATATTTAATTTATTATCATTGGTAAACCTAAATTTGATTGATTCGGAATGTTACCCTAAAGTTACTAAATTCAGAAAGTTACTAAATTTGGAAACTTACTAATTATGAAAACTTGCTAAATATGGAAAGTTACTAATTGGGGAAACTCACTTAATTCGAAAAGTTACTAATTCGAGAAAGTTATTAAATATGGAAAGTTACTAAATTTGAAAAGTTGCTATGAATAGCAGGAAACCCTAGTATGTCAATCTGAACAACAATGCGTACTGAATCAGTAATAACTTATGAAATGGTTCTTAAATAATAAGGCAATCATTAATTCGTGTAGATTCACTGAAGAAGGAGTAACTTCCGATCATTGTGTTTTATGATATTGTTGCATTTGCGGTTTGAGGTACTGATATTCTACCCTTTCTCAGTAAGGGTGCTCTTATGACTTCTTGATCCTTGACTTTGATCATTTGCTCTGTTATGATTCCGTTTAATATGATTCTGTTTGATATGATTCCGTTTGATATGATCCGTTTGATATGAGCCTTTGCTATGATTTCCTTGATATGATCCTTTTGATTGATATTCGTTTTACTATTCGTTGATGTGATATTCGTTTGCTATCCATTTTCTATGATATGTTTCCGTTCAGTTTGATATACTCTGATTAGATATGATATGATTACTTGATATGATATGATATGATATGATTTATTCTGTTATGTTGCCCGAGCTTCTGTATCTGTATTCCTAGCCATGGAGATACCATGGCCATATCATTGAGGCACCAATGGCATGACACTTTCTGTGGAGGTGTGATTGATCCACGACGTCCCCATTTGATATGATATGATATGTGATCACTTGGCCATTATGATATGTGTATATACTTGTCTCGTACAGGTGTATATATGATTTGTTTTATAGGGGGCGTATGGATGCATCCTAGGTACTTTGTTTCGTTTTGTAGTGATTGGTTGTGTGCCTTACACCCCTCTCACATTAGGGAGCTAGCTACTCCATTTGGTACTTGAGAGGTCTCCCCTCCTTGTACAACTTATGATTTGACGGATATATGGATATGAGATGATTATGTGACTAAGCATGTGGCATGCATTCTGAGCTCGATGGGCATTTCTTTTTTCTTATATGATTATGATTCTCTGATTGATTCCTTTGACTTCATTATGATCTCCTTAGGTTTCACTACGATTTGCTTCTTATGATATACGATATTTTGTTCAGTTGATCCTTGATCTCTTATTTGTTTGACAGATGATATTCGTTCAGCAGGAGCTTATGTTCATTTTCCCTATACTTAAGCTGGGATTAAGTGAAGAGTGAAGACTCATCAATACTCAAATCTTGCATCACGCACAAAATCTCTCACGGTAATGTATCCATTAGGAATAGCTAGCGGCAAAGGTACGCTTCCTTAAAACCTTGACTGTCTTGATTACTATATGCCTATCTGCTATGTGCTTATTTGTTATGTACTTGCCTGCTATATGTTTATGTGTTACAAGATGATTATGTGATAACAGGTGTGATAGATAATATTTATAATTAGACTTTATGTTTAAATGCTTATCCTCTTTAGGATCCAAGCAAATCTTTGGAGATAATGGTCTAACCACAACCATTATCAATAGCCGTCTATACACGTCTATCAATCACTATGGATGACGCACACTTTTAATGTCCTCAACATCTCTTCTCTTCTCTATTTCTCGTCTACGATATCTGTTTATGTTTTCTTGTCTCCACTCGCTATAAACATGATTGACTTCTAAACTACCCGATGCAAGTCTCGTATTTGATTCTCGTCTCATCCACATCTCTTCTATTTCTTCTGTCTCGACTCTATTCCTACTCCACATTCAGCGTGTCGTCAACCTCCTTACTCAAAACGAGTTTCTCCTACTTCTTCTGTCTCGATTCTCCCCAATACCCATTCCTCTAAATTACTCGTGCGTATTGTGTCTCCTCCGTTTCCTCTATTCCGTGCCTAGATTTCTAAATTCTTGTCTCTGAGAGTCCTCAAAAAAAATACCTTTTCTAAAAACTAAAAATTGGAAAACCAGTCAAAATTTTCTATCTCTAAAAAACCCCTTACTGGCGACGGTCCCTTAACCGTCGACGGTCCCTTAACCGTCGACGGTCCTTATAATTAAAGGACCGTCCCATGTTTTCAAGGGTAACTCGGTTTTGCTTTCTCATTTGTAGTAAAACAAAACCAAACACCCTACAATGCAATAGTAGTGAAGAAACCAAGCTTAACTCACCTCAATCCTCAATTAACCCACTAAAACTAAAATCTAATTTTCAAACTCAAAGATCATCAATCCATCATTTCTTCTAATCATCTATTGTAAGTCATTTCATTAAATTTCTTCATAATTCAATTCTATGGTTTTCTAGAACATGAAATTAAAATTGGGGATCTTTAATTTTTCATATAATTGTTTCAAATTAACAACAAAACTTAACAATGTACAACCCTTATAACTCACCTAAATGTAGGAATTGTTCAATTGCATGAATTTTGAAAAAGGTCATAACATTTGATAATCCCCAATTCAATTTGATGTCGTTAATCACATTTAGGAACGTAACAAAAACGAAATTAAACATTGTTAATACATGTCAAAAACATTTTCACTACCATGCATTGCTATAAGTCAAAATTTTACAAAAATGTGGTTTTCAAACATAGTTTGTCATATAAAACTTGAATTAAGGAATACTTGAATTGTCACATAGGTTTAACATGGTAGAATAAATAAAATCAAGGATGTTTGGATAAATATATCAAACTTAACATGTGTATTTAAAATTAATTCCATGTTATTTTATTTTCCGGTGTAGGTATAACGATGCCAGATATATATATTTTTGATAATCTTCTAACCAACAACTACATTCCAAATATTTCATTAGAACCCTACTTACCACCTGAGTTTGTCCAAAGTTTCAAAGATCTTGAGTCTCATAACATCCACGAAGGCCGAATTATTGATCATTCCTTGGTAGCCCAGGAAAACATCGACAGAGCCTTTCGAACAATAGGCTTTGAAAACCTACTCACTATCAATGAACTAATCTGTCCTTGCTTCATGTTAGAATTCTTCCGTGAGATCAAAATTAAACGTAACCAAGACTATTCCATATCCCTTTGGCTTTGGGTCGGCCAGTATAAATTTTATTTGTCTCTTGAGCAATATGCTCAAATCCTTGGACTTCCAAATCGTGGGCAATGTGCCTATACGGAAGAATTTGAGCTTGGCTCCCTCCTCGAACATCGAGAAGAGGATGGTCCATATCGCTCATATATTCCCTTTTCAACTGTGTTAATCGCATCTCTATGTGACTCATCAAGTGTCTCCCATCCTAAGAGAATCCATATGATTGAACTCCGCTATTTTCTTCAACCAATGGCGGTTATCTTACGTGAAATGTCTTTTGTATAGTAAAAGATCGTGAGTATCTACCGGCGTGTTGTGCTCATATGCTTTATTACATTCTCACTAGACAACCGTACAACCTCGCTTACTTCTTCGCTATGCGAATAATGCATCTCAAAGACAATAACTCTAAATTAATGCCCTATGGGATGATCCTAACTCGTCTCTAGTTTCTACAGTCGGCATAAAGTATTGGCTATGAAATGGAGGAAAATTGGGTTGTTGTGAGGAAGATATTGAATGTTAGGATGAAGGTGTAGGAGGGTTTGACAAAGATGATCGTTGCGACATACCGAGAAGATTGTTGAAAAATGGATCATTCGGTTGTTGAAGCATTTTTTTGATATAGTTTGTATATAAAGAAATGTAAGTGGAAGCGGAAGTAAATATTAGTTTGTATGTAAAATTAGTTGTGTAAAGGGGTTTATATAGTGTGGTTTATATGGTTCGGTGTTAGTTTTTAAAAATAAAAAATAAAAAATAATAAAAATAAATAAATAAAATCAAACTAGCCATTTGAAATGCAGATTTCAAAGGGGCATTTTTTTGGACTTTTCTGTTTTCACGCGGTGCAAATGTTTTGCCTTGGCGCCTGGGGGGTGGGGGGGGGGGGTGGGAATGGCATTGCCATTTGGGCATCCACGTGGGAATGACACTGGAATGGTGTGATGATACCCAATGCTCTAAGAATATTTTTCAATCAAATACAGATATATGAGTTTTAGTTACGTACAAATCATGTGTGATAAATCTGTGATACACAGTTAATGTTATTAATTTGTAAGAATAATATTGGTAAATAAAATAAAAAAATGTGCTAGTTAAAGTTCTTGAAAGGGTTTAAGTCATATAATAGACATCTAATTCTGAAATAGTACGCGTCTGGTACGTTAACTTTAGGTTTTGTATCAATGTGATAGATGTGACCGGTAAATCGGGTATACCGGTTAAAAAGTTATTTTTTGAGCAAATAGCTCCCTTGCGATTTTTTTTCTTTTGCAAACTAGCTCCCTTTCAATTTTTTTCAAAATAGGTCCTTGTATGACTTTATCCCAGATGTAAAACTCTTTCTAAACCTCTTTTCCCCTTTCTCCACTTTATTTTTCGGTCACCACTATTTTTTATAATTAGTTCAATTTCAAGTGTAAAAAATAGAATGGAGATGGTTAAGTGAAAGCTTAATAAATATTAAAGAAATGTACAAGGACTAAATTTGTAAAAATAATTTGCACATAGTTTTGTAAATTTCAAACAAGGACCAAGTTTGTAAAAAAAGAGTTTCGAAGCGGAGACTAAAACTGCACGAGGACCTATTTTGCAAAAGAATCAATTCTTAAAGGACCATTTCTGCTCTAAATATCAATTTTAGCCGGTTTAGCAGGTTTACAAGTCACCGACGTATCACATTGGTACAAAAATTAGAGTTGACGTATCACACAAGTGATATTCTAGATACACGTACTATAACAATACATTTAAGAAACCATATTCCATTGTATAACCTAAACCCTTCTTGAGACTATGGTTAAATAAGAAATTGATGCACAATAAACGCATGCTTATAATTGTATACTATAATTTTCTAACAATAATTTATTATATTAGTTGATATTTTAACCACGATATTAAAAACCAGTACTTGCACAAGAGTGTAATAGTAACTATGCCTATGTACCAGATAAAGAGTATCTACTATGATAAATCTTTATATACGTGATTGGCTAGTTAACCCGATAGTCAAAGTAATAGTCAAGGTATTGTGTAATGTGATCATAGAAAATCTAGTGTGTCACATTCATAATGAAAATAGACTTAAGGGACTAACATGGTAAGTGTTAAGTTATAAGTGTGATGTGGCCAAAGTAGAAAGAAAAGGATTTAAGGGACTAAAGTTGCCATATAGGAAAACTATCAACTAACTAGTTATGTTAGGATAAGTCTAGAGACTTATCTTATCATTTTATCTAAAGTTCTAGAGAACTTATAGAGGGTGTGTGTGGTTTTCGGTTCAAGAAGAGAAAGAAAAGGAGGGAAATGGGTTAAGCTTGATTAATCTATGAAGAGTTTAAGTGTTCTAATCCAAGGGTTGAGTCATAGCAACAAGCACCTCACTAGTAAGTAACTCTAGTCTTGAGTAAATGATGATTATAAGTTAAGATTCATAAGGATGATGATGGGTTTTGGTAAACCTTGTTGTATAGTATTGTTTTAATGATGTAATAAGTATTTGTGTGATGTGCTAATAGGTTTTGATGTTATAGTGTGAAGAATGATGATGATGAATGATAACGATGAATAATGATGGTGATAATAATGTTCTTGATAGACTAAGTTTTAAATCAAGGTAAGTAAACCGGTTATAAGATGATGTTATATTGATTTCATTACATTATGTGTTATGTGTTTATATGTAAAGGTTATAAAATGGCTTGAAATGTATGTGCTTATGTGGAAGTGAATATAAGACTATTTTGGCATAGCTAGCAAAGGAAGTGTTAGTTAAAGTGGGTTAGGTGTTGTTGAGATATAATGGTGATGTTTAAAGCGGCTAGAGTTATGTTTTAATGATTTAAGTTGTAATGGATTGATAGGTTATGTTGCGTAATTTGTGAATGATATGTGATATTATGTTATATCCGTTTTACTTACTAAGCGAAAGATTACCGGTTTAGTTGATAATATTTTGTAGGTTTATGTGTGAAGGAAAAAGGTTATGCTTCGATAAGGATTAAGGATTGAAAATCCGGATGTTAGAAGGTTTTGGTAAGAAAGTAGGAGCTAGATAGAATACCGAGCTCAAAGTCATAGTTGATGCCCCAATGAGTCGTTTAAAGGTTATAAGGTCTTTGTCCAGTGTCAAAGTTATGTTTTGATAAGTTAAAGTCAAGTATGTAAAATGGTGTAGCAACTTGTAAAAATCCCCTATGATTGGTAAATGTTAATTATGTATTAAATTACTATTATAGTTTAATTACCCATTTTTACGAGAAAATTTAAAACTTATGTTTATTTACTATACACTAAATCAAAAAAAATATTACGTGATTCATAAAATTATGGAACAAGCTCACACGCGCGTCACGACAATTCTAAAACCCACAAATAAACCAAACGAACCCTCATATTTATTCTAGGCCCAACAGACTAAATCCTAAGCCTGTTACTATTCATGGTCCAACCTAACTCTTTTATTTTTCTTTCTCCCTTCATTTCATTCTACTCATATGCAAACACTTGCCTCCATTCATTCACTAATTCGACACTAAATACATACTACATTATACACCACTTGAATCCTCACATTTCAAATAATTAAGATCAACAAACCACATTTTCTAACTCGAACATTTAGTACATAAACGAGACCTAAAGTAAATGCTATCCGAGCCAAACTCACTCTCACCCAAATTTCACCAAAACGATTTAATATAAATTCTACTTAGACCATTGTTTGTATTTAACCAAAGACAAGTCCACACAATTTCTTTTGACATTTGCTAGACGTTTAGATACGTTAAAAGGTTATTTGGTCTTATATACATATCGAATAGAGTTTATCGCAAAGCCACTTGGCTCGTTCACAAGAGAACCGACCTTCACCATGTGCTCACTCATCAAAACTAACTATAGAGTACTCAAGTGTATTCCCTAACTCTATCCTAATCCTCGGCTAAGTGTCCTATCAAAGTCCCCAACTTGCACCATTTTTAAATACTATTCTCACCATATACATGCATGCACACTCGCTGTAATACCTAAAATTCTATAAAATGTAAAATGACCAAATTGCCCCTGAGAATTTAAAATCTAAATAAAACATATGTAAAGCACAAAATAAATTCCAAACTTCTAACAATTAACAAATTATGATCCCAAATATTTTTAACAACTCCATTTAACATTTATTATAAGCCATGAAAATTACTAAAATGCCCTTGGGCGCCTAATGTTATTTAAATTCAAATTCATGATTTAAAATAAAAGTTATTTAAAGGAAATTAAATGAAATTAAATGGGAAATTAAAGGAGATAATCATGCCATAAATCCTTTGACCAAAACCACCGAAATATTGGCTATTACTCCCCCCTTAGACTCGGTCAATTCACATTTTTATAACTTACACAATTCTTTTCTTCCAAAATCCAAACCGAAGATCCAAAAAAACCCTATCACACCAAGAATAATTCAATCACTCTTCATCCGATTTTTCCAAGATCTTCAACCAATTTTCGTGTGTTCTTAGGTCCATAAGGAAGCCTATAAAAATACTTGTTGAATCATTTGAAGCTTGGTTCGAACCGGGGCAATTTATTTCCAAGTGTAGGCTCGATAAGGTATTTTTAATCCAAACTCTCGACTCGATCATTGTAAACTCATGATGATATTTTTCTTACGTCCTTTTCAACTCCCTTGATCCATGAAAAATAGTTGGAGCCGTGCTCATTGCTTGGATCGATCGTGGGAAGAAACCAAGTCGCGCGATTTATAAACACAAGGTATTATTCGAATCAATTCTTACGTACCCAAATAAATTCGTCCATCATTTTTCTCATGTTCCTCATGTCGTGTATGGTCCATGAAAATTGTTTACAAGGTCGGGAGGAAGCTCGTGGAGTCGTGGTGATTTTTGGACCACATCGAGTGCTATAATCCATTTGGCCTATTCTATACGTTCGAAACTCGGTTTGATAATTTTCTTACACTCTTTGATCCTTAAGAACACCATATAAAATATGCTATTCGAATCATGCATGATCTCCATGTCCTTGGTAATTAAATCTCTAAATCGAACCTAAAATCCAAAATATATGTATGCGATCGAAAGAAATCTCATGAGTAATTTTTATGGACATTATATGGTTATGTTAACATGAGGAAAATGTGTATTCGATTTGTCATGGCCCAAAGGAATTATTTTCGAATTAAGTTTAAAACCGGATTTAGAAATATTTTGGAAAAAAATATGTAACCGATCGATCTAGGGTTTTAATCATGAATTAGGGCTTGTTTTGGGACATTGAATGAATTATAATGATTAGATAATTATTTGGTTTGATTAGGGCTTGAATTCGAATTAATATAGTGTGATGCGATTTGTTTTAAAAACTATAGGGGTCGAATTGTAATTTTTAAAACTTGTGGGTCACTCTTGAAACTTTATAGAACCTGTGGGATGTCGTATGAAAATTTATTGGAGGGACCTTTTGTGTAAAATAAATGTTTAAAGGTTTATTTTGAAATTATATTAAAGTTTAAGTCGATTTTATAAACAATTAAACTAGAGGGACTAAACTTGTAATTTTGGGAAAACTTATGGTCCATTCGTGTAATAAATCCTATTTAAAGTGTTTTGGGTCATTTTGATAAATTAAGGGGCTAATATGTAATTATTGTTAATATAAGATGGAAATTATAAAGTAAAGGACTAAATATGTAATTATTATAACTTGAAGGGCTTGAATTGTAAAACTTATATTTTGGAGGTTCCAAGTCGTACCACATTATAAAATAAGGATACCATGTGTAATTTGTGAAACTAAGGGGCTTAAAATGTTAATATGAATATCTTAAGGACTAAAATGTAACTTCATAAAGTTAAGGGGCTAAAGGTGTAAAGTATGAAACCTCAGGGGTATAAAATGTAACTTGGGTAAAATAACCTTAACTTGACCTAATTTATAATTATGGAAATATTGCTAGATATAGAAACTTACTAAATAAGGAAACTTTCTAAAAATGGAAACCTGCTAAAAATAGAAAGTTACTTAATATGGAAATGGGATCTTTAGTAATCATGTCTTTACTCCTCTAGGTGTGAAGAGGGAGTAGTCCTATGCATTTGTCATCTTATTCAGTGTGATCCTTGTCAAGCAATAAGGTACAGATATTCTGCTTCTTTATTAAGAGGCCTTCGTTCTCTGATTATGACTCATGTTAGGGTTCCCTATACCATTGCTATGTTTCCCTTCATTCATGAACTTCGATTATTGAACCATCATGATATTGAACCTTTTATGATTATGAACCTTTCACTCATGAACCTTTGCTTATGAACCTTTGCTTATGAACCTTTACTTATGAACCATGCTTATGAACCATGATTATGAACCACGATTATGAACTTATGAAACATGATATTGACCTATGCAAGTAAACTTAAAACATGATTCATGATACTTGACCTTTACCCTCAGTTTGATACTACGAGCCACTCACTAGGCATGAGGGTTTCATGTCCATGTCAGTCGATGCACCGATGGCATGACTCTAGGGCAGGAGAGTGATGACCTGTCCCGTCCCTGCATGTTATGTTTACGTAGAGGCAGATTTTGGCCACCTGGGGCGTATGGATGCATCCTAGATTTGTTCATGTACATGTTATGTTATGTTATTCATGGTGAATGATGGTGTGTGCGATACACGTCTTTCACACTCCGGGAGCTAGCTACTCCACCCATGATGAGGACACCCCTCATATTTACAGGATACTAAGAGGTCTCCCCTCTACATGTTTATGGCTATGATTATGATTATGATTATGATTTCATGTTATGGGCTCGTAGTGGATTACTGACCTTTCTTTACCATACACCTTTGTCCTTTCCATTATGATACCATGTATTCTTACCATGTACTCATGCTTCCATTCTCATTTACTCATGTATTATTCTTTATGCTACTGCTTGTTACGTTATATCTGTTCACTGAGCTCTAGTAGCTCAGCCGCGTTTTCTTTTCCCGCGGCAGGTAATTAAGCTAGGAGCTGGGCATGGCTTTGGGGTTTGAGTGCACTTGAGTGAAGCTTGTTCTCATGGCTTATCTACCATTTGATTTCTTTAGACTTTATGTTGCCATTGTTTAGGCATTGAACTTATGTACTTCTTTTATTTCCTTTCATTTGGATATAAGTCATGTTGACTTATTATTGGATTATGTAATTGACTTCCGCTATTTTGGTTTATGGATGCTATGTTGTTCTGATATGAAACCATATATTTGTGATATCTTTACCCTTGACGGGTCGGGGTGTTACAATTTATGGTATCAGAGACAGCTTTCCGAAACCCGTTGGCTTAGGCCTTTGACCTGTGAGGATTGGGTAGACATTAGGTTTTCCTTTCGCGTACTCTTTTCCTTATTCTGCTCTGTCATATTTTGCTTCACCTTACTAATCGTCTTCATAATTCTATAGATGGTTAACACTCGTCACCAAGAGTATAACAGTGGAGGAGATGCTGAAATCCCCAATCTGGAGGCTATGGTGGCCAATGCTATAGCCAATCTGTTACCGGGCCTTAACACTGATGCGGTGATCAACCGGCTTATTAATGGTGGGGCTACTTCATCTGGGGGTGCTGGCAGTTCTTCTGGTGGTGGGGGCCGACCCACTACCATTAATGGGTGGCTGGAGAGTTTTAATAAACTCAAGCCGTTGTCCTTCACTTCTGCTGCTACTCCTCATGCGGCAGAAGACTGGATCACCCACATGGAGAAACTGTTCGAGGTGCTAGGTTGTGAGGACGAGTTCAAGACTCGTCTGGCTGTGTTCAAGTTAGAGGGTGATGCGCTCAACTGGTGGAAAGCGCACAAAGAAGCTAAGGGTGGTGATGCATATGTTCTTGGTTGTTCATGGGCTGATTTTCGTACCACGTTCTATAATCGGTACTTCCCTGTTTCCGAGCAGCAGAGATTCATTAGGGAGTACAACACTATCTCTCAGCTTGATTCTGAGAATGCTGGGCAGTATCTGGAGCGGTTTCAGCGATTAGTTAGTTTTGTGGGTCCGCTTGCTGGGGATGCTAAGCAGCAGGCTAGGCAATTCAAATGGGGACTCAAGAGGTTAGTAACCTATTTAAGTTGATGGTTGGTACCAATAGACATTAATACATTTTTCTTTTGCTATTGTATTAGGTGGGTACTAGACCGCATACTTAATGATGAGTTTCGAGACCCGGCGGAATGTTGCGACGCAGCTCGCAATATTGAGATATTTCATCAGGGATCTGGGTATAAGAGGAACAGAGATGGGGATAGGATTCAGACTCAGGGTCAGAACAGGGATTTTAAGGGCCGGAATGACAGGAGTTATGATTCTCGTGGACAGGGGGATCGACGATACGACCATCAGGGTCAGGCTGGCAGGAACTATGATCAGAAGAGGTCGGATACTAGAGGGCAGGATTCCAGGTTCACTCCTAGGCAGGGAGATGATCGCCCGGGACGCAACACTAGTCAGAAACAGTGGAGAGACCAGACTGCTAGGGGTAATCAGCAGAGCAGGGCTCCGGGTTCTAGTTCTCAGGGAGGTGCATCTGGGGGTTCATATTCTTATCCTATTTGTACTACGTGTGGCAAGCGCCACAATGGACCATGTCGTCGGGCTTCTGGGGCTTGTTTTGGATGTGGTTCGACAGAGCATCGTGTGAAAGATTGTCCCAAGCAAAACCCGGAGAAAACCGGGAACTACCTACCTCCCCCTCCACCCAACACTGGCCGTGTATATTCTATGACTCGGGATCAGGCGGCACAATCTTCAGGTACGATTACGGGCGTTTTATATATTGGTGATCACGCTATTTTCACACTCTTTGATACTGGAGCTACACACTCGATTATATCTTTAAATCTGGTTAAGAAACTTAAAATATTACCAACACCACTAAGTAATCAAGTATCCCTCTCCACTCCCATGAAACTCAGTACTCTTATTGATCATGAATATGTAAATTGTCCTATACGATTCGATGACCGGATTCGTTCGGCAAATCTGCTCCCTTTGGACATGGTTGATTTCGACGTTATTCTGGGCATGGATTGGTTATCTTTTCATAGAGCCACCATTGACCGTCATGCTCGAAAAGTAATTTTTGGTGATCTAACTCAGCCTGAATTTGTTTTTCATGAAACACGCTCTCTAAAATCTGTGAAAATTATCTCTGCTTTGAAAGCAAGGACTCTAATATCTCATGGTTGCCAAGGTTATTTGGCCTCTGTTAAAGATTCTTCTGTAGAGAGTCCTGATATTAATACTGTTCATATTGTTCGGGAATTTTCTGATGTTTTCCCTGAAAAACTTCCTGGTCTTGCTCCGGCCAGAGAGGTTGAATTTAGTATCGATCTGATTCCCGGCGCTGAGCCTATCTCTAAGGCTCCGTACCGGATGGCACCGGTGGAACTTAAGGAGTTAAAGGAACAGCTAGAAGAGCTATTGGACTGTGGATTTATTCGTCCGAGTGTGTCACCATGGGGTGCTCCTGTACTTTTTGTAAAGAAGAAAGATGGGTCTATGCGGTTGTGTATCGATTACCGGGAGTTAAACCGTATAACTATTCGGAACCGTTATCCGCTACCTCGCATCGATGATTTATTCGATCAGTTGCAGGGTGCTAAAGTATTCTCCAAGATTGACTTGCGATCTGGTTATCACCAGTTGCGGGTTAAAGAGCAGGACATTTCTAAGACTGCTTTCCGTACCCGGTATGGACATTATGAGTTTTTAGTTATGCCTTTTGGGTTAACAAATGCTCCTGCAGTATTTATGGATTTAATGAACCGGGTTTTCCATGAATTCCTTGATAAATTCGTCATCGTCTTCATTGATGATATTCTGGTATATTCTAAGTCGGCAGAAGAGCACGAGCAGCATTTACGTACTGTTTTGGGTATTCTGAGGCAGCAGAAATTATACGCTAAATTTTCCAAGTGTGAATTCTGGTTGGACCGAGTTGCTTTCCTTGGTCACGTCGTGTCTGCAGATGGGATTACCATGGATCCAGCTAAGGTCGAGGCTATCACAAAATGGCCAAGACCTACCACAGTAACCGAAGTCAGGAGTTTTCTGGGTTTAGCTGGCTACTATCGACGTTTTGTCGAGGGGTTTTCGAAGTTGGCTTTACCGTTGACTTAATTGATGAGAAAAGGTGAAAAGTTTGTATGGACGGATGAGCGTGAGCAGAGCTTTGAGGAGTTGAAACGACGACTAGTGTCTGCACCTATTTTGACTTTACCGTCGGGTTCGGGAGGATTTCAGATTTATAGTGACGCTTCCAAGAAGGGTTTAGGTTGTGTTCTCATGCAGAACGGGAAAGTAATTGCCTATGCTTCAAGGCAGTTAAAACCCTATGAGGAAAATTATCCGACCCATGATCTAGAGTTGGCAGCTGTGGTATTTGCGTTGAAAATATGGAGACATTACTTATACGGTGAATCATGTGATATCTTCACGGATCATAAGAGTCTCAAATACATATTTACCCAGAAAGAGCTCAACATGAGGCAGAGGAGATGGTTGGAGCTTCTGAAAGATTACGACACTAATATCCAGTATCATCCCGGCAAGGCGAATGTTGTTGCCGATGCACTCAGCAGGAAATCGGGTATGATTGCTAGTATGAATATCGAACCTCGTATTCTTCAGGACTTAGAGCGGTTAGAGGTTGAGCTATGTGTAAAGGGCGTTAGTGGTTATTGGGCAAGTTTGAGGGTGGAATCAAACTTGATGCTGAGGATTAAGGAAGCCCAGAAGGACGATGGTGAACTCTGGGCTGTTGTGCAGAATGTCGAGGAAGGTAAGCAGTCTGAGTTTCGGGTCGACGATAATGGTATTGTATGGTATGGGGATCGATTATGTGTTCCTGATGATTCTGATCTACGTGAGGCCTTGTTGACTGAGGCTCATAGTTCTCCTTTTTCTATCCATCCTGGTTCTACCAAGATGTATCGGGATCTAAAGCAACATTTCTGGTGGAACGGCATGAAGCAGGATGTGGCATCGTTTGTAGCTAGATGTATGACCTGTCAGCAGGTCAAGATTGAACACCAGAGAGCTAGTGGGTTATTACAACCTTTGGAGATTCCAGTTTGGAAGTGGGATGAAATTTCTATGGATTTTGTTTGTGGTTTACCGTTGACTCGTAGGAAACATGATGCGATTTGGGTGGTCGTTGATCGGCTAACTAAATCCGCTCATTTCTTACCCATCCGTATGAGCTACAGTGTTAGTAAGTTGTCAGAGATTTTCACGCAGGAGATTGTTAGATTGCATGGCACTCCTTCTTCTATCGTTTCTGATCGTGATCCTCGTTTTACTTCGCGCTTCTGGAAGGGATTGCATAAAGTTTGGGGTGTTCGTCTTAAATTCAGTACCGCTTTTCATCCCCAAACTGATGGTCAGTCGGAGAGGACCATCCAGACATTAGAGGATATGTTACGGGCGTGTGCGTTGGAATGGACGGGTAGTTGGGACGATTATCTGTGTTTGGTAGAGTTCGCTTATAATAATAGTTGGCACGCGAGCATCGATATGGCACCTTTTGAGATGTTATATGGGCGAAAGTGCAGAGCACCGGTATGTTGGAATGAAGTAGGGGAACGTATTCTTGAAGGACCTGAGATGATTGAGGTCACAAATGAAAAGGTTGCTACGGCTAAGGAGAAATTGAAAGAGGCACGGGCGCGTCAAAAGAGTTATGCGGATAAGCACCGTCGGGATCTAGAGTTTAATGTTGGAGACCGGGTATTTCTTAAAGTATCTCCGTTCCGAGGCGTCAAGCGTTTTGGTATTAAGGGCAAGCTCAGCCCTCGGTTTATTGGACCTTTTGAAATTCTGGAGTGTATCGGAGAAGTATCGTATCGTCTAGCCTTACCACCTCAGTTGGCTCATGTTCATAATGTATTTCATGTATCTCTTTTGAGGGGATACAATTATCATCCTCTACATGTGGCTTCTTATCCGTTTGATCAAATCCGTCCCGATATGACCTTATCTGAAGAACCGGAAGCGGTTTTAGAGCGTCAGGAACGCGTTATGAGAAATAAAGTCATTCCTTTTGTAAAGATTCTTTGGCGGAATCACCCAGCACGCGAGGCAACCTGGGAGACCGAAGAATCAATACGATCGAGTTATCCTCATTTCATGTTTTGATCTGGTATGTTCCGTTTCGTTTCTGTCATGTTTCCTTTCTCATATTCTTGCAAATTTCGAGGACGAAAATTTTCTTTTAGTGGGGAAGAAGTTGTAATACCTAAAATTCTATAACATGTAAAATGACCAAATTGCCCCTGAGAATTTAAAATCTAAATAAAACATATGTAAAGCACAAAATAAATTCCAAACTTCTAACAATGAACAAATTATGATCCCAAATATTTTTAACAACTCCATTTAACATTTATTATAAGCCATGAAAATTACTAAAATGCCCTTGGGCGCCTAATGTTATTTAAATTCAAATTCATGATTTAAAATAAAAGTTATTTAAAGGAAATTAAATGAAATTAAATGGGAAATTAAAGGAGATAATCATGCCATAAATCCTTTGACCAAAACCACCGAAATATTGGCTATTACTCCCCCCTTAGACTCGGTCAATTCACATTTTTATAACTTACACAATTCTTTTCTTCCAAAATCCAAACCGAAGATCCAAAAAAACCCTATCACACCAAGAATAATTCAATCACTCTTCATCCGATTTTTCCAAGATCTTCAACCAATTTTCGTGTGTTCTTAGGTCCATAAGGAAGCCTATAAAAATACTTGTTGAATCATTTGAAGCTTGGTTCGAACCGGGGCAATTTATTTCCAAGTGTAGGCTCGATAAGGTATTTTTAATCCAAACTCTCGACTCGATCATTGTAAACTCATGATGATATTTTTCTTACGTCCTTTTCAACTCCCTTGATCCATGAAAAATAGTTGGAGCCGTGCTCATTGCTTGGATCGATCGTGGGAAGAAACCAAGTCGCGCGATATATAAACACAAGGTATTATTCGAATCAATTCTTACGTACCCAAATAAATTCGTCCATCATTTTTCTCATGTTCCTCATGTCGTGTATGGTCCATGAAAATTCTTTACAAGGTCGGGAGGAAGCTCGTGGAGTCGTGGTGATTTTTGGACCACATCGAGTGCTATAATCCATTTGGCCTATTCTATACGTTCGAAACTCGGTTTGATAATTTTCTTACACTCTTTGATCCTTAAGAACACCATATAAAATATGCTATTCGAATCATGCATGATCTCCATGTCCTTGGTAATTAAATCTCTAAATCGAACCTAAAATCCAAAATATATGTATGCGATCGAAAGAAATCTCATGAGTAATTTTTATGGACATTATATGGTTATGTTAACATGAGGAAAATGTGTATTCGATTTGTCATGGCCCAAAGGAATTATTTTCGAATTAAGTTTAAAACCGGATTTAGAAATATTTTGGAAAAAAATATGTAACCGATCGATCTAGGGTTTTAATCATGAATTAGGGCTTGTTTTGGGACATTGAATGAATTATAATGATTAGATAATTATTTGGTTTGATTAGGGCTTGAATTCGAATTAATATAGTGTGATGCGATTTGTTTTAAAAACTATAGGGGTCGAATTGTAATTTTTAAAACTTGTGGGTCACTCTTGAAACTTTATAGAACCTGTGGGATGTCGTATGAAAATTTATTGGAGGGACCTTTTGTGTAAAATAAATGTTTAAAGGTTTATTTTGAAATTATATTAAAGTTTAAGTCGATTTTATAAACAATTAAACTAGAGGGACTAAACTTGTAATTTTGGGAAAACTTATGGTCCATTCGTGTAATAAATCCTATTTAAAGTGTTTTGGGTCATTTTGATAAATTAAGGGGCTAATATGTAATTATTGTTAATATAAGATGGAAATTATAAAGTAAAGGACTAAATATGTAATTATTATAACTTGAAGGGCTTGAATTGTAAAACTTATATTTTGGAGGTTCCAAGTCGTACCACATTATAAAATAAGGATACCATGTGTAATTTGTGAAACTAAGGGGCTTAAAATGTTAATATGAATATCTTAAGGACTAAAATGTAACTTCATAAAGTTAAGGGGCTAAAGGTGTAAAGTATGAAACCTCAGGGGTATAAAATGTAACTTGGGTAAAATAACCTTAACTTGACCTAATTTATAATTATGGAAATATTGCTAGATATAGAAACTTACTAAATAAGGAAACTTTCTAAAAATGGAAACCTGCTAAAAATAGAAAGTTACTTAATATGGAAATGGGATCTTTAGTAATCATGTCTTTACTCCTCTAGGTGTGAAGAGGGAGTAGTCCTGTGCATTTGTCATCTTATTCAGTGTGATCCTTGTCAAGCAATAAGGTACAGATATTCTGCTTCTTTATTAAGAGGCCTTCGTTCTCTGATTATGACTCATGTTAGGGTTCCCTATACCATTGCTATGTTTCCCTTCATTCATGAACTTCGATTATTGAACCATCATGATATTGAACCTTTTATGATTATGAACCTTTCACTCATGAACCTTTGCTTATGAACCTTTGCTTATGAACCATGCTTATGAACCATGATTATGAACCACGATTATGAACTTATGAAACATGATATTGACCTATGCAAGTAAACTTAAAACATGATTCATGATACTTGACCTTTACCCTCAGTTTGATACTACGAGCCACTCACTAGGCATGAGGGTTTCATGTCCATGTCAGTCGATGCACCGATGGCATGACTCTAGGGCAGGAGAGTGATGACCTGTCCCGTCCCTGCATGTTATGTTTACGTAGAGGCAGATTTTGGCCACCTGGGGCGTATGGATGCATCCTAGATTTGTTCATGTACATGTTATGTTATATTATGTTATGTTATGGTGTGTGCGATACACGTCTTTCACACTCCGGGAGCTAGCTACTCCACCCATGATGAGGACACCCCTCATATTTACAGGATATTAAGAGGTGTCCCCTCTACATGTTTATGGCTATGATTATGATTATGATTATGATTTCATGTTATGGGCTCGTAGTGGATTACTGACCTTTCTTTACCATACACCTTTGTCCTTTCCATTATGATACCATGTATTCTTACCATGTACTCATGCTTCCATTCTCATTTACTCATGTATTATTCTTTATGCTACTGCTTGTTACGTTATATCTGTTCACTGAGCTCTAGTAGCTCAGCCGCGTTTTCTTTTCCCGCGGCAGGTAATTAAGCTAGGAGCTGGGCATGGCTTTGGGGTTTGAGTGCACTTGAGTGAAGCTTGTTCTCATGGCTTATCTACCATTTGATTTCTTTAGACTTTATGTTGCCATTGTTTAGGCATTGAACTTATGTACTTCTTTTATTTCCTTTCATTTGGATATAAGTCATGTTGACTTATTATTGGATTATGTAATTGACTTCCGCTATTTTGGTTTATGGATGCTATGTTGTTTTGATATGAAACCATATATTTGTGATATCTTTACCCTTGACGGGTCGGGGTGTTACACTCGCCAACTCTCACACACTCAAAAATTTACTTCAAACAATTTCCTAAATCCTCCCTCTACTGCCAAGATCATTCGGAACAACAAGAAGCCAAGTTCTAGCCACCTTGAAGCCATTTCTCCATCGTACGAGCTATCTCAACTCTTTGGTGATCGTTCGAAGCGTATTACTTGCCCTCCTCCGAGTTCTAGTCATTACATACGTCTAACTCACCACCCTTAAGGGTGTTGTAAGTCATCTCTAACCTTTTCTCCCATTCCATCTTATAGTTCAAATCATTCCATGCATTGTACACATTTATTTCGAACGTATACTACTTCATATCACATTTATCCGCCTTGTTTATAATTATTTTACGTTTCATATATAGTTGCCTCCTATGATGGATGGCTAGGAAGTCATTTTATACTTTCATTCGACATCTACGTATTCAATATAACACATAACGATTCCATTTCTATACGTACATACGCTTTAATTATAATTATGTTCACATGTTATGCATTTACCTCCTCGAATAGATGGCTAGAAAACACGATATGCTTCTTCATTTTACTTATTCATAACCCCTTTAATGCATATCGAATCCATATCATTCACGTATTATTGCACGTATATCATATCTCACAAATTAAATGTCAAAACCCTTTTTGTAGGCCACGTAATGGTAACTAGGAATGACCTTGTAAAATCGGTATCGAACACACAACCTATAAATTTTATTGTTTATTTTGATTATCTATAGACCCAACTAATAAGCTATAGGAATAAGCTAGCTTAATAAGTACGTGTGACGCTATTTTAATCATCAAAGTAAAAACTAGTTTGAGTGTTGTTTTTATAACATGAATAACGAAGTGGACTTTCAGAAGGCCTAAAACCTTTTTTAGCCCATTGGATCGTTTCCTCTTAATGGGCCTTATTCATTTCGAATTAAGGTCCAATAAGCCAAAAATAAACTGTTCGTTGCAATAAGCAGTTTTTACAAGTTTAAATAAGCTTTATAAAGTAGTAGGAACTTTTAGAAAATATAAAATACAAGTTTTGTGAATTTTGGACCTATTTTGCAAACTATATTCACTATTAAGGGCTAAAACTGTAACTATTGCAAAAGATGGATAAAAACTGTCAAAATAGTAAATTCAGGGTAGAAATGGACAAAACAGTAAATATAAGTCCTAAAATGTCATTTTTAAATAATTTGGACTAAACATGTAATTACTTCTAAAACAAGGACTAACTGTGCAAATATTCCACTGTTAGGGTTAAAAGTGTAACATTCACATACTTAAGTCTCAAACTCTTATTTTTATAACCTTAGGGTAAAAATTGATCAAACATTAAACATAAGATCTTAAAATGTCATAACTTGTACTTTTGGACTAAAAATGTAATATCAAGGATTAACATTGCAACATTTACACTGTTAGGGTAGAAAGTGTAAAATTGGTAATAGTACAAGGACCAAACTATAATTTCAAACACATGCATATTCATTTCATATTTTACGTTTCTCATTTCATTCACATGCATTTCATTACGATTCGTTCAATATTTAACTTATAACATTTATATTTACATATAACGGATTTTAAACGTATAACTTAATGTTTTGTTCAAGCCACTACCGAGGAAACGATATTTATGATTTAAATAACATAAAAACAAGATAATATAGTATATAATATTATTTTTGAACTTTAAGCATTTTAAGCATATCATCCACTCTCATCACGAACCGCTTCGTCATCCGATGCATTTTCACAATCATTATTCATATCAAGCCAAAACTATCAAAATCTCAGACTTCCCTATTATTCAGGTCGTGTGTTGAAGCTGTTCCCATAATATATTTGATTTCACGTTATCTTTACCACTACATTCAAGGTGAGTCATAGCCCCACTTTTACTTGTTTAATAACTTTATAAACTCTTTGGGGGAGATACATGCTCGTTCTACTTATGAATTTACTCGTTTTACCTTAAACATTTTACTCAATTAATGACATACTATAATTGTTTATTGAAACATAATTCTTGCTTTCACTTATACAAGTACTATAAACTGTCACTACTTTCCATGATTTCATATATTTACCTTTAAACGTTTTTCTATCTCCTAGAGAGATACATATTACAAAACAGAACGCAAGTATTTTCTGTATGCTTTACCTGATTAATATTGCCTAAGTTACCGATTATTGCCTTTATTTAAAGTCCCTCCCATCATGAGCCATTAACCACTGTGGTGGACGCGAATATAGTGAACAAATCTGTGAAGGCTGACTGCCTGTTTGAACTATCTTGAAGATGGCCTTAGTTGCTAGCTGGATAGGTCAAATACACTTTATTTGAAACCAAAAAAGGAAGTCGGCAATCTCCTATAGAGGGCCATAACTCATGTCATTAATTTGGATTGTTCATGATGTTTGAGCGGTACCGTTAACGTTTGAGTGTCATGAGACTTAGGGTAATATATTAAATAACAAAAGTACCGTAGTCATGATACGTTACAATCTGGGTAAACAAGAATGTAGCCCATTTTCAGTTAAACTTGAAACTTGTGTTCAATTGGTATATCTACATTTTCTATATGATTTCTTCAGCTTTTGACCCAGATAGGGCAAATAAACGAATAACCTTTGTGGTTAGCCCGATTAGGGTACTTAAACGAACTGTTGGCATTTAACAACAAATCTCACTATTTATTTCATCATTATTTAAACTTGTGTAAATATGGAAAATCAACTGTTTACTTATAAACTCTATGAACTCACCAACCTTTGTGTTGACACTTTTTAGCATGTTTATCTCAGCTAACATATGGAGCATTTAAAGCACGGAGCGGACATTAAACTAATGGTTTTGGTGTCAAATAAATTCTGTCATTTATATCAAAACCTACTTTTGTGAAGTAATAAAACATTGAAATTCCCTTTTATATCTGAATTTCTAAATAAATGACAAATTACTTTCAAAACGTCTCGTTTGAGACATTTTCTATGATTATAACTATGATCCGTCCAGTAATACCCTATTAAATCTTCCGCTGTTAACTCAAAATTTAGGGGGTGTTACAAATAGTATGTTATAGTTATGGTTAAAGTGTTTAAGGTTATGGTGAAAGGGATGTTTGGATTAATGTATGTTTGTACCCATTTTGAGTCAAAATGGGTCAAGTGTCATGGAATGCGTTATAGCATGTTTGGTTAAAGTTTATGTGATGAATGTTTGATGTTTGTAAAGGTTAAAGTGTTGGTTTTATGGTTAAAGGTGTTATGGTTATGTTATATATGAAAATGGGTCAAAACGGGTGTTTGGTAAACCCCGTAAAACATGTTTTTATAGGTCGTATGGACAAAGTATGTAAATGGAGGTAAGTTTTATATGATTATAATAATTTTTGGAAAGTTTCATAATTTTCGAGTATCGGAAGTATGGTTTCTAGAAAAGGGGTAAAGTATTGTTTTTGTAAAGTTTTCTGCAGGTCCCATATTGTATTTTCAGCATATGGTCATATGGCCGCTTGAGAGATTTTGTATAAGGGTATATGACCAGAATATGGCCATATAGTATTTTCAGCATATGGTCATATGGTTGCTCCAAAAAGTTTAATTGTCACACCCCCAAAATCTGTGTTTGCAGCGGAATGGAATTCCGGGGGCGTGATGTTCTCGGTCACAAAGTACAAGGCAATAAAGAACGACCTCTAAGTGAGTCATTTTAAAAACAAGCGTTTAATTTGAAGTTAAGTTTTACAAAACATAGTTATCAGAGTTCACCATCAAAATGTAAGATTTAAATACATGATCAAACGCTAAATAATGTAAGAAATTCTCCATCATGATGTGCATCCAAAATGTGACTCGAAGTGCTTCCATACAAAAGGTGTATCATCATCACCTAGTTACCTGAGAATACACGCTAAAAGGGTTAACAAATACGTTGGTGAGAGTCATAGGTTTAAATAAACAGTATTGCGGACCACAAGATTTCAATAGCAAGACAGTACAACAAATATAATGTCACAGCCAAAAATAATAAACACAGTGCCTAAGCTCATGACCCCGAAGCTCGACGTACTCGTATGCAATTAAGCACAATAACAATGCCCAAAATAAGTGTTTGCCAGACACTCGAAAATAATCCGAATGATATGCGTCCGTTTACCCAGTTGGCGCGACCAACCCGGACGGGGTGTCAACCCAAATAGATCTATTCATAACATCCGCGCTTACAAGTAATTAACGGTTCATGATACGTAGGGGACTTTAATGGCAATGTGGTAACTTAGGCAAAGTAACAGTTTTAGTACTTGTGTCCGTATGTAAAAACAAGCAGTGTATTCCCACCCCGAGGGTTTAGAAATCATGTATAAACAATGTAAAAGTCGGGGCTATGAAACTCACCTTAGCAAAGCAAATCTCGTTTGGTATTATGTAAACGGCAATATAGGTCCAATAACTCTAATCGCGACCTAAATATACACATGTCTTAGGTTTTGAAAACAAGGTCAAGCATGCAAGTCTTACTCTACATTATCACTTGTACATGTCGTTGTAACATTTGTTGTTAAAATATAATTGTGTCGTTTTGATCCTTTATTAGAAATTACCACTTTTAGAAACATAACTTGTTTATTTCATAACCAAGTTTTAATCGTCGCGTTAATATGTTTCATAAATTTTTAACGCATCTAATATGTTTACACATGGTCCTACCATTTTCGTTTACTTCATTTTAACCAAAACATACTCAAAATGGTCTAAAATCTACTCTTAAAAATTCCATCAGCTTTCAAGTAGGCTGCCAAAATTCATATATTGCCGCAAATCTTCTTTTGGCCATAACTTTTGCGTCGTAGCTCCGTTTCTTAAGTTTAACCTATCCACGCGAAGGTATTTAAGTGTACTCTAGGTTTTTCAAGGTCTCGGCTTGCCTAAATATCATTTACATCTCAGTTTTCCATTGCTAAAAATCTGGACAGAATGCTTTATTTTCTGAAAATATAGTTTTTCGTCATCTAACTTGAAAATAGTGTATCTTTTTCGTTTCAAGCCCGTTTTAACTCATTCAAGCGACCACGTTTTCTTTATTAAGTCTATTTTCTATATTTCTAGCATGTTAATGTCCCTAAGCTACTGATTATTCCAGATCGTGTAAAGTTGGACAGATTGCTTATTTTTGAATGTCAAAATCTACTTTCTAACCTTCTAGTCATTATATACTCTTAACCACAACTTCCATGCTAGTCCTAGCTTCTCCATCAACTTTCCAACATAACCATAGTGGTCTTAAACATAAACCTAGCAACATCAAAAGTCCATGTATTAAATCATCAAACATGTCTAACTACACAAGTTCATTACTCTACATAATTATAAGGTTTGTTACCACCATGTTTATGAATAGTTTTTCCTAGCTAGTTTTCTTGTAACAACATATTGTTAGAAACATAACCTTTACTAAAGGATCATTATAAAAGTAACTTGTTTTTAACATGTACCAAGTGATAATGAGTAATGAAACTTGACAAGCATATAAAATGTAAAAACTAAGAAATATTAGTAAGTTTTACTTACAAAGGTGATTTGTGAAATGAGTATTGTAATCACTAGTTAACCACAAGTCTTGTGCTTTAAAACCCTTGTTAATAAGCCCTAGTAATCCTTGATCCTTGCCACAACAAATTTCCTTCTCTTGCTCCTTAGTGTGTGTGTCGATTTATGTAGTAAATGGGAGGATGATATCTTTTTTTTTTGTTAACTTAGCTAGTAAAGGTGAAAAATGAGGTTGGTTTAGTCTATTTATAGTTGAACTAATTCAAAGGTTAAATAGTAAGGTCAAATGTCATGATTTGGTCCAAGGGTGGGGGTGGCCGGTCATGGGGAGGTCAAGGGAACCATTTTAGAATCAAGCCCCCAAATTGGTAAAACTAGTTCCATGTTTTATGGTGTTATGTGTGCTAATTAATATTTGTGTACAATTGTCTAGTTATTTATTTACAAGACATGGGGGGGGGGGGGGCGGCCCTAAGATAAAAATGGGTAATATTTGTGTAGTTTGATACAAAAATGCATATATTGTAGGTATCGGGTGTTAAAAATATGTATTGGTTGTTGTTCCGGTAATTAACGTAAAGTATACGTAATTAAACGTATGTTGTAAAGAAAATACTTTAGGTGTCAGGAAAATTTTTTGGAACTTTCGTAATAATTTTGGATGTATAAAAATGTGATACAAATAATCGTTGAAAGATTTGGTCATGTCGATTGTTAAATATTAAATGACAATTAACGTTTGTTGAATATAAAACCGTAAGTAGTTAAAGAATAAAAATTTGTGTTATAGTGTAAAATTGTGAAATGGAGCAAGAGAAAGATACCAGAGCGTTGTGGACTAAATTTAACCTAAGTCCTAGGGTACTTGGAATTTATTCTAGGTTTTCGCGTCGGTTCAAGTTAAAAGTTTCACATAAATTGTTTTCGATTAAATGCCAAGAAAGTAAATTCGAGTTTGGTGAATAGTATTGACCAGAAATTTTGCGGGTTGTGATAGTCTACCACCCGTAAAATGAATCTTGTCCTCGAGATTCAGCCAGTGCTGGTCATTGGATTGTCATTGGTGAAGAGATGCGGGTATTTTCGGCGGATCTGGTCTTCTCGTTCCCAAGTGAACTCGGGACCTCGTTGAGAATTCCAGCGAACTTTAACGATAGGAATTCTACTATGCTTTAATCGCTTGACATCACGATCCATATTTTCTACTGGTGCTTCGATGAAGTTTAGCTTGTCATCGAGCTGAATCTCTTCTAAAGGAATGACGAGGGATTCGTCAGATAAACACTCTTTGAGATTAGAAACATGAAAGGTATTATGCGCACTGCTAAGCTCTGGCGGGAGTTCAAGTCTGTATGCCACTGGACCGATTCTTGCGAGAATCTTAAATGATCCAATATATCTAGGATTCAATTTCCCGCGCTTCCCAAAGCGTATTACACCTTTCCAAGGCGATACCTTCAACATGACCATGTCTCCAACTTTGAATTCTAAAGGCTTACGCCTCACATTGGCGTAACTTTTCTGGCGATCTCTGGCGGCTTTCAGTCTATTCCGAATCTGAACAATCTTCTCGGTTGTCTCGTGAACAATTTCTGGACCGGTAAGTTGGGCATCTCCGACTTCAGCCCAACAGACTGGTGATCGGCATTTCCTTCCTTAGAGTGCTTCGAATGGTGCAGCCTTTATGCTTGTGTGATAACTATTGTTGTAGGAAAACTCAATCAACGGAAAATGAGTATCCCAGCTATAACCGAAATCAATCACACAGGAATGTAGCATGTCTTCGAGTGTTTGGATGGTCCTCTCACTCTGACCATCGGTTTGGGGATGATAGGCTGTACTCATATCGAGTCGGGTTCCAAAGGCGTCATTAAGCGATTCCCAAAATCTTGAAGTGAATCGACTTTCTCGATCTGAAATGATTGAAACTGGTACACCATGTTTCGAGACAATCTCCTGGATATAGATTCTGGTTAACTTATCCATCTTGTAGGTTTCTTTAATGGGCAAGAAATGAGCTGATTTGGTAAGACGATCAACGATCACCCAAATCGCGTCGTGACCGCTCGGAGTTTTAGGTAGTTTAGTGATGAAGTCCATGGTAATACGCTCCCATTTCCATTGAGGAATCTCTGGTTGTTGTAGCAAACCGGAAGGCTTTTGATATTCGGCCTTGACTTTGGAACAAGTAAGACATTTGCTGACATAAGTAGCAATGTCGGCCTTCATATTTGGCCACCAATACAGCTTTTTAAGATCCTGGTACATCTTGTCGGAGCTTGGGTGTATGGAATATTTCGACTTGTGTGATTCGTGCATGATCAGCTCTCGTAGGCCACCAAATTGTGGTATCCAACTTCTATCTTTGAAGCATAACATTCCATCGGATCTTCTCACAAAACCATTTGTACTTTCTGGCATACCATCAATGTTCTCCTTTGGTCGGTTCTCTGTCTTAAGTGCTTCGGTCTGGGCCTCAAGAATTTTGGATGGAAGAGGCGAACTAATGGTCATACCCAATGATCTTACTCGCAAGGGTTTAAGTCGTTCCTTCCTGCTAAGGGCATCTGCTACTACATTCGCCTTGCCCGGATGATATCGGATCTCGCAATCATAGTCACTGAGTAGCTCTAGCCAACGGCGTTGCCTCATGTTAAGCTCTTTTTGATCCAAGATATGCTGAAGACTTTTATGACCCGTGTACACTGTACACTTAGTACCATAGAGATAATGTCTCCAAATCTTTAGTGCAAAGACAACCGCTCCTAACTCTAAGTCATGAGTGGTGTAATTCTTCTCATGAACTTTGAATTGTTGAGAAGCGTAACCTATAACTTTTTCATTTTGCATCAACACAGCTCCAAGTCCTTTATGCGAAGCATCACAATAAACTACAAAATTTTCCATTCCTTCGGGTAAAGCCAAAATCGGCGCACTGCAAAATTTCTGCTTCAACAACTGGAAGGCAGACTCTTGTTTCTCTCCCCATTCGTACTTCTGTTTCTTTTGCTTTAGCTTGGTTAAAGGCTTCGCTATCTTCGAGAAACCCTCAATGAACCTTCTGTAATACCCGGCAAGACCTAGAAATTGATGAATCTCAGTGGGAGTCTTGGGCGTTTCCCAATCTTTAATAGACTCGATCTTAGCTGGGTCAACATGCAATCCCTGACTGTCTATTACGTGTCCAAGAAATTGTACTCTTCGGATCCAAAAATCACACTTAGAAAACTTCGCGTACAACTTCTCGTTCTTGAGCAATTCTAAGATCGTCTTAAGATGCTCTTCGTGCTCTTCCTTGCTTTTGGAATAGATTAGAATATCATCAATGAACACAATTACAAATTTGTCCAGGTACGGTTTGCACACCCGGTTCATGAGATCCATAAATACTGCAGGTGCATTAGTTAATCCAAACGGCATCACTTGAAACTCATAATGACCATAACGAGTCCTAAAAGCCATTTTCAGAATATCTTCTTTCCGAACCCTTAGTTGATGATAACCCGATCTCAAATCAATCTTTGAGTAGAAACTGGAACCTTGTAACTGATCAAACAAATCGTCGATTCTTGGAAGTGGCTAACGGTTCTTTACCGTTAACTTGTTTAGCTCACGATAATCTCTGCACATTCGGAATGATCCATCCTTCTTCTTCACAAACAAGACCGGTGCTCCCCAAGGCGAGGAACTTGGTCTAATGAATCCCTTTTCCAATATCTCTTGCAACTGTTTAGACAATTCTTGCAACTCTGATGGTGCTAGTCGGTAGGGTGCTCTTGCTATTGGTGCTGCTCCTGGCACCAAATCTATCTAGAACTCCAATTGACAGGTAGGCGGTAATCCAGGCTAGTCTTCGGGAAAGACTTCCGGAAAATCTCGAACAATCGGTACATCTTGCAATCGTTTCTCATCCGACTTCCTTTCGGTTATGTGTGCTAGAAAAGCATGACATCCCTTCTTTATATACTTTTCGGTCTTGACACACGAGATGATGTTTAGTCGGGTTCCACTTCGTTCACCACGGATGATCAAGGTTTCACCATTAAAAGGGAGATGAACAACCTTTTCGTCGCAAATGATCCTAGCTTGGTTTTTAGATAACCAATCCATACCGATTACGACGTCAAAACTACCGAGTTCGATAGGGATAAGATCGATGTTAAATGGATGATTTAGGAAATTAAAGGTACAATCGCGGATTATGGTGTTGGAGCTAACTAGGTTACCATTTGCTAATTCAACGTCGTAGGTGGTGTCTAAGATGGTCGGTGCAATATTAAGTAGAGGAGCAAAAGTAGTAGATACAAAACTTTTATCGGCACCCGAATCAAATAAAACTGAAGCATAATGATCATTGAGAAGGAACGTACCCGTGACAACAATCGGGTCCTCAGTAGCTTTCCTGTTTCTGAGATTATAAACTCTTCCCCGAGTTCCGTTATTCTGAGTTCCCTGATTCTTCTCCTTCGGGCATTCTTTCTTGAAATGTCCTGTTTCGCCACATCCGAAACATGCTCCAGGAACCCTTTGATTTGTTGCTGCAGTAGGAGACCTACAGTCTTTGGTTAAGTGCCCAATTTTCTTACAATTGCCACATGGAGTAGGGCAACGTCCTGGATTGTGGTGACGTTGGCACTTGTCACACTTAGGAAGATTTCCTTCATAACCTCTCTTCTCTGTCGGGCCCGCAACATAAGCCTTAACAACTTCTTGCCTTTTGTTAGGTTGCTGAGCAGCATTTCCTCCCTGATTAGAATCCCACTTTCTCTTGTTGTTGTTGCTGTTGTGGTGGCGGTTGTTGTTATTGTTGCGGTTACTGTTATTGCTATCTCGAGCAGCCTTGGCTCGAACAACTTGATCCATCAGGTTGTGAGACATTCGGATTGTCTCATCCAGAGTACTCGGCTTAGAAGAGGTAACATTTCCTTGAATATAAGATGGAAGTCCCCAGATGTACCTTTCAATCTTTTTCTGGGTAGTAGAAACCATCTCAGGACAGAGAGTAGCAATTCATGATATCGTTGGGTATAAGCTGCAATGTCGTACCCTTTCACTGTTAAATTCCAAAATTCAACTTCCAATTTCTGAACTTCATTTCTCGGACAGTACTCAGCAGTTACCATTTCCTTAAACTCAGCCCATGGTAATTCAAAAACAGTATCAATTCCCACTGATTGGGCATAAGCATTCCACCAAGATAAGGCACCATCCAACAAGGTACCTGTAGCATATTTTACCTTACAGTTTTCCGCGCCGTTGCACATACGGAAAGTCGATTCCAACTTCTCAAACCATCGTACCAAACCGACAGCTCCTTCTGTGCCCCTGAAAGTCTGCGGCTTGCAACCCGAAAAATCCTTGTAAGTACATCCACGAGTCATGGTTTCACCCCGGGTTGCCGTTCCACTAGCTTCTACTCCGTTACCACTGTTGCGATTGTTCTCATATTCAGCCATAGCAGCAGCAACCTGTGCTGTAACTCGTTGGGCAACGAGTCGATCGATCTCAGCTGAACTCATGCTTTGTTTCTTAGGCGGCATTGTTTTTCTAATCACAAGAACAACAATAATTAGGATCCATAAGTAACAAAGGTCATCACAAGTATATATATATACAACCATGACATGTGAAAATCACAACAAGATCAACCACAACAATATAGGAATAAATCATGACAAAAATAAATCATGATAGAAATATAACGTGATAAGAATAATCCATAATAGATCATAATAATCATAACATATTTTCACCATGAGTAGGTACAACCACAACAAGATAAAAATACATCACGGCAATGATAAAGCACGATAAGAATATGGCGTGATAATAATCAACCACAATAAGAATAAATCACGACAACCATGAAATCACAACATAGATAGATACATCACAACATACATAGATACAAAAGGAAAGTCTCGGTTCACATCGACCGATATCGCATCATAGCGTACAAAAGATAATTCCACACACCCCGTGGCTAGGATATACATACAAAAGATAACTATGATACAAATCTAGTCTAGGTGCTGCCAGGGGCACCATCAAGACGGCGCTGGAGATCTCTGATCTGATCACGGAGACTAGCAATCAACTCATCCTGGTCGCGGCGGCGTGCCTGCTCATCCTCCACGAAACGCTCAAGAGTAGCAATCCGGGAGTGGCCAATGATCTGGTGCTCCAACTGAGTCTCCAAGGTCTCAATGCGCTCTAGGGGAACCTCATCGAGACGATCAAATATCCGGCCAATACGGTCCTCATGACGGACCATCCTGGCAATCAGAAGTGGTATAGTATGGTGAATCGGCTCACCGGTAACCAGTAGAATACGAGCAGCAGCCATCTCTGAGCTCTCTCCTAACTCCTAAGCATGAGGAGTACCCCCATCGTACCTCCACCTACTGAGAAAAGGCGGAATAAATGACCATCTGCGGGCGTCAACCCGTCTGCGAACCTCGCGTCGAGCGGAGGCCTCAGCAGCAGCCATAACATAGGGATCTGAAGGAGAAGGAACCATGGTGAATGCCCTCTTACGAGGCGGTAGCAGGGTGTCAGAAACATCTCTGGATGGTAATGGTAAGGAAACTATGGTAGTCTGACGGTAAGTAACTGGTGGTGGTGGTGGAGATGATGGTGGTGATGGGATATGAGGTGGAGTAGCAGTGGGTGCTGGTACACGGCTGGGTTGAGGTCGGACCCTCTTCCTAGCCATGCGGAGCATAACAGGGCCAGTCTCATGTAATCGGTAGCGACGACCAATAGGGATCTGATCTGGTCGCACAACAGGAGCACGCCTAACACGGCGCACTGGTGGTGAGGCTGGTGGTGATGGTACTAGAGGAACATGTGCAATGGGTGGTGATGGTATAGGTGGTGTAGATATAGTCTGGGTGTCCTCGAATGGCTTGGTCTCAGCAGACTCATCGCCAGAAGGTACGGGAATAGGAATAACTGGTGTGACCGGAATGGTGGATGATGATGTATCGTCCATATCCGAATCAGAATCGAGGATGATAGGATTGGTGGGTGAAGACATATCACTGTAAACCAGGTCAATAATAATATGTATAAGTATAAATGACTTATATAAAATAAGTGAATAAAAACATGTATCGCAATCCTAAGCACATCATGATAGTTTGAAGTGTCGTGACCTAGTAGTTATAGTCTAGGGTCAATGATGTATCCTAGTTCTCTATAACCTTGGCTCTGGTACCAATCTGTCACACCTCCAAAATCTGTGTTTGCAGCGGAATGGAATTCCTGGGGCGTGATGTTCTCGGTCACAAAGTACAAGGCAATAAAGAACGACCTCTAAGTGAGTCATTTTAAAAACAAGCATTTGATTTGAAGTTAAGTTTTACAAAACATAGTTATCAGAGTTCACCATCAAAATGTAAGATTTAAATACATGATCAAACGCTAAATAATGTAAGAAATTCTCCATCATGATGTGCATCCAAAATGTGACTCGGAGTGCTTCCATACAAAAGGTGTATCATCATCACCTAGTTACCTGAGAATAAACGCTAAAAGGGTCAACAAATATGTTGGTGAGAGTCATAGGTTTAAATAAACAGTATTGCGGACCACAAGATTTCAATAGCAAGACAGTACAACAAATATAATGTCACAGCCAAAAATAATAAACACAGTGCCTAAGCTCATGACCCCGAAGCTCGACGTACTCGTATGCAATTAAGCACAATAACAATGCCCCAAATAAGTGTTTGCCAGACACTCGGAAATAAACCGAATGATATGCGTCCGTTTACCCAGTTGGCGCGACCAACCCGGACGGGGTGTCAACCCAAATAGATCTATTCATAACATCCGCGCTTACAAGTAATTAACGGTTCAAGATACGTAGGGGACTTTAATGGCAATGTGGTAACTTAGGCAAAGTAACAGTTTTAGTACTTGTGTCCGTATGTAAAAACAAGCAGTGTATTCCCACCCCGAGGGTTTAGAAATCATGTATAAACAATGTAAAAGTCGGGGCTATGAAACTCACCTTAGCAAAGCAAATCTCGTTTGGTATTATGTAAACGGCAATATAGGTCCAATAACTCTAATCGCGACCTAAATATACACATGTCTTAGGTTTTGAAAACAAGGTCAAGCATGCAAGTCTTACTCTACATTATCACTTGTACATGTCGTTGTAACATTTGTTGTTAAAATATAATTGCGTCGTTTTGATCCTTTATTAGAAATTACCACTTTTAGAAACATAACTTGTTTATTTCATAACCAAGTTTTAATCGTCGCGTTAATATGTTTCATAAATTTTCTAACGCATCTAATATGTTTACACATGGTCCTACCATTTTCGTTTACTTCATTTTAACCAAAACATACTCAAAATGGTCTAAAATCTACTCCTAAAAATTCCATCAGCTTTCAAGTAGGCTGCCAAAATTCATATATTGCCGCAAATTTTCTTTTGGCCATAACTTTTGCGTCGTAGCTCCGTTTCTTAAGTTTAACCTATCCACGCGAAGGTATTTAAGTGTACTCTAGGTTTTTCAGGGTCTTAGCTTGCCTAAATATCATTTACATCTCAGTTTTCCATTGCTAAAAATCTGGACAGAATGCTTTATTTTCTGAAAATATAGTTTTTCGTCGTCTAACTTGAAAATAGTGCATCTTTTTCCTTTCAAGCCCGTTTTAACTCATTCAAGCGACCACGTTTTCGTTATTAAGTCTATTTTCTATATTTCTAGCATGTTAATGTCCCTAAGCTACTGATTATTCCAGATCGTGTAAAGTTGGTCAGATTGCTTATTTTTGAATGTCAAAATCTACTTTCTAACCTTCTAGTCATTATATACTCTTAACCACAACTTCCATGCTAGTCCTAGCTTCTCCACCAACTTTCCAACATAACCATAGTGGTCTTAAACATAAACCTAGCAACATCCAAAGTCCATGTATTAAATCATCAAATATGTCTAACTACACAAGTTCATTACTCTACATAATTATAAGGTTTGTTACCACCATTTTTATGAATAGTTTTTCCTAGCTAGTTTTCTTGTAACAACATATTGTTAGAAACATAACCTTTACTAAAGGATCATTATAAAAGTAACTTGTTTTTAACATGTACCAAGTGATAATGAGTAATGAAACTTGACAAGCATATAAAATGTAAAAACTAAGAAATATTAGTAAGTTTTACTTACAAAGGTGATTTGTGAAATGAGTATTGTAATCACTAGTTAACCACAAGTCTTGCGCTTTAAAACCCTTGTTAATAAGCCCTAGTATTCCTTGATCCTTGCCACAACAAATTTCCTTCTCTTGCTCCTTAGTGTGTGTGTCGATTTATGTAGTAAATGGGAGGATGATATCTTTTTTTTTTTGTTAACTTAGCTAGTAAAGGTGAAAAATGAGGTTGGTTTAGTCTATTTATAGTTGAACTAATTCAAAGGTTAAATAGTAAGGTCAAATTTCATGATTTGGTCCAAGGGTGGTGTGGGGGGGGGGGGGGGGGTGTCATGGGGAGGTCAAGGGAACCATTTTTGAGTCAAGCCCCCAAATTGGTAAAACTAGTTCCATGTTTTATGGTGTTATGTGTGCTAATTAATATTTGTGTACAATTGTCTAGTTATTTATTTACAAGACATGAGGGGGGGGGGGGGGGGGGGGGGGGGCCATAAGATAAAAATGGGTAATATTTGTGTGGTTTGATACAAAAATGTATATATTATAGGTATCGGGTGTTAAAAATATGTATTGGTTGTTGTTCCGGTAATTAACGAAAAGTATACGTAATTAAACGTATGTTGTAAAGAAAATACTTTAGGTGTCAGGAAATATTTTTGGAACTTTCGTAATAATTTTGGATGTGTAAAAATGTGATACAAATAATCGTTGAAATATTTGGGCATGTCTGTTGTTAAATATTAAATGACAATTAACGTTTGTTGAATATAAAACCGTAAGTAGTTAAAGAATAGAAATTTGTGTTATAGTGTAAAATTGTTAAATGGAGCATGAGCAAGATACCGGAGCGTTGTGGACTAAATTTAACCTAAGTCCTAGGGTACTTAGAATTTATTCTAGGTTTTCGCGTCGGTTCAAGTTAAAAGTCTCACGTAAATTATTTTCGATTAAATGTCAAGAAAGTAAATTCGAGTTTGCTGAATAGTATTGACCTGAAATTTTGCGGGTTGTGATATTAATAAGGGCATATGAGTTGAATATGGCTGATATTTTTAGCATATGGCCATATATCTTCGTCAAAGTATAAATGAGATTTTTTCAGTTTTTGTACAACTTCTAAAAATCATATTTTTTTAA
This sequence comes from Artemisia tridentata subsp. tridentata, assembly GCA_021014915.2. Classification (NCBI taxonomy): domain Eukaryota; kingdom Viridiplantae; phylum Streptophyta; class Magnoliopsida; order Asterales; family Asteraceae; genus Artemisia; species Artemisia tridentata. Next base: position 264,271,208 of record CP139509.1, read on the forward strand.
CCGTAAGTCTTCACTGGTCGTACCACCCGTCATTTCGAAGGTAATTGAGTCTTGTTTCACTTAAAAATACTTTTAAAGGTTGAATGGTAATGGAATTTTGTCAATTGTTAAAATACTAACAGAAGGTACGTTAAAGTTGGGTCGTTTCTACATAAAAGTTTTAAATTTTGGTCAAGCGGGCACGGGGTGTAACAGTGTAAACCTTTTCTCATTACAAATAAAATTTTTAAAGCTCTATAAACATCAAATATCTATACTACATATAACGATATAAAGAGAACATATTTGTTTAAAACTTAAAAACTAAAAAAATGAGTAATGTTGTTAGACTAAAATATCCTTACTTATAAAAGCAATTCAATCTATTAAATATTTAAGTATTTAAATACATTTTAAACCATTAAATTTCTTCACTCTCACTTACTCTACACCTATATATACATAAAAATGCACACACAAATTGATGTTATTATACACGTCGTCGTTATACGCGGGTAATCATGCGAAAGACTGATTCCAACTTCTCGAAGCATCAGGTTAAGCCGCTAGCTCCTTCTGTGCCATTGAAATTCTAAGGCTTGCAGCTCATGAATTCCTTGTAAGAGCAACCACGAGTCGTGGGCTCCACTCTGACTGCAGTTCCACTGGCTTCCCCGTCGTTACCGCTGTTGCGGTTTGTCTAATACTCAGCCATGGCAACAGCAACTCGTTGAGAAACGAGTTATTCAATAGCAGTTGCACTCATGTTCTATCTCTTTGGTGGCATTGTTCTTCTAAATCACAAGAGATAACAATAATGAGAATCCATAAGTAGTAAAGATCATCACATGTATATAAACAACCACGACATGTATAGATAGAATCACAATAAGAAGAAACCACGACAACCATAGATATAATCACGACATGTATGGATATAATCATGTTGGGAATACGTCTAATTAATATCAAGTGTCGGTCATTAATTTATGTAATAGGTTGCTAAGTTTAATAGGCTTGTATGTTAGAAAGAGGTCACGGCCCTTGTAGCAAGCCCATGGGCCGTGAGCCTTGGTTTAGATTCTAGAAACATTTCATAAGGTGATGCCCTAGCTAAGCATCACCTATATATACTCATGTAACATACTCTTTTATTTGTTGGTTATTTTCATTTATGCAAGCAACACTTTGTCATTCTATTGTGTGAAGTAATAGAACCACCTCTTTCTCTCATCTCTCACGTATCATACACTTGTGTTATACTATTAAGGTGACCTAACAAGTGGTATCAATTGCCTAAAGATCATTGAGAAGTGTTTTGTGTAGTTCGTACCTTTTCTTTTTATTACCGAGTTGGTTTTTGTGGTTACTTTGTGACGAAATCTTCTTTCTAGCACTTATTCTTCACGCTTGTAAAGTGTTAAGAATACTATAGTGTTTAGGAGTTAGATTTAAAGTCGAAAGTTAGGTTCTTTTTGTTCTAAATTAGTTTTTTTCGTAACTTTACTAATTTACATTCCATCGTAATTTGTCAAATTTCATTTAAAACATTAAAGCTTAAAACTTTCTTATTATTTAAGTCACTTACAACGTTTTTTATCAAAAGGAATCGTTAGTTAAGCTGTTTTACATTCAAATTAAGTCGTTTTTGTTTACCGAGGGTTTATCGGAATTGCACTTAAGGGATTATCGAAATTGAAGAAAAAGGTGTTATCGGAATTGCTTCAAAAAAGGTTTATCGGAATTCAGAATAAGGGTTCATCGCAATTCGTTAAAAGTTTTTCTTCAAGATTCACGGTTAACTCAGTATATTCCTAGCTTGTATAAGCTTGTGATAATACTTCGACTTTGTGGAAATCTCCTATCTTGTATAAGTTAGTGAGATAACATCGGAATTGCAAACTGCCATCGCAATTGCAAGTTCTATCGAAATTGCTAAGTTCTGTCGGAATTGACCAAGTTCTGTCGCAATTGCAAAGTCTATCGCAATTCAGCTAGCTTATCGAAATTGGCCAAGTTCTGTCGGAATTGCAAAGTCTATCGAAATTCACTAATTTTGTTGGAATTGGATAAATCCATTACAATTGTAAACTCGTCGCAATTGGTAAACTGTGAACAGTGTTTGTCGGAATTGGATGTAAACAGTGTTTGTCGAAATTGGACGTGAACAGTAATCATCTCAATTCAAACTTAACCAAAACCAAACTTCATAACTCAATACACACTTCTCAATTGTCTACAAGATCCATAACAACACAAGTTAACTAATCACAATCATGTCTCAACCACCTTATTTCAACTACTTTCAACCGCAGTATCCTCAACAACAACTATTCATACAACAACATCAACTCTTTCTACAACAACAATCCACTCAACAACAACCATATCAACAACAACCAATGGAATCCTTCCCACTTCCTGCAAAACAACCACATTGGTTTGATCAAATGTGTGAGGCCATTAGTAGTCAACAATCTAGACATGAAGCTGGATCACTTGATACACCTCCAATGCTTACTCCTGGTAATTATGTTCAATGGGCAAGTCGATTCTTAAGGTTCATAGAACTCAAGAAACCACATGGCAAATATATGAAAAAGGCTATAATTGAAGGTCCATTCCAAATGCCAACTACAATGGTTCCTGGAGATCCAACAGCTATTCCTCCAAGACCTAACACCGTGACCCCTGTTCCTGAAGCTCAACTTACTGCAGAGCAAATACTTCATCGTGAAGCAAATGAACTTGCAATGTCATATATTCTTCAGGGAATACCTAATCCGATTTTCTGAAGCATTGATGCTTAGAAAACAGTTAGGAATATGTGGGAACACGTTTATCTCTTAATGGAAGGCACTGAACTGAACCAAGAAGACATGGAATCCAAACTCTACCTCGAATATACAATGTTCATGATTGAATCTGGGGAATCACTAGATTCTTATTACCATCGGTTCACAAACATCATCAATGACTTGGACATACACAACATTATTTTACCCAGGATTGCAATCAACACTAAGTTTCTCAGTTGTCTTGGTCCAGATTGGCAAAAATATGTCACGTTTGTTCGTCAAACCAAAAATCTACATAATTCATCTTATGGGTTGTTGTATGATTATCTGAAGCACCATCAGTCTGAAGTTGACAAAGATCGAGCTCTTCGTGGTACTTATTCACCATCTACAACTCCAAATTCATTGGCACTACTAGCTCAATCTCACGTTGCACCACCTCCACAGTCAAACCATGCTTATGTCCAACAGCAACATCACTTTAACTACCCTACACAAACCTCTTCCACCCAACTCATACCATATGATTCGACACAACAATCAACTGAAAATCAACTGGTCCCCTATGACAACACTGACACCATGTTCTACACAAATACAAACAATGATGATGACGATGCATTCAACTCTTTGAATGAAAGATTTGCACTCATTGCTCGTGCTTTCAGCAAATTATCTAACAAATCCAACAATCGTCTCCGTACTTCATCCAACACAAGGAATCAAGCTGTTGTACAAGATGGACGGGTTGAAATACAGAATCGTGCTTATGGAAGAACTGGATCAGGAGGTTATATGGAAAATTCAGGAAATGGACAACGGTTTAATGCAGCTAGTGAAAGTAAGAACAATGCAGGTGCTCCTCAGAAAAGGGTTGAACTTGTTGAAACTGGGAATACAGGGACTGGAAATACTATGGTCAAGTGCTACAACTGCAATGGGAAAGGTCATCTGGCTAATGCATGTCCCAAACCTAGAGTCAGAGGCAGTGAATTTCATAAGCAGGCACTACTTCTAGCTCTAAAGGATGAATCAGGGGGTACTCTCACTGACAAAGAAAATAGCTTCATGGAAAATGCATATTCAGATGATGACATGGAGGATTTGGAAGCAAATGCAGCTGTGATGTTAATGGCAAACATGCAGGAACTTCACATGAGTGACACAGGCCCAGTATATGATACTGATGGTCTGTCTCAGGTACCTGATCCAACAACATGTCTAATACATGAAATTGTATCACTATCTGCATCTGCATCAGACGAGGAGCAAGTTGTTCAAAATGATTCATTATTATCTCCTCAAGAAGATGAACAAATGAACACAGTTGTTACATTTGATGATCCAATTGATGACGATAACAATGATCAAATTGAACAAAATGAACCGTCGCTCGGTCCAGATTCAGAACTCATGACCTTACTTTTGACCACCCAATCCCAATTGGACTCACAAAAATCTCAGATTGAAAAATGCAATGAGATCAACAGAAACTTAAAAGCCAAAGTTGCATCATTAACTAAGGATCTTGAGTGCTATAAAATACAACTCACAAATTTTGAAACAAAAGAAAAACGAGAACAAAGTTTTGAAGTAGCATTCCAAAAAGCTTATGTCAAAGAACATGATTTACAACATCAAATACGAGAATTAGCTGCTTCCAAAAACAACTTGGTTTCTCAAATGGAACAAGAAAAATTAGAATTCAAACAACAGGTTGAACACCTCAATTCTGAACTTTCAAAAACAAAAACAGAGTTGTCAACTTGTCAAGCTAGTTTTTCTGAACATAAACAAGTTTCTAGGAAACAAATTGATTCTTATCTTGATGAATCATAGATTTGGAAAGTAAATTAAAAGAGTTTCAAAAATTTGTTTATAAAACTGGTGAGTCTGTAACAACAATTCAAAATTTTACTCTAAAGCAAAATCCCCAAGGTTATGGTTTTACTATTGGTGATGACAAACCACGTTTTCTACACAAAGCACTCAAGGAAAATCCAAAGTTGTATTGTGCAGATCACCTCTTTGATGATTCAATTATGCGTGCTGTTGTATATAACTGTGAGGAAGAACTGGAACAGGACGAAAAGAGTCGATCAAAAATGACCAATGTTAAGTTCAATAAACCATTTGATTATTCAAAAGTGCCTCTTATTTCTGACACCTTCGTTCCTCAAAAAGATAAAATAGAACAACCATGGTTTGTAATGCAAATTAATGAATCTTCTTCTGATGTTGGTCCTGTTAAACCAGTGGCACAAATAAATGGTCCTTTACCAACTTCTGGTGTAATTACACCATTACCTAAATGATGTCTTGTACTTAGATACTTTGATACGTTTATGGAAGACATCAACCTTTTAGAACAAGCAATTGAACGTAACTCTGAGATAACAGTTTCCACTTTTCTATCTCCTTACGAAAAAGAAAGGAGAGAAATTTTTCAAAAATAATTTTTACCATATGTTCAACATTTGCGTCTTTGTGCTACACACTAGGAACAGGAACTCCAAACAGAAGTAACATCCATGATAAACACTTTCAATGCAACATAAAATTCGATTTCAAAACAAAAACGTCGAAACAAAGTTTTACAAAATGAAGCGGATCGACTCTTGGAAGATGTTCTGAGTTCTGATATTATCTCTGTGATTATGAATTCGATTTATGAGTCTTAAAGTGCGATGCTTGTTGATGATCACACTGCTGACACTGAAACGTTGAGACATGAAATTGAGTTTTTAAAAAGAGAAAATGAGAGAATCATTAAACACAATGATGATGTGCAAAGTAAACTTTCAAAAAAAAAATCAACTTAATCAGAAGCTACAATGGTGTCAAACTCAGAGTCTTGATTTTGAATTAAAATTGCAAAGTCAAAATGAAACGATGTCAAAAAATCCAAAGTTGAGAATCTTGTAGATGAAAATCCTGTTTTAAAAAGTCAAAATTTCAAATATGAAAAGGAAATCGATGAAGTTTGTCAAAATCGCAATGACACCGTTCGAAATAGAGAACTCGATTCAAAATTCAACAAAAGAATCACATCATCATTGAACTCAAAGAGAAAATTCAGTTACTTGAAAAAGAAAAGTTTGTTAACACAAATGTGATTGCACCGGGAATGTATAAAATGGACACAACACCTAGGCAAACATCCCCTCAGACTATTAATTTGCATCCTTCCACTTCTACAGGAATAGTCCCCACTACTAGCGTTTGCAGATCAAAGTGTAAGAGCAACAAACAGACGAATAGGATCTGGCAACATAGAAGTGGAAAACTAGAAGCCCAAGAAGTAGAAGATCAACTTAGGAATTTGAATAAAATGCATGTTGTGTCTGATTTAGATTCAAACTTAAAAACTTGTAATTCTAATATCGATGTAACGAATGCTAAGACTTTGAATGTTTTGAATGTTAATGCATCTTGTGTGTTTTGTCGTAAAAGCATGTTATCTGGTGATCATACGAAATGTGTTGCAAAATCTCTTTTATCTCGTAACAAGAAACGTACATCTGGCATTCCCTCTAGGCCCACTATTGCTTGTAAGTCTGCGCTAGGAAAATCGCCAAGTGTAGTTTCAAACAATGCCTTAGACACATGTTGAAAACTTTATAATAATCGATTGAGCACACACTTAATATTAGTTTTCTTAACCGTTTAAGGACTCTAGGTTTTCAAGACCTTGATCTAGGGTAAACTATGATAAGCACAATTATAATATTGGCGGAATATTCAAATGAAAGAATCAATACTATCACAACAAGGTTTTGTCAAACTTTCTCTTTGTTATAAAATCAGCCCCAATGCTATGTGATCAAATATAGCACGATTACACTCTAATCAGGGATCAAAGATCCTTGAGGCTAAACAAACCTAACAACATCAGACCCCTTGTCTGGTGTTCCCACACACACTCACTATTTTGATGTTTTACATTTGTAACACACTTTGTGTTTTGAGTTCTAAGCACAGTAAAACACTCTGGTGTCTTCACAGATAACACATAATGAAGCACAAATACACACTTAACTTCTAAGCTAAGATCTCCCTTTTATAGAACAAAGGAGATGATTACAAACTTGATAAGTCTTATCTACTACTTGCTTGTGTGTGTCAGTCATTAAGATACAACATGTATTTGTGTTTACAACTTGTTGACTGAACACATATGAAAAATATTATCTACCGTATATAATTGACTCTTATACACCAAATATCTTTTTCATCTTTATCCATTAAGCAGTAGTATGAGTCACTCAGTTATCTTCTCAGCAGTAGCTTCTTTGCACTAGCAGTACCAACTGCTATCTTCTTTGCACAAGCAATACTAACTGCTACCTTCTTTGAACCAGCAGTACTAACTTAAATTAGTACTGCTCGTTATAACCTGATCAGACTTCAACAATACACTAGAAGTAGAATAAAATACTCTAGCAGTAGAATCTTTTATGCCTAGCAGTAGAATCTACTTGGTGTATTTTGCTTATCTTTTCAGTAATTCTTGTGTTTCATTCTTCTTGTTTTTGATCATCAAATCTATGAAATATATAAAACCCAACAATCTTCCCCTATTTGATGATTACAAAACAAACACATTCTTGTACGAATTTCCCTAGATGAAGTAGAGAAATTGAGATAATTAAATCTCACCATGAATGAAACAATATTGTCTTCCCCTTAATCCATGCCATCCACCACAATATCTCTTGCCCTTTTTGTTATCAACAAATAAGAAATGTAAGCAGTAGAAACTTCGCCTATGGTGATGCACAAACATAATATGATTAAAACACATCATGATTCTTAAAATCTGTAGGCTTTATATAATGATGAAGAAAACTAACCATTACTAACTTGATGCTGAAGTGAAAGAAACCAACCTTGTGTCTTATATCTTGTACTAAAACTGACTTCGAACGTATACCCAACTTTGATGTATAGGGAGACCGCAATCTCTTGACAATAAACTCATCTCCAATAAGACACTGAGCACTACAATGTAACTCCTTTAAGTGTTTGTCAATTCATAGTCACTTGAACGAACGAACAAGTTATCTTTAAAGTGTAACACCCACTTTAAGATATAATAAGAACACAAACTTGAAATTTTTTACTTCATCTTCAAATAAGCAATAAGTAACCTTCTTCGCCAATAAGAAATAATAACGAGCCTTTAAAACTTTTAAGAACATAACCCAACAATCTTCCTTCTGAGTGTGTGTTCTTCCCCTTTGTATGTGTAAACAGAGAACTCCTTGAAAGAAAACCAAAAATTTAACCAAAATTGAATTTTTATTCCTCCTTCTTTGACAAAAACACCTTGTAAAACCTAGATCGAGAGCCCCCCGCTCTGATACCACTTGTTGAAAACTTTATAATAATCGATTGAGCACACACTTAATATTAGTTTTCTTAACCGTTTAAGGACTCTAGGTTGTTAAGACCTTGATCTAGGGTAAACTATGATAAGCACAATTATAATATTTGCGGAATATTCAAATGAAAGAATCAATACTATCACAACAAGGTTTTGTCAAACTTTCTCTTTGTTATAAAATCAGCCCCAATGCTATGTGATCAAATATAGCACGATTACACTCTAATCTGGGATCAAAGATCCTTGAGGCTAAACAAACCTAACAACATCAGACCCCTTGTCTGATGTTCCCACACACACTCACTGTTTTGATGTCTTACATTTGTAACACACTTTGTGTTTTGAGTTCTAAGCACAGTAAAACACTCTGGTGTCTTCACAGATAACACATAATGAAGCACAAAGACACACTTAACTTCTAATCTAAGATCTCCCTTTTATAGAACAAAGGAGATCATTACAAACTTGATAAGTCTTATCTACTACTTGCTTGTGTGTGTCAGTCATTAAGATACAACATGTATTTGTGTTTACAAATTGTTGACTGAACACATATGAAAGATATTATGTACCGTATATAATTGACTCTTATACACAAAATATCTTTTTCATCTTTATCCATTAAGCAGTAGTATGAGTCACTCAGTTATCTTCTCAGCAGTAGCTTCTTTGCACTAGCAGTACCAACTGCTATCTTCTTTGCACAAGCAGTACTAACTGCTACCTTCTTTGAACCAGCAGTACTAACTTAAGTTAGTACTGCTCGTTATAACCTGAGTAGACTTCAACAATACACTAGCAGTAGAATAAAATACTCTAGCAGCAGAATCTTTTAAGCCTAGCAGTAGAATCTACTTGGTGTATTTTGCTTATCTTTTCAGTAATTCTTGTGTTTCATTCTTCTTATTTTTGATCATCAAATCTATGAAATATATAAAACCCAACAACACACCCATAGTTACGAAAATAATTCCTAAGACAATCCCATCACCTAGCCAATTCACTAAGAAGAAAGCAAAAATTAGTTCGACATGGCAACATTGGTTACAAAGGAAACCTAGTTTTACATGGCTATCTAAGGTTATTAATAACTGTTTTACTAACCCAACGGGTTCTACTGTTACAATCACTCCATCTTCGTCGTCTTCATGTGATGCAGGTGGTTCAAATTGTTCTATGGATTGTTGATAGTGGCTATACCCGACATATGACAGGCAATCTCAAACTGTTAGTAAACTTTGTTACAAAGTTCATCGGCACTTTCAGATTCGGGAATGATCATTTCGTTGCTATCATGGGCTATGGAGATTATGTCAATGGCAACATCGAAATTAGTCGTGTCTATTATGTCGAAGGCCTTGGTCACAACCTTTTCTCAGCCGGTCAATTTTACGATGGGGATTTGGAAGTAGCATTTCGGGAGAAAACTTGTTTCGTTCATGACTTACAAGAAAATGATCTAATGTCGGGCAAATGTGGAATTAGTCTTTACACCGTCTCAATGTCTGATATGATTGCTTCTTCTCCTATATCTCTGCTTTCCAAAGCATATTCGAAAAAATCATGGTTATGGCACAAACGACTGTCTCATCGATATTCAAAAGATCACTTATGTCCAGCTTGTGAACAAGGAAAAAGTACTCGTGTACATTTCCCTTCAAAAACAGAACATAGTACAGATCACGTTCTTCAACTACTTCATATGGATTTATGTGGCCCTATGCGTGTTCAAACGATAAACGGTAAACGCTACATTCTAGTAATTGTCGATGACTACTCCAGATGGACTTGGGTCTACTTTCTCCGAAGCAAAGATCAAGCTCCTTCAATGATCATTACCTTTCTTACAAAAATTCAAGTTCAGCTTCGTAATACGGTCAGAAAAGCTAGAACAGATAATGGAACTGAATTTAAAAATCAAACTCTTTGATCTTATTTTGAGAAAGTGGGAATTGAACATCAAACATCCATTGCAAGGAGTCCATAACAGAATGGGGTTGTCGAAAGACGCATGATGAACTCAAATAAGTACATATTATTACTATCATTTATCCTAATTATTTGACTTGTTTTGTTATATTATGTATGAGGATTGATACTTAATCGTTTACTTTTATAATTCTCAGGTAAAAACAAGCATTTGGTGAAACTTGGCGATTTTGGACTAATTATGGAGCAAAACATGCAAGAAGTTAAGAGTCTACCGAAATGTACAAGATCAAGACTATTCTGCTCCAGATGCGCCGCATCTCACTTATGACATGCGCCGCATCACTATCAATATTTCACCAGATACGATCCAAGATACAAGAGGACATGCGCCGCATCTATTTATGGAGTTACGCCGCATCTTCTGGCGGTGTACGAATATTCCTAAATATATTAATCTTGGACCCCACGCGAAGTTAAGTCAATGCGCCGCATCTACTTACTAGATGCGCCGCATCTTACCCTCAGACAGAAACTATAAATACCCCAAAGACCAGACGAATTAAGAGCTGGAAGTTTTAGACAGAAGACCGAAGTACAGAAACCTAGGACGAATTCAGTCGATTAAGGCAGGACAAGACACACCCAAACGAAGATACAAGAGCTGTAAGAAGGTGCTGCATGTGTTTAATTCATTAAGTAGTTTTGTTTTATTGTGTTAGTAAACTTTAATTCATCAAGATTGGTGGCTTGTGTAATGTGACAACAGAGAGATTGCACTCCCTTAAAACTGCTTTCTCATTAATTAAAGTTTATATGTTGATGTCTTTGGTGACTTTTATTAGTGCATTGATAACCTCTGTGTCTAGCTGAGCGTTGATCGGGTCGCCATGCCTCTGCCCTCGCCTATTTATTAGATCGCCTATGCATTCTATCGTCTGTAGAAAAGTAGGAAGAAAGATAAATAGGATAGTCATAAGTAATCATTAAGGGTTTACTCGCCGATAAGATTAGAACCAACGAGAAAGGACTTAATCTCGGTGGGTTGCATCGAACTATACACTTCATATAAAACTAGCAATAAAACAAGTGACAAACTACTTATCTATCAGGACAGCCCTCTTATTGTCTCGAGTATTTATCTGTGTACGTGTGTGCTATTCGCTGATTCGTGCCTATTGGTTTAGTTTATTATTTAATTGCAACCAAATCGTGCCAGTCTCTCAGGCTGAACCCCCTTGCGTTAGATTAGGTTGTATAGCTAACTTAATATATTAAAATACTGATTAGAATAACTAGATAATACGTTCCACTCTTAGTGATCGACACTCTACTTACCATTATATTCATACTGACCGGGTACACTGCTCGTTAAGTGTGTGTGTTATTGATAAGTCGGCTAAATATAAATTTAAAACTTGAGTAGGCATTAATACTGCTAAACCGCAACGACACATCGCACGCATCAAGTTTTTGGCGCCGTTGCCGGGGAGTGAATTGTTATTATCTGTTAATTTGATTAGTATTTTAATTAGGTTTTTAATTTTTTAATCTAACCGCTAATTTTGTTGTGTATTAGATTAATTTGCATTCATTGTAATATTTTGCATATTTTCTGTTTTTGTGTGTTATTTGTTTGCTTTTATTTTGTTTATTTTCGTGTGTTTTATTTGTTTTTATTTTTCGTATTTTTGTATTCTGCTATCGTTGTACTGAGCTAAATCGAACGATACGGCGCATCTGATCTCTCAGATACGGCGTATTGCGTTTAATTTTTATAAAATACAATGCGTTTAAATAATTCGATACGACGCATCTTTTCCCCAAGATACGGCGTATCTGTTTTTGATAATTTTTTTTCTAAACGTTAACGCCATACGACGCATCTGCTTTAGCAGATACGGCGTATCTATTATTTTAATTAAAAACAGTTTTTGAATTATTAAACAGATACGACGCATCGATATTTATCGATACGGCACATCTTCTGAATCAAAAATCTTATATTTTGAAACGTAACGAAAATACGGCGCATTAACTTTTCTTAATACGACGCATTTAATTTTAAATAAATATCGATTTTTGATTATTAAAATTGATACGGCGCATTCAAATTTCTAAGCGGCGTATCTATTTTCTGAATAAAGTCTGATTTAATTTTAACGATTATAAGATACGGCGTATCCAACTTTTTGGATACGGCGCATCGTCTGCAAATATCAGTTATTTTTATTCTTATATCCGTTTCTATATTCATTAATTTCTCTTCTAGCGAACAAATCCTACTGATGATTTTACCTTTGATGACAGATTTTGCTATGGAAGACATGTCAGTTAACGGATATCTTGCTAAGGAATTCTTGCTTTCGGATTCATTCAATGTGCTCATGATCGATGCAGATTTATTCTCTTGGGAGACCCCTCTTGAAGCTGCTTTTAAGGAATTCATGCGTTTATGCAACATTGACAAAGGGGTATTCTCTTATGACGTATTTGTGAGGTACACTGGAGATGAACTGTCGTTCTTATGGCCTATCATTGAATCCAAAGGATTGAACTGGACTACTATCGAAGAAGATGATGGGAAATTCTATCTTGCATACATGGACTCAAGCAACAAAAGCTGTGGTGGAGGCAATACCCAAATCTCTTACATGCCTTATTCCGAACAGTACTGGGGATTAAATGAGAACTATCTGGACGATGAAAGAATTTATGCTGTGGCGGAGTTACTATTTCATGGCAGGTTGGTAAGATTGATGGACCTCTCCCTCGATGATTGGCTTGAACTTAAATATGGTAGTCCGAAATTTGCCCCTGCAAATGAAGTCAAGCGGATTATGACTTCATGGTTGACACGGAGTTTTAGGGAGAAATTTAACGAGTACATGGAGATAAGAAGGAATATGATTGGAAAAGCTTGCTTTGACGTTAACCACGATCCTAGCGATGTTAATTTTTCAGAGTGGTTGGCTAGTAAGTTCAATAACCATAAGAGCATGGATCGAGCTACTAAGGATGCATTATGGGTATATTGGATGAGAGGAGAAGACGAAGAAGTAGAGAGCGACTACGGGTCGTCACTTCATGATTCAACAATCAATGAGGGCATTGAAGAATTATTCAGAATAGACATTGACGTGTTCGATTATGAGACACCCTTATGCAAGCAATTCAAGGAATTGAACTACCTTCTTCAAGTCGACGATAATGTGCTTACTGGAGATTTACCAGGATTCAAGACTTATGATGATTTCAAAAACACCTGGTACTACGAATGGAATGACCAAGTACCATGGGTTTGGGATAAACCATGGGAATTTGAGCACATTAATCACACCTGTACACCTTTCGTTTTCAAGGATGGGAGTAGTGTTTGGCCGACCTGTGATTATAAGAATGACGGAACCTGTAATGGGGGAAGTATAATTGGGATGAAACGGGTTGGAAAAGATGTAACCTTTGAAGATTATGAGTGGTACGATAATGTTGAAGACTGCCCACGAAAAACGGAAACTTTGCAAGAAAAGGGTAGAATTGAATACTTGAAAGGACTTAAAGGAACATCAAATACTACTTTCTGGGAATGGGTGCATGAACAATTTGATGATTACACGAAGCTTAGTCGACGGCTACAATGGGAATTGGAAAGAGAGTGGGAGGCAATTCAAGAAGATGATAGCAATGAGTCATTAATCAATGAACTTGATGACTATTTAATTAAGGATCCTTATTTTAAGTATGTTGATAAAGACGAGGAAGAATTCACCAAAAGAAAGTGTCAACTACTTGGGATCCCTTATAATGAGCCACCCATGATTATTTCCGAAAAATTTAGAATCATCAAATATTCTTTGAGTCCAGATGAAGAATATGTTGCGGCAAAGACCAAGAGTTATACTAGACTAAGTCGCACGGAAGAAAACGTCGCAAAGCTATACGGGAACGTCTTTCGGATGAAGGAAGAAGGATGGACCGTGACAAGGACTAAATGATGAGCTGAACGTGAGTCTAACTTGAAGACTCTGGAATAAAGACAAGTGCTTACCGGGAGACAACCCGGAGAAATTTTTATTATTCTGTTTTTGCGTCGAGTCAGTCAGGCCGCAGAGGATACGGCGCATCTCAATCCTGAGATGCGACGCATCTCCTGCAATGGTCATATCTTTATTTTTCTGCATTTTTTATTTTCGACTTTAAAACTTTTTATCAGTTTATTTTAATGCGGCGCATCCCTGGTTAAGGATGCGGCGCATCTTCTATTCTGATCCGTATTTATTCCAGGCTCGATACGGCGTATCTTCTTCCATAAGATACGGCGCATCGACTGACCTGATGATTTTCATTTTTTGTTTTTATGTTTTATTTTTACCTAACTACTAATGTATTATGCAAGTTTGAACCTTTCTTAACTTAGGTGTGTTTTAAAGCCTTGGTAGTATTATAGATTCCTGCATTTCCTGTGGATACATCTATTATGAAGCTTAAACGTTCTAATCCACAAGAAAGATGATTTTTGCTCTTATACAAATGGAGGATCATACCGAGCAAATCTCAGGGGAGTTTTTCTGTTCTAATTCTTTTATTTTCCAGTTTTTAACCTTTGATACAAACAACGAGGACGTTGTTTAACTTAAGTGGGGGGATTGGAGAATTAGAACACTTAACACTTACTTGTCCTAAACTTTTCAAAATATGCTTAAAATGTGCTTAATATATCAAAATTAAAAAATAAATTTAGCATGTTTTTGTTTAAAGTCTAAGTTGCATAGCTGCACACATGACGTTATTTTTAAAAATTGTGATTTTTCAAAACTCACAAATCTATGAGTGTGCCGGTGACTTGTAAACTTTAGAACTTGGCTTGTATACTATTCGAGACCACCATAATAAGTATTATTTATATAATTGGAATGACTTGTCTAAATTGGTAAAATTTCTATGATTACACCCAAATAGCCTATTATATGTTATGTGATATTAACTAACTACACTGGTTAGTTAACCCCCGTATAAACCTTTTGTTACTCTCACTTTTAGAGTAAGATACCCCTAGAAAAACCCTCAGAGCCATTCCTTTCGTTTCTTACACCTTTGTTAAAATGTTTCGTTACACCTTAAACCTTAGCCTACCTTGTAGATTAAAATCCGTGGTTGGTTAATTGCTTTAGGCAAAGTGTGTTTCCTTACATTACCTGTGTTCGCGTGCGTAATTCATTATCTATGGTTAGGTCGGGAAATTGCACAATGCAATTGGAGTGAAAGTAAATATTATTTTAAGTTTATTTTTCGTGTGTTTACTACTTTCACTATTACCGTTATTTCTGAAGTCATGAAAAGTATGGAAAAATTATCCAGAATTATCATTATAGTGATGTGGTGAAATTTTACACATCTATGTTTATGTTACTTAAAAAAAAAAAAAAAAAAAAAAAAAAAAAAAAAAAAAAAAAAAAAAAAAGTTGGATGTTTGTTTTAACCAACGATGTAAAGTTATGTAAGTGGTCGATATCACCACTATTTGTTGTATATTATATCTATGGATTGAATGGGAGTTGGCAGTTATGGGAACGCCAACTAAGGTTTATTCTTTGATTAAGATCTTGTTGAGTATAATTCGTGTCTACCTAAAGCGTGTGTTTCAAGTGTTAAAGCGTGAGTTATTCTATGATATGAGTCTTATTCATGGGATGGTTGGGATAGTGACTAACCACACTTAGGATTTTAATTTATTTGTTTTGTTTATTTTTCGTTTTACACCAATTTATATCCCAAATATTATCCATACCCTTTATTATTCTTTATCCAACCAAACCTTTGATTTATTGAGATTAGGGATTTGAGCAATCTTAAGTATCGTAGTCGTGGATTCGGCTATGTATTTATGATTTTGTCGCCCTTTTTGATATATTATTATTGGTGAAGTTTGGACCTATCTTTAGCCTATTCGAGTTAAGGATTTGAGCAATTGCAAGTATCGTGTTCGTGGATTCGATCATGTATTTGTGCTTTTGTCGCCTTTTCTGGAATTTGAGATCGATAGAGATTAAGAATAATTAACCCTTAAGCCTAAAAACCCTTTTTACCGCTTTAGACTTGTTATTCCTTGGCTTTAGTGGGGGAGATGTGTATACTTGCTAAGCTTATGATAGAATATTCGTCACGACTGGACAGTTCAATGATTAGATTTGCTTTTATCAAATTATTTTATTTTACTTCTAATTCGTTAAGTGTTTGGTTGTGTGATTATGACAAAAATGAATACATGCTTAAATATAAAAATAAATCCTAATATCTTTTAGGATACATTTTCATAAGATTAAATCTAAGGTTTACTTGGGGACAAGTAAAGTTCAAGTGGGGGGATATTTGATGAACTCAAATAAGTACATATTATTACTATCATTTATCCTAATTATTTGACTTGTTTTATTATATTATGTATGAGGATTGATACTTAATCGTTTACTTTTGTAATTCTCAGGTAAAAACAAGCATTTGGTGAAACTTGGCGATTTTGACTAATTATGGAGCAAAACATGCAAGAAGTTAAGAGTCTACCGAAATGTACAAGATCAAGACTATTCTGCTCCAGATGCGCCGCATCTCACTTATGACATGCGCCGCATCACTATCAATATTTCACCAGATACGATCCAAGATACAAGAGGACATGCGCCGCATACTATTTATGGAGTTACGCCGCATCTTCTGGCGGTGTACGAATATTCCTGAATATATTAATCTTGGACCCCACGCGAAGTTAAGTCAATGCGCCGCATCTACTTACTAGATGCGCCGCATCTTACCCTCAGACAGAAACTATAAATACCCCAAAGACCAGACGAATTAAGAGCTGGAAGTTTTAGACAGAAGACCGAAGTACAGAAACCTAGGACGAATTCAGTCGATTAAGGCAGCACAAGACACACCCAAACGAAGATACAAGAGCTGTAAGAAGGTGCTGCATGTGTTTAATTCATTAAGTAGTTTTGTTTTATTGTGTTAGTAAACTTTAATTCATCAAGATTGGTGGCTTGTGTAATGTGACAACGGAAAGATTGCACTCCCTTAAAACTGCTTTCTCATTAATTAAAGTTTATATGTTGATGTCTTTGGTGACTTTTATTAGTGCATTGATAACCTCTGTGTCTTGCTGAGCGTTGATCGGGTAGCCATGCCTCTGCCCTCGCCTATTTATTAGATCGCCTATGCATTCTATCGTCTGTAGAAAAGTAGGAAGAAAGATAAATAGGATAGTCATAAGTAATCATTAAGGGTTTACTCGCCGATAAGATTAGAACCAATGAGAAAGGACTTAATCTCGGTGGGCTGCATCGAACTATACACTTCATATAAAACTAGCAATAAAACAAGTAACAAACTACTTATCTATCAGGACAGCCCTCTTATTGTCTCGAATATTTATCTGTGTACGTGTGTGCTATTCGCTGATTCGTGCCTATTGGTTTAGTTTATTATTTAATTGCAACCAAATCGTGCCAGTCTCTCAGGCTGAACCCCCTTGCGTTAGATTAGGTTGTATAGCTAACTTAATATATTAAAATACTGATTAGAATAACTAGATAATACGTTCCACTCTTAGTGATCGACACTCTACTTACCATTATATTCATACTGACCGGGTACACTGCTCGTTAAGTGTGTGTGTTATTGATAAGTCGGCTAAATATAAATTTAAAACTTGAGTAGGCATTAATACTGCTAAACCGCAACGACACATTGCACGCATCAACGCAACAGGACATTAGTGGAAGTTGCAAGAACGATGCAAATCAATGCTCAATTACCAGATTACTTATGGGTAGAAGCTGTATCAACTGCATGCTATAACCAAAACCGTTGCATGATTAACAAACGGCATCACAAAACTCCTTATGCGATTGTTCACAACCGAAAACCGAATATAAATTACTTTCATGTATTTGGTGCCCTTTGTTACCCAAATAATGATCGTGATGATTTTGGAAAACTCAAAGCCAAAGCTGACATTGGTATCTTCATTGGATATTGTGAGAACTCCAAAGGTTTTTAAATCTGGAATCGTCATACTAGAGAAATTCAAGAGACTATTCATGCTAATTTCGATAAGCTTACATAAATGGCTTCTGAGCAAAAAAGCTTAGGACCCGCAACTAACCATCTAAATTTTCCAGATCAATCAGCTGCACCTCTTTCACTTAACCGTAAAGAATTGGAAACCTTGTTTCCTCCACTCTTTGATGATTCTTTTGCAGGTTATGCACCAGATGTATCACCAATTTCCGCTGCACAACCTGATAATAATCCCATACCGGATACACCTTCTACTACGACAACAACTGTTGCTACAGATGCACCCCCAGTTGAATCTCCATCAACACCAGAACAAACCGCTTCCAACATTGAAAATGCAGCTGAAGATCCACAACAACAAGAAGTACCCGCACCTGCAGATTATGACGGAAATGCCTTCTTTAATCCATTTTCTCCGGCTCCAACCATTCCCGATATCGCAGAGTCGTCTACACGCAACTTGGACCCGTCTAATTTGCACACTCTTTTTCAACATTACCCTTCAACACACAAATGGACAAGAGATCATCCTTTAGTAAATGTGATTGGTAATCCAGATAATCCAGTCATGACACGACAAAGACTTCACACAGATGGTGAAACGTGCATTTATGCTCTTACCGTCAGTCAAGCTGAACCAAAGAACATTAAAGAAGCAATGACTAATGACAATTGGATTGAATCAATGCAAGAAGAACTCGATCAATTCAAACGTCTTGAAGTCTGGGAATTAGTAGAAAGACCTGATGGGGTCTATGTCATCGGACTGAAGTGGATTTGGAAAAACATGTTAGATGCAGAAGGCACAGTAATTCGTAACAAATCGCGTTTGGTAGCTAAAGGTTTCACTCAGCAAGAAGGAATTGATTTTGAAGAGTCCTTTGCTCCAGTTGCTAGGCTTGAGGTTGTCCGTATCTTTCTGGCATACGCTACTCACAAGAATATGGTTGTTTATCAAACGGATGTGAAAACGGCATTTCTGAACGGTCAATTACGTGAGGAAGTTTATGTTAGTCAAACAGAAGGATTCGTTGATCCAGAACATCCCAATCATGTATATAGACTCAAGAAGACCCTTTACAGACTTAAACAAGCCCCAAGGGCATGGTACGATAAACTAACTGCTTTCTTGCTTGCCAATCATTTTATTAAAGGATCAGTTGATCCAACTTTGTTTATTCAAAAACACGGGAATGACATTTTAATTGTTCAAATCAATGTCGATGACATTATTTTTGCATCAACAAACAAAAAATATTCAAATGCTTTTGCAAGATTAATAAAATAAAATTTTGAAATGTCCATGATTGGTGAACTTATGTTCTTCTTAGGACTCCAAGTTCATCAATGTAACACCCCGAAATCGGATTAGCGGAAGCATACGGGTCGTGAGGTGTTATTGAATAGTTATCACAACACAAGGTACAAAGAACAGTTTTACTTAAACCATTTTAGAAGAAATTTCATAATTGAAAACATTCAATTTACATAATTTAAAAATGGTGCGGAAAATATAGGTCCGCAAAAGGGTTTAAAGCAGTCCCAAATAGTTTTAAGAGTCTTCTATGACCATGCCATGCCATTCGCCAAGTTCCTCCGATAGTAAGATATGCAGCGGAAAAGACCTGAGACAAAACATGCTAAAAGTCAACACAAAGGTTGAGTGAATTCATAGGTTTAAGAAAAGTAGTTGATCACAATATCTCAAGTTCAAAAGAAAGTGGGATACGTTGTTATACACCCAAAAGTTTGATTGCATAAAAATCAGTTGAACACATTTCTCAAGATTGGGCCATATTGTTGCACCCATAACAGAAACAGTGGGCCAGTTGTTAGCACCCATAAATCCAGATGTTACCACTGCACTAAGCTCATGACACACAAAGCGTTAACCAACACCAGTAACCCTGGCGTAAGTCGACAGTAACCGCGGATTTCAAAATATAACAGTTGCCCCCGAAGCTAGCTATCTTGCCAAATACCTAGGTAACTTAAATATAGCACACCCGTGTTGCCTACCAAGCAACAGGGATGGGATCGTCAAATCCTATAGGCCTATAAACTATATTCGCGCTCACTCACAAGTGATTAATGGTTCATGATCGAGGGACTTGCTTTTGGCAAGGGCGGTACTTAGTGCTTATCAGATGTTTTGCAAAGAGGCTACTGCTTCACTCACAATACCAGAAAAGTATTAACGACTATTGTTTCACTCACAGTACCGGGAAAGTATAAGTGTTGTTCCAGCTCAAATAAAGTTTCAGAAAGAAGAAAGCATAGTTTTCAGTTCAAAGTACAGTTTTAAAACAATTGTGATCATAGTCAAAACAGTAGCATGTATCTCACCCCAAGTACCTTATAAAATAGTTTAAGCAAGTAAAAAGTGGGGCTAAAAACTCATCTGAGTGTGAAGCAATGCAATATATCACAAATATCACAACTGACATCAAGTAGTAAAGGCACAATGATATCAAAAGTAGAGCACAACGGTACTGGATCAGCACAATTTAGTATATAAATAATATGTCTCAGCAATAACCTTAAAGGGATTTATAAAACAATACTCGTATTTGAAATGAAAATGTTTTATTTCAATGGCGTTTGAATGAAATAACGTTTAAGACTCGTGTGAATACGAGATGTTAAAATAATAAAGTCGGCAAACACAAACGGATATGAAGAAAGAATAACGAAGAGAAAAGAAGAACTAAGATTAAGAAAAGAACAATTAAGAAAGACAAGACAGAAAACATCAATAGGTTGTTTCAGTGTTTTATCCATTTCCCCAAATAGTTGATGAAACATCGAAATTTTGGAAGAAATTATATAAGTTTCGAAAAGGTTTTTAAGATATTTGAGTAATCATAATTGATTAAGTGATAAAAGGTTTTATCAAAATTTGGGCATGATGCGCCCGTTTACAAAGCATTTTCAAGTCGTTACGACTCTTGAATACAAGTTTTATTGCCTCATTTTACAAGTTAAATATATATAATTGGACACTATCATTCGCATATATATTAGTTATTAGGTTTATCGACTATTTTGTGTATGTTCGGGTCCAAATATGTTAAGCTCTTATGAGTCTAACATACTCTTCCGTCTCATTTACCAAAATCGTCCATAAGCTCATTGGCTAATACCGTAAATCCAATAACGTCTAATTTTTCATCCAAGCATAGGAAATAACAAGTAACCAAGTCCAATGTCCAAATTATATCTCATGTTTTCCAATAATTAACCGAAACACCATATCGATAACAATTAATTAATAAATAACAAAATGATAAAATGAAGTATTTTATGGCCCATGTGTATTGGACTTTGGCCCAATACTCAACTCACACTCTATTGGGCTTTCCTTGGGCTTTCGGGCCCAAAGTTATTAAGACTTAACCCATTTAGGACTTATCCAAGTCCAAACCGACTCGACACTAATCCGAGGTTTTCTAACCTCGAGTCTTACACGGTCGAGACTCACTTGAGTCTCGACTAGACTCATTCCCGACTAGTCGTGGTCCTTTTGGGTCACGGCTTAAACCACTTGACATATAAACTATCCCAAACATATAGCCAACACACGGCTATAACCAAACTTGACCAAATCTAACTATTGACCTTGGTCGTGACTCATTGAGTCACGGCTCGACTTTACCCGAGCCTTTGGAGCTCTTGACTCAACACTAAACTTTACCAAATCCAAACATCACACGATATATCACCCATGCCATGCCGTGACTCATTTGAGTCACGGCTCGAGTCTACTCGAGCCAAAAAGGCTATCGGCTACATTACCAAGACCAAACTAGTTCCAACCTCAACATAACATGACTACTAGGCCATGTCGCGACTCATTTGAGTCATGGCTCGAACCCACTCGAGCCAAAGGCTCTCGGCTTAGCATAACACAACCAATATTGAAACCAAAATTCAACAAATCCAATTCTAACACGACAATTCCATTACTGCCTCACATCCTAACTCTAATGAAATAATCCAAACGCAACACAACACCACTAACCAGGACATCAAAACTAACACTGCCTCAATCCTAACTAACTAAACCTAGCCCTAGACCATGCCGTAACTCACTAAGTCACGGTTAAACACCGTACGAGCCATGGGGCTCTCGGCTACGATCCACCAAGGACCAACTCGAGACCATCAATGATTCCAAATCCAAATCCATGCTACAATAATACAAATAAATTAGAAATAAAAGCATTTTAAGAAAGATCCTTAAAAGTAAGAACATCAAGGAAGAAGGGTGGTTGAGCTTGTACGTCCACCTATGTTTCTAAATATCCAAGGAAAAGATCTAGTTGTCAATGTTGAGCGGGGTTTAATGTTTAATATCTGGCGAAGCTCAAAGGTGCAAGTATCTAACTTGTTTAAACGGTACTAAACGGTATTCTGACCGAAGTTTTTGTACTGGCGGTCCAGAAGGGATAACTCATTGCTAAGAGATACAATGACTTAAATGGTTGCATTAGTAACCTGAGAGGTATAAGTCAACTCGACACTATGTTGGAAAAAGTCTTTCCTGTTTACGAGGTGGGGTTGGGTATGAGTATTCGCTAGGTAGGCTAAGATCTCTTTGAGAGGATTTGTAATACACTCTGAGGATGTTAGTCGTTTATAACGTGTGTATATGATACTTTGAGTGAATATAATTAAGTATGCGGAATCTACTTAATCATACTTAGAAGGATATTGGTTATTGGAAATGGAACAGTAATGCTTTTTATTGAACAATGAACACAGAATGTATAACACCAAACGATTCAATATTATTGAGAATAATACGAGTGATCTTCACTATCACTAGGGTTACAAACCTTGAATCTCTAATACAAAGATAACTATTTCTGTTATGTTCAACTCTCTTAGTTAGTCTATCTCACTGTTTTCAACACACTTGCTAACTAATGTCTAACTCTCTATTTATATTATCTAAGCACATGCACACTTGAGTATTTGTCTACTTGCTAGCTTGTGTGTGTCAGTAGCTTAAGATACAACTTGTTCTGTGTATACAACTTGTTGACTGATCACTTATCAAAGATATTGTCTACCGTATATATTTGACTTTTATACAAAAATATCTTTTTCATACTTATCCAGTCAGCAGTAGAATACGCGACACTTATCCACTCAGCAGTAGTATCTGATACACTAAGAGTAGAATCTTGCGCAGTAGAATCTCCAACACTAGCAGTAGTATTGAATGCACTAGCAGTAGTATCGACACTTAGAGTATTTTCCTTTATGAACCAGCAATACTAATCTTCAGAACATTTAATTCCCAACAATCCTCCCCTAAACTTGTTATTTATCCCAAATCATCAAGTTTCTTCTGAATTAATTGAGGATTGTGAGAGTCTTCCAAGCACTACATAGTTAGACTCTTGATCTGAGTTTTCCTCTGTTCTGCAAGATTAACTATCTTTCTGTTTAACTTATCTGCCATTTGTGAATCACATTCAGCCATTTTCTTTGTCTTTAACACTAGCAGTACCTTGCTCATGCTCTAAGCATTGCCTAAAAGATGGTGCAATTTCCTTGGATGGAGGAATTATAAGATGATGATGCTTTTACTAGACTCATGCACTTCTTGAACTTGATCAATTTAGGCTTCCTCCCCTGATTCTGAGCATACACAATCACAGTCTTTCATCCTCTGATAATCTTCCTCCCTAATATTTTCATTAATTTGGGCAATCTTCCTCCCATACATTTGGTTAATCTTTCCTCCTCTGTTTGGAAGATCTCTCACCATCATCTGAACTTGACTCCTTTGATGAACTAGAAGAAGTTCATCTTCCAATTTGAATACCTTATCAGACAATATTGTACATAAAGCCATCAATTCCTTAAATTTCACTCTGCTGCCTTCATCACTTCAAGGTGTGTTAACTCCTGTGAGAGGTGAATCATGGGGCAATAACTCATAATCCATCATTAGATGGGTTTCTGAGTCATTATGAATCCAAAAGATTTTAAGAATTTTTGACTTAGCAGTATGAACTTGATTTTCAATGAAAAACATACTGCTTGCAACCATTTTGAAGGGATTAAGTGTAGTAGCAGACACTTAACCAAGATTTCGGTTTAAATTAACTACTGGTTGTGTGAGAACCAATGTTTTCAGTTATAAATAACTGCTTGTGTACAGATAAACCCATTCAAAGGGCTTTCTTGACAGGGTTTCCAGCTCGTGGCAGTTGTTGCCTCTAACACAAGTGTTAGATCCACATTTGCTCGCTGTTCTTTCTATCAGATGTCCTTAGACTTGCTCAGTATACTAATTAAAGTATAAAATGATAGAAAGTGAGTTGTGTCAGTTACTATCTGACCAACTGAGCCATTAATTCAATGTGAAACATCATAATCAGGTTTCAAGAAAGAAGTTTTAAAGAATCAATTAACTTAGGTGTAAACCTTTGTTAATGAATTCCCAAACTCTGTCCATCATGAACCTATTATGTCAGCAACTTGTATCATTATTTTGCTTCTCATACATTTCACTTGAAACTTCCTTTGTGCTCAAATGTTCATACCTGAAATGGTTAGTCCAAAACCAAGAAAACAAAATGCAAAGCATTTGTCTTATAGCAGTAGAATTATATGACTAACAGTATGAACAAAACAATCCAAATTTGTACTAGCAGTACAAACTGTTCAATAACAATAACAATTTACAATGCTAGCAGTACAAACTTAATTTATATACAAAATCACATAGTTTTAAATCATTAAGGATTAAGCATCCCAATACTTGCTACCAAGTATTGAAACCTTCCAACATCAAAAGCTTTTGTGAGAAGATCTATAAAGTTGTGATCAGAATCAATTTTAAGAACTTGAATCAACTTTTTCTCATTGCAATCTCTAATAAAATGATGTCTAATTTCTATGTGTTTTGTTTTAGAGTGTTGCACTGGATTTTTAATTATGCAAATTGTACTACTATTATCAATATATATGACAGTGTTCATGAAATTGTACCTATAGTCAAGAAGTTGATTTTGAAGCCAAAGTACTTGACCATAGCAACTAGCAGCAGCTACATATTCAGCTTCAGTTGTTGAAGTAGCCACAATTGTTTGCTTCTTACACTGCCATGAAATGAGTCTACATCCAAGGAATTGACATCCTCCAGTTGTTGACTTTCTGTCCAAGCTTGCACCTGCATAATCACTGTCTGAATATGCTACCAAGTCAAAAGGTGATTCTCTAGAATACCATAGACCCAACCTAGGTTGACCTTTGAGATATCTAAAAATCCTCTTGACTGCTGTTAAGTGAGAAGCCTTAGGAGTTACTTGAAATCTTGCACAAGCACAAACAGAGAACATGATATCAGGTCTTGATGATGTGAGATACATCAAAGAACCTATCATAGATCTGTATGTGTGTACATCCACATTTTCTCCATCTACATCTTTAAGAAGAGGCTTCTCAGAGTCCATTGGTGTGCTTGCTACCTTTGCATCAACAAATTGAAATTTCCTTAGAATCTCTGCAACATATTTATCTTGGCTGATAAATATGCCTTCACTTGATTGTTTAACTTGCAGACCCAGAAAGAAAGTAAGTTCCCCCATGGAACTCATCTGAAACTTATCATGCATAAGTTTCTCAAACTCTAGACACATCTCCTTCCTTGTAGATCCAAAGATGATATCATCCACATACACCTGAACTAGCA
Source organism: Artemisia tridentata subsp. tridentata (assembly GCA_021014915.2). Lineage (NCBI taxonomy): Eukaryota > Viridiplantae > Streptophyta > Magnoliopsida > Asterales > Asteraceae > Artemisia > Artemisia tridentata. The sequence continues at coordinate 264,297,087 of CP139509.1, forward strand.
AAAGATCCTTCTTGTGCTTCTTAATGAATAATGTCTGATCAATCTTGCCTCTTTGGAATCCATTTGCAATTAAGTAGGAAGCCAGTGTTTCATACCATGCTCTTGGTGCCTGATGAAGGCCATAAAGAGCCTTGACTACCTTGTACACCTTATCTGGATGTTCTGGATCAATAAAACCTGGAGGTTGTGAGACATAAACCTCCTCTTCAATAGTACCATATAAGAAAGCACTCTTGACATCCATTTGATAAACTGTGAAGCCCATAAATGAAACATAAGCCAAGAATAGCCTGATTGCTTCAATTCTTGCTACTGGAGCAAAAACCTCCTCATAGTCTATCCCTTCCTGTTGTGTGTACCATTGGACTACAAGTCTAGCCTTGTTTCTTATCACTATGCCCCTTTCATCCCTTTTGTTCCTGAAAACCCATTTAGTGCCAATTACCCTTATACCTTTGGGTAAATCAACTAGCACCCAAACCTTCTGAATTTTAAATTGGAGAAGCTCCTCTTGCATAGCTTCTACCCAGCTTGAATCATCTAAGGCTTTAAGAACATTCTTAGGTTCTGCTTGTGAAAGGAAACATACAAATAAGCAAGAGTTTGCATACTTATGCTGCTTTGATGCATAAAGAGCATCAAGAAGCCCTTGTTGGTCTGAAGACATAATTTGCTTCCTTGTCTTCACTCCTGATTGTACATCACCAATCACATTGTCCAGGGAGTGGACTTTGTGAATCCTTATGTGTGGTGTAGAAGGAACATGATAGTTAGGTGGGAGATTGTTGAAATCCACCTCATCTTCTGAGAAATCTGCTTCAATTGAGTCTGATGGGCCAGCAGTAGAAACATTTGGCCTAGCAGTAGAAACATTTTGCCTAGCAGTATCTTGCTCTGTCTCAGCAGTACTATCATCATTAGAACTGTTAACTGGATTTTCTTGTTCCTTAGTTCCATCTTCCTTGTTTTCACCTTCAATCCCTTCTTTAGCTTCATCAAAAGAAGGTTCATCATTCATTGAAGTTGAATCCACACTTGTCCATATTGGCATCATCACATAATCTTGATCTTTCTCTTTTCCTAACCCTGCCTCATTTGTTGCATCATCAGCTTCTGAACTTGAATATTCGTTAGTTTCTGCAACAACAGACACATAATTCATTGATTTGGTTAGTGTCTCAATATCAAATAGCCATTTGGGACCTTCACCTACTACATTGGATTTGTTCTCTAAAAATTCCACATGCAGGTTTTCCTCTACTCTCCTAGTTCTTGAGTTGTATACTCTAAATGCTTTGCTATTAAGAGAATATACAACTAAGAATCCTTTATCTACTTTACCATCAGATTTTTCTAGATGGTCTAAGGTATTCAGAATTGTCACATGACATCCAAAAGGTCTAAGAAATCCTATTGCAGGAGTTCTACCTCTAAAAAGCTCATAAGATGTGTTATTGTGAGACTTAACAACCAAAACCCTGTTCTGGACATAGCAAGCAGTATTAACTGCTTCAGCCCAAAAAGTGATAGGCAACTTAGAGTCAGCTAACATGGTTCTAGCAGCTTCTATGAGTTTCCTATTTCTCCTCTCAGCTACTCCATTCTGCTGAGGAGTTCTAGCAACACTAAATTCCCTTCTAATACCTTTTTTTTGTAGAAATCATCCATAACTCTATTCTTAAACTTTGTCCCATTATCACATCTAATGACTTTTACTTTCTTGTCTGCTAGGTTTTCTATCTTTGTAATGAATGTCTTAAGAATGCTAGAAGTCTCATCCTTAGAACTTAAAAAGAAAACCCATGTAAATCTGCTATAGTCATCAGTAACAACAAGACAATATCTTTTATGCTTAATACTACTCACAGAAGTAGGTCCAAATAAGTCCATATGAAGCATAAACAATGATTGATCAATAGAGTTAAAAATTTTGGGCTTACAAGTGGCTTTATGTTGTTTGCCTATAAGACAAGCAATGTATGTTTGGTCATTTTCAAATCTTTTCTGAGGCAAGCCTCTTACCAAACCATTTTTGACAATTTTATTTATGGTTTTGAAATTAATGTGACCAAGCCTCCTATGCCATTTCATAGATTCATCCAATGTGGCCTTTGCTACAAGACAAGTAAGCGCCTCTTAAGGAACAATCTTCTTCATATCAACACTGTACATGTTGCCCTTTCTGGGAATCAAATAATGTGGTTACGCAAGGAAATAGCGTAACTTCGTGACAGGTTCGGTGCATTAACGTAAGTATATGAAAATACTTATAGTGAATAGTGAAAATGAGGTGAAATACAAATCATCAAATAGCAAGGCATACATCCCATCGAATGTAACATTAACATCTCCATAGATATACTATTCAAACAAAATTACAAGCGAGGCATCGGCTTGGCAGGCAGGCACGTGACGGTCATAGGATTTTAGTTTTGGTAAAAATAGTTATAGTCTAGGTTTTCGAAAATCCCAGTTCCCTAAAATACCCAGTTCTCTATAACCTGTGGCTCTGATACCATCTGTAACATCCCGAAATCAGATTAGCGGAAGCATACGGGTCGTGGGGTGTTATTGAATAGTTATCACAACACAAGTTGCAAAGAATGGTTTTACTTAAACCATTTTTGAAGAAATTTCATAATTGAAAACATTCAATTTACATACTTTAAAAATGGTGCAGAAAATATAGGTCCACAAAAAGGTTTAAAGCAGTCCCAAATAGTTTTAAGAGTCTTCTATGACCATGCCATGCCCTTCGCCAAGCTCCTCCGATAGTATGATATGCAGCGGAAAAGACCTGAGATAAAACATGCTAAAAGTCAACACAAAGGTTGAGTGAATTCATAGGTTTAAGAAAAGTAGTTGATCACAATATCTCTAGCTCAAAAGAAAGTGGGCTACGTTGTTATACGCCCGAAAGTATGTTTGCATAAAAATCAGTTGAACACATTTCTCAAGATTGGGCCACGTTGTTGCACCCTTAACAGAAACAATGGGCCAGTTGTTAGCACCCATAAATCCAGATGTTACCACTGCACTAAGCTCATGACACACAAAGCGTTAACCAGCACCAGTAAACCTGACGTAAGTCGACAGTAACCGCAGATTTCATAATATAACAGTTGCCCCCAAAGCTAGGTATCTTGCCAAATACCTAGGTAACTCAAATATAGCACACCTGTGTTACCTACCTAGCAACAGGGATGAGATGGTCAAATCCTACAGGCCTATAAACTATATTCGTGCTCACTCGCAAGTGATTAATGGTTCATGATCGAGGGACTTGCTTTTGGCAAGGGCGGTACTTAGTGCTTATCAGATGTTTCGCAAAGTGGCTACTGCTTCACTCACAGTACCAAAAAAGTATAAACGGCTACTGCTTCACTCACAGTACCGGGAAAGTAAAAGTGTTGTTCCAGCTCAAATAAAGTTACAGAAAGAAGAAAGCAAAGTTTTCAGTTCAAAGTACAGTTTTCAAACAATTGTGATCATAGTCAAAACAGTAGCATGTACCTCACCCCAAGTAGCTTATAAAACAGTTTAAGCAAGTAAAAAGTGGGGCTATGAACTCACCTAAGTATGCAGCAATGCAAGATATTACAAATATCACAACTGGCATCAAGTAGTAAAGGCACATTGATATCAAAAGTAGTGCACAACGGTACTGGATCGGCACAACCTAGTATATGAATAATATGTCTCAGCAATAACCTTAAAGGGATTTATAAAACAATACTCGTATTGAAATGAAAATGTTTTATTTCTATGGCGTTTGAATGAAATAACGTTTAAGACTCGTTTGGATACGAGATGTTAAAATAATAAAGTCGGCAAACACAAAGGGATACGAAGAAAGAATAACGAAGAGAAAAGAAGAACTAAGGTTAAGAAAAGAACAATTAAGAAAGACAAGACAGAAAACATCAATAGGTTGTTTCGGTGTTTTACCCATTTCCCCAAATAGTTGATGAAACATCGAAATTTTGGAAGAAATTATATAAGTTTCGAAAAGGTTTTTAAGATATTTGAGTAATCATAAATGATTAAGTTATAAAAGGTTTTATCGAAATTTGGGCATGATGCGCCCGTTTACAAAGCATTTCCAAGTCGTTACGACTCTTGAATACAAGTTTTATTGCCTCATTTTACAAGTTAAATATATATAATTGGACACTATCATTCGCGTTTATATTAGTTATTAAGTTTATCGACTATTTTGTGTATGTTCGGGTCCAAATATGTTAAGCTCTTATGAGTCTAACATACTCTTCCGTCTCATTTACCAAAATCGTCCATAAGCTCATTGGCTAATATCGTAAATCCAATAACGTCCAATTTTTCATCCAAGCATAGGAAATAGCAAGTAACCAAGTCCAATTTCCAAATTATATCTCATGTTTTCCAATAATTAACCGAAACACCATATCGATAACAATTAATTAATAAATAACAAAATAATAAAATGAAATATTTTATGGCCCATGTTTATTGGGCTTTGTTTGGAAGACAAATATTCATATGAAGACTCGGTCTCCCCGAGTATTCAATAGGATTAAGTAGCTCGTAGGATTATTAGTAATAGTTTAGTTATTATTGTATTCGTGGAGTGGGTCGGGTCTTTACCTACTGTCAGCTCACTCCACAGCCCACTCGGGGCACATATACTAGTAGTATAAATACCCCTTCCCATGTGTGGGAAGGGTTGGAACTCCTCTCATTTTAATCTAATACATATTCACTTTCTCTCTCTAGTTCCCAACTCTTCTCTTTCTCTCTCTAGATTTTTGGCCAAATCACAACCATTTGTGTGTTATACGTTATTGAATATGCTACAATTGGTATCAAGAGCCATGGTTAGGTTCAAGGGATTGCATATTCACAGATTTGTGGTGTGTTTTTGGCCCTTTTGTTTTACTTTTTGTGGTTCGAATAGAAAGGTGGGAAAATCATTGGTTTGAGCTTTGTTTCTGGTTTAAATCGTTAAAGATTTGTACTTTCTTGTTCACAAATAGCACTAGGATCGTTTCTTGCTTTGGTACGGCCTTGGAGGTTAATTTCTTGGAAGATTGAAGAATTTTTCTTCCTTGCGGTTTGTCTCTCGGTAGTGGTTTCTTGATTGCGGTTTGTGTCTGTTTGGGTAAGACCTTGTTGCGGTTTGACCTGTTTTGGGATTGCGGTTTGGATTTTAACTAAAAAGGGAAAAAGACAAAACGCAGTGACAGCGACATCTTTGTCCTTTGCATTTTGTCTAGTAGCACTGCGGTTTGATATCTTGCGGTTTGAGGTTTTATGCGTTTTGTGGTGTTTGTGGTTTGACCAAGTGGGACTGCATTTTGACTCCTGCATTTTGGGTACTGAAGTCCTGCTTCTTGACCATTCTGCGGTTTGTAGTCTTTGCGGTTTGGGTCTTTGCGGTTTGGGTCTTTGCGGTTTGAACGTCTGTGGTTTGATTCTTCTGCGGTTTGTGGTATTCTGCGTTTTGGAACTTTGCGGTTTGGACTTCTACGGTTTGAGTCTTCTACAGTTTGTGGTATTCTGTGGTTTGAGTCTCCTGCGGTTTGTGGTATTCTGCGGTTTGAGATTTCTGCATTTTGTAGGTTCTGCGGTTTGACACATAAATTGACTGCATTTTGATCAAATTTCTTCACTGTGGTTTGTGTTGATCTTCTGATTGTGCCTTGTCAAAATCAGTACGTAAACCCAAGATAACCTAACCTAATCACAAGTTAACTTAACCACAACTACAATTCACCAAATCTTACAAACAATCACCAATCATTAACAATCCAAACTTTCATCGTAACATAATCAAGTAATCAAATCACGGTTTATTCTTGATTTTTGTAAAATCTCGCGAAAGAATCTATTTCTCGGTTTAAATCATAGAATCGTAAAATCCCGTGCAAGTTTAAATCATGGCAAGCACTGCTTTTGACGACATTCAAGCTGCCGAGTCCGATACCCGCCATCCTATGCTTGATAGGACGGATTATGAATCATGGGCACAAAGAATACGATTGTACTGCTTGGGAAAAGAGAATGGACTTAACATCCTTAAATCCATCGATGAAGGACCTTTTCAAATGGGCACCACTAGAGATGCTGTCACTACCGATGAGAATGGAACGGTCACTTTCAGAATTGACAGGCCACGTGAGTACAACGATCTTAATGAGGAGGAGAAGAAGCGTTATGATGCTGACATTAGAACTTCGAACATTGTGATTCAAGGACTACCCAAAGATGTTTACAAGCTTATCAACTTCAACACTGAAGCCAAAGCTGTTTGGGACAATGTCAAAATGCTTCTTGCTGGATCTGAATTAACCAAAGAAGATCGTGAGTCTCAGTTGTATGATGAGTTTGAGCATTTCAAGATGAATCCTGGTGAGAACATTACTGACTATTATGTGAGATTTCACAAGCTTGTGAATGACATGAGGATCATCAGGATGACAATGCCAAATATCCAACTCAATTCTAAGTTTGTGAACAACATGTCACCTGAGTGGGATAGATTTGTTACAGCCGTGAAGCTCAACAAAGGACTGAGAGACACCAATTATGAACAGCTGTATGCTTACTTACAACAACATGAAAAGCATGCTGTCTATAAACAACATCTAATGATTCTCTTGCCTTTGTCTCAAATGTTCAGCCATTCAATCAATCCTCACTTGATCAAGTTTATCACCAGCCCTTTTCATCACAGAATCAGAATCTGACTTCATTTGGCCAATAATCGTTGCACCCACCATCTGCTATGAACTCCCAACTAGATTCAGGATACTCTCATACTGACAAGCTGATTGATAATCTATCCAACCAAGTCTCCTTACTTTTCCAACAGTTCAGAGCAACACTCCCTCAAACCAACAACCAACTTCTAACTTCATCAAACCCACGCAATCAAGCAACTGTGGAGGATGGAAGGGTTGTGGTACAGAATGTTCAAGGAAGGCAGAATGTGAATCAAAGGAACATTGGTCGGGGTAATGTGCAGAACAGAGTGGGGAATGCCAATCAAGGACAGGGAAGGCAACCCAAGTGTTACAACTGTGGTGGAATTAGACACATAGAAAGGAATTACACTCAACCAAAGCACCCACAGAACTCTGACTACTTCAAAGATAAGATGCTGTTGATGCAAGCTCAAGAGAATGGAGCAGCTTTGGATGAAGAGGAGCTATTGTTTCTTGCTGGTGATGGGGGGAACACGTTTGATGCTGATGTGGATGATCAAACAGTTCTGGACTTGGCACTTAATGCTCCCAACATCTTCCAAGCTGATGACTGTGATGCTTTTGACTCAGATGTTGATGATGAACCCACTACTCAAACCATCTTCATGGCTAATCTGTCTTCTGTTGTCTCATCACCTCAACAAGCTGGTCCTTCCAATGCATCTGTCATATCTGAGGTACTAAAGATTTATGACACATATAACGTGGTAGATGAACAGAAGATTCCCAACAAAGTACAACAGACAGATGTTGTTGAATCAGATACTGTTGATATGGGAAATAGTAATATTATTCCATATGAACAATATATGAATCACAACAACGTGTCTGATGTACCAAATTGTGCATCTTCTGTTATAAATGATGCTTGTGAGTTGCATGAAAACATTGTGTTTATTCCTAATGACACCCTGACCACTAGACTTAACATCTATAAAGATCAGGTGGCCATATATGAACAACGTGCAAAATTTGAGCTAACTGAACGTGAGCAGAAAATGTATAGTCAAATGCGTACATACATAACAGAACGTAATTTAAGGGAAGAAACATTGAAAAAGGAGTTACATTCTTTGCGAAAACAACTTGATCAAACTGTTAAACAAAAATAGGAGATCCAGGAAAGTGTAATTACACTAAAACATGATTTCAAAGAAAAAGAATGAAAACTCTTAAATGATTTCTCTAGACTTAAAACGTTAAAGAATAAGATTGAAAACAAGTTGTACACATAAGACCAAACCAGAAAAATTACTCAAATGATTCAAAAGCACAAAAAGTTGTGTGATAAACATAGTGAACATAATGTAGGTGAACCTAAATTAGCTTTCCTTAGGAGTGCTAAAGTAGCCCAACCTGCATTATATGATGGAAATGAACTGCTTAAGCCTGGTCATGCCCCCCCTGATGTGTCATCACTTGAAGAGAGTAATGAGATAGAAGTAAGAAATAGAGAGAGATTGGCTGAAAAAATGAAGGATCCCAAATGTATAGCCAATCGAATCATAATCAAACCCCATGATTACTATGAGGAAAATCGATTGACTGTCTTTGCACCTCAAACTAAGTTGACGCCTGAACAAATATTTTCGTCTTTGGACATTGAAAAGAGAAAGGCCGATGAACTTAAAGCCAAAACTCCACCCCTTTGGAAAATTGCGGCTGCAACGGTGTATCCTCCCAATACACCCAAGCACTTAGTTCCTTTGACTCTTCCCACAGAATGTAAAACTCTAATTAGCATATACGTTCTTTGTCAACTATTTGCTAATTTTGATAAAACTTGTTAGAAGAGAATTACGCCAACGGGAATTACTGAAGGGGAAAGGGGTTTTGAACAAACTAAACGGTGCTGCTTAACTGAGGTTATTCCATTTTTTAAACTTCTTAAAGAACATTTTGAGGGCATGCAAAAAACCCTTGAAACTGAATTAAAAGAGATGAAAGGAGTGTTTAAAGATATGGAAAACATAGAGAAACAAAATGCTATTGATCTTAAATGCAGTGAGATTGAAAGAAAGAATATTCTCATCACCAATGAGAATTTGATTGCTAGATGCGTTGCACAGGATGTATTTTATACTGTTACTGATTCTGCATTAACTGCTTGTCAATTTCATGAGTTGTCTATTGCATTGAATGTTTCTCAGAATCATGCTGTTGAGCTTGAGGGGGAGAATTTAAAATTGCATGAGAAAATCCAAAATGATTACCATGATAACATGGTCAGGCATTTTTCAAAACTAGAGGTTGATAATCTTAATTTGCAATTAAAATATCAACATTTAGAAGAAAGAGTTAAAATCTCAAATGCCAAGATATCTTTGGATGCTCCTGAATTTGATGCATATTTTGAATTAAGCAAACGAGATGAAAAAATTCAAGCTCACACTAACACGATTCAAAAATTGAGGGCTCAAATTGCCCAATTAAAATCGAATAAGAGTGATGTGATTGACACCTACAAACCATCGTCTTCAGATTCTCAGAATTTTCACTATCAAGACACCATCAATAAATTACAATATGAAAATAAGTGTTTTCAAGCTGAAAATTAAAAAATCAAACATCATTACAAAGAGTTATATGACTCGATTAAAGTCACACGTAACAATCACAATGAAAAGATAACTTCTTTGCTAAATGAGATTGAGAATCTAAAGACTCAGATGAAAGGGAAAATGCCAATCATCACTAGTGAAAATGTTGTTCCAAAGGTTTCTTCTTGTAGAAAATATGCAATTGATGCTGTGACTATTCCGTTTCCCCTTAGAAAAAATAGGTCAGCTCATCAAGAATATCTCACTCATCTTAAGAATAGCCTTGATATCCTTCGTGAGATCGTAGAAGAGGATAGGATAGATAAACCACTTGATAGTGCAGTTGTAGGTGCCTGCTTCCTCACTAAACGATCTCAGGAACTCTTAGAATACGTCATTGGCACTTGTCCTAAGATTGATAACAAGCGAGATAGGTTTATTGCATCATCCTCTACAATTAAGAACAAGCATGTAACCTTTGATGTACCACTGAAAACATCTGAACCCAGCACATCAAAACCAGAAAAACAAGTGGCAGTGAAACAAACTAATGTTCCCATCATTGCTTCTATAGGAGTGAACAGTGACACCAAAGCTAGCGGGTCAAAGCCTAGTCGCAATATCAAGAAAGATAGGACTGCGCCAGCTAAGAGTGCTCATGAGAAGAGAGTAGAAGTCCACCCTAGGAACAATAAGTTTGATTTGATAAAAAAGAATCGTGTTGATTCTAGTATTAGCTATAAGCGTACTGTAATTAATTCGAATTCTAATGCTATTTGTAAGACATGTGATGAATGTTTAATTTATGGTAATCATGATGATTGTGTTGTGTCATTCTTGTTGTCTTCTCAACAATCCCCAGTTAAGAATATTAGGAAACCTAAACTGAGTAAGCAAATTTGGAAAGCAACAGGAAAAGTGTTTGCTAATGTTGGCTACCAATGGAGACCCACTAGAAGAAAATTCAGTTTAGGAGATCAGTGCCCCTTAACTAGAATGACTAATCATAGAGTAGTGAATGTTAAGGAATGGAAGCCAACTGGTCGAATTTTCCCTTTAGTGACACAATGCCCTGTAACTAGGTCAATTACATCGTCTAGTGAAGTTTCTACTGTGAATAACATAGCATCTACAATTCTTGTAGTTCCAGAATTTGTGTGTGCAAACCAAACGGACCCCAATTACACGTAGGGATCCACCTTTTTCAGTTATCCATCATTGTCTGTTTTCAAATGCAGGTCGTACAAATCGTCCTTTGGTATTTGGACTCAGGCTGCTCAAAACATATGACCGGGGATCGCTCACGGCTCAAGAATTTCGTGAAAAAGTTTATCGGGACAGTTAGATTCGGGAACGACCATTTTGGGGCAATTATGGGTTATGGAGATTACGTTTTTGGTGACAGTGTAATTTCCCGGGTATACTACGTGGAAGGACTTGGGCACAATTTGTTTTCTGTTGGTCAATTTTGTGATTCCGATCTTGAAGTTTCTTTCAGAAAACACACATGTTTCTTTAGAGAGTTGGATGGTATTGATCTTCTTAAAGGCAGTCGTGGGACTAATCTATACACCATCTCTATTGAAGAAATGATGAGGTCCTCTCCCATTTGCTTGCTTTCAAAGGCCTCAAAGACCAAATCTTGGCTTTGGCACCGTCGTTTAAATCACTTAAACTTCGGCACCATAAATGACCTTTCTCGCAAGGATCTTGTACGAGGTATGCCCAGATTAAAGTTTGAGAAAGATCATCTTTGTTCTGCCTGTCAACTGGGCAAAAGCAAGAAACATACTCACAAACCCAAAACTGTCAACACCATTATGGAAGCTCTTCACACCCTTCACATGGATCTGTGCGGACAATGAGAGTTCAGAGTATTAATGGGAAGAAATATATTCTTGTGGTGGTCGACGACTACTCTTGGTTTACATGGGTAAAGTTTTTGAGAACCAAGGACGAGACTCCAGAGGTTATCATCAAACTTATCAAACAGCTGCAAGTGAGACTCAGCAAAACTGTCAGAATCATCCATACAGATAATGGAACTAAGTTTGTTAACCAACAACTCAGTCAATTTTATGAAAGTACTGGCATAACTCACCAGAAAAGTGTTCCACGCACTCCTCAGCAGAACGGCGTTGTTGAAAGAAGAAACCGTACTCTTGTGGAAGCTGCACGAACCATGCTAATATTTTCCAAGGCACCGATGTTTCTTTGGGCAGAAGCAATTGCTACAGCATGTTACACCCAAAACCGATCCCTGGTACATACTATTCACAACAAAACTCCCTATGAGTTGATACATGGCAAGAAACCAGATATTTCCTTTCTTCGTGTGTTCGGTGCACTGTGCTATCCGAAAAATGACAGTCAAGATCTGGGAAAGCTAAAAGCTAAAGCAGACATAGGTTTCTTCGTTGGGTATGCACCAGATCGCAAGGGATACATAATCTACAACAAACTAACCCGACAAATCATGAAAACTATTCACGTGACATTCAATGAGCTGACTGTGCAAACGGCTCCTGGACAAACTAGTTCTGGGCCCGCTCCTAACCTTTTGTCACCTGGACCAATCAGTTCAGGTCTTGTACAGAATCCCACTCCTTCAGTTCCTTATGTACCTCCTACTAGTGATGAGTTGAAGAAGTTGTTTGATCCGATGTTTGATGAATATTTTGAGCCACCAACGGTTGATACTACAATGGAAGCTCCACCTGTACCTCCAGTTGCTGATGCTCCAGTTCCACAAAATTCAGAGGGTCCATTTGTATCAGTTTCAATCAGTCAAGATGCACCATCTGCTAGTCACTCATCATCATCATCAAACATTCATTCTCCTTTGCTACAACAAGGGTCTGCTGTAGATAATTCTTTTGAAGTAAATCCTTTTGGTCCTTCTGATGATGTTCCATTCGAGAATATATTCGCTCCTGAACCTTCTACAGAGACATCTTCTTCAGGGGATCCTAACTCGGCAACATCAGTTTACTACCCTCAACCTCATGATCATCTCAGAAAATGGACCAATGATCATCCGATTGACAACATCATTGGAAATCCCTCTCGTCCGGTATCCACACGAAAGCAACTTGCCACCGATGCATTGTGGTGCTTCTTTAATTCCGTACTATCCAAAGTCGAACCAAAAGACTTCAAAGATGCTTTGTCTAAAGATTGCTGGTTTACTGCAATGCAAGAAGAAATTCATGAGTTTGATCGACTTGAAGTATGGGAATTAGTGCCTCCTCCAGATTGTGCAATGATTATCGCTCTAAAGTGGATCTTCAAAGTGAAACACGATGAGCATGGTGATGTTCTGAAAAATAAGGCACGGCTTGTTGCAAAGGGGTATCGACAAGAAGAAGGCATAGACTTCGAAGAATCATTTGCGCCGGTTGCTCGAATTGAAGCTATCAGAATCTTTCTCGCTAATGCTGCCAGTCAGAATATGACAGTCTATCAAATGGATGTCAAGACAGCATTCTTAAATGGTGATTTGAAAGAGGAAGTCTATGTGAGTCAACCTGAAGGATTTGTGGACCCTGATCGTCCTACTCACGTCTATCGCTTGAAGAAGGCCCTCTATGGCTTAAAGCAGGCACCTAGGGCGTGGTATGATACCTTGTCTAAGTTTTTTCTGGCAAACAGATTCTCCAAAGGTGTTGTTGATCCTACGCTATTCACTAGGAAAACGGGCAAACATCTACTTCACGTTCAGATCTACGTAGATGACATTATCTTTGCCTCCTCTAATCCTAGTGAATGTGATCGGTTTTCTAAAAAGATGAGTTCTAAGTTCCAAATGTCATTCTTCTTAGGTTTACAAATCTCTCAAAGTCCCGGAGGCATCTTCATCAATCAATCCAAGTATGCAAATGAAATATTGAAGAAATTTGGATTTGATTCAAGTGATCCTGTTGACACTCCTATGGTTGAGAGATCGAAGTTGGATGAAGACCTCTCTGGGATCCCATTTGATCAAACTAAGTTTCGAAGCATGATTGGATCCCTAATGTATCTCACCGCTAGTAGGCCAGATCTCTTGTTCGCAGTATGCATGTGTGCTCGGTACCAGTCCAAGCCCACCAAAAAGCATCTGGAAGCGGTAAAACGGGTCTTCAGAAACCTTCAAGGAACTATTCACATGGGTCTATGGTATCCTAAGGACACCGCCATGGAACTCACGGCCTATGCAGATGCAGACCATGCGGGGTGTCAAGATACTCGTCGAAGTATGTCGGGAGGTGCTCAGTTTCTTGGGGAAAAGTTGGTTAGCTGGGCATCTAAAAGGCAAATGAGTACATCTATATCTTCCACAGAGGCTGAATACATTGCCATGTCTGCGTGCTGTGCTCAAATTCTTTGGATGAGATCACAACTATCGGACTATGGTTTTGCATAAAACAAGATTCCTCTGTATTGTGATAACAAAAGTGCTATTGCTCTTTGCTGCACCAATGTCCAACACTCCCGATCAAAGCACATCGATATCCGACATCACTTCACAAGGGAACAGGTTGAAAAAGGGGTCGTTGAACTTTACTTCGTGAGGACAAAGTTTCAGTTGGTTGATATCTTCACTAAGGCACTTCCGAGAGAACGGTTCCAATTTATTCTCCCGCGACTTGGCATGAAGAGTTTGACACCTGAGACCCTCAAGTGTCTTCAAGAAGAAAAAGAGGAGTAAAGGATTTGCTTCACATATCCTTGTATATATTTGTATATATTTTAAACCAAAAAGAAAATAGAAAAATATAAAACCTATAAAAAACCATAAAAATCAGAAAAACACAAAAATACCAAAAGTAGTTTCACTAGGCATGTCTTCTGTTTATCGATAACATTTACGGTCCTAGAAATGTCATTCAATAATGACACGGGGCTTTAAATGAAGCTCGAGCAGAAGTTAAAATGAATTGTTAAAACTTGTCTTATCGGCTTGCAGTTACTTCAGACTGTAACCCGTTCCTAATTTTGGGGAAAGCACGTCGCCAAAAAGACGGCTGTTCCTCCCACTGGTGAAGTTCACCCGGGCATGGATTACTTTATATCCATGTTTCTTCGATTTGATGTACGTTTCAGTGCATCATTTCTCGTACTAGAAGAGAAGTCTTCTTTACATCACATATACTTTTCCATCTATGATTCTTCAGGAAAGTATTTGTGCTAAACTTGGTGGTACCATGATTTTTGAATATCAATCAGAATTTAACTTTTCAAAAAATAATAATAATTAAAAAATAAAATAAAAAAAATAAGAATCTATCACTCAATCAATGACTACAGCTATTTAAATAGAAGACGGATCATCGATTGAGGGGAAGAGTGATGATTTCAAAATTTCATATCATCAAAACATGTCACTTTGTACATAATAAGCAGTGAATAAAATGTGGTTGTTATGTGTCAGTGTATGATTTTTGTTAAATTCAAATCTTCCAAACCTATCATACCTGACACTAACAGTCTCCCTCATAGATTGAGGGGGAGCATCGTAACATTCCATTATCAGCACATATTAAACCTGTCCACATTTTCTCCCATATTTTCTAAAATTATTTAAATCAATTGGGATCACAAAATCTCAAAAGATTTGAAAATTTTGATCGGGGGAGAAAATGTGATTTAAATATGCAATATGATAAAATGTGATGTTTTGGTCCTAAATGTAAGCTCTTCCATATGTGCTAAACTCTTTCGTATATCGATGCACATATTGAGGGGGAGCAAATGGTTTGTGATAGCAAAAAGGATGTGGCATCTCATGAGAGCGCGACTCAGACTTCACCAATGAATTGACGAAACAAAAACTGTCATTAATCAAAAGGACATGTCCTGGCCGGGTAATAATTTCAAGCTGGTCTAACCAGTGATGTAAGCGTGTCTCGAAGAGGACGTGTCTGAGTAGAATGTAGCGTTTCGAGAAACTTTCTGTGGACTTGACCAGGCTGGGTAATAATTTCAAGCTAGTCTAACTAGTGATGTAAGCGTGTCTTGAATCGGTCATGTTCACTGAAAGTGGATCAATTCAAAAAGTGCAAGCTCTACCCAACATGTGCAAATTTATACTAAAAACATCTGAGCACATGTTAAGAGGGAGCATTTGAAAAGTTCAAAACTCTCAAAGTGTTAGCAAAATGTGTTTCTTAATCATAAACACTTTGAGAGATTTTTCAAATAAATGGTTTACGGCAACATAGGATAGTCATGACGCTATAAGGTGGCTAAGGTTAGGAAAACCGTCCTATGATCCGCTAGAGCCGGAGGGATCTACCCAAGGACAATACCAAATAGTTAGTATTAGAAAGTCCTTAGGTATGATTATGAAAAAAGGAGTAATATGAGAAAGGAGAAAGAAGGGGTTGAAGAATTAAAAAGAAATATAATGAGAAAGGGCGAAGAGAAATAACCCTCCAATTATTCAACCTTAGGGCAGAAACCGGGTTCAATTCATATGCTACTATTTTTTACTAAGGTGACGCCGGTATTGAAGACAAGATGTCATGGACCTAGTGACGCACTGCACTAAACCTTCTAAGCCACTCAAGTTCTCTTAAAAGGACTTGTTTCATTCTCACGGGGAACCCTGCATAATCTATCGACCGCTCATTATGAGCTATGTTGATATTGAAACAGGAGACACCGCTCCAGTCTCCGACTACCAAAATTGCACTTATCGAGTCTAGAGCCGCGAGATACATCATAAGATCTCATAGGAACACATGTTACTTCTACACTAGTTGTTCAACATTAAGGACACCAATTGTATATTTATGAGTCCTACGCAGATCTTAGCAATCTGCCAGAACATTTATAAGGGAATTTACAAATGTAATTCTCAGTGATTGAATGGAAATTCCTGCCAGGGTCAACATCAAACAGCCCTGAAAGCAGGTCACTTCGGTAATTCTTTGTGGATTACGCTTAGTGGTCGCGGCGGTTTCAAATGGTCTACAGTCGTGGAGTGAACTCCAGCGACTCACCTAATCGTTGATGTACTTCGGTAGATCTTGTAAACCCTCTCGGGGGTATCCGATTAGGAACGGCCTTGGTTAGGATTAGAGAAAGTTTTCACACTATGCTGTTAACAATCTCGAAGTCCGAACTTGTAAGTACCGGACATTTTATTGCTAACTGTCGTATGCAGGAATCCCTGGCGGTTGCAGATGATTGCTGAAAAGATGCCGATTCATCACCCCATGCTCACACTTCATCATCATAATCCAAGAAATCATGATAAATGAAAGGCCTTCAACACTGCTTTCGCAAACTCTGATGCTGAAAAATCATGATCCAGAAAAGTGTGAGCATGTCGGTCCAATGATCACAACATCACATGGAAACAATACTGCAAGAAGGTGACTTGAATACATACGTTGGATGATGACATCAAAGAATTCTCAAAGATCATCCAAGACAAAAGAACAGTCATCGAAAGTTCACTGCTGAAAGTACAAAGACTAAAGACTTTGAAGAATCAAACACTACGAGCTAGGAAGTCAAATTCATATGATAAAATGCTAGAATTCAAAGTGTAATTTCCGGGGTGACCTCCCTTAGGGGGAGATTGTTAGGAATACATATATTCATATGAAGACTCGGTCAGCCCGAGTACTCAATAGGATTAAGTAGCTCATAGGATTATTAGTAATAGTTTAGTTATTATTGTATTCGTGGAGTGGGTCGGGTCTTTACCCACTGTCAACTCACTCCACAGCCCACTCGGGGCACATATGCTAGTAGTATAAATACCCCTTCCCATGTGTGGGAAGGGTTGGAACTCCTCTCATTTTAATCTAATACATATTCACTTTCTCTCTCTAGTTCCCAACTCTTCTCTTTCTCTCTCTAGATTTTTGGCCAAATCACAACCATTTGTGTGTTATACGTTATTGAATATGCTACAGGCTTTGGCCCAATACTTAACTCACACTCTATTGGGCTTTCCTTGGGCTTTCGGGCCCAAAGTTATTAAGACATAACCCATTTAGGACTTATCCAAGTCCAAACCGACTCGACACTAACCCGAGGTTTTCTAACCTCGAGTCTTACACGGTCGAGACTCCCTTAAGTCTCGACTAGACTCATTCCCGACTAGTCATGGCCCATTTCGGTCACAGCTTAAACCACTTGACATCTAAACTATCCCAAACACTTAGCCAACACATGGCTATAACCAAACTTGACCAAATTTAACTATTGACCTTGGCTGTGACTCATTGAGTCACGGCTCGACTTTACCCGAGCCTTTGGAGCTCTTGACTCAACAATAAACTTTACCAAATCCAAACATCACACAATATATCACCCATGCCATGCCGTGACTCATTTGAGTCACGGCTCTAATCTACTCGAGCGAAAAAAGCTCTCGGCTACATTACCAAGACCAAACCAGATCCAACCTCAACACAACAAGACTAATAGGCCATGTCGTGACTCATTTGAGTCACGACTTGAACCAACTCGAGCCAAAGGCTCTCGGCTTAGTATAACACAACCAATATTCAAACCAAAATTCAACTAATCCAATTCTAACACAATAATTCCATCACTGCCTCACATCCTAACTCTAATCCATTGATCCAAACGCAACACAACACCACCAACCAGTACATCAAAACCAACACTGCCTCAATCCTAACTAACTAAACCTAGCCCTAGACCACGCCGTGACTCACTGAGTCACGGTTAAACACCATACGAGCCATGGGGCTCTCGGCTGCCATCCACCATGGACCAACTCGAGACCATCAATGATTCCAAATCCAAATCCATGCTACAATAATAAAGATAAATTTGAAATAAAAGAAAATAAAATAAGAATAGACAACTCACCCCGAGTCAACGCGAGTTGACTCAGTGAGTCACCCAACTCGGAACTGAGTTGAGGGTTTCACGGCGTAACAAAATAGATCCACACAATTTTTGTTAAAATCAAAAGGTTTTTAACATGATTTATTATTAAAAACGTTCGAAATAAAGATTTAGGTTTTCAAAGGTTTCGGAATTAAAAAGAAAAGAAAATATAAGGCGCGTGGGTTACTGAGATGTTAATACAAATATCGTCCTAAAAACGTTATTTATATTTTACGATCTTTTCTTAGTTTTGTTAATGACAATTACAAAGTTTATCTTTAAGCAAAGCATAAATAAGATTAAGTCTTTTACATTTATAGTGATAAGCATTTTACAAACACATTTTACATTACAAAGTTCACTAGGAATAACATATACAAGTTTACATATTTATTTCTTAAAATGGAAAGTTTATTAGTTAAATATTATGATGACATCATGGCATGCATCATGTACACAATCTTGGTAAGATTTTGTGATATTTTGTTTAGATCTTCAAGCCAAAGAGTTGACATTTGAAGATATGAAAAGATATGGCAAGATTTGGAAAGATTTGAAGATCTCTTAGCTGGCCTGACACGGCGGATCCAATTGGATACACGGACGGATCCATATTTAGGGATCCGACGCCTGTTGATCAGCTTTGCCTATAAATAGCAAGCTGATCATTTGGCCATTTTATCACTCATACAGCTTAAAATACATACTCATTCATTTGCATATCACTAACCCTTAGCATACTAACATTTTATAGATCTTTCCTTTTGTAGCAAAGAAGATCTCAACATATAAGGAGTAACAGTCTGTTATCTTCCTTCTAACATAGAGTCTGTGTGTTCTTGTATTAGTTACACATCATAGTTAGTATCATTCATACAGTAGAGTCCGGTTAGTGTTTTAGTCCTCAAAACACATAGAGTGAACGGGAGTGGTTGTACCCTTGTAAAGAACCAAACGGGAGTGGTTGTACCCTTGTAAAGAACTCAGTGTTTAGCTTAGTACCGAAAAAAGATTAAGCGACGTGTAAAGGTTTTCTTCGCCTAGAAGGGAGCTTGTTTCTTAGTGAAGATAAACTCTCGAGTTAGAGGCTCGAGGAGTGGAGTAGGGCAAAGAAGAGAGTCCTTGTAGCCGAACCACTATAAACGACTGTGTTGTGTGGTTTGATCTTTCATCTCTTTACTTATTTACTAATATCTCTTGTTTGTGTGCTTGATTGTTTACTTGACTTTGAAATCACAATAAGTAACAAAGCAAATTAATTTTAAACGGTAAAACTATTCAACCCCCTTTCTAGTTTTCCACAATTGGTACCAGAGCGGTGTTACTCAAGATTTTCAAAATATATTGTATTTTAAAAAACTTGAAACGATCATGGATTTTGAAAACTTTAAAGAAGGGCAATCTATGCAAAGACCACCACTATTTGAACCAAATTGTTTCATATATTGGAAAAATCGCTTTGAGACATATGTGAAGTCAAAGGACATAGATCGGTGGTATATTATTGTAGAGGGTGATTACAAACCCATAAGTAGTGATATTTCAAGTGGTCGGGATATAGGTAACTCTTTTATTCGTCATAGTGATGAACAAAAGAGGTTGATTGCCAAAAATAATGAAGCTAAAATGATGCTTTACAATGCTTTACCTAAAAAGGAATATGAAAGAGTTTTCATGTGTAAAACGGCTAAAGATATTTGGCAATCACTAATCATCACTCATCAAGGGAACTCACAAGTCAAAGATAACAAAATTGATCTTCTTGTTCAACAATATGAACAATTTGTTATCTCTGAAGATGAGACCATTGATAGTGCTTTTTCTAGGTTTAATACTATCATTACATCTCTTAAAGCACTTGATGAATCTTTTTCGAGTAAGAATTTTGTCAGGAAATTTCTAAGAGCACTCCATCCGAAGTGGAGAGCAAAGGTGACAGCTATTGAAGAATCTAAGGATCTTTCAAGTATGACACTGGATGAGCTCATAGGAAACCTCAAAGTTCACGAAATGGTGATGGAAAAAGACTCAGAAATAGTTAAAGGCAATAAAGAGAAAATGAAGTCCATTGCCTTGAAAGCTAAAGTAGAGTCAAGTGATGAAGAGTCATGTTCTAGTAGTGAAGATGAAGGATATGCCATGGCGGTAAGAGATTTCAAGAAATTCTTTAGGAGACGAGGAAAGTTTGTTAGACCACCTCGTGAAGAAAAGAAATCCTCTCATGATAGAAAAGGAAAGATAGATAGGAAGTGTTATAGGTGTGGAGACTCTAGTCACTTGATAGGTGAATGTCCAAAGCCTCCAAAGAACAAATCTCAAAGAGCCTTTGTCAGTGGAGCTTGGAGTGATAGTGAAGGAGATAATGATGAGCCTAAGAACGAAGAAATTGCTCTCATGGCTCACGACACAGAAGAGGTACATTCTGACTCATCATACTCTTCTATAGATGATGAATCTTTAGAATTAGAATATAACAAACTGTGTGAAATTACCCTTAAAATCATAAACAAGAATAAATTCTTAAAAACCAAAACAACACTTTTAGAAAACGAACTTCATTGGTTAAAAGAAAAGGAGATAAGAATTGAAAAAGGTAAAAGTATTAAAGAAACATGTGTGTCATGTCAGGAGCTTAAGTTAGAACTAGAAACACTTAAGTCAACACAGGAAGAACTCATCAAACAAAATTCTAAGTTTAGAAAGTTTGATAAAAACATAAGTTGTGCAGATGAGATAATGAAGATACAAAAACTACCTAATGATAAAACCGGAATAGGATTTATGAAACTAGGAAGCTTAGGTGAGTTTGAGAAACAAACAGTGAAAGAAAAAGAAACTGTTCCAACTAAGTCAGAAGCTGACGGATCCGACGGATCCAAAGTTTTGGATCCGCCAGTTGTGCCAAAAGGATCCGCCGGTACAGGTTGTGAATAGAAGGTTCTAAAAACTGACCGTACTGAATTCGTTAGAGTCACTAGAAAACCCAGTACTAGTACTACTGATAATAAACAAAAACCATCAGTGTCTATAGGAAAAGGTCAAGTTAGAAATGAGTGTAGAGTTAAAACGGTTCAACAGGCACCCAAAACTAGTTTTTCCAAACACCCTTTTCCAAAGAGTAACTTTAACTCGCAACATCATTATCAAAGAAATTGGAACAACATGTCTAGAAACTTTCAAGGTCCCAACTTCATGCCATGGAACATTTGTCCACCGTTTCCATACATGAATCATGATAATGTTATGTTTAACCCAAACGGACCCATGAGATATTGGGGACCAAACGCTTGAGTTTTTCTTGAACTTAGGTGTGCTTAAAAGTTGAACTAGAACCTGATGAATGGATCAAAGATAGTGGGTGCTCAAGGCACATGACGGGAAACAAAATCCTTTTCTCAGACTACCAAGTGTATGACGGAGGTAATGTCACATTCGGTAGCAAGCTTAAAAGTAAAATCATCAGAAAAGGTACAATTTCTCATGACTCTCTCACTATTGATGATGTTGCTCATGTAGATAACTTAGGATTTAACCTGCTTAGTATTAGTCAATTATGCCGCAAAAAGTATAACGTCTTTTTCAGTGAAAATGGAAGTAAAATACTTAAGGATGGCATAACTGTAGGAAAAGGTGTTTTGAAGAATAACTTTTATGTTATGAAACTCGACAAAACACCTAAAGACAAGCTTTGTCTTACCTCCTTGGACGAAAACTCAACTCTATGGCATTGACGCTTAGGTCACGCCAATATGAGGTTAATTCAATCCTTATCATCTAAGGAACTCGTTAGGAACCTGCCCAAGTTGAAATATGACCAACACTTTTGTGATGCTTGCAAAATAGGAAAACAAGTTCATAATAGCCATAAGGCTGAAAACATGGTGTCTACATCTAGGTGTCTAGAATTATTACATATGGATTTGTTTGGTCCATCCGCTATACAAAGTTACGGGGGAAACTTCTATACTTTGGTAATAGTAGATGATTACTCTAGGTATACATGGACTAAGTTTCTAAAAACTAAAAACGAAGCATTTGATAAATTTGAAATCTTAAGTAAGAAAATTCAAAATCAAATAGGAAGTAACATAGTATCAATTAGAACTGACCATGGTCGTGAATTCGACAACGAATTCCAATTCGGAGCCTTTTGTGATGCCAATGGCATAACTCATAATTTCTCGGCTCCACGAACTCCTCAATCTAACGGTATGGTAGAACGCAAAAATAGGACCATTCAAGAAATGAGTAGAACCATGTTAAACGAACAAAACATACCTCAAAAGTTTTGGTGTCACGCTGTAGATACATCTACATACATTCTAAATCGAGTTCTAATTAGACCATTCTTGACAAAGACTCCATATGAGTTATACAGAGGCAAAAAGCCTACTTTAGGATATTTTAGAGTGTTTGGAAGCAAGTGCTTCATTTTAAACACAAAGTATTATCTCACCAAGTTCGACCCAAAGTCGTATGAAGGTGTATTTCTAGGTTATTCACAAACTAGTAAAGCTTACATAGTTTTGAACAAAGAAACCTCAAGAGTCGAGGAATCATTGAATGTAACATTCGATGAAAGTCCACCTCCCTCTAAGACATCACCTTTGGTAGATGATGAATTAGTTGAAAACCAAATGGTTAATAATCAAGAAAATATTGAACGTAAGAAAGAAGACGAACCAGTAAAAGGAGAAATAGTTAATATTAAAGAAACCAAAAGTCATCCATTAGAAAACGTCATAGGAAAAATCAATGAAAGAACATTAAGGTCTAAAGCTCAAAATGAAAGTAATTTTTTTTGTTTTGTTTCAACAATAGAACCTAAAAATGTTAATGAAGCCATAAAAGAAGAATCTTGGGTCATTGCGATGCAAGAAGAATTAAATCAATTTGTTAGGAATGACGTTTGGACATTAGTTCCACAACCTAAAAATCAAACCATAATAGGTACAAAATGGATTTTTAGAAATAAAATGGATGAAAATGGCATTGTGTCTAAAACCAAAGCTAGGTTAGTAGCACAAGGCTATAATCAACAAGAGGGTATAGATTATGATGAGACTTTTGCACCTGTAGCTAGACTTGAGTCTATTAGGATATTACTTGCATATGCATGTGCATATGACTTCAAACTATTTCAAATGGATGTAAAAAGTGCATTTCTAAATGGTTTCATAAATGAAGAAGTATATGTAGCGCAACCTCCCGGCTTTGCCAATTTTGAAAAACCTAATCATGTCTACAAACTTAAGAAAGCATTATACGGACTTAAGCAAGCACCAAAAGCTTGGTATGATCGACTTAAGACTTTCCTAGTAGACCATAAGTATACCATGGGCCTAGTAGACAATACTCTCTTCACCAAGAAAAAGGGATCACATATTATCATCGTCCAGATATATGTGGATGACATTATATTCGGCTCAATTTGTCAAGAGTTATGCGACGATTTCTCAAAAATCATGCATGACGAGTTTGAAATGAGTATGATGGGGGAACTAAACTTTTTCTTAGGTCTCCAAATAAAACAATTAGAAGATGGGATATTCTTCAACCAATCAAAGTATATCAAGGATATGCTTAAGAAGTTTGGTCTTGAAGATTCTAAACCTATGAAAACACCAATGTCTTCCGAAACCAAACTCACCAAGGATAACGAAAGTGAATCCGTAGATAGCACTAAATATAGAGGAATGATTGGTAGTTTACTCTACCTAACGGCTAGTAGACCGGACATTATGTTTAGTGTTTGTCTATGTGCACGCTTTCAAGAAGATCCCAAAACATCTCATCTTGAATCCGTTAAAGGGATATTTAGGTACATAAAAGGCACTACACATTTAGGATTATGGTATCCCAAAGGGACAGGTGTAGAAACCATAGTGTATGCCGACTCAGACCATCCTGGTGATTATGTTGATAGGAAAAGTACTAGCGGTATTTGTACTTTTGTAGGACATTGTCTCACCTCATGGTTTGCTAAGAAACAAACAGCCCTTGCCATATCAACAACTGAAGCCGAGTACGTGTCAGTAGGAAAAGCTTGCCAACAAGCACTGTGGATGAAACAAGCTCTCGTCGACTATGGAATAGTACTCAACGACATTCCCATTCTTTGTGACAACAAAGGAGCTATCGATCTTAGCAAAAACCCAGTCCAACACACTAGAACCAAACATATAGAAATACGTCACCACTTCCTTCGTGACAATGTTCAGAAGGGAAACATCTTAATTGAGAAAGTTTCCTCAGAGGACAACATTGTCGACATCCTCACAAAACCTCTCAAGAGAGAACCTTTCAACTACCTTAGACTTGGTTTAGGATTAATGGAACCTAGTGAGTAGATTAAACGTTAGCTCAAACCTTAGATTAACTAAAACACGGCAACAGCCAAAACTTGTGCTCTGATCCCGCGGATCCAAACGACAACAAGGGCGGAACCCTTGTTTGGGATCCGCCAGATCCGTCACATGGAGAACAAGTTTTTATATTAAATAAACTCATGTACTATTCATCATTCACTACAAAACATATCACCCACTGGAAATACGAACAATAATTCACCAAACTCACAAATTAGGCCATCTTTCTCAACCAAATTATGCTCAAATCATCACTGTAAGTATCCTTAACATGTTTGCATTCCTGATCTGCGTCTAGGATTTCTATTTCATGCATAAAACCAAAACTTGGGGTTATGCATAATTCTTGAAAAATCATGGAGCATATTTACTAAATTGCATAACAAATCATGTTTTTCATAGTTAGGAATTGCATCTTGTAGTACATTGTCATTATTCATCAAAAACCCCATGAGAAATTTTTGCTAAAATCTTCTCACGACTAGGAAAAATGGTTTTAGGACATTGTTCATACAAATACAAAAAACGTTATGTTTTGAGCATCACTTGCATAATGTCTCTTGAATGCTAAAGGGAATACATAATTAATATGTATTTTCGGGTACATTCAATCGTAGCTACATTGAAGTAGGAGCGTTTGGGTTATCTCTCGTTTTATCATAAAACTTGCATTAACATAAATTTTCATGCATCAAAAGGAGTCGAGATAACCGCACCTCCACATTGTCCCCATGTAGGCACACACTAGACATATATATATACTTTTGATAATTTTAACTAAACTATATATATTTTTCGTGTCTAGGATAACTATGCCTCCCGCAACCAATTACGATCACAAAAAGACTCTCAATTACCTTCCCAAACATCACAAACCCAAGGGTCTAACCGATGCCCAAGTCAACATCTTTAAGGCACTAGAAAAACATTACGTTCATGAGGGTAGGGTAGTAGACCCCTCATTCTATGAAGACACCAATCTTCGCGAGCAATTAGCCGCAATTCATTTTGATAGTCTCCTAGATATTGATAAGCCTCTAGTACCTAGGTTCATTCTTGAGTTTTATGCCACCATAGGTCTTAGTTCAAGTGACAATGGTCTTATGAGCATTCACTTTAGTGTCAATGGAACCTTGTTCAATATTACCCTAGATCAATTTGGTGAGGTCTTAGGAGTTCCAAATTATGGAACATGTGTCTACTCCGATAAATGGTCTTTGACTATTCTTGAATCAAACCTTCAAAGAACGGCACCATATGCCACTCCTTTAACCGAAAAAGAGACAATTAGGGAACATCTCTTCTTTCTTAGGAACAACCCCACTAGGATGTATCGAGGTAAAGAAGTAGCTAGAGATCCATTTGCTATGGAGCTAAATGAACTCAAGCCCGAGTTTAGGAAGCTAGAGGAAGTTTTGAGAGCCAACGTCATTAGCACTGTAGGAAATCGAGATCACATCAATGCTTGTCTATGTTACATGATGTATAGTGTGTCCACCCATCAACCTTTCAACCTTGCATTCTATATCGCCAAGCGAATGGCCGATATTCCAATTCAAGGTAACATGGAAATGCCTTATGGAATGCTCTTGACTCGTCTCTATAGAGCTTTTGCACCCATTCCTAGAAATTCCTTAGGTTTTGTTCCCGATTATGATGAAATTCAACACACCTTTGTTCCCTTAAGCGATTTTAGGGTAGCGGTTGACAAAGGCAAACGTCCTCGTGCTCAAACATCATCATCATCATCATCAATGAGTGACAATGACGGCTTGCCAAACTCTAGGATCCCTCTACCAGAATACTTGCATCAACTTCCACCGATTGCGAATGAATCACCGGAGTTCAAGCAAACCAAGGGGATGATGAAGAACTTGGGGCGTTGGATAATGAAACTTCACAAGGGGTACAAGAATTTAAGTAAGAAGTTCAAATGAGAGGAGTGTATGGGTCTAGACATTATTTGACAATTATGTGTTAAACATGTATGGTTCTTAACTTACTGTGGTAGTACTTGATGTGTATGTGAACAAAATGAGATTTGCAGGTCGATAGCACTTAATGTTATCAATTTTCCGAGTTTAAGCCCCCGTTTGGCTTAACTCCCTATATGGTAGAATGTTATGATCGGATTTATTTATGTGAAAACGTGTGTTAGAATATATATATATATTTAGTATATTTTTACTATATATTAGCTATTACATACGTTATAGGAGAAATTTCGGGTTTTGGTCGGAAAACGAAAAATTTGCATTGCTCTCTGTTAAGTTTTAGCACATTCGGACGGCGGATCCGGCGGATCCCAGAAATTGGATCCGCCTAGTGTATCACTTGGTTCCGCCAGTCCAGGACCCACGGATTCGGCGGCTCCCAAAATTTGGCACCGCCTTTGTTATCGATTGGATCCGTGGGTACAACAGTCATTTTTACAAAAATTCCCGACTCATCCCGACACTTACATTTTAGGTTGTAGCTTGTTTAGATTATGCTCACTGATCATAAAACTCCTTAGAAAGCTTTAGGAAACTCTTAGAACATTAGGAACTCAATTTCCCACCAAAATTTGAATTTTCAAAATTTTCCTGTGAGTTACCATTCTAATACAAGCAAGGAACCCTTTTTTAGGGATCCGTCAAATCCGTGGAAACATCTTATCATCAGAATTTCCACTATCTTCTTGCATTTACTGCAAATCCACTTCATATCACTCAACTTCATCTCAATGGATTGACCTTGAGACATGACAAGCTTGATTTTTTGTTCCAAATAATTAGAAACCAACATTCTCCATTGGATTTACATCCAATCCAAACACACAGACCAACAAACCTTCTGCCTATAAATTAGTACCTTAGGATCATCACTAAACTCACTCACTCACCATTTTCTCTACTGTACATCTAGACCTCCAAAACAAACAACCCGCATTAGTGTTAAACCATGTTGTTTCATCAACTTAGCAAACTCATCATCAGAGGAATCATCTCCTCTAAATATCTCATCACCCATTGCAAGTGAGAATTTCCTCACACTTTCCACTCCAACACCATCCAATGTTGTTATCCATACACCACCACCAACCATTACTCCAATAGCCACTACTCCACCACCGGCTCCATCACAGCCTGTTAAATCACCATCACCCCCAAAATCACCCAAACTACAACCAATGGAGCTATTTAGGACTCCACCTTCATCACCATACCTTGATGACTTGGAAGACCTTCCACCATGGTCAACCAATCCCCCACCCATGACCTTTGAAGGTAAAAAACTCATGCTTTTTCATCCAGTTTACCCGGATATCCATGGTCCTTTATACCATGATGTACCACCACCTCAAACTCAAACACAACCTTTATCACCCACATCCACACTAGTTGCCATTGATGAGGTAATGTGGATCAATCTACCACAAACCCAAGAAGAGATTAGTGAGGAACTCACCCGCCTTTACTCTCTTTCTAATATGGTTGGATCTCGCCTTGATGAAGCAATGGATCTCCAAACCATCTTGATGAACTCCATCCCCACTCCACCATCATCAAACCAACAACAACAACAACCATCCAACAACAACAACCAACCACCACCACCACTACCACCACAAAACCTTGAGCTTCCTCCCAGTTTTTCGAGTCATGATTGCTCACATTGTGAGAGAACGGCTCACTTGGCCCAAAGGACCAACATTTTGGTCCATGAGCTCCAAAATGAGATGAGGTTCATCTTGAACCATGTTCTCGAGCGTCTCAATGCAATCTCTCATCCTCCTCAATAGGAGCTTTGTTAGTTTCCTCTTATAGGAACTTTTTAGGATGATGTTGTAGTATTTGACTTTTTAGGATTTATTTTTATTGTTGTAATGTAACATCATTTTCGTGACTTTTGTCACATATTTTCAATGGATGATTGTTATGTATTTATGCTTGTGGGTGATCAACATTAAGCATATTATTTCATTTTATAATACTAACATCATTGTGTGGTTGTTTTAACTCAACATATTGCATTGATCAAATGTACATTAGGTACAAAAATTTGATTAGACACTTAATTTTGACTTTATAGAAGTCAAATGGGTTGACCTTTCTTGGTTGACTATTGCATATGCATATTGCTTCTTGATTGAAGTAACTAACTTTTCTTTTGTAGCTTTTCTCAACCTTGATTCATATACGTTGGTACCCTAGCAACGGGGAGTATAAGATCAAGGGGGAGTATATCATATACTAACTCATCATTTTTAGCATTTCTCATCCTTGAAACGTATACGTTGGTACTCTAGCAATGAGGAGTATACATCAAGGAGGAGCATATCATAGTCTAACCATTTGTTTTGTAGGAGCATTCATCATATCAAACTCTTGAAATGTATACGTTGGTACTCTAGCAATGGGGAGTATACATCAAAGAGGAGCATAGCATATTCTAACAATTTATTTTGTAGGTTCATACATCATATCCTTGTTACTCCATTTAGGGGGAGTACAAATCAAGGGGGAGCTTTAAATTTCTCAAAATCGCATTCCGCTACGCATATCTTCTTTTTGTTTCGACAAAAAGGGGGAGATAGGATTAAGTTTACAGTACATACATTTTAGCTTAAAATAAATTTTAAAACTTGCATAAACTAACTTAATCTATATTTTTAAAAGACTCATCCCTTATTTAAGCTCTCTACTTAAAAATACACTTTATGTTTTGTCATCAACAAAAAGGGAGAGATTGTTAATACAAATATCGTCCTAAAAACGTTATTTATATTTTACTATCTTTGCTTAGTTTTGTAATGACAATTACAAAGTTTATCTTTAAGCAAAGCATAAATAAGATTAAGTCTTTTACATTTATAGTGATAAGCATTTTACAAACACATTTTACATTACAAAGTTCACTAGGAATAACATATACAAGTTTACATGTTTATTTCTTAAAATGGAAACTTTATTAGTTAAATATTAGGATGACATCATGGCATGCATCATGTACACAATCTTGGTAAGATTTTGTGATATTTTGTTTAGATCTTCAGGCCAAAGAGTTAACATTTGAAGATATGGAAAGATATGGCAATATTTGGAAAGATTTGAAGATCTCTTAGCTGGCCTGACACGGAGGATCCAATTAGATACCCGGACAGATCCATATTTAGGGATCTGCCGGATCCGCCTCCTGTTGATCAGCTTTGCCTATAAATAGCAAGCTGATCATTTGGCCATTTTATCACTTATACAGCTTAAAATACATACTCGTTCATTTGCATATCACTAACCCTTAGCTTACTAACATTTTATAGATCTTTCCTTTTGTAGCAAAGATGATCTCAACATATAAGGAGTAACAGTCTGTTATCTTCCTTCTAACATAGAGTCTGTGTGTTCTTGTATAGTCGCACATCATAGCTAGTATCATTCATACAGTAGAGTCCGGTTAGTGTTTTAGTCCTCAAAACACATAGAGTGAACGGGAGTGGTTGTACCCTTGTAAAGAACCAAACGGGAGTGGTTGTACCCTTGTAAAGAACTCGGTGTTTAGCTTAGTACTGGAAAAAGATTAAGCGACGTGTAAAGGTTTTCTTCGCCTAGAAGGGAGCTTGTTTCTTAGTGAAGATAAACTCTCGAGTTAGAGGCTCGAGGAGTGGAGTAGGGCAAGGAAGAGAGTCCTTGTAGCCGAACCACTATAAATGACTGTGTTGTGTGGTTTGATCTTTCCTCTCTTTACTTATTTACTAATATCTCTTGTTTGTGTGCTTGATTGTTTACTTGACTTTGAAATCACAATAAGTAACAAAGCAAATTAATTTTAAACGGTAAAACTATTCAACCCCCCTTCTAGTTTTCCACACGAGAGGTGGGGGATAAGGGTGGAGGCTTGGTGTTGGGTGGTGGCGTGACGGTGGCGGAGGCTGTGCTGCTTCAAACTACGGCCAAAAGGGCTCCGTAGGTCTTCAACTGCTCCAAATAAGATCAGGGAAGCTTGATCTACGTTTTGGGGTGGTTAGATGGTTCGCCGGAAAATTTTTCGGTAACAGTGGTTGCCGGCGGCGGCGGTGGTTGCCGGAGAAGGTGGCCGGATGGGGTGGGAGAGAGAGAGAGATATGTGAGGGGGGTGTGTGTAAAATGAATAAAAAAAAATGCCTTTTATACCACAACAGGGACTAAACATGGACAGGTTAAAGTATAGGGGGTGCGGTGTAATATTTTGGGTGGGGGTATAAATTGTCAAACTGGTAAAACTTTTGCCATAATCACTGTGGAACCCATTCGATGTACTAAACGGACTCGAAAAATTATGAAACTTGTGCCATTGTTCTCGAAATAATTTTTCTGATAAAAATGCGTATAAATATGCATAACTTTCTCAAACTTAATTTATTTAATAAATCGATTCGTTTCGTGTGTTTTAGGTTGTGCCGGCTCTATAAATGAATAACGCTCACGTTTTAACAAGATATCCACTGTTTTTCAAGCCCAAGCAAGTTCAAAGAGATTTAAAAGCTAAGGAAAATCAAAATAATTGTTTTGGCTCGTAAAATAAGTTTAAGAAAATTGTCGGTTGTTACAATCAATCATCCCGTGGAATCTTTTTCTAAGTCAGTCCAAGTATGCTCTTGAGATTTTAAAGAAATATGGCATGACAAGTTGTGATACTTATAACACACCTATGTCTGCATCATCCCCAAAGTTTGATGTTGATTTACATGGTACACCTGTTGACCCTAGAAAATACCGTTGTATGATTGGGTCCCTCATGTATCTAACAGCCAACAGACCTGATATAGTTTTTGCTGTATACTTATGCTCTCGTTATCAGTCACGACCAACTGAAAGACACCTCTCTGAGGTTAAAAGAATCCTTCGATACATAAAGGGAACCATCCATTTGGGGATCTGGTATCCGAAGGATTCTGGTTTTGAACTAATAGCTTTTTCAGATGCTGATCATGCAGGATGTTTAGACACACGCAAAAGTACATCTGGGGGAGTGCAGTTTCTAGGAGACAAACTTGTATCTTGGCAGTTAAAGAAGCAGGATTGCACTTCATTGTCATCTACAGAATCGGAATATGTAGCCATGTCAGCATGTTGTGCTCAAGTCATTTGGATGCGATCACTGGTGATGGACTACGATT
Organism: Artemisia tridentata subsp. tridentata; assembly: GCA_021014915.2. Classification (NCBI taxonomy): domain Eukaryota; kingdom Viridiplantae; phylum Streptophyta; class Magnoliopsida; order Asterales; family Asteraceae; genus Artemisia; species Artemisia tridentata. The sequence goes on from CP139509.1 coordinate 264,328,735, forward strand.
ACATGTTCATTAAGATTCCCATGTACTGTGACTCCAAGTGTGCCATTGCCATCTCATGCAACACAGTTCAACATTCGAAGTCAAAACATATTGCACTTCGATATCATTTCATCGAAGAGCATGTTGAAAAGGGTACTATTGAATTATACTTTGTGGGTACTGAATACCAATTAGAGGACTTACTCACCAAAGTCTTGCCCCATGCAAGATTTGTGGAATTAGTTCACCAAATTGGTATGCGGTGTTTGACTCCAGATGATTTGCAAAACTTTCTTAAACACAACTAAGAAAGTCAAACACCAAAACCTCTTTTGTAAATATCTTATTCAAAAACACAAAAAGATTTTCATTTTTCTTTTCTTTCTTTATTAAAAAAAATGCAAGTACAAAATCTCCGTCAACACTTTGTTTATTTTAACAAATTAACAATTCTTTCCTGAACAAGTGTTGAGGGAGAGTATGAAATTCAAATTTTAAAATTTTTCTTAAAATTTGTACTTGCATATTTCCTAAAAAATGTTGGTTTATAATGTGTTGGTAATATTATTCTTGTTATACCCTCCTTGTTCGTAAAATGATTTCTCATATTCCTAAGACAAGAGGGTGTACTAAAATTTGTTCTTGTCAAAATAATATCAAGTCTTGTTAATCTTTTGTGAGAATTGGACTAACTGTGCAAAATCTTTAGTTAAAGGACCAAATGTGACAAGTTTTGGAACTTACATTTTTTAACAAAAACAAAAATTCTAATGCATTTACTTCACCTGGATTTTTGCATGTACTCCTCAACTAACAAGATCAACGACCTAAAATCATTCTTCAAATCCGTTCAAGACTTCTAAAATTTGTGAGTGTTCATGTAATCTTTAGATAAATATATGAAACGGTTTTTGATTTCACAAAGATCCAACGGCTAAATTTGTCTAAATCGAATGAAATAGATTTAGGGTTTAGTCGAAATTGGGTTAAACTGATTTTAAGTGTTTGAGCCTAATTTGTATGGCGGGATATGGTCAGAATCATGTTCTGAACATGCTATGAGTGCTTAATTATTCCAAGAAACATCAATTGATCGATGTTTAGATTTAGGGTTTAGGCGTTAATTTGGGGAAACTTAAATGATTGTGTTTTGGCCTAATTAATTGGATGGGATAGTGTTCTAATGTGTTGTATAACATGATTTGATCATCGAATCATACCCAGAAACATGTTTGAATCAATTTTGATGTGTAGGGTTTAAGAAGAACTTGACCAAGTTCAATCTTAATGATTCATGGCTAAAAGGTGTTAAAATTCAGACCAATGAACTTAGAAACATCATAGGAATCTATTGTAATCAAACATCTAATATGATAAATTGAATTTCGATGAATCTGAGTTTAGGGTTTGTCGGAATTGCAATGATTCGCATTCAATTTAGATAAACGATGTTTAGATGTGTTTAAATGAGCTTAATGATCATATTGTAACTCGTGATTTGATTTAATTGGACAGGAAAGGAATTTCGATAAAGATTCACAAGATAATGTACGTCTACAGTGTCATCGGAATTTCTTGTATAAGAAATTGTCGAAATTGCAATATCCATCGGAATTGGATAAACATTGTCGAAATTGTAAAATCCATCGGAATTGCATAAATTTTTCACAATTGCACAAAATTTATCGAAATTCAAAATTTTCATCGCAATTGGGCAAAGTTTATCGCAATTCAAAATTTTCATCGCAATTGGACATGGTTTATCGCAATTAAGATTTTTTCATCGCAATTGAACAAATTTCATCGTAATTCAAAATCCATCGGAATTGGATAAAACCTGTCGGAATTCAAAAATCATCGGAATTAGCCAAAATTGTCACAACTATATAAATATGTCGCAATTCATTAAAATTGTCGCAATTGGGTCTAATTTGTCGAAATTCAAATAAAATCACATGTTGTCGAAATTGAATGAAAGTCAACAAAAGAGAATCTGTTTTAATTGGAAAGTCACACAATGTCCAAAGTTGATAATTGCAACGTTCATAATCTTAAGACATGTAAAATCAATGATACAACAAAATGGTCACATGAATGATAACAAGATTAATAATGTGCTAACTTTCATGTATCCTGAAATTTTGTTTTGATTAATGTTTCAGATATCTCAAATGGCTGCACAACAACCTCTTCTCAAGCTCACACAAGAAAACACCTTTCCACAAGACTATGATGTGGAAATTAGCAAGAACAACGCACGTGTTGAATTTCACAAGATCAAATGTGCAGAACCATCATGTCAAATAGCCATTGAAATTCTCAAATTATACAAGTGTAGGAGCATGCTGGACTAGTATGCTTCCATTCCCGAGTTCTACATTCACAAGATGTGGCACACAATCAAGCTGGATATGGGAGAAGACTCATTCACCTGCACACTGGATAGAAAAGAAGTAACTGTTGATGTTAGCTATCTCTGAAAAACCTTACTTCTGCCAGAAGCTCCTGCACCTACCAAGAAGTTTCACCCTACTCCATCAGAAGAAGACGTTCTCAACTTCCTCTTGGAGATTGGTTATGATGTACAACCGAACAAGCCACTGAAATCATTCTCCAAGGTCGAAGCCAAGCTCATTCCCCAACCATGGAAAACCATTTACTATATCTTGGCTAGATCAGTCCCGAAGGACAGTGTCATGAGAATCCTCGTCTTTCACACCTGCAAATCTTCTAGGGAATAGTGAATCAGAAGCAAATAGACTACGCTCAACTCATCTGGGATGACATAGTCTTTCAGATTCAGAGTCACTACCTAAAACCATTCACAAAAATCCCCTTTGTAAGATATACCAAGTTACTCATCTACATCTTCTTGATGATAATGAAGACATCCCTCGACGTCTAGAAGATCAAGAAAAGCATTTATTTTCTATGGACAAAACAGTCAGTCAAGTCTACATCCCGAAAGGAAGCACTCGCAAACAAGGGATGAGATTTCCTGAATCTCTTCTGACAGACAAGATCAAGAAAACGCAAGCATACCTTAAGTATAGATAAAGCGTTCAAGGAACGAGTATGTTGGATTCAGCTAAGTATGATGAGAACCTGCTCCAGCTAAGACTCGAGCAAAAAGGTAGTAGCAAGGCAGGAAGCATATCCAGCTCCTCGAAAGAAAATATAACATGGTCCTCCTAAATACACAAAGAGGAGAGTACTTGTCAAGATTGCTAAGCCTGAGACTGAAAAAGAAAAGATTGTTGGAGAAGATGAATCTGGTTCTGAAACGAAAACCGATGAGGAACCAATTATCTACAAAGAAGAAATTGCTATGAAAATTGCTCAGGACGAAAGTCTTGTATCTCTTAAAGCTGATAAAGAGAGGAGAAAGAAGACGATGCTTGAGGAACAGATGAGAATAGATGAAGAAATCAAAAAAGATTTTGGTGAAGACCAGACCCTCATCAATCCGGTTAATCAACCCGGTTGGTCTAGAGGTGCAGGAGGAGTTATTCTACCTCGCTCAGATCCGGTTAATCAACCCGGTAATGACGAGGAACAGGATGAAGATGAACAAGTTAAAGATTTTGACATGGATGAGGATGATAATACGGAGAATGTGTTTATTGATGATGAAGTAATCAGAAAAGCTGTTGAAGAATTGGAATTGGAAAAGAAGGCAAATGAGGAGGAAGAAAGGTTGGCTGAGGAGAAGGAAGCTGACGATTACATTCAAACACCTCCAACTACTCCTCCACACTCTCCTCCAATCTCTCAGCAAGCATCTCCTCCTAAAGACAAACAACATCCTGAATCATCAACACATTCTTCACCACCACCAACACAAACAACATCCACAAGTAAGTCAATTAAGAAACCCATCAATCCATTGGTCTTTCAAGCATCAAAAAGGGTGAAACAGGCCGTGAAGCTTGCAAGAGAAAAGAAAAATGACAAGCTTCTTGACCAAATCGAAAGTTAACAAATATGGTCACCAGCCTTGCAGGACAAGTGAACGAGCTCCAAAACACCAAAGCTCGAATTGATGAATTCCTTTCTGATGACATTTAAGACAAGATGTTCACTGCGATCAAGGGCAACACTGAAGAATACTTGAAAAAGTACTTGCCTAGGATCACATCAAAGAAAGTCAAAGAGTATCTTGAACCGAATATCGAAGGTCTTCTCAATAATATAGTTGCTACAGTTTCACTTGTCCTACAAACCCAATCAACAAAGCCAAAGGAACCAACTCTTGAAGAGCTTCAGCTTCAATGGTTTGAAAGTTTGACAAGTCTTACATCACCGACTCTAGAACAAATTGTCATTTTTGAGGCTATTAAAGCTAATATCTTGAAGGAGTCATGCAAAGCTGATGCGGACAAAGGTAAACGACCAAGAGAAGATGAAGACCCTGACCCAAACTCACAAGCCAAGAAACCAAAGAATGTCGGCGGCTCTTCTTCTCAACACCAAGAACCTGTCAGACCATCAGCAACCATAACAACAGCCAACCAACCGCCTAAGGCTTCTGGCTCTGGACCAATAGCAGTGGAACATCATTTGAGTTAACTGAAGACGATGAATTCCAACAAAAGCAAGATCAACCAGACTCTCCACCTAAGTCGAAAGCAACAATGTCTAAGTATTGAAAGAAGTCAACAACCAAAAAGACAACGGTTGTCTTATGGCTTGACGAAGACACGACCGAAGTAAATGAATGGTTTGATCAACTCGTCAGTTCTCAACCATATGTCGACAATGACTCCATGATCGAAGGACACACACTTGAGTTCACACAAAAACTCAAACGTGACCAACGAATGAGAACTTCGTCGCATAAAGAATGATGCGTTCAACCTGCTGAAAGATCGGTCATCCAGTGCAGCTGAGCTCGAATATCACTTAGAAAATATTGCACATGCAATGTCGAATGATATCAGATGGAAATTTTCGGACACGTATGTGATTGATAGTACTTCTCAACACAAACAACCATACGTTACGGATTGGACAAAGCCTCTGCCAGTAATTGGAACTTTAGATCAACCTACTATCCTATACAACTTTTTCTTCAACAACGACCTAGAACTTCTTGTACACGGCAACAAGTGTCAACCCAAGTATGCAACGACAATAACCCTGATTCCTGGTGCAAGTTATCCACAACCTGCCATCGAAGAAATAGCAACAAGACTCTTTGTTACAAATAGAGTTTTGTACGATCAAGATGCGCAACTGGGAATATATCACTGGAATGAGAAAAGGAGAACCTGGTACAAAAGAAAACTTATGAATAAGTCTCCAACTCCAGTGACGAGCGATCTCAGAATAATTGGTGTGGTTAGCATCGAAGCAGAAAAGATATATGATTATACCTTCTTACATAAAATTAGGGTTAGAAGACAAGATCAGAAGATTTACTCATTCTCAGAAGCAGACTTCCCGGATTTGAACCGTAACGATCTTGAAGACATGTATCTCATCAAGGTTCAAGGGAAGATGCATCATTTCTATACTGATCTTACATACGCATTCAATACTTCTTTACTATACTTCATCAGAAGAAAGATCATTCAAGAACGCGTTGAAGACTTGCAACTTGTGTTAGACCCATTTCCCGTATATAAGTAGGCCCCACCCTAGATGAAACCAACTAAGGCTTGTTGTAATTGGTTAGTCATCGGGAGTTGTGTAGCGGTCAAACCCGATAGTCAAAGTATATATAATATGCCTATAAAAAGTATCATGTGCCACAAATAGAAAGGAAATAGCCTTAAAGGACTAAAGTTGTAATAAACTATATGTTTCATATTATGGATGTGGCCAAAGTAGAGGATAAGAGACTTGAGGGGCCAATCTTGCCCAATGGCCAAACTTCCAACTAACCTAGATAAATATCTAGTTATCCATAAGTTTCTAGAGATTTCAAGAGGGTGTTTGTGGTCCGGTTTTTAGAGAGAAGAAAAAGGGAGAGAAACTAAGCTTGGTGATCAATCTAGTGAAAGAATCAAGGATGAAATCAAGGGTTAATCTCTAGTAAATAATCTTCCCACAAGTAAGTAACTTTCTATCTTGGTTCTGATGTAGTTAAGGTTTATGAATAAAGTGGGAAATCATCAAATGATCAAGGTATGATCATATGATGATGTAGAAAGGAAGATGAGTAAGTTATGGTGGGTTATATAAACCCTTTTTGATAGTATTAAGTTATATGTATTCTTAGGTTTGTTGATGATGGTGAAGGATGATGATGATGATGATGATGACTAGTGAGGATGATGATGATGATGATGGTGGTGAAATCATGAATGGTAGATTAGCTTGGATATGAGGTAAGTAACTCTTACTAAAATATTTATTATATGTCTATTTATCATATATGTATTATGGTTGTATAAGAGTATAAGATTTGGATTTAGAATGGTTGTAAGTTAAGGATGGATGGCTAGTGATTTCGATTAAGAGTATGTTAGCTTGTTGGATTTGGACTAATTAAGGTATGTAGTTGAATTATGGTTGTGATGAATAGATGTAGTTATGTTATGAAGTTATATGTGATATGAATTGAATGATGTAGCTTGGAAGCCTTAAAGTGATTACGATGCTTATGTGGAAATTTGTGTATGAGATATGTTTTATGTCAGGTTACTTACTAAGTGTAAGCTTACCCTTTTAGTTATTAATGTTTTGTAGGTTAATTGCGTTGAAGATAACTTGGCTTGGGTTATGGCTTAAAGACTTGAAAGCGGTTTGGAAGATAGTAAATGTTTGGAGCTTAGGTAGATACCGAGCTCAAGGTCAAAGTTTGTACCCCCGTTGGTCTTTTATTGAATTGTAAAGTAAAGTCAAGTATCAAAATGTATGTTAATGAAGTCATAATGATTTGGTGGTCTAACGGTGTGTCAGAATGTGTTTTATGTGTTTATAGTCAAAGTAAAAGGGGCGTTCGGATTAAGTGTAAACATACCCATTTTGGGTTGTACATGGGTCAAGTGTATATGGAGCACGTTTAGAATGTTAAAGTAATGATGTTGGTTAAGTTTGGTGGGAAAATGAAATGGTATAAGTAGTTTGTAGTGTAAATGGGTCAAAACGGGTTTTGCACGTGTAAAGTACGTTTTCGAGGGTCAAACGGTAAATGTTTTTGTATGAAAATGAGCCCAATAGTATACTAAGTAAATCTGGAAAGTTTAGTTAATTATCAAGTTCGGGAGGTCGGACTTCCAAGTCGGGATTTTGAAAACTGGTCCGGGCGACCAGAAGCATCCAACCGATCGGTTGGAGCTCCATCTGATCGGATGGAGGTTGCCTGGCAGATTTTTGGGAATCTTCGAAAATTCATATCTTTTGAACCGTAAGTCATTACGGGTCGCGCCACCCATTGTTTTGAAGTTAATTGAGTCTAGTTTTATTTAATAATAGTCTCAAGTCCTAAATGTTTATAGATTTTTGTCTAAGGTCAAAAGAGTAACAGGAGGTACATTAAAGTTGAGTCGTTTTTGCTCTAAAAGTTTTAATTTTTGGTCTAAGCGGGCACGGGGTGTAATAACTTGGTATCAGAGCTTCGGTTTATGTGAATTAGGTTTTCTTTAGGATGGCCTTGACTTAAACCACTCGTAGACGCGTTGAGCTTAAGTTTAAGTAATGCGGGTAAATATTTGTTTAAGTTATAGGATGTGATTGTTAAGTTATGAGATGGATCATGTGATTGCTATATGAGTTTAATGATGATAAATTTTAAACGTGTCTTATGTGCTAACGTGTATATGATATATGTCCGTGAAAGACTTGATGTGTTTAAGTGATAGGATTACCGTGCACCTCGGGTAGTGTCGGTGATTGTTATGTGATTATGTAAATGTGTATTATAGAAGTAATATAAAGATGTGTATAGAAAGGATAAGTGGTATGCTTGTTATAGAAAGGCAAAAATTGAATGTCGTGATAGTGAGGAGTTATAGATGGAAATGAGGTGATATATGAGGATGTGTTTGTGACGATGATTTAGGTGTTTAAGTAAAGTGAATTGTCGCAATGTGTAGTTCCTAGGTATTAAAGAAATGTATGAGTAATGAATGATATACAAAGTAGCTATTGCATAGATTGTTAAAGTAAAGTAGTAAGTACCTCAATGATAATAGACAGATGGTATGACATAGACATGTTCAAATGTTTTAAATCATAATTTGATGATAGACTAATGAAGTATAAGTGTTTAGTGACGTTTATCTTTTATGGAAAGAATGGTCGAATGTGGACTTTATGTATGAATGAGATTAAGTATGTACTAATGTGTTTATTGTTTATGTGTAAGGTGTTATTTTGTCACAGGCAATGTGATTATGAATGTGTGTTATAATGTGATGTATAGAAGAAGTTGAAAAAAGTAAACTGCAAGGGGACCTGAATTAGATAAGTCATGACTAGAATTCTTGTCGTGACATGAAGTATTAGAAGCTGGGTAGATGAACGAGTTTAGATTTCAACGTAAAACCATTATATGGCCTAGAAAGTAATTTACGCTTAATGTTGGTTTAAGCCATGTCAAGATTAAGGTGAGTCAATTGAGATTGAAATAGATAACATTAAAAGAATGAACATGTGTAAAATGGAGTAAGAGGATAACTTGAAGTTGACAAGAAGACGATAAATGTAATGTGACAACTCAAGGGAAATATGATATATGTATATAAAAGTATAGAATCGACAAGTATTGCATAGATTTTGTCAAGGTAATGAAAGGTGATAGGTGAGTGATTGATAATGCGTTAGGCAAAGAGAAGGAAAAATGGAATAATGTTAATTCGAGAAATACTTGAATAATGAATAATTAACGAAACATAAATTCGTAAGTTAGATGCGATGGATTGGTGAGGACACGTAGTGAATGGTTTGACGAATATAAGAAATAAGTTATGTTAGATTAAAGATGTTTAAATAATAACGTGAAAGATAGGTTCATGAATTATAAAGGTGTTCTAAGCATATGTTTAAGTTACCAATGGTTTATATGAAATGTAATATGACTTAAGACGATAAGAGACACATATGTTCTATGGTAAGGAGGTGTATGTGATGTAAATCCATGGCTGGCTTGATGAGTGTAAGTAATGATATCAATGTGTTGATGATGATATAAGGTTGTGTATTATAGAAGGATAATAATAGTAGGATGTGAAAAGGAATAGTAAATGGTATTAGAGATAGTTTAGTAAGTCACTAAAAGTATTAACGCTTAAATGATGGATCGTAGTGATAAAAAGTATGCTAAAATATAATGTGTAAGGATCAGATGGAATCAACACGCTAATTGTTAAAGGTTTGTTGATATGAATAAAATGAATGAGATTAAGGAATGATGATAGGTAGCAGCTCGGGATCCGAAAGGTATTGATGACCAACATATGGTCTCATCATATTTAGTATCTAATGAATGAGGACAAGGTGATATGGGGACAATTGACGGTAGGTTAAGGTATATGAGGATTGAATATGTACAGGAATATATAATAGCGACAAACGATGTTATGGTATGATATGGTAAAAGGAAATTTAAATGAGTGCCATGATCGTTTAATATAATGTAAATTTTATAGGATTAAAGTAAGGTGCATTGGTAAGGCAATGACAAGACAAATGGTATGGTTTAAACGCTAATGATTAAATGAGACGAGTTAAGTATGTGAGCAAGAATGTAATGAGATATTGTGTGGTAAATGTAACGAGCTTATGTAATAGAATGTGTGCAAAGAAAAGGTGACGCTAATGAGTGTGTTATAGATAATGATCAACTAAGGGTATATACGTAAAAGGCGAGATAGAATAATATGGCTTAAATACATAAATGATTAAAGAAATGAGATAAGGTATGAGAATAAGAATGCGATGAGTTAAGAATGAAAAATAGAATGAGATGAGTATGTATGAGGTTAAAGTGTTGTTCGGAAATTATTATATCACGGCTAATGTGCCCCATTAGCAGTGATTATTATGATGAAAGTGTTGAATAATAAAACGTGATGAGTTAAGCGAAAGGATGTGATGTGAAAAATTAAACGAGATAAGAATGTGTAAATGACTTAAAACGTGTAAGAAGAATGAATAATGCTAATGAAAGAAAGAAATTAACCTATGCAAGGTTTAAAAGTGTAAAGAGTCGGGTAGACTAAAGGATAAAGTAAGAAGGTGAAAATGATTAATGTGGATTTAGAATGTAGGATGATAAACACATAGAAATATGTAACTATAATAAGCAGGTTCATATGCTCTATGAGTTTACTTTCACTAAAAATAAAAGAATGAGATAATGTGTGCGTTACAATGCTATGAATTGGATCCATGATGGAAATGTGAAAGGTTAAAGATGGCATCCTTCGAAATGACTGAGTTAATGATGATGAATGATGGTATCCTTCGGGATAACCGAGCTAATGAATGTTAAAGGATCCTTCGGGATATGTTAAAGATCCTTCGGGATAAAACGTATTGCCTTCATCGGCAATGGGGTTGCCTACATCTTTGGTAATAAAAGTATCCCCATAATGAATGTGTTAATGATATGGATCCAAGTCTAAAAAGGAAATGTGAAGTATAAAAAGGGTGAGAGAATAAAAGTTAAATTGAGAAATAGGAGTACTTGTGTTATGTTGGAAATATATATAACCATGAGTTTATGCTTCTTGATTTACATCGATTGGGACGCCTTTTCATGTAAATGAGGAAGTATGAATAAGTGGGCTTATGTGTTACCGACATGGCACGAGTAGGGTTAGAGAAATAAGAAGCGGAAGTCTAGAATTAGTTAGAAATTATAAGGACTAAGATAGGAGGGTTAAAATTAGAGTGCGCCTTTTAGGGAAACCTATGAGAAACCTATGTTTTGAGTGTTAAGTATAAGTTGAAGGAATTAAAGAATTGTAATGATGCTTAAAAATGTTAAAATACGAAATTGCGACGTGGAACAAAATGTTAGTAATGGAAATAATTGATGATAAGTGTCATGTGTAATATGACGGCAAATGTTAAAGTATGATGTTATAAAGTCAATTAAGGTAATATTTCTATAAGACTTATAAAGGTAAGCGAAAATGACATGAAGAATGAAGTAGAAGAAATGAGGTAATTGTAGAGACGTAAAAGAAATGGTTAAGTGGTGTTGATAGAATATGAAAGTATTAGCCAAGTGTAAATATGTAAAGTCAAATAGTACGATTTTCTCAAGTAATATGTAGTCAAAGAATGAGAATATAGGATAAAGCAAGTGAGAATGTGATGTAGCGGTAATAGAATGGATTGGAATGATGACTGGTTATAGTAAGTATGTCTCGTATTATGTAATAATCTAAGTAAGAGTTGTATGGTTATAGAAGTAAGCAGGAATGAGGTGTGTTATGTGAGGTGTGTTATGTGACTAAGTTTTTGTTAGTAATAGACAATAGATTTCGGGGATGAAATCTAAATAAGGGGGTAGAATTGTTAGACCCGTTTCCCGTATACAAGTAGGCCCCATCCTAGATGAAACCAACTAAGGCTTGTTGTAATTGGTTAGTCATCGGGAGTTGTGTTGCAGTCAAACCCGATAGTCAAAGTATATATAATATGGCAATAAAAAGTATCATGTGCCACAACTAGAAAGGAAATAGCCTTAAAGGACTAAAGTTGTAATAAACTATATGTGTCATATTATGGATGTGGCCAAAGTAGAGGATAAGAGACTTAAGGGGCCAATCTTGCCCAATGGCCAAACTTCCAACTAACCTAGATAAATATCTAGTTATCCATAATTTTCTAGAGATTTCAAGAGGGTGTTTGTGGTCCGGTTTTTAGAGAGAAAAAAAAGGGAGGGAAACTAAGCTTGGTGATCAATCTAGTGAAAGAATCAAGGATGAAATCAAGGGTTAATCTCTAGTAAATAATCTTCCCACAAGTAAGTAACTTTCTATCTTGGTTCTAATGTAGTTAAGGTTTATGAATAAAGTGGGAATCATCAAATGATCAAGGTATGATCATATGATGATGTAGAAAGGAAGATGAGTAAGTTATGGTGGGTTATATAAACCCTTGTTGATAGTATTAAGTTATATGTATTCTTAGGTTTGTTGATGATGGTGAAGGATGATGATGATGATGGTGGTGGTGAAATCATGAATGGTAGATTAGCTTGGATATGAGGTAAGTAACTCTTACTAAAACATGTATTATATGTGTATTTATCATATATGTATTATGGTTGTATAAGAGTATAAGATTTGGATTTAGAATGGTTGTAAGTTAAGGATGGATGGCTAGTGATTTCGATTAAGAGTATGTTAGCTTGTTGGATTTGAACTAATTAAGGTATGTAGTTGAATTATGGTTGTAATGAATAGATGTAGTTATGTTATGAAGTTATATGTGATATGAATTGAATGATGTAGCTTGGAAGCCTTAAAGTGATTATGATGCTTATGTGGAAATATGTGTATGAGATATGTTTTATGTCGTGTTACGTACTAAGCGTAAGCTTACCCTTTCAGTTGTTAATATTTTGTAGGTTAATTGCGTTGAAGATAACTTGGCTTGGGTTATGGCTTAAAGACTTGAAAGCGGTTTGGAAGATAGTAAATGTTAGGAGCTTAGGTAGATACCGAGCTCAAGGTCAAAGTTTTTACCCCCGTTGGTCTTTTATTGAATTGTAAGTAAAGTCAAGTGTCAAAATGTATGTCAATGGAGGCATAATGATTTGGTGGTCTAACGGTGTGTCAGAGTGTGCTTTATGTGTTTATAGTCAAAGTAAAAGGGGCATTTGGATTAAGTGTGAACATACCCATTTTGGGTTGTACATGGGTCAAGTGTATATGGAGCACGTTTAGAATGTTAAAGTAATGATGTTGGTTAAGTTTGGTGGGAAAATGAAATGGTATAAGTAGTTTGTAATGTAAATGGGTCAAAACGGGTTTTGGTGCAAAACCCGTGATTGTGTAAAGTACGTTTCCGAGGGTCAAACGGTAAATGTTTTTGTATGAAAATGAGCCCAATAGTATACTAAGTAAATCTGAAAAGTTTGGTTAATTATCAAGTTCGGGAGGTCGGACTTCCAAGTCGGGATTTTGAAAACTGATCCGGGCGACCAGAAGCATCCAACCGATCGGTTGGAGCTCCATCTGATCGGATGGAGGTCGCCTGGCAAATTTTTGGCAATCTTCAAAAATTTATATCTTTTGAACCGTAAGTCGTTACGGGTTGCGCCACCCGTCGTTTTGAAGGTAATTGAGTCTAGTTTCATTTAAAAATAGTCTCAAGTCCTAAATGTTTATAGATTTTTGTCAAAGGTCAAAAGAGTAACAGGAGGTACATTAAATTTGAGTCGTGTCCGCTCTAAAAGTTTTAATTTTTGGTCTAAGCGGGCACGGGGTGTAACAACTTGGGGTCGAGAGCTATCAATGGAAGCTCAACCTAACTGCACCACTTCTACACCTTCCTGAGATCAACCAAGAACCCTATTATACATGAAGAAAGACCCAACATTTGGGTTTGTCTACAAGAGTGATCTCTCCATCAACTACTTCATGGGATACAAGGAGGTTCACAAGTTCTGCGACCACATGCTCAAGAAAGTTTGAGATGGGTTAGTGATTCTGGTGAGAGATCGGGAGTTGTACAAGACTAGAAGGTGGACAACTCCTCAACTACGAGAAGTTCGTCAATTTGTTCTGAAGATTGAGAAAAGGCTTGTTCATAGAGATCAGATGAGGAGACTTGAAAGCTACGATGGAAGAAGACCATCTTTTCCGATCAGGAATTTTCAATGACCTGATCTTGTATTCACTGTCTTCAGAAACACGGTTTGATGTAAGATTTGGGTTTTCTTATGATAATATTTGCTTGTGATACATTATGGTTTGTGTACATATAACAGTGCACAACCCGTACTCTGTAAAGAAAGGACCCTAAGGTACGCTTCAGTGCCTCAATCCTAATATAAGGAGCGAAAGCTTCTTACTTTTGAGTAGAATTAATCAAAATTGTAAGTGTCTCGAATAAGACTTGTCTGAGTAGAGTGTACCATTTTGAGAGATTTTCTTTGAATCTAACCAGGACGGGTAATAATTTCAAGGTAGTCTAACTAGTGATGTAAGCGTGTCTCGAATCGGTCATGTTCACTGAAAATCAATCAATTCAAAAGTGCAATCTCCACCCTACATGTGCAAATTTATCTTAAAAACTTATGAGCACATGTGAAGGGGGAGTATTTCTGAAAAAGCAAAACTCTCAAGGTGTTAAAAAAAATATGTTTTATAATCATAAACACTTTGAGAGATTTTCAAATGAATGGTTTATAGCAACATAAGATAGTCATGGAGTTATAAGGTGACTAAGGTTAGGAAATACGTCCTATGATCCGCCAGAACTGGAGGGATCTACCCATGAACAAGACCAATAGTTTAGTATTAAAACTCCTTAGGTATGATCGAAAAAAAGAGAAAAGAGAAAAGAGAAAAGAGAAAAGAAATGAAAGGAGAAAGAAGGGGTTGAAGAATTAAAAAGAAAAATTTTGAAAAAGGGTGAAAAAAATAGCCCTCCAAATGTTAACCTTAGGGCAAAAATCGGGTTCAATTCATATGCTACTGGTAGTTACTAAGGTGACACCGGTATTGAAGACAAAGCCGTCATGGACCCAGTGACGCACTGCACTAAACATTCTAGCCACTCAAGTATCTCTCAAAATATGCTTGTTTCATTTCTCACGGAGAACCTCGCATAATCTATCGACCTCTCACTCCGAGATGTGTTGATATTGAAAAGGAGGCACTCTGCTCCATGCCTCCGACTACTAAAACCAAAATGCACTAAATCGAGTCTAGAGCCGCGAGATACATCAAAAGATCTCTTAGGAGCATTTAATATTTCTACATTGGTTGTTCAACATTAAGGACACCAGTTGTAAATAACAAGATTCCTACGCAGATCTTAGCAATCTGCCATGAACATTCATGAGGGAATTCACAATTGTGATTCTCAGTGATTGAATGGAAATTCCTGCCAGGGTCTACATCAAACAGCCCTGACAGCAGGTCACTTCAGTAATCCCTTGTGGGTTACGCTTAGTGTACGCGGTGGTCTCAAACGGTCTACAGTCGTGGAGTGATACTTCGGTATACTTCAGCGGCTCACCTGAATCATTGATACACTTCGGTGTATCTGTGTAAGCCCTCTTGGAGGCATCCGATTCAGGAACGGCCTTGGCAAGGATTAGAGAAAGTTTTCACACTATGTTGATAACGATCTCGAAGTCCGAACCTGTAAGTGTCGGACGCGTTATTGCTAATTTTTTTCATGCAGGTACTTAAGGAGACCGGGAGTTCCACTACCACCATTATCATCAACTGCATTCCAACTCCACATGCTCATACCTACATCTGAAAGTCATTGAAATTTCAAAGACAATTCTCATCAAAGATCGAAGCAAACGTTCAAAAGTCAAAGATCAAAGCTAAAGAATGAGAATCACTTGAAGGATAAAGATCAAATTCAAAAGAAGTATGAGCATGGTGGAAAAGACGTAAAGACACCAGAATTAAAGACATTGATGAAAGGCAGATCACAACAATATCACATCACACAGAATAAGAACAAAGAACAAAGATAATAGAGACGTCAAAGCCAAAGAAGCAAAGAAGACATCAAGCAACCTTGATGACCAACCCCTAGGGGGAGATTGTTAGGAATACGTCTAATTAATATCAAGTGTCGGTCATTAATTTATGTAATAGGTTGCTAAGTTTAATAGGCTTGTATGTTAGAAAGAGGTCACGACCCTTGTAGCAAGCCCATGGTCCGTGAGCCTTGGTTTAGATTCTAGAAACATTTCATAAGGTGATGCCCTAGCTAAGCATCACCTATATCTACTCATGTAACATACTCTTTCATTTGTTGGTTATTTTCATTTATGCAAGCAACACTTTGTCATTCTATTGTGTGAAGTAATCGAACCACCTCTTTCTCTCTTTCTCTTATCTCTCACGTATCATATACTTGTGTTATACTATTAAGGTGACCTAACAAATCACAAAACACATAGATATAAAATGAAAAATCTCGGCCCACATAAACCGATATCATAAAATAGCATAATCATAACCATATCGTAGAGTTAATAAGCTGTCATATTGTTATACAACAAAAAAAATAGAAATGTTTTTATTAATCTTAGACACCCCGTGGCTAGGATACAAATAAAATCTACAAATGATAAAAGTCTAATCTCAGAACTGCCTGGTGCTCCTCCGGGTGGACTCTCTAGGGCTCTAACTCATGCTACAAGTCTCGCAATCATGGCCTCACTCTCCCATAAATGGGTCTAAGTGTCCTCAACAATGTACTCCAAAGTAGCAATCCGCACACCTGCAGAGGAAAGCTCGTCTCTCAATAGTTCTCTCTTCTCCTGTGCAGCCTTTGAAAAGCTCAAGCATCTCCTGTCTAAGCCGACCATAGTGGTCATGCACATCCTCGACCTGCTCTCGAGTCTGGTGTAGTCTGATCTCTAGCCCATCAAATGCACGCTGAATAGCTCCCCTGCCAACAATCAATCCCTCGACATCACTATCAATCGACTCAATACAATCCAAAGGAAGCTAATCCAAATGTCCAAGTGCGGTATCAATCTGCACCTTGTAGCATTCCAGACGCGCCACGAGTGTAGAGATAGTAGGCTGTCTAGCAGCAGCAGCCCGAGAGCTCTCACCAACCTCAAATACACGGGGAGGAGCTATCTCGTTCTCAGCTACAACCTTAGCCGCAGCCTCATGGGTGGTAGTAGCAGGAGTTGGTGGTGGTGTAAGAAATCGTGCCCTCTTTTGAGGTGGCATGACATCCTCGAGAATTAGGTCTCTGCGGGGTGGTGGAGGTGATGTGGCTAATGGTGCTGGTGATTGTGATGGTGATGGTGTGATCGATGATGATGATAGTGGTAGGGATAGTGGTGATGTCGGTGATGGTTATGGTGATAGTGATGATGGTTGATGAGGTGTAATTTTATACGTTTTTAAGGGGTCATTTAGCCTCTAAATCCGTGCATATTCGATCATTTATTACCCTAAATCGTTTCTATTTGAGTTTTAGGTACTTGGAAAGCAAATGTTGGAAATGGCGTGTTTTGGACTCGATTAGACAGGAAAACGAAGAAAATGACAACATCAGGAAAAACGTCACCAAAAAGGGCTTGGGACGGTGTCACACTCACTAAGTGACGCCGTCACTTGAAGATTAACGAAGATGTTGAAGTTTCAAAATTTGCATGTGACGGTTCAGACGATAGAGACAACCTCGAGCTGACAGCGTCATGACCAAGATTATGAAGAGCGACAGCGTCACAAACCATAAGGTGACGCCGTCACAACTAAGTCAGTGCAAATCTTGAAACCCTAATGACGGCGAGCTGACGACGGCACAATTAACAAGTGACGCCATCACAACTGTAATCCTATATATATTTTTGTATTATTTTCATTATAAAGGTGGAACTTTGTGGGCAACTTTGGAGATAAACCCTAGTCCAAATTTTATCAGTTTTTTAAGGATTTTAGCCCCAAGACTCATCATCTATTGATAAAATAAGTTGTTTAATTCAATCATTCAATTATGTTTACTTGTGATTGTTTTATTCCCTTATCTGCTTTTCTTTTCATTACTATGCTAGGCTAGATTTATTAGTATTTGCTTAGGATTGCATGAAACCTAGTTATTGATTATTGTGTGTCGATTCTTATTTAGTTAGTTGTGATTTGCGTTAGGAGTAGGAAAACTGGCTAGGTCAAATATAATACTAGCTTGAACGTCCGACTAAACGCTTAGTTATTATTAACTTGAGGTTCGTTGTATTTAATGTGTGAATTGTGTTTGCATTGTGGAAATTGAGAGTTAAAAGGGAATTCTTAGGCGCTGCTTAATTAGAACATAGTTCATAGAGTTAGGGAGTAACCAACCCTTGATTGATATTAAGGAATACAATGCTCTAACTAAAGAAGGACATGACAAGTCGACTAATCCATAAGAGATAACTAGGGAGTAATGAGATTCTAAGTGAATACATTTTTCTATCATACGAAGTTCACCAAGTTACTTTTCTGCATATTTAGTTTAGTTTAATTTAGTTTTACAAACCAAAGTCTTCAAAACCCGAGATTTTAATTGCTTTCTAATAAAATATAAAATACAAAAATAATCATCCCTCGACCCTTAGACTTAATTCGTTATACACTTCGAGCCTACCTCACTATTCCCCTAGAGAACGTTCAATCCCCCGTGTCTTACCTATACTACACTATAACGGTGAGGTACTCTGCCTAGGAGAATTGTTAAACTTAGTGTGTTTACAATTATTCGCATCAATGGTGATGATGATGTTGGTAATGGTGGGAGTGGTGGATCATAAGCATGAGCAGCAGAATGAGCATCAATCTCAGCTAGGATACGAGATGATATTGGTGACTGAGGTCTCACCCTCTTTCGCGCTGTCTCACGGGTCCTAGGACGGCGAACTGGAGAGGTCTGTCCTGGCTTGGCAGTAGGAGTATGGGTAGGTGCGGCTGAGAAAGCGGTAATAGCTGCCAAGGTGTCCTGGGAAATTCGGGGTTGTGGGCGCACCGACTTCCTTGGTGTGCGTATCATGAGCGACCCATTAGGGCGTAGCCTGTACGGGCGACGGAAAGGTACCTGTTCCGGCTGAACAACTGGATAACGTCTAGCACGACGAGCTGGTGGTGAAACAGGGGGAGTGGGAGTGACTTCACCCTCCTCGAAGGACTCCGTCTCTGCATCTGATGCATCCTTCGATGAACCCGGCATGTGGTCAGATGGTGGCAAGGTACTGTGGTGGATGAGTAAGTGTCCTCGATATCCGAGTCCAATGAAATAACAATGGGATGGGTAGAGGAAGACATGTCTCAGTAACATATTCGGTATAAATATAGATAACTTATATAAAAGTATGTAAAAGCACGTATAGTAACTATGCACATGGAATGTTATGGTGAAATGCCATGATATAGTGGTTATAGTTTAGGGTCTACGATGCAACCTAGTTCTCTATAACCTTAGCTCTGATTCCAATTTGTCACACCTCCAAAATGTGTCGCAACGAAATGATAATCGGGGCGTGACGTTCATGGAAACAAAGTCAAGATTATAAAGAATGACCTCTATATAAGTAATTTGGAAAATACTTCATTTGATTAATTTAAATAAAACAGAGTTTACAAAAGATAGGTCCTAAATGTTCTACCAAAAGCAAGGATAATAAGTTTTGATACAATCAAACAAATAAGTAAATGCATGAAATCTCCATGTGACGCAACTACAACAGTGAATCTAACATGTGACTTCATGAATGCCATGCCTAGCATACCTTAAACACCTGAGAAAAATACATGCTAAAAATGTCAACATAATGTTAGTGAGTTTATAGGTTTAAGTAAATAATAAGTCATGTGCGGACCACAAGATTTCAGTAGGTATGAAAATTATAACAAATACAATATCATAGAAAAAGTATATACAATGCCCTAAGCTCATGACCCCGAAGCTCAACGTAATAGTATGCAATCAAGCATAAGTAACAACAATGGCCCATGAAAGTGTTTGCCATACACTCGGAAATAATCCGAATGATCTGCGTCCGTTTGACCAGTTGGAGCGACCAACCCGGACGGGGGTGTTAACCCAATAGATCTTTTCACAACATTCGCGCTTACAAGTAATTAACGGCTTATGATAAGTAGGGGACTTAAGTGGCTATGTGGTAACTTAGGCAATGTAACAGTTTTGGTGCTTATGTCCTTAAAAAGTAAGTAATGTATTCTCACCCTGAGAGTTTAAAAATAATGTAATCAAGTAAAAATGAGGCTATGAAACTCACCTCAAGCAATAGTAATATGGTACAAGATAGTGTGCTTGGAAAACGAGGCTCGAAAACTCTAACCGCAACCTAATTAAATAATATTGCGTCTTAAGTTATGAAATTAAACGAAGTGTCGTGTATGCACTTATATAAATATTATATCACCCGTACATGTTTGCAAAAAGGTTTAATTAGTAAAATATAGTTTACTATTATTATTATTCATTTTATATACTTTATAGTATTCCCAAGTACCTCTCGTATTTAAATCGTAACTAATCTATTAATTAATATTTTGGAAAACTTCCGACTCTTGTGTAAAGTATATATAAAACGCTACAACATTTATTTAGGACTTTCGTTTTGGAAACGTCTAAATATATGCTAACCAAAGTCTTTTATAATTTTTTGACGATCCCATCCTTAAATGCTCAAAAATGGGTCTAGAGTAATAAATTTCAGCACTTATACTTTTATTTATTTCTTCAAAATTTAAAATGGCCGTAACTCGTTCAATATAGCTCCGTTTTTAACGTTCTACCTATCCCTGTGAAAACGTTTATGTCATGCTTCATATTTTTAAACTTTCGGTTACCCATTCCCGACTTTAACAGCCTGGAATGCCTCGCGAACCGTGCCAACATAAACTATTTTTCTAGAAAATAGATTATTTTTGTCAAAACTTTAAACCATCATAACTTCTTCGTTTAAGTCCGTTTTTAGTGAATAATATGTCCACAGAAATGTAATTATGTATATCTTCTAATTCCCGAGCCCTCGGTTACCCAACCTGAGTCCTAAGGTCCGTTTTATATCAAAAACTAATTCTAACAGCAACATCCTTTAATATTTAACATACTACTTTTATTTTTCCACACTTCAACAACTCCAAAACTATCCTAATCCCCTTCCACCAATTTCTTCAATAATATAAATAGATACATAATAACATAACTTAAATGATAAAAAGTTCAAGAAATCATAAAATAAATAAGTATCACATTTATATAATTATGTAACACTTTTTACTATTTTATTTATATAAACTATAGTTTTAACAATTTATCAAGTATGATGGTAAATCTCTCTGAACATGGCAATAATAAGAACATATCTTGTTAAATATTTACTAACTTGTTCTTAACTATAAAAATCAACAAACATGTTGTTGGTGATATATTTGTATATAATTAATTAAATAATCATATACAAAGTTGTAAAATGCATAATTAAAATGTATAAAAATTATAGAATAAGTCATGAGGCTTACTTGAAAGTACTAGCAGGATGAGATGAATATGAACACAGTATAACGCAAATTAATACCCAGTTAAGCTTTCAATTTGCAAATACTTTAACCCTTTTACCCAATAAGCACTAAATAAGCTCTAAATAAGCAAAACCAATGTTTCTTTCCCCTTTTTCTTCACTTGGCCAATAAATATAGAGAGTAAAATGGGAGTGTATGTGTTTTTCTTGTGACAAAATAAGGTAGCTATGATCTTCCTTTTATCTAAACTCAAAGCAAGGTTTTTGGATTAAACAATTACACCTCCATACTTAGCTTAATAAAAAAAAATAAAAAAGAGGTGTCGTGTGAGGCTTGAGCAGCCGAAAATAAGGAGGAGGGGGAGGGCATGCTTTGTCTCCCTTTTTGGTTTATTAACCAAGGGTTTATGTTGTAGTTTAGGGGTAATAAGCACAAGTAAAAAAGGTGGTCAATTAAGCAATACAATAAGCCAAAAGAAGGTGTAGGCGGAGGGGGGGGGGGGGGGGTTTATAGGGTGACCAAGTGTTGGGTGTAAAAAGAAATTATGGTAAAAATTTTATATATGTATTTTGTATAAATATTGTATAGTTAAAATAAGTATTGTTTGATAATTAGGTAATTAAAGTAAAAATGTGTAGTTTAGGTATATAAATTAAAAGAAATTCAAAACGTGGAAGGAAAATATTATTTGAATTTTTGTATTAGTTTATTAAGTGTAGTAATGTATTAAATTAATTATTATGGGTATTGGGTATATTGTGCATGCATGTAAATTATAAAAAACGTATATTTACGTAACTAATGTAAATAAATAAAAATATAAATGTAATAATAATAATAATAAAATGAGCTGATGACAATTTACCAAATAACTAAATTTAGTCCGTAGTCGTTGTGCACAAAATGTCGTTTCTTGATTTACACGATTTAACTCAATAGTTATATGTAAAAAGTATTTATGTAAACTTCAAAATAATTAATTTGAGTTTAGGAATAAATAATGACCTGGAAAATTTACGGGTTGTTATACTTTATACCCACTTTATTTTTGACAGTCCAAAATAGAACGAGGGTGACTCTTTTTTTTTTGGCAACTCGTGTCTACGTTTGACACATGTCCTTAATCAATCGAATAGAGATTAATTAAAGTAGCATAAGTGAACACTTGTTGGCTTATGGTTACGTTGTACAAGTTGCCCCGTCGCCCGATTTATTTTGGACTTTTGAAAAATAAAAGGGGGTATAAAGTGGTATCCATTAGGGCGACTGGTCTATTTTCGGAATTTTTCCCTTTCTAATATGTTCATCTATATACCCATAATTACCAGTTACCTATTTTTTTCAACTTCTTTCAAATTTTTCTCATACCCATTTAATTTATTTACTCACACACTCCTCACACACACAACAAATAGGCAAAACACAAACATGATTATTTTGACCGCCGCTATGCATGGATACCATGTTATTCTTACAAAACGCTCAAACTTATGTTTTACTCCATTCGTCCCAAATTATAAGTCTAGTTTCAAGTTGCACACAGTTTAAGAAATTTTTACTAAGTACACTTTTCACCGATCAAATAACAATTACACAAACTAAAGTATTTTTTAAATGATTAAAATATGAAAGTGAATAAGTATTTTGAAGCAACTTAAAATATAAATATGAACTTATAAATTGAAACAGAAAGAATGATAACCTATCTTATAAGTTTTTCATACAACAAAAAAGACTTTATCCGTTAATAATTCAAATAATAGTACAAATCACTTTTAAAAAAAGGACAATTACAATCTACAAACAAGCCCCACGCACATTATAAAAAGAATCTTAATTTATTGAGTAAATTACACCGTTCGTCCTTGTGGTTTGCGTTGACCGCAGCCGTTAGTCCTTTGACAAAAAAAATTGCACCGTTCGACCTTAAGTGGCAAGCGTTATGCGCTGTTTGTCCCTCCCTCTAACGGGGCCCACTAACTGTCGTTAAGTTTATACGTGTGACACCCATGTGAGGGTATATCAGTCTTTTCACCTCATATTTTAACTTTTATTTTTCTTTCTCATCCTCATCTTCAATCATCATCACCTACCGCCATTTATTCATTGTCTTCTTCCATTCCCTCTCCAAATAAACACTAACTCACGCTCATACTGAGTATGATGGAGCATCACACTAAAAAAACACAACCCGATAAGACCCCATTCAGGGTAGCATCTCGCCCCAACGGGGCGCCCTGATAAGATCCCCAATGGGGATTGGGGCGGGTTTGGGGATGACTTTTGTAATCGGGTTTGGGGATGGGGATCACCGCCCCGCCCCAAACCCGCCCCATTGACATTCCTACACCCATTGTTCTCTCTTCAAAATAAAAAACAACATCTCATTCTCTTTTATCTTCATCTCTACCTGTACATATTTTTCACAAAATCAAAAACAGAAATCACAAAAAATCATTTTTCATCTCTATCATTTACAACAAAATCACTAAATATCAAAAACACTAATTTCTATACAATAAAAATCTTGCAGCCACAACCATTCTTACATACACCACCTGCCACCATCATCACATCCTGATCACCTCCATCATCATCAAATAAACTACATTTTAAAACCCCAAAAGTCATTATGTCTTTGTTGTGTTTGTGTTTTAATTTTTGCGTTAAACTCACAACCATACCCACTAACCCACCTCACCGTATAAAACCACCATCACCACAAATAAACTCCAAATAATAATCAATTAATGTGTTGATGCGTGGCATTCATTTAATAAATTAGGGTGCTTAACAAAAGTGGTCGACGATGAGGATTTGGTTGGTGGTCGCGGTGGATGTATATGGGGTAGATCGGATATAAGTGGTGGTTGGTGGCAGTGGATATGGGCGCTGGATAGTGGCAGGAGTGGTAGGTTTTCAATATATGGTTTTGGGTTATTGTGTATCTTCATGAATAAAGTTTTGAATTACTTATTTTATAAGATTTTTGGTGAGAAGGTGATGAGAAAATGGTTGGTAACAAAACTGGAGTGCTTAATGATAACTTGTATACTTGATGAGATTCAAAATCTGTTAATGTAATTTTGTTTATTTTCAGTCATCTACACAAATGCTATAGTTGGATCTTGTTATACTTATATCATCTCCTTTTTGCTAACGAGATATGTCTTTTTTGTTTGTTATTTAAATATGTTTTTTTTTTTTTTTTTTTTTTTTGGTGATTTTTGGATTTGTTATTGATGGTGGAGTAAAAAGGGTAGTTGATTTTAAATTTTTAATAAAGATGGAAGATGATGGGTTATTGTTTGTGGCTTCTTATTTTTATTATTTATTTATTTATTTATTTTAAATAAAAATGGGATGTTGGTGTTTGTGGGTTTTGATTTAGCGCTTTTGGGTGTTGTTTTGGGCCTTTCAAAGGTGGCGAGGGGTGGTGGGAAATGGTGGGTGAAGATGAAAAAGAAAGAATGTAGTTTAATTGTTGGTTGTCGAGCTTACTAATTACTACGTATATTAAGTTAATACTCCTATTTTTAAATATAGTTTATTTGTTAGTGGTGAGTCATAATGCTACAATGACTACTTTATCCTCATTTGTAGAATTAAAAGGACATAAATACCCTCTCGTGGACTGACTTAACGAGTGTTGGTGGGCTCCGTTAGATGGAGTGACAAACGGCGCATAACGTTTGCCACTTAAGGTCGAATGGTGCATTTTTTTGGGTCAAAGGACTAACGACTGCCGTCAACGTAAACCACAAGGACGAACGGTGTAATTTACTCTAATTTATTTTATAGTAAACTACACTGTTAGTCCATGTTCACGTTTAGTTATCACTTTGGAAAAATTAATGTAGACCTCCCCAACATTTTGAGTTTTTCTCGTTGCTGGTCCAAACCTAACGCTCGTTAATTAATCTCGTCATCTTTCACACGTGAGTTAGGTATTTTTGTCATTTTGATTTTTGTCCTTTTCCATCTTCATCTCGTACCCCGATTTTGTTCTTGAATTCTGATTATTTTAATAGGTTCAAGAATATCCATGGTTTATTGCTTCCACTTTCGTTTTATATTCTACATTCATGTTTTGTATCAGCTTACTAACAAACTTGGGCAACTTCTCGAAAATATTTTAACAGACCAACTAATTTCTCATGAATATTCTAATAAACTTAACTTCTTCTCACGATATATTGAGGTAGCTAAGTGATCGTGAAATATAAAAATGAGAAAATTCCGTCATTAGAGAAGTCGCTCAACTTTTATACCTTTTCAAGACCAAAAAAAGTGTTATTCCCCAACTAGACCGAGCGACTTGCGACTTTTTTACTTTTAATAAGAAGTCGCCAAGTGGCATGTACCTTTTCCGCATGTGTAAGCTATAAAGGCATGTACTTTTCGAGCGACCTACTTTAAGCGACTTGTTTGTACTTTGAGCGATTTTTTTTTTTTTTTTTGTCAGTTTCGAGTACAAAAGTCAAACATCAAATATTAATATTTTATTCTTTAAAAAGGTTAAAAGACAAGAATACCCTCATCTTCAACATCATTTATCTTCCATTTCAAACAGTAACCTCTCAATAATTCCGGCCACCTTAAATTTTCTGACCACCATTTTTTTTCTTTTCCGACCACCATTCTAATAACTTTCATCACAACCAATAATTTATAAACAACAAAAATACCATAATGTATATAAAAACACAACATTAATTGATAGCGATTTTAACTATAACAGAAACCAAAATGTATTCATTGTCCGAAGTTATAACCACATATCAATATATATTCATGAGATATATTCGTGTATACGTTGATACGCCGCACGAACAAACCCAGATCTGGCCCGTTGTTGGGGTAGGGTGACGGTCGTTGAGGTGGTCATGTGTGGTGGATCAGTTAATGTTCAGATGATGTGATGGGTTTCGATGGTGATGGTGGTGGTGACGGTTTTCTATGGTGGTTGGGTTATTGTAAATCTGGGTGGTGATCGTGGTGATTCATGGTGGTTTTTAAGAGGAGGTGATGGAGCTCAAAGTTGTAGATAGAGAGAAATGTGAATGTCTGTGTTTATGGTCATGGTGGGATCACTTATATGGGTTTTTAATCTCTACATTATATATAACAGGAGGCGTTACACGTAGATAATATCACATAAATGCCACCTCAATGCCATATAATCATAAAAATGCCACATAATCATAAACTGTGCCACATAAGCAATAATTCGGCTAGATTTTTTTGGACAAAAAAACACTTACATGGATTCGAACTCAAGACCATGTATATATTATGTGGTATCTTAACCACTGAACCACCTCATTTTTTTGGTTAGATTCTGAAGTCGAAACTCTAGATAGGATAACAAGCAATTATCTCTTTTAAAATGCCAATTATTGAATATTTTTAAATCATCTCCAATAATAATCCGTATAACATATTTTCCATTTTTATTTTCTTACTTTTTTTCAAAACCCTAATATTAGCATAATCAATAATGTAAAAAACAGGTAACAAGAAAAGGTACGCATCCTTTTTCTCAGAACCCTAATGATTTTTTCTATGTTTTCTGATTTTATGTTTATGTGTGTGCACAGTTCTGATGTTTTACGCTTTACATAAATTTTTACAGGTTCATATGGGGCAGTATATCATGAACGGATCAGTATGTATCTATGTCTCCCTTCTCAATATATCATGTTCAGATTGTAACATATATCATGATTTGTTAAAAATTTCGTCGTTTGATTTTTCATGATTTTAACATATATCATGATTTTCTGTTGATTACATTTTATGAGTAATATTTTTTTTATCTGCCGACAAAGATGATTATATTGGAGAGTATACCGGCGAACTGATCTATGATGAAGAAACATATGTGCGAGGGAATTTATACAAGGATGCAAATACATCATCTTTCCTATTTAACTTGAATGATCAGGCAAGCTCTTTCGATATATAACATCAATGTTGATAATACCAAATTACCAATGTATTTTTCGTGGTTCTAATTTCAGTCATTGTAACCTTTTTCTACATGTATGTCGTTAAAAGATGTGTTTGTAGCCCATTTGAGTTAGATGTACAAAAATTAATACACCTATTGACAGACCATTCAAATTACCAGTATGCAAGCTCCCGTGAGTTAATGTGCACCAGGATTAGCATTTGTACTATTTTTTTAAAGAGATTATGTTCAGGATTTTGATTTTGGATGTTTGGATCTCTTTCTAATGTCGTGATTGGAGGTTTACATTGTATATATACTTAAAGCTGTATTTCTCTTCACCTGATTCCTAATATCAGTTACATACTTAAAGCTTCAAGTATAAGGGGATGTTGGTCAGTGATTTCTAAACAACGACTTTCTTTAAAAAGCATGAATAAACTATTCTCACATCTATTATGTAACTGAAAATAGTACAGTACAGGCTTTATAACTATTATTTGTACATGTTGGGGATGTGGGACTTATGGGTGTATGCTTTGTTACAGGGATGATGAGATGAGAGCGGGAAAGAACTACTTCCATGAAAAAATCTGGAAGGGTGTTCCTAAATTCTTATCACGTTGGGATCAATGAAGGTGTTCCCTACAATGCCCCAATTATTCAGTTCTCTCCATGAATGGGTGGTGACAGTGATGGTATGTTCTCCAAATGCAAGTGATTTTACCGTCTTTTATCATACTGTCATGAGTTTAAATACCACTTGCTGCGATGGCATGCCTAAATGAACATTAAAAAGTTTGAGTTTCTGATCTTCATTGGAAATTAGTGATATAGTTTTTGAATTTCATTTGCTAACAGTATGTTTACTATGCTTCTTATTTGGATGGCGGTTAAGATTGATTTTATTTATGGTACAAGGATACATAATAGGCTAGCATCATTTTGATTGAAACAGGACTTTATAGTTTTCTTACATAAAATATGATAATCATTTTGGTCATTTATTAATACGAGTAGTATTTTTTTCCCCTGTTCAACAGTCATGGACTCAAGGCAACTGATATCAAGTATTCATATTGACCAAAAAAGACTGGCCACAAACAGTCATGATGTTCATACATATCTGTGACATTGCAGCTGTGGTGGTGGGCTGATCAATTTAACTGTTGCTCATTGCAATGCATGGTTAACGGGGAAGCTAAGCTGGGAACAAAGCTGGAATGGATATGGAATGCTGCAAAAGTTATAATGGGTACACTGCCAGCCATCATCTTTCACAAGGAGAGTCAGCCAAAAACATGATTCATGATCTGTGGGTGTCTAGCACAGCCCAAGAGTGAGACAAATAAATTGAGAGATAAGGCTCCCCTGTGAGGTAAAATATTATATTTTAAGATTAGGGTGTTTGTTTTCTTTGTTTTCTATATGCTATCTATATCACAAACTTAAGTTGCGGTATGTTTTGGCTTTCCGTTTTGATTTCACTCAACTCACAATAACCAGTTTTTTTTGGTTTGGATATAATGATGATTTGGACACGTTGAGTTTTCAAAATGCGAAAGAGAAAATGATTTTAATTATGTGATTACTTTAGGAATTTTTTTAACTGGCCTCCGTATTTATTTGTAGCTTACGATGCACATATAAGTGTTGGAACTGGAGTAGGGTGTTTAAGACTACATATAGTGGTAAGATGGAATTGTCTATCGGATTGAGTAACGGGGTCATACCAGGTTGAGATTGTTGCGGCCAGTTCTAGAATGGGTATGAATGGCCAATTTTTAAATGGGTGGGTTCAATCTTTGGTACCATTTAGCATTTACTACCACTACCGCTGTTTCCATTCAATATTCCCCATATACATCGATTTCCATGCTATTTAAAAATCAAATATGTAACTCTCATAATAGATATAACTCTGCAAAATTGAATTAGTATATTTAGAATTGAAGTAATAATGCTTGCTGGATTCATGAGGAGTTATACTTGAATCGTACTATTATTAATATTTAGTAGTAGTATCGCTGGATTCATGAGGAGTTATAAATTGATATTTTAACTGACACAAAAAAAGTTTTGTTATGCATCCATTTCTGTTGCTGGTGTAGCAGCAGCTGTGGCCACCATTGCATCTACCAAAACAACCACATCAGCATCTAGAAACAACGAGCAAATTGCCAATGTAACTAAACACATATAATTAACGATTAATAGTAACTTCCTAACACATTATTTACACACAAATACAAACTTCGTATACATATGTCACATTATTCGAGACTCTCAATTATAAAGCAAATGTGCTTGAAGGAAACAACAAGGCTCGAGAAGCCAAGTCCACGGCTTTATTATTCTTTTATAATTTATGGACTGACTGATTATTGGTGCTAATGCTGGTCTAGCTTTTGGTATTTTACTGAATTAGCTTCATTTATTTTCATTTAGGGAACGGAGGGATGCCGATAAGAGATCTCCCGAAGATGAAAATTATGATCCAATAACTTTGTACTTGCCTCCCACATTTCTCAAGGCGGCCACGTTCTTCTTCCTCATCCGAAGTGTCAGGTTGGGTAACAAGTCGAGATGGGCTCACGTTGAAATGAGTTACTTATATACGGGTCAAAATGGTTCAGTTTAGGTAGGCTTGACCTGCACGCTTTTTTTTTATGACTATTGCGTCCACTATTCTCTCATGTTCTTGATGTTTTATTGTTATGTTTTTTTTGCTACTCACTACAGTTCTTTCCCAAGCTAGAAGAAAAGGCAACACCAACGACACAAAAAAGATTGAGCTTCAACCAAAATTAAAGGTCAAATGATCGAGATTTTAAGGATATACATGAAGCAAAGGATCAAAATTCGGAAGGGTCGAAGATTGTTGCAGACAAGAAGCCAGCTTTAAAAGCTTAAAGAAAACAAACCATATGAGCATGTGGCATATGATCCATCGACATATGGTATCTGGTGTTGCAACTGAATCCGGCCGTGACACAGTAGTTGAGCCAGTTGTTAAGGAAAAGAAATCACATACAAAAGGTATATAATTTATGCTCTAATTTTCTATGATAAACCGATCATTAATCCTCAGTAAGATTATTAATTGTTTTCTCTTTTCATAAGCACATTTATCATGTAGATGGAGCCAAATGTTTGTGTTATAGGCATTTATATTTTTACATTTATTTGGTGTCATCTCAGTACCATAAATCCTGACAAGTGTTTGATGAGTTCTTTAAGAGTGCTCTTCTTTATTTTTCTTACACCTCGATGAAATTCCTATCAGATTCGTTTAAGTTGGTATGGGATCTCCACTCCTGCTACAAACTTTTACATGTGAGTTTCTTATAATTTTAAATATGCTTTGTCTCTTCAATGTATCTATTTTTTTATTTTATTTTTTATTTTTTATTTTTGTATCTTTTGTATTCTAGGATCTTGCTTTTGATATGTCCCTATATGCGTTGCTACGAGAGGATGTCTGCAACTTTGGGTAGCTACTTGCACATCCAGTGTGTTTAAAGGTTGGGTGGATGAGCATTCACTAGCAGCTTCAAAGCCAGGAACCGGCATTGTGATTGCTGTTAAGAGGTTGAATCAAGAAGGATTTCAGGTACACAAGGAGTGGTTGGTTAGTTCTTTTCACTTTTTTAATCATCTACTAAGTTTATAGAAAAAATTCTTTTGCTGTTTGAAAGATAACTTGTGCACCAACTAAGTTTGAAAATATGGTGACAGATTCTCTGTAGTGTTTAGTAAGTCCAACATATGACATCTCATCCAATCTTTTCTGCATGAAACAATCAACGTAAGGTAAATAGTCAATGACTCATACGAACTAACGAGGGTGGTATAGGTATGTCTTTCTTATGTGCATATAATATGATATGTTACAGCCATATTCAGTATTGGGTCGAGTGTGATACATTATCAGAAAGTGGTTCCATGTCCTTCTTGGTGTTGGTTCACCTCCCTCATCATCTCTATAAAAGGTGGTGTGTGGGGAAGGGGTTTTTTGTACCGAAATCTTTTCCATTGTTCTCAAAATATACAAATCATTCGGGAGCAGATTACGTGTCGTGTGTGTTTTTACTTTTCTGTCGAGCATAACAGTTTATGGGAGTTAAGGTTTGATCGAAGTTCCGCTTCTTGCTTCTTGGGTTGTTGGTTGATATCCAACATTCTTCAACATGAGTTTTATCAACCTTGATTGTGATGTGCAAGGTACGCTCAGTATTTCATCAGATAATGAGGAAGATAATGGTGATGATGAAATTGACTACTGTTATAGTAATGCCTCTGATGACGATTGCAACTCAGATGACGGTACAGATTATGACTATGTTCCAGTAGAAAAAAGTTACCTTATATTAAAAAAAGACGAGTTAGATAAATGTCAAGAAAAAGAAATTGAAAAGTTAACTTCTGTATTATCTTTATCGAATGATGATGTTGGCATGCTGTTGTTGAACTATGATTGGAGTGCTACTAATGTTAATGAAGCTTGGTTTGAAGATGAAGTTAAAGTTCGTGAATCTGTGGGTTTGTTAGACGTTCATCATGATGTTAAGTTTCCTAAATATGATAAAAAGACCGTTGATTGTGGTATCTGTTTTGATTCTGTTAGGTTTGGCGACACTGCTAATTGTGGTTGTGATCATGTGTTTTGAAAGGTGTGTTGGGAAGATTATGTTTGTATCGCTATTAAAGACGGCCTTGGATGTCTGAAAATAAAGTGTCCTGAGCCGTCATGTGGTGCTGCAGTAGGTCCTGATATGGTTAAAGTATTGGCTAATGGAGAAGAAAAGAAAAAGTGCGATAGGTTTTGGGCTAGGTCGTATGTCGAGAGTAATAAGAAAATTAAGTGGTGTCCTGGTCCAAGGTGCGATTATGCTATTAAATTTGATAATCATAATTACAATGCTGATAATTATGATGTTACTTGTGATTGCAAGTGTGTTTTTTGTTGGAAGTGTATGGATGATGCTCATAGTCCTTTAGATTGTGAAACTGTTGGTAAGTGGGTGGTTCAGAATAAGGACGAGTCTGGGTGGTTTAGAAGATCTCAAAACATTAAAACATTTGATTATTGTATCAGATTTTGATGATGATGTGAGTCAAGAAACCGAGATCCGAAAGATGTTTGCAATAAAGCTCGTGAGAGATGTGATCGAAAAGATCCTTCTTCCCGAAGTTCAAGATGATCAATCAACTACGAGTGAAGTTATATCAGTACAAGATTTAACCAAAAATAATCCAAGTGTGGATGAAATGACGAGTGATTGGAAAGATGAACCTCTGGTGGCACCAGTGGCAGAACAAGAAACACAATCAAAAACCGAAAAACGAAATTCTATAGGAGTTTGGATGCATATTGACTATGGTTATTTGTGCAGATGGGTAGTAAGATTGAAGCCAAAGCTCGCTGCTCATTTGTTGAAGGTGCACGAGATGTTGCAGTTCTTGATGCAATGCTCGAATCTGGAATTAAGCAAGGAGCCTCTGTAAAGGTAAAGAAGTTTTAAGTGTTTGCTACTGTGATCCTGTGATCATACATTCGTAGTATTCATTCAGTGGTAAACTCACATATACCAGCATCCCACGATAGGAATAGGATTTTATTAAAGAAATAAATGTATTGTTAATTCATAAAAACATTAATTAATAGCCCATATACCTGATTGATTAAAAAAAAGCCAAGGTTCAGATTATTGTGAAGGAAGTAAAGAAGTGGCGGCAATAATGAAAGCGATGATGAGAGCAAAACACATTAGGGTAAATAAATGAGGGGTTAATAGTTCTAAAAGGGCATAATGGTCTACACATAAAAAATTTCAGTGTGCATATCCTTTTGGTCCGTGTACATATCATTACCCAAAAAATAAAGATAAAATGAAAAGGAAAAAAATAGAAAAATCAAACGTCTAAAAGAAGCCTAGCAATAATTTTGGTTTATGTTTGTTTTTTATTTACATGGAATATTAGGCTTACGTTGTTCTATAAATTGTAGACCTAGGATGTAAATTAACATTTGCTCAAAATTCACAATTATGATATCAGTTTTAGCAAGCTTAGGCCTACCGAGCCTTTCAACATCATTGCGGTAATGGCCAAAAAACTGGATATAATGTATACAAATGAAGTTCCCTCCACATAAAGTACTTTTATGTATCTCTTACAAGGTCTGTGTGATCAAGTATCAAGATCCATCGGAGATGTCTACCTGAAGAAACCTGAGTTTAATAGAAATCCTCTCTTCCAACAATATGCATCTCCCATACCCTTAAGAAGAGCTATCATGTCAACAAAGCCATCAATATTGACCCACAAGCAGAGGCCAGAAAACCTGTTCGTAATCTTCGCTTCAGATGGCCTGTGGGAACAACTCAGCGAGGAAGCTGTTATTGAAATCGTTCATAAAAATCCAAGAAATGTAACCTTCTAGACTTACTACTCTTTGTCATGTTTTCTTTGAGTTTCTTTTTTTGGTTGAGGTTTGGGAATATCAAGTAGAGCTGATAAAATTGGTGGGTTGGGTTACGGGTCAAAATGGGCACATTATTAGTGCAGGTAGAAACGGCCAAGCCAGAGTGGGTTGAACCTCAACACTTTTTTTGTCCAAATTTTTATAAATAACTGGTGTCTTATATACAAAATTTGCATTATTATGAGAACAGTCTGAATAATTGAATGAAACAATGTAGAAGATTGTATGCATTAATACACATGGGATAACTTTCGACGTGCTTGACCTGTTCGACATGTTTTCTTTTCAAGCTATTTATATTTATCCAATTTGATTCTTTAAGGTTTATTATAGCCAAAAGCAACCAATTCATAAGTAAATTGGTGAAAATTGTAACCTTTAATATCGAAGTCATGTTAACACTTTAAGTGGACTTTCATTTCTTTCAAGGAATAGCAAAGAGATTAATACGAGGAGCAATAGAGGCTGCAGTTAAAACAAGAGACATGCGATACAATGATATAAAGAGAATCGAAAATAGCCTAATTAATTATTAATCAACATAACTCTTGGTGGAATGTAGACATGACCATGTAGTAAATTTTTCCTTTAAACTTAAATGTGTGATAAATGAATCAGGAACAAGAGATTCGCAAACTGAATTAGCAACTCAGAAAAGGGGTGTATTTATCATCAAATAAGGAATCCTTCCATGGATGAGAAGGTTGAGTTACAAACTCTGTTGGTTTGGTATGAAGCTAAGCCGATACATACAAGAAATATCCAAAGTCAAACTCTCTGCTAACCACTTAAACGTATATTTCTTTTTGTTATTAATCTATTGAATATATAATTTAGTTTGTTTATATCTTTATTTTTTTTCAACTTACTTTTTTCAACGATAATCACAAGTCATGCCCGTCTGGGCGGGCTTATATGCCCGGGAGGGATTACAAGTCATGTTCGGCACTTATTTTTCGTTAACTTATTTATTTCAACGATATTCATAAGTCATGCCCGCCCATCAGGCGGGCTTCGACATCTAGTATATATAAATATAAATATATATATATATATATATATATATATATATATATATATAATATATATATATATATATATATATATATATATTAATTACATTACCGCAGGCCAAAATGAAATTTTGAAAAGCAAGCCAGAGAAAAGCATCGTTGAGATAATACTTTTCATCCTAATCTCATCTACTGAAAAAGGGGCCCTCTTGATCACCTGAAGATTTTTTTAGGCGGAATTGGCATAATTATTACCGTGAGGATTGAGCTGCCAAAAGAGATTATCCTCCCTATAAAAAAAGAAAAAAAAAGAAAGAAATTATATATATATACATATATATATATATAATATATATATATATATATATATATAAAAAGAAAAAAAAAGATAGAAAATTATATATATATATATATATATATATATTTACTGTTGTGTACAAGCTTAAAATAGATAAAATAGGTACACATGTGGACCATTGGATCAAACTTGATAGATGAGATTATATATTAAATAGATGAGTGGCACAATTGTAATTAAGTGAAAAACAATGGCTTTTGTGTACCAATTTTTTATAGGAGTCGTATATTGTGTTGATGATTAAGGTCTCACTTACAAGAAAATTTTGGTAGCCACAATCAAGCACCCCCAAAAATTCAACCGGATATCATGCAATTCAGAATTCACATCATAATCCCAAAATCGATCAATCAAATCAAAAATCCCCAAATCTTCGTTCTACATTTTTTCTTTAAATACAGGTAGCAAAGGTGTAGTTGCAATCATAAGAAACAAGTATGGCGAATTTTGAACCTCAAGTGATCGACAATGGGAATGAAGAAGAAATAATGTTTGGTAATTGATACATTGTTCTTCTTCTTTTCTTTTTTTTTTATTCAGTCAATAAAGATTTTTTTTTTCATCAATACATTGTTGGTTTTTGGTTTCAGTCTGACGAAGTGGAAGGTTGTCAAATCTTAGACGACCAAACAGAGATAATGAGGAATACGAAACTATCGATCTAACTCTTGATGGAGATAGTGAAGACGAACAAGGTATTGTGTATGTCTTCTTAAAAATATACGTTTTTAATTATTGGGTTGTGAGTGAGTTGATTTATGTGTATTAGTCACTTGTTATGTATGACTTGAATTGGTTGTGTAAGCTTCTTACCTAACTGATGTGCATGAGTTGAATGAGTTGTGGAAGGTACTTAGCTAACTATAAGTTTCATATAGGTTTTGAAAATAAGCCATTAGATAAGCATGTGTATTAGTTGTATATGGCTGGGTTTTGAAATAAGCTATTGGCTGATTATGTGTATAAGTTGAAATCATATATTGTGTATTGGTTATTAGGTGTTTTGAAATAAACAACTTATAGTTGTTGTGTGTTGTAGCTACTTAGATATAATGGTGTATTAGCTACATATAATTGTTTTTGTGTATTAGCTACGTATTGATGTTTTTAAATATAAGCTATTAGGTGAGAATGTGTGCTAGTTAATTATGTGTATTAGATGGAATAAACTTATGGGTTTTGAAAAATACAAGATAAGAATGCTGTTCCAATGACTGATAGCCGAGCTGCTTCTGAAAGAGGTGTAGATATTGATGCTGCTACAGATATCCTGCTCGATGACTCGTTGCTGTAAGTTTACTTACAGAATAGTCTGGTTATGATGTATTGATAGACTGGTTGTAACTGATTGATTTAATTTGTTTTATCTTCTGAAGGAAGGATGAAGCCCGACAGCCACTTTTGAGGAAGGTTTCTATTCCATCATCAAAAATAAATCCGTACAGTATGTTTATTGTACTTCAGTTGGTGGTTCTTTGCATCTTTTTGCACTACCGGCTAACAAATCCCGTGACCAACGCATACCCCTTGTGGTTACTATCTGTTATTTGTGAGATTTGGTTTGCTATATCTTGGATATTGGATCAGTTCCCCAAATGGCTACCAGTAAATCGTGAAACGTATCTTGATAGGCTTGCTCTTAGGTAATACACTTTGATAAGAGGCTAATGTTACTATTTATAAAAATAAATATGAGCTAAAACTACGTTTTTTTGGTAGGTATGATCCTGAAGGAGAACCATCACAATTAGCCGTTGTTGACATATTTGTTAGTACTGTAGATCCTTTAAAGGAACCGCCTCTTGTCACAGCAAACACGGTTCTATCTATTCTTGCAATTGACTATCCAGTTGACAAAGTTTCATGCTATGTTTCTGATGATGGAGCTGCTATGTTGTCATTTGAATCTTTATCCGAAACATTTGAGTTTGCTAAGAAATGGGTTCCTTTCTGCAAGAGATATAACATTGAACCCGAGCTCCTGAATGGTACTTCAGCCAGAAAATTGATTATTTGAAAGATACTATTCAGCCAACATTTGTCAAAGACCGCCGGGCTATGAAAGTAAGAAACTTTTCATGCAAGTAGACCCATGGGTTTTTTTGTTTAACTCTGCATTCGAGTAAATTAATGCTTTGTTCTGTTTGTTGTAGAGAGAATATGAAGAGTTCAAGATTCGTGTAAATGGCCTTGTTGCTAAAGCTCAAAAAGTTCCGGAAGAATGATGGATCATGCAAGATTGTACACCATGGCCTGAAAATAATACCAGGGATCATCCAGGTAAATTTAGCTCATTTCTTATTATTTCCATTTATCAAATGTCTTCAGATTTCGTATGCTTCGGAAGCTCTGATTATATCTAATATTGCAATTTTTACAGGTGTTCTTAGGTCAGAGTGGTGGACTTGACACTGATGGTAATGAATTGCCACGATTAGTCTATATTTCCCGTGAAAAGCGTCCTGGATTTCAGCATCACAAGAAAGCTGGTTCCATGAATGCACTTGTACGTAATTTTTGCATTTTACTCTTTAAGTTTTGCTTGTGCGTATAAACAGGCATTAACTTTCAATACGGCTATTTTCTAGGTTCGTGTATCAGCAGTCCTTACGAACGGCCCTTTCATATTGAATCTTGATTGTGATCATTACATCAATAACAGCAAGGCATTTAGGGAAGCTATGTGTTTTATGATGGATCCCAACCTTGGAAAATATGTTTGTTATGTTCAGTTTCCACAGTGATTTGATGGAATTGACAAGAATGATCGTTATGCTAGCAGAAACACTGTTTTCTTTGATGTGAGTTTTTAAATCCTAAATGTTGTTTTGAGTTTTATATTCTTATGGTATATTGTTTAATTACAACTGTTTTATTGTCTTAATTAACAGATTAACTTGAGAGGTTTAGATGGCATTCAAGGTCCTGTTTATGTGGGTATTGGATGTGTCTTCAATAGAACAGCGTTATATGGCTATGAACCTCCTCTTAAACCTAAGAAAAAGAGAGAGGACGGGTTCTTCTCTAGCTGCCTTGGATCGCGAAAGAAAAATTCCGAATCTAGTAAGAAGGGATCAGACAAAAAGAAATCTAGCAAGCATATTGATCCCACTTTGCCAGTATTCAGCCTAGAGGACATAGAAGAGGTAGTTGAAGGTAGAAATCTTTAGAATCGGTTACTTTTAATAACATCTATTGCGAGACACTATTTTGTTTACTTATATATTTTACACTCCCTTTTGTATCAGGACCTGGGCTTGATGATGAAAAATGATTGCTAATGTCACAAATGTCCCTTGAGAAAAGATTTGGTCAGTAAAATTTTGATCCGTGCTAAAACGTATATATAAATATTATGCAGACGGATACGCGTGAAAAAGAACAACCCAACCTTTTAGGAAAAAGGCTAACTTGCAAAAACTCACGTTTGTGTGTAGTGTGAAACCAGGTAAGTGATTACCCGGGTCGTTTCCCAACAAGGTGTGAATGGGCAATTGCTTAAAGTTTGGAATTAGAGTGACTGATGATTAGATATGAGATTTTTGATTTTTTTAATTCTAATTGATATATGAAAAACAAATATACAAAAGAAAATTAAACGCGAATTAAATAAACTAAAAACGCATTACGGGAATTCTAAAACGAGACTAAAAAGTGAAATATTATAAAACAGATTTATATTTTTCTGATTTTTATATTTTTTATTATGAATTAAAAACTATTAAAACTAATTAAAAGGTTTAAAAATAGTAAATGACTTAGGAAAAATCTGAAAAATACAAGTTAGGTCTAAAATAATATTCTTAATATAGGAAAATTAAAATCAAAAGTTATCTAAACCCTAATAAGCAGTTGGGCTGAAAAGCAGTTTGGCAAATAAGCTAAAAATAAGCTAAAATTATCCAAAAATTCCCAAAAGCTCAGGAATAGTTCAAACAACTTATAAAAGCATAAAATAACTGATTAAGCACAATAAGCAATTAGAAATAAGCAGATAAGCACTAGGGCAGAATCACAATTTATGCAGAAAAACCACCAACTTGCAGACAGATTTAAGCACTCTAAATAAGCTGAAAAGTGAAAACTTATGGGGGCAAAATCTTGCTAGTACTACTGGCTACTCTAAAAACCAAAAAGCCCCAAATCTAACCACCCAATTGAACTCCAATTAAACCCTAGCTCAAGTGGTGAAAAACTGAATAAGCTATGCAGGGTCAGAATCAGTGAAAATGGGGAATTTGCAGGCTTATTTTAAGCTATTTAAATAAGCTATGAAGTGGAATCCAAGCACAGAATATTAAAGCCAGTACTATGACCTATAAGCAAACCAAAATTCAAGGCCTCAGTTTATCTAGATAAGCCACAAATAAGCTGAGAAGAAGCAGTTGGTCTGCTCAGTGTATACTGAGTCTGCTAATGCAGAGTTGTGCAGATGGCACAAATCCAATTGAAACCAAACCAGGTTGCTTTGACTGCTCTAATATGACCTTAAGGACTCAGAAGATGAAAAGAAAAAGGGCCAAAAGTGCTTATAGCAGCTTATGGCTTATTTGGACTTATTTAGGGACTGAAAATCCCATAGGCAATAAAAAAAACTTGATTTTCTATCTATTTGGCTAATTAGAACTCAAAAACAACTTATTATGGCTAAATTAAGCTGGTTTGAAGTTGGGATATTGGTAAATGCACAGTAACACACAGGTTTGACTATTTGACCTGCTTAAACCAAACACCCCTTATTAAGGGTCTGTGATGATTTTTCAAGTGAAACACACTAATTTAGTACTATAAGTTCTGATTTTACTGATTAACTAACTTAATTAAACTCTAATAAGTAACTTTTAACAGGTAAATAAGCAGTAGATTAAGCTATGCCTTATTTGGCTATTTTTGGCTTTTTAAAGGTTTTTTAGCAAAATGAAATAAAAACTTTTAAGACTGATAGAATAGATCAACTATAATTAGAAACTATTAATAAGCAAAAAACAACACAATAAGCTAAATATAAGCACTAGTACAGTGAAAATAGAAATTAAGCTAAAATTGATAAAAAGCTTACAACTTGATATGGCTTATGGAACAGAAAGAACAAGATCAGAACAATCCTAGCTTGTTGTCAACAAGCTAGAAACCAAATATAAGCCTTCCTGAATAGCTTATTTTACCAGAAGTGCTTATTAGCCTCCAGGTTGACTTTTGTTGACTTTCTTCATCATTCTTGAATAGAACTGATTTAAACTAGTATAAACTTACAACAAGCTATTATAAGCTTGCATAAGCTTATAGAAACAACTAAGAAGCTATTTCAATTATTACTTAACTTAATTCGAATTCTCAGTACAACATGGAATTTTAGAAACTTAGAATTATCATTAGCTAATGGAAATTGTACAAAGATTGTTAACAAACAGACTTAATTTAACTTGTATTGATTACTGAAACTTGCAATTACAAATTATGGCTACTGAAACTTAAAATACGATTATGCTAAATTAACTACTTAGCCATTAAGGCTTACATTGTGACCTATTTATACAAAAATAAAGTGGGATAAGCTTCTCATCTTCTTCTGATCCATTCTTGACCTTTGGATGCCTTTGAATCAATCTCAGCAGTTGAAACTACTTTTGGCGCCAAAAATGAGATAGTGGAAAAAATCCACTATCTCTGATAACTTGTACTGAGGAAGAAGCATTTAATGCATATTGGCTTGTTAGGTGAGTGGGATAGGAGGAGGGTGGTGGGTTTGTCAGAGATAAGGCGGTGGGTTGAGGTGGTTTTGGTATTGGCGGGATGGTGGTATTGAAGAAGAAGGTTTGACCGAAGTCAAACCTTCTGTTTTAGTTAAAAGATGGATCGGGTTGGGTTGTTTTGGGATTGGGCTTGGGAATTGTTGTGTGGGCTGGGGTATGTAACTGGGTTTAGTAAAAGGGTTGGGTTGGGTAAGTTTAATAGTTGGGTTTTATTTTAGTTAGGATTAGAAGTTGAAATTGTTTTAACTTTGAGGGACCAATCATGCAACTTTTGAAAATCCAGGGACCATTGCTGCCAATAGTGAAAATTAATTCCAGGGACCATTTGTGTTATTGTTTGATTTCTCAAGGACTCATGTTGACTTATCTTCCAAATTAAACCTTCAGGGACTAATTCTGCCAATTTATGAAACTTCAGGGACTGAAACTGTAAAACCCTAAAATTACCACAATCTGAGATGACCAAAATACCCTCTGAATTTGAAATTTTAAAAACTTATGAAATACGCTATAAATTAAAAACTTGAGTTATAT
Source organism: Artemisia tridentata subsp. tridentata (assembly GCA_021014915.2). Classification (NCBI taxonomy): domain Eukaryota; kingdom Viridiplantae; phylum Streptophyta; class Magnoliopsida; order Asterales; family Asteraceae; genus Artemisia; species Artemisia tridentata. Next base: position 264,369,958 of record CP139509.1, read on the forward strand.
AACATGTTATGACTCCAAACTATACGATATGAACTTATAACCTAAAGTAAATATGAAATGTTACGGGAACCTTATAACATAAGTCTATGGGCACTTGACTAAGTTAAATGCTTAAAATTTATAAGTGAAATTACAAAGATTACAAAAGTTCAAAACAACCATCACACATAATATTAATTGTATCATGACCAATGTTTATATTGTTTTACTCATTATGGTGAATTGATTTCACAAAATCATTAAAAGAATTTCACTCCATAAAATTCGGCATAATCACCTCACAATCACAACTTGCCTTTCCAGTTCACACGTATCCTATATTTTTTTTTTATGCACTTGCCTTATTCCCTTTTGCATTATCTCTTTATCATTGATACGTACCTAGAAGAAATAGCACACAATTACTTTCATTGCTATCAAGAAAAGAATAAAAGGACATTCCTTTCTCATTCACCTTCACACGCTTTCTCATTAAACCGTATAACATCCTTCTTGTGTCCTCTCTTTTACACCGAACCAAAAACAACAAACAAGAAAACTATACACATTCGTTGCTACCAAAATCAAGAGGGAGGAGTTAGCAGCCATTGGTGTTTATTCCGTGTGATCTAGTCGTACAGCCTTGTGATCGTTGAGGTCGTGTGTAGCGCAGCCAAGTTCACATCGTTGTCCTTGTTGTCCTCCTTGATCTCTCATTATCAGCCTAGAGGTAACCTTGGTATTCCTTTTTGCAAAAGAAATCAGACCTATATAATCGTATAATCATGTAATCGGTATGAGTTAAAGATAAAACGCACCACATAAAATCATGAAAAGAACCATACTTGTATATGTGTCGACCTATGTTTCTGTTTTTGCCATGTGAGCCTGTTGTCATACACGCTTGGATCTGGTCATTTAGACCTTAATATACTCCTTATTACACGACATAAAAAACCTGGTATAAACTCAAGATATAAGTATGGGGCGTATGCTTTAATGCGTGGGTCTAGGGCCTGTTTTGATGTGAATTTATGTAATCTTTATGTGCTCGTTGTGTCGTGTGTGCAAGTGTTATGTGTGTGTCGGCTTGAGGCTGTAAGCATGTGTATTTATGTGACTTGTTGAGTCGTTATATTTGTGTGGTTGCGTCTCGTGTATGTCGACATCAGGGGTGGTTATGGGAGTAGTGTGTTGTGCGAGTCTATGTCAAGACTTAACATGCTCTTATATATATATATGAAGACTAAAACTATTAGAATTATGATCAGGTGTATAAACAGATGTCGGGTTATAAACGGGTTAGAACAAAGTATGTCTTATTGTATTCGTATGCATGTGGTTGAGATCGATCAGGCCTAGTTTTGCAAGTGTACCATTTGGCTTGTATAACCTTTAATGTTTGAGTTGCTGTGTTGCGTTTCTGTGTGATGGGTGTTAATAACTGGTGTGAACGCATGGGTTAAGTTGTGATCTGTACGCATGGTCAGTAATGCATGCATGTGTCTCATTAACCATGAGGTGGTTTTGGCAGTTGTGTTGTGTTGACAGATTTAATAGTGTTCACATGTGTGTTTTGGTGTCAAGATAACAAGAGTGGCACATGGGTAGATTATAAGTAACTTGTTATGTGGGTTGACGTGCATATATTACCTCAAATCAAATTAAGAAGTGTGTCTCATAAATATTGGTTTTGTCTAGAATGTCTTAGTGGGTGGTTTTTTTTTTAAAAGGGCTATTACCGAGTGGGTTTTGTAAAAGTTTGTCTCACTAAGTTGTCCTTTAAATATAGTCGAGTCTCGTTAGAGTTAAACTCAAAAGAATTTGATTAAAAGGTATCTCGACAAAGATTTTAAAACCAAGAGTATAATATGGGTGTGTGTGTACCGAGGGTTTTTGTGTGGGTAAATGTTTAGTCTTATGGGTATAATGTTTCGAGATAGGGTTTGTGGTGTTGTTCTGAGTTTTGTCTTGTTCTAATTCCGGTTTCTCTTTCTCATTCTTAATCAATTTGTCCTAGTATCTAATCATTTAACCTTACTTCCTAATTCAGTCTAACCTTAAAATGTCTAATTCAGTATATTACGTAATTAAGAATACATCTTAACCTAAATGAACCCTAATTATGAGATTGTGATTTATAACAAGTATTTAAAAGCCGTTATGACATTAAATGAACTACAAAGGGACGTATAAATAATTTATGATTTACCCGTGTAGATTCGTTGAAGAAGGCGTTGCCTTGTGTTCACTTCCCATTTACTTTCATAGCAATTGCTAAGGTACGGATACTCTACCCTTTTTAGTAAGGGTGTCTTATCACCTATGCATTGATGTTGAGCTATGATTTAAACCTTTGACATGAACCTTTTGACATGAACCTTTTGATATGATCTTGAGATATACTTTCTGATTATGACCTTGAGATACACTTTGATATGACATTGAGACCTGACTCTTAGTTTGATACCCGAGCCATTTTTGTCCTTTCCTAGCCAGGAAGGTAACCTGGCCATGTCTGTGATGCACCACTGGCATGACTCCTGTGTGGGGGAGTGATTTCTCACACCGTCCCTTTTATATTATCTGCCGGCTACTTGACTTTGAGATTGACTTTGAGTTTGGGGGCGTATGGATTGCAATCCTAGGCATGTTTTGTTTAGTGGATTTAACTATAACTTTGAGTATGACTTTGAGTATGACTTTGAGGTGACTGGTGCTGTGTGCAGTACACGCCTTTCACATTTATGGGAGCTAGCTACTCCACCCCTGTTGATACATGAGGACACCCCTCATATTATCTGGTTGCCTGAGAGGTATCCCCTCTGATTGTGAGATTATGACCTTGAGATTATGATGTTGAGATTATGACTTTGAGATTATGATGTTGAGATTATGACTTTGAGTTTCTGGGCTCGTGGTAGATGACTATCCTATATTTCCTTATTTCTCTTTCGCTTTGATTATACCTTATGACATTTCCAGTACTTCATTATATTACCGTTTCGTTATCTTTGCTTGTATTATGTATCTGTTCACTGAGCTTTGTAAGCTCAGCCGCACGTTTTCTTTTCGTGTGCGGCAGGTTTTAGTTGGAGGATGGGTATGAGTGAAGAGACTTTTGGACTTAGAAGACTGGATAGTTTCGGCCTAGAGATGATTAGAAGTTATTCTATTGTTTAGAGTTTGTATTCGTTTTTTTTGTAACCTTGTAAATCCAGTATTTCATTTGTAACCTTTGAGAATCTTTGTATTACTTTTGAATGTATGCTTTGTTATATCTGATATGAAACCATTTGCGTGACATCTTTACCCTTGTCAGGTTGGGGTGTTACAATTATGGTATCAGAGAGACAGGCTGCGATTCGTAATACATTTACCCTTGGCCTGTGTAAGTTAGGACCACTAAGTTTCCCTGTAAGCGCTCATAAGATAACCTACAAGATTTGTTTTAGGATCTCCCTATAGGAACCTAAATTTGACCAGTGAGGAATGGGTAGACTAAGACATATAGGTGAGTATCATTTGCTTCCGCATCACTCTGATTCGTGCCTCCGCCTTTAGAAGTTTTGTAACTTAAAGTTTAAAAACCAAGTAAGTGGAATGCCTCGGAAAACCTACCTGGATACCTTACACCATTTAAGTTTCACTTTCAGATTTTGACATCCACCTCCGATTTGTTTGACAAGCTGTTTGACACCTTTCCGACCACGTCGTAAGCCATTCAACCATTAATGTGATACTTCTACCAAAATGTGTTCGACATATTTTGTAAATTCACTGCTTATGCTGAATGTAAATGTATCATCCGATACTACTTAGCTTTGCATAGATCCATTACCTCTCCCATGAGGATTCCAGTAATTATTAACCATGGATATAGGAAGTTATGTTCCTTTCCTTTGAATGATGAACCTGGTACTGCCAACCATTTCCTTTGGAAGGATATGATGTTATGTTATCTCTGTATAGGTTTATTAACTAAGCATGATGATGCTAATAACGGATATTCTGTACATCTCACTTTTGACAATTATACGATGTTCGTATTACTGATAATACACGCCCTACTTACTGCTTATGCTAAGAAGCCGGACAAATTCCTACACCTTGAACTGTTCGTTGATCCATCTCAACTCTTTTATTGAACTATCCGTCTGATTTGATGACTGTATTCGTTCTATGAATCTTTTGATCTTGACATGTCTTATTGTGTGGTCTTTGGTTTGGACTGGATGACTATTTGTAAAGCTACCCTAAGACTACCGTATCTGAAATGTAATTTTGCCAATCTATCTACCCTTGGAAAGTTCTGTCATCGTAAGAAATTCGTTGTACGAAGATTTTCCGGTCTTTTCGATGTAATATGATTTTGTTCACCTCAGCGATTCTCTTGGATGCTCTTGTTGGTTTATGAAGGAGAAAGAAAGAAGTATGTGACGACGTATCGACTATTGTAAACCTAATCGTACCACTATCAGTAATCATTATACGCTTCCGAGTATCAATAATTGATTCGGTATCCCTTTTGAAACTTCGTATCTGATTGCATTATTTTGGATTTGAAGGGCTGAAGCAGCAACCACAAGAACTTCTAAGAAGGGGTTTAACTAACCGAGAGTAACCTCTGGGAAGTAGTCTAGTTTTATTTTTGAAGAAGGAGGAAGGCGGCATGAAGTGTATGTGAAAGTTTTCCCTAAATGATTTCAGAGACTGTCCTTACACTCGTTAAAACCTTATGAGTTTGAGTGATGCCAATGGTATTGGCTAAAAATGGTCATGTCTTTGCGTATTTTGGAACAAATTGTCATAGTATGACATTGTGTTATGTTCAGAAAATGAAAGAAGAACATAGGGATTAATGATGAGACGACCACTTGATCTGGAAGAGAAACTTGATTGACATTCAGAAACCATTGTAGACGACGCTACCCTGTATGTGGTGAAGACAGAGTTTTTCCCAGGAAGAACCGAGATCGAAGACAATTATCAGAGTGAGAAACTTGGTGGAAGAGTAGTAGAAGACGGTGGCGACGAGCATTACCAGAGAAGAAGCATATAGGAAGAAGAGAGAAACTGGGATAATACTCAACTATATATTACGCAAACCGTGAAGATTACAGCTCGGGCATCAAGACAACCAGACCGTAGGAGACGAAGCATTCAACACATAACCTAGAGTCGACGACGGCAGTGTTACCCTAAAACCTGGAGCTGTGTTAGAAGACCTGTTGAAGAAACGCAATCTTGTTTCTCTATTCATTTTGGTTGTACTAAGATGAATTGATAGCTGAAGCAGGCTTGCGGATGAAGGGATGCACAGTGATCGTGCCAGAGACTACCGTTATGACGCCGCAGTATCGAGAAGTGTTGCTGAAGGCTTGAGGAATCAGACTCAAGTTTGTAATTCCTGTTCACCGTGGAATAAGATAGACAAGCGTCAAACTACTCCAACATGGAAGAACTTTAAAATCTTGTATAAGAATGGACGAATTTTGAAGCAGACATTTGTGTGTAGACAAGGTGATTCTGTGGAGAATGAAGCTATCGACGACGTATTCGTTTCCTCTCAACCGACTTAAATTCCGTTACCCGAAAATGAGATCCTTTGAACGATTTGATTCTCTGCTAGTAGTTTCCGTTCTGTGTTTATTATGCGTTTGTTGAATAACGAGTTGTATGAGAATTTCGACGAGCTATGGAAGGAATTTTGATATATACGAATAGACGGATGATGAAGTAACCGCTAGTCCGGGCTGAATTAATATTGGTAAGTTATGAGGCTTGAAGCTATTAACGACGTACCTGAATTCTGATGGACATTTTCGGATGTCTGTTACTCTTCGAGTGATTTCGTATTCTTAGTTATGATGTTTGACTTTAGTGACCCTGAGACTATAGGTGGACTAGGTGGATTTAGATAAGTTGTGTTGCTCACGACTTGAGATAAAGTATGACCATCATGGGGGCATATTTATATGATGCGAGTATTATGACGCCTGATCAACGTGATAATACTTACACCATATAACGTGCACTCATTGTGGTCATAGGATATCGTGGGGAGTACCTAAGAAGTTTAGAATTTGATCTCCGTTGGTTTACCTGTGATTAGTGAGATGTTAGGTTCATTCTACCTATGCGTATACTCTGTTTTTGTTCGTTAGATATCGGGATGATTTTGGACTCTCGTTTTGCATTCCGTTGACCTCAGTTATAAATCTTGAACTCTTTGTAGAGCTCTCTACTGTTGAAACAGTTAATTTGATTTGAAACCTTGTTCGTATTCCATATGAGCTTTCTAGAAGATACGCCTATAGTCCATTACATATTGCATGGACCTTTTGTTATGAATCAACCTAATTTGTCCTCTCCTGAAAAATTTGAACCCACCTCGTTTTGATCTGAGTTATGAGAAACTTTTGGTCTAAAGATCTTTTTAGAAGAACCTCCTCAGTCATGAGGATGTTTGTGATGATCTTTTGCGACTTGCTACGACTTCGTTTAACTTTGCGACTTCAATTTTCGAAGACGTATTCATTTTGATATTGCCTTCGATTTCGCATTTTCATTTCAACTTCGCATTCCAAATTTCGAGGACGAAAATTTCTTTTTAAGAGGGGAAGAGTTGTAAAACCCCAAAATTACCACAATCTGAGATGACCAAAATACCCTCTGAATTTGAAATTTTAAGAACTTATGAAATACGCTATAAATTAAAAACTTGAGTTATATAACATGTTATGACTCCAAACTATACGATATGAACTTATAACCTAAAGTAAATATGAAATGTTACGGGAACCTTATAACATAAGTCTATGGGCACTTGACTAAGTTAAATGCTTAAAATTTATAAGTGAAATTACAAAGATTACAAAAGTTCAAAACAACCATCACACATAATATTAATTGTATCATGACCAATGTTTATATTGTTTTACTCATTATGGTGAATTGATTTGACAAAATCATTAAAAGAATTTCACTCCATAAAATTCGGCATAATCACCTCACAATCACAACTTGCCTTTCCAGTTCACACGTATCCTATTTTTTTATGCACTTGCCTTATTCCCTTTTGCATTATCTCTTTATCATTGATACGTACCTAGAAGAAATAGCACACAATTACTTTCATTGCTATCAAGAAAAGAATAAAAGGACATTCCTTTCTCATTCACCTTCACACGCTTTCTCATTAAACCGTATAACATCCTTCTTGTGTCCTCTCTTTTACACCGAACCAAAAACAACAAACAAGAAAACTATACACATTCGTTGCTACCAAAATCAAGAGGGAGGAGTTAGCAGCTATTGGTGTTTATTCCGTGTGATCTAGTCGTACAGCCTTGTGATCGTTGAGGTCGTGTGTAGCGCAGCCAAGTTCACATCGTTGTCCTTGTTGTCCTCCTTGATCTCTCATTATCAGCCTAGAGGTAACCTTGGTATTCCTTTTTGCAAAAGAAATCAGACCTATATAATCGTATAATCATGTAATCGTTATGAGTTAAAGATAAAACGCACCACATAAAATCATGAAAAGAACCATACTTGTATATGTGTCGACCTATGTTTCTGTTTTTGCCATGTGAGCCTGTTGTTATACACGCTTGGATCTGGTCATTTAGACCTTAATATACTCCTTATTACACGACATAAAAACCTGGTATAAACTCAAGATATAAGTATGGGGCGTATGCTTTAATGCGTGGGTCTAGGGCCTGTTTTGATGTGAATTTATGTAATCTTTATGTGCTCGTTGTGTCGTGTGTGCAAGTGTTATGTGTGTGTCGGCTTGAGGCTGTAAGCATGTGTATTTATGTGACTTGTTGAGTCGTTATATTTGTGTGGTTGCGTCTCGTGTATGTCGACATCAGGGGTGGTTATGGGAGTAGTGTGTTGTGCGAGTCTATGTCAAGACTTAACATGCTCTTATATATATATGAAGACTAAAACTATTAGAATTATGATCAGGTGTATAAACAGATGTCGGGTTATAAACGGGTTAGAACAAAGTATGTCTTATTGTATTCGTATGCATGTGGTTGAGATCGATCAGGCCTAGTTTTGCAAGTGTACCATTTGGCTTGTATAACCTTTAATGTTTGAGTTGCTGTGTTGCGTTTCTGTGTGATGGGTGTTAATAACTGGTGTGAACGCATGGGTTAAGTTGTGATCTGTACGCATGGTCAGTAATGCATGCATGTGTCTCATTAACCATGAGGTGGTTTTGGCAGTTGTGTTGTGTTGACAGATTTAATAGTGTTCACATGTGTGTTTTGGTGTCAAGATAACAAGAGTGGCACATGGGTAGATTATAAGTAACTTGTTATGTGGGTTGACGTGCATATATTACCTCAAATCAAATTAAGAAGTGTGTCTCATAAATATTGGTTTTGTCTAGAATGTCTTAGTGGGTTGTTTTTTTTTAAAAGGGCTATTACCGAGTGGGTTTTGTAAAAGTTTGTCTCACTAAGTTGTCCTTTAAATATAGTCGAGTCTCGTTAGAGTTAAACTCAAAAGAATTTGATTAAAAGGTATCTCGACAAAGATTTTAAAACCAAGAGTATAATATGGGTGTGTGTGTACCGAGGGTTTTTGTGTGGGTAAATGTTTAGTCTTATGGGTATAATGTTTCGAGATAGGGTTTGTGGTGTTGTTCTGAGTTTTGTCTTGTTCTAATTCCGGTTTCTCTTTCTCATTCTTAATCAATTTGTCCTAGTATCTAATCATTTAACCTTACTTCCTAATTCAGTCTAACCTTAAAATGTCTAATTTAGTATATTACGTAATTAAGAATACATCTTAACCTAAATGAACCCTAATTATGAGATTGTGATTTATAACAAGTATTTAAAAGCCGTTATGACATTAAATGAACTACAAAGGGACGTATAAATAATTTATGATTTACCCGTGTAGATTCGTTGAAGAAGGCGTTGCCTTGTGTTCACTTCCCATTTACTTTCATAGCAATTGCTAAGGTACGGATACTCTACCCTTTTTAGTAAGGGTGTCTTATCACCTATGCATTGATGTTGAGCTATGATTTAAACCTTTGACATGAACCTTTTGACATGAACCTTTTGATATGATCTTGAGATATACTTTCTGATTATGACCTTGAGATACACTTTGATATGACATTGAGACCTGACTCTTAGTTTGATACCCGAGCCATTTTTGTCCTTTCCTAGCCAGGAAGGTAACCTGGCCATGTCTGTGATGCACCACTGGCATGACTCCTGTGTGGGGGAGTGATTTCTCACACCGTCCCTTTTATATTATCTGCCATGGCTACTTGACTTTGAGATTGACTTTGAGTTTGGGGGCGTATGGATTGCAATCCTAGGCATGTTTTGTTTAGTGGATTTAACTATGACTTTGAGTATGACTTTGAGTATGACTTTGAGGTGACTGGTGCTGTGTGCAGTACACGCCTTTCACATTTATGGGAGCTAGCTACTCCACCCCTGTTGATACATGAGGACACCCCTCATATTATCTGGTTGCCTGAGAGGTATCCCCTCTGATTGTGAGATTATGACCTTGAGATTATGATGTTGAGATTATGACTTTGAGATTATGATGTTGAGATTATGACTTTGAGTTTCTGGGCTCGTGGTAGATGACTATCCTATATTTCCTTATTTCTCTTTCGCTTTGATTATACCTTATGACATTTCCAGTACTTCATTATATTACCGTTTCGTTATCTTTGCTTGTATTATGTATCTGTTCACTGAGCTTTGTAAGCTCAGCCGCACGTTTTCTTTTCGTGTGCGGCAGGTTTTAGTTGGAGGATGGGTATGAGTGAAGAGACTTTTGGACTTAGAAGACTGGATAGTTTCGGCCTAGAGATGATTAGAAGTTATTCTATTGTTTAGAGTTTGTATTCGTTTTTTTTTTTGTAACCTTGTAAATCCAGTATTTCATTTGTAACCTTTGAGAATCTTTGTATTACTTCTGAATGTATGCTTTGTTATATCTGATATGAAACCATTTGCGTGACATCTTTACCCTTGTCAGGTTGGGGTGTTACAGAAACTGTCAATTTTGTAAACTTAGCTCGTTTTTCACCTGTTTTCAATCCTTTTGTGCCTGAATCATATAAAAACACATTCTATGGATATTTGTAGCATTATGTGACTTTTCAAAGTGTTTTTGGCTGTTTTTGCAGTTTAAATGGGAATAAAATGATGAGTATTTACACACTCATCAATCCCCCACACTAAACTATTGCTAGTCCCTAGCAATTATTTATGAAAATTTAATGGATTTTATGTCTCTTTACCAAAAGCCATTACTTCTGGAGTAGCCAATGTTTTAGTATGTGATACTTTGGTACATTAATAACCAAATGATTTTGAGCAAACCATCAGCTGTCAACGGATTTGATTTGTCTTTACCAAAAGCCGTTTGCTTCTGGACTAGCCAACTCTTCACTATAAAAGATATGGTGAGTCGAATACCATACAATTTTTGGCAAATTGTAAGCCATAAACGGATTTGAGACATCTTTACCAAGAGCCGTTTGCTCTCGGATTAGCCAATCCTTATGTGGGTTAGACATGGCGGACTGATAACCATTTATTGCGTTCTAAGTGAGAAAAAAAATTTTAAAATTTTGGCCAAAATGGGGGTACTAGATGGTACATATGATCAAATTCGCTAGAATTCCCCCCCCCCCCCCCCCACACTTAGAACTGAATATTGCCCTCAATATTCAAAGTACCGGCTGTTAAACCAACACTCAGAACGTAAAAAGGAAATACTAATAGCTTCTTTTTTTTTTTTTTTTTTTTTTTTTTTTACTTGAATTGTACATATATACAACATGTGGGGCATCTCCCCCACACTTGGGTGAGACATAGGTGAAAACCCATGTTTTACTACTGTTTTTATTAACCGAGTCGCTAGCTTGACTCGACCCCGAATTCATTGGTTCATGGGGAAGTAAGTGGAAGAGACCATCTCAATCGAACTTTCATTCAAGATGTCTAGATAAACATTGAAGTATATGAAAGGTCCACACCAATGAGAAATATCCGGCTTTAAACCAATGTTAGATGGAAAATGCCGGGGTCAAAGGTAATATCCTCACTCCCGAATGAGTGAAGGATAGGGGAAATCACCGGGTAGGTGAAGGGAAGAAGAGAGATCTGAATAGCAATTAAGATAAGAACTTCCTCCTCAAGAATTGCATATTCAAGTGGAGGAGGCAAGTCCTTAAACTTGATCTCAGGAAATTTATCAGTTTTCTCAACTGACTTGATTTCCTCATTATGAAGTTGTTTTGGTGGAAGAGGGGAAGATGAATCTTCGTTTAACAAACTTTCTAGAAAAAGAATGTCCCCCTCAGGATCAAGATAGTTATCATCAACCTCATGCGGAAGTGAACTATCTAGAGCAAGAAAAGCCTCGACCTCATCCCAAAAGGGATCACTTCCCTCAAACGAAGTGAGAGAAGGGGAAGAGTCGGCTATGATAAGTTGAGAAGATGTGGTGGGATCCCCACTCACAGAATTATGAAAATAACCAACACTTTCTTGAGAGTACTCCTTTGAAGTAATATCAATGACATCGATTCGGTTAACCGATTCAGAATCATAATTTGAGGAGTACCTCGAAGTTTGATCATGGTTAAAGGTAACAGCTTCATTACCCACACGCAATGTGATCTCATGCTTAAATACATCAATAAGAGCATGGCCCGTTTTTAGGAATCCTCTTCCAAGAATGAGAGGAACCTTTTGATCTGCGTCGAATTCAACAACCACAAAGTCAGCTGGAAAATGAAACTTCCCTACTTTCACAAACACATCCTAGGCAATGCCGAGAGGAAGTGATATAGTACGATCTGCAAGCTCAAGAGTCATGCAGGTAGGAGTAAGAGCCGGAAGAGAAAGTTTCTTCCACACTGAATGAGGCATCAGGTTGATGCTTGCACCAAGATCGGCCAAGGCATAGCATTCAACCATTCCCGGAAATACACAAGGTATTAGAAACTTTCCAGGATCTCCAAGCTTCTCGGGAAGCTTTTTCAAGATAACTGCTGAGCAGTTCTCATATAATGGAGTTTTAGCCATTTCAATCAGTTTTTCCTTGTTGCTTAACAAGTGTTTAATTGTTGATGCAAACTTGGGCATCAGAATGATAGCATCCGCAAAACTTATGTCAAAATGTAATTCTTTAAAGATTTGAAAGAATTTGTCCATTTGTTGACTAGCCTTTTCACGGAGCTTTTGCTCATTTAAGCGCGATGGGTAAGGAATATAAGGTTTGGATTTAGGGGCAGCAACTTCAGGAGTCTCAACAGATTCAAAGACAACTCCTGGTTTGGATTTCTTTTTCGGGACAACCGGAGGATGGACTTGTGCTGTACTTTGTGGGCTTGGAATTTGCACTTTGTCCGTTGTATCCTCCGTCTCTTTTTCCATTTCATACAACGGAGGAGGAATAGGACTAGAGGGTCCCTCATAAGCAGCACCACTACGAGTGGTGATAGCTTTGATGAAATTGGTACTTTCATCATCATCACTGTCATCAATTGCACTGATAGGAGCAGCATTGAGGATATTGGAATAAGTTCTAGCTGTCCTTTGCTCACTAAGTTTGCTTGACAAACTTTTAACCGTAAATCGTGAAAGAGTAGGATCTATTCTTGACGGTTTAGGAGCAATTGTGGGTGTAGAGTTTTGGACAACCATAGGTTGGACGTATTTAGTACTTCCATTGTTAGAGGGAAGTACCGGGTCCTTTGTCATCTTGAGTCCATCATGAGCTTTACCACTACGTGTAGTGACAGCTTTGAGTTCACCCCTTGGGTTGACAACAGTGTTACCAGGGAAACCTCCCGAGGAAGAAGGTAGATCATTTAAAGACTTTTTTATCTCATTTATTTGGGTAACCAATAACCGGTTTGTCTCATATTGGGTCCTATTTGTCTCCTCTTGGGATTTTATGAATTGCTTAAGCAACTCATCCGAGGACGTCTGATTTTGGTTTTGGACATTCCATGGCTTTTGGTTAAAATTCCCCAGATTCTGACCTCGGTTTTGATTGAAATTTTGGGAATTGTTGAAATTTTGTCCTTGATTTTGAACAAAGCGATTTTGATTATTTTGATTTGGCACGGGTGGAAAACCAGGTGGTACCATAGCATTTGGTGCTCGGTACTGAGTTTCAGCATGCGGTCGGTATTGATTTTGGTTTACTGCAGCTACGGGAGCTGGGTAAAGAGAAGCATCGGTTGCTTGACAATCGTAATACGCATGCGGGCCACCACAAGTTTCACACACTTTGTTTATGGCTTTGATTTGTTCCGGTTTATGAATTTCACTCTTCATTTCTTTCATTTCCTTCATCATGCAACGCATTGCGTCCGTTAGAAAGGCTAACTCTGATGAGTTACCGGATGAAGAAGCAGGAGTGACAGGAACATTCACTTTGTTTCGAGAAATAGGAACTTTTGATTTATTTTCACAAATTTCAATCACCTCTTTAGGTTTACGATTCAAGATATTGCCACCGGCGGCTGCGTTAAGTGAATCTTGATCGTTTCCATTCAACCCATTATAAAACGTATTGATCTGTTGTAACTCCGTGAAATCATGATGCGGGCATTTTCTTAGGAGATCTTTAAATCTGTCCCATGCCTCTCCGAAGTTTTCATCGAAACCTTGACGAAATCCAGAAATTTCATTTTTCAGATTAGTCGTCTTTGATGGAGGGAAGAAATAATTGACAAATTTCTTTACGAGATCTTCCCAAGTTTCAATGGATCGAGGGGGTTCTTTATCAAGCCAAATTCGGGCTGCCCCTTCGAGTGAAAACGGAAATAGCATCAATTTGATAACTGTTTGCGGCACATTCTTGTAATTGATTGTAGAGGTCAACTTGTTGAACCAACGAATGTGTGCATATGGATCTTCTCGTTCAAACCCGTGGAATTGGTTTGTAGAAACGAGCTGAATCAAATGCGTTTTCAGTTCAAAATGATCAGAATCGATGGGTGGTAAAACGATGGCATCTCCGTAACCCTCGGTGGGTGCTTGGAGCATCTCCGCCATTGTTCGTTCGTCTGCCATATTATTAATGGGAACAGCACGAATCTCGGGTTCGACTATTCGGGCAGCACGTCTACGATTACGTCTTCTCGGAATATCTACGAGTTCACGTAAAGGACTTGTCGACGTGGAAGAACGAGTGCACATGCACTAAATAAAATATTTCAATTAAAACAAGATCAAAGCAAAACACAAGGAACTTAAACCTTAAATCAACCAGCGTACGGTAGCTCTCTGACTGAAAAACGCACAGAGTGGCGGAGAAGCAAAGGTGGGCAATTAATGCTCCTTAAAAACCCGCTTCTTTCAGTTCGACAATTTAATGTCAAACTATCCTTAAACCTCCGTTATAGTTTGTTTATCAATCAAAGGTGAGCCGAATTCGCAAGCGACACAAAGGCAAGTTTTTATCTTTGGTTTGGGAATTTATTATGATAATACCCAAGTTGAGGAATATTATTTTGATTTTGCTTTTAATCTTTTATTTTACAATAAAAAGGAAATGTTTTTGGGTTTTTTTATTTGATATTATATATATATATAAAAGAAAAGGAAAATATTTTTGTTTTTTATATTGGGTTTATGGGAAATAGGAACTTCACAAGGAAGGATCTCAAATCACTAATCGCTTAAACTTTAAACAATATTGTCGCAACACAACTTCCCCGGCAGCGGCGCCAAAATTTTGATCCGTGCTAAAACGTATATATAAATATTATGCAGACGGATACGCGTGAATAAGAACAACCCAACCTTTTAGGAAAAAGGCTAACTTGCAAAAATTCACGTTTGTGTGTAGTGTGAAACCAGGTAAGTGATTACCCGGGTCGTTTCCCAACGAGGTGTGAATGGGCAATTGCTTAAAGTTTGGAATTAGAGTGACTAATGATTAGATATGAGATTTTTGATTTTTTTAATTCTAATTGATATATGAAAAACAAATATACAAAAGAAAATTAAACACGAATTAAATAAACTAAAAACGCGTTACGGGAATTCTAGAACGGACTAAAAAGTGAAATATTAGAAAACAGATTTATATTTTTCTGATTTTTATATTTTTTATTATGAATTAAAAACTATTAAAACTAATTAAAAGGTTTAAAAATAGTAAATGACTTAGGAAAAATCTGAAAAATTCAAGTTAAGTCTAAAATAATATTCTTAATATAGGAAAATTAAAATCAAAAGTTATCTAAACCCTAATAAGCAGTTGGGCTGAAAAGCAGTTTGGCAAATAAGCTAAAAATAAGCTAAAATTATCCAAAAATTCCCAAAAGCTCAGGAATAGTTCAAACAACTTATAAAAGCATAAAATAACTGATTAAGCACAATAAGCAATTAGAAATAAGCAGATAAGCACTAGGGCAGAATCACAATTTATGCAGAAAAACCACCAACTTGCAGACAGATTTAAGCACTCTAAATAAGCTGAAAAGTGAAAACTTATGGGGGCAAAATCTTGCAAGTACTACTGGCTACTCTAAAAACCAAAAATCCCCAAATCTCACCACCCAATTGAACTCCAATTAAACCCTAGATCAGGTGGTGAAAAACTGAATAAGCTATGCAGGGTCAGAATCAGTGAAAATGGGGAATTTGCAGGCTTATTTTAAGCTATTTAAACAAGCTATGAAGTGGAATCCAAGCACAGAATCTTAAAGCCAGTACTATGACCTATAAGCAAACCAAAATTCAAGGCCTCAGCTTATCTAGATAAGCCACAAATAAGCTGAGAAGAAGCAGTTGGTCTGCTCAGTGTATACTGAGTCTGCTAATGCAGAGTTGTGCAGATGGCACAAATCCAATTGAAACCAAACCAGGTTGCTTTGACTGCTCTAATATGACCTTAAGGACTCAGAAGATGAAAAGAAAAAGGGCCAAAAGTGCTTATAGCAGCTTATGGCTTATTTGGACTTATTTAGGGACTGAAAATCCCATAGGCAATAAAAAAACTTGATTTTCTATCTATTTGGCTAATTAGAACTCAAAAACAACTTATTATGGCTAAATTAAGCTGGTTTGAAGTTGGGATATTGGTAAATGCACAGTAACACACAGGTTTGACTATTTGACCTGCTTAAACCAAACACCCCTTATTAAGGGTCTGTGATGATTTTTCAAGTGAAACACACTAATTTAGACTATAAGTTCTGATTTTACTGATTAAATAACTTAATTAAACTCTAATAAGTAACTTTTAACAGGTAAATAAGCAGTAGATTAAGCTATGCCTTATTTGGCTATTTTTGGCTTTTTAAAGGTTTTTTAGCAAAATGAAATAAAAACTATTTAAGACTGATAGAATAGATCAACTATAATTAGAAACTATTAATAAGCAGAAAAATAACACAATAAGCTAAAGATAAGCACTAGTACATTGAAAATAGAAATTAAGCTAAAATTGATAAAAAGCTTACAACTTGATATGGCTTATGGAACAGAAAGAACAAGATCAGAACAATCCTAGCTTGTTGTTAACAAGCTAGAAACCAAATATAAGCCTTCCTGAATAGCTTATTTTACCAGAAGTGCTTATTAGCCTCCAGGTTGACTTTTGTTGACTTTCTTCATCATTCTTGAATAGAACTGATTTAAACTAGTATAAACTTACAACAAGCTATTATAAGCTTGCATAAGCTTATAGAAACAACTAAGAAGCTATTTCAATTATTACTTAACTTAATTCGAATTCTCAGTACAACATGGAATTTTAGAAACTTAGAATTATCATTAGCTAATGGAAATTGTACAAAGATTGTTAACAAACAGACTTAATTTAACTTGTATTGATTACTGAAACTTGCAATTACAAATTATGGCTACTGAAACTTAAAATACGATTATGCTAAATTAACTACTTAGCCATTAAGGCTTACATTGTGACCTATTTATACAAAAATAAAGTGGGATAAGCTTCTCATCTTCTTCTGATCCATTCTTGACCTTTGGATGCCTTTGAATCAATCTCAGCAGTTGAAACTACTTTTGGCGCCAAAAATGAGATAGTGGAAAAAATCCACTATCTTTGATAACTTGTACTGAGGAAGAAACATTTAATGCATATTGGCTTGTTAGGTGAGTGGGATAGGAGGAGGGTGGTAGGTTTGTCAGAGATAAGGCGGTGGGTTGAGGTGGTTTTGGTATTGGCGGGATGGTGGTATTGAAGAAGAAGGTTTGACCGAAGTCAAACCTTCTGTTTTAGTTAAAAGATGGATCGGGTTGGGTTGTTTTGGGATTGGGATTGGGAATTGTTGTGTGGGCTGGGGTATGTAACTGGGTTTAGTAAAAGGGTTGGGTTGGGTAAGTTTAATAGTTGGGTTTTATTTTAGTTAGGATTAGAAGTTGAAATTGTTTTAACTTTGAGGGACCAATCATGCAACTTCTGAAAATCCAGGGACCATTGCTGCCAATAGTGAAAATTAATTCCAGGGATCATTTGTGTTATTGTTTGATTTCCCAAGGACTCATGTTGACTTATCTTCCAAATTAAACCTTCAGGGACTAATTCTGCCAATTTATGAAACTTCAGGGACTGAAACTGTCAATTTTGTAAACTTAGCTCGTTTTTCACCTGCTTTCAATCCTTTTGTGCCTGAATCATATAAAAACACATTCTATGGATATTTGTAGCATTATGTGACTTTTTAAAGTGTTTTTGGTTGTTTTTGCAGTTTAAATGGGAATAAAATGATGAGTATTTACACACTCATCAGTCAGCTGTTTTTGTTGCATCCACACTTATGGAAAATGGCGGTGTACCCCAATCTGCAGCACCCGAAACTTTGTTGAAAGAGGCTATTCATGTTATCAGTTGTGGGTATGAAGACAAAACAGACTGGGGGAGCGAGGTTAGTTTATTTTACTCATTTATATTCCTAATTACCTTCATTTCATATAATGGTACGTAGTTCATATGCTAAGATAAAATTGCCATATTAACTGCAGATAGGGTGGATTTATGATTCTGTCACAGAAGATATTCTTACAGGATTCAAGATGCATGCACGTGGTTGGCGATCAATATACTGTATACAAAAAAACATAACTAAAGTGAAGTGTCCATACCCAAATTGCAAAGGGGTAATAGGACCAGAAGTGTGTCGATTCGTTGTTCACAAATGTCACAAAATTTGATTTGTTCCAAATTGCAAAGGGGTATTATTTGATTTCTACGGTATTTTGTTCAAAATCATTATCTGATTTGTTTTGCTGTTAGTGGCTTGCAAATGTTCTTGAAGGACTTGGTTGATGTTGTCATTGACAAACTCCTTGAATTCAACTTTTAATTGTTATGATAAAATATTGTATTGCTTGAAAATTTTAACTCGTGAACTTTGGAAAAAAATAAAGGCACAATAAGATGGCGTTGGGTGTTGTGTCAAACTAAAAATTCAGGTTCTAGAAATTAATGTTGGTACTGTATTTCTTTTAATTTATGTCGTTGGGTGCTATGTAAGACAAGAAGATGACGGTTTTATATTTTTGTGTCGAAAGTGCATTCAGGAGATAAATATAGGTTTTGCAATCTAATGGGTTAAATTAAGTGTGCATATGTGTTATGTTATTTGTTATGTTTAAACAGAACGTTTTGACACAAGTAAAGAAAAGCTGGGGCATTTAAGATGGTATTACAATGAAAAAAAATGATAAATTGGGAAAACAAAGATTACTATAATACCCTTAAACTAAATATCTAATTAATTAATATTAATATCTAATTAATTAGTATTATTTATTTTGATCTCATCTATCAAGATTGATCCAACGGTCCACATGTGTACCTATTTTATCTATTTTAAGCTTGTACACCACATGAATGCAAATCTGTATATATATATATATATATATATATATATATATATATATATATATATATATTATATATATATATATAAAGTCGCTCAAAGTACAAACAAGTCGCTTAACGTAGGTTGCTCGAAAAGTAAATGCCTTTATAGCTTACACATGCAGAATAAAAAAGGACATGGCGCGAACTTTTTTGTGCCACTTGGCGACTTCTTATCAAAAGTAAAAAAAGTCGCAAGTCGCTCGGTCTAGTTTGGGAAGTGCACTTTTTTTGTCTAGAAAAGGTATAAAAGTTGAGCGACTGATTTAATCTCGAGATTTACTCTATAAAAATTTGCGAGAGTTTGGATCAGCTAAAGGAAAAAAGAAGCACATGATAGAGTGATTGGTATGGGGGGGTTATAGTTGCCGCTACTGTGGAACAACCTCCGACGACGAAAAGCTAGAAGCGGTGACACCAACATATGATAATGACGTGCTTGAAGCGACTCGTGGTGTGCACGCCGACATATGCGGAACTGGGTTGTGGTGTGAACATGGTTTATGTAGTTCTCGATGATGTTGTCGGGATGGAGAAGAAGGCAAAACCTTCGAACTATATTTAGATCTAAGCATAAAATAGTCGCTGAAGACAATGGCAGAAAATACTCATTAGAGATGGTGGCTATGATGTGTTACTGTGTGATATTATGGTTTGCTTGATGTGGTGGAATACTAGTAACCGCTTGTTTTGCTTTTAGATTTTTTGGGTAACTACGGTTTCTGACCTTTTAGCCGACTAATTCACGGGGTTTGAACTCACCGCCACAAAGACTTAAACCGGGTAAAGCCCTCCTTTTTCAGGAGATTAGCGTGGCCACTACAAGGTTATTTGCAGCTAGCATGAATTGAACTTGAGACCGCACACATCTTAAAGTGATTGTTTTGCTTTTAGTTTAGCTTCTTGTATGTTATTAATTTTGTTTTTGTCGCATCATAGAATAACTTGTTGATTTAACAAATACAATTGAAGTATGAACCAAAAGCAAACTCCTTTGACTTCTCAATGCATTCTCTCTTAGGGGGGAGGGAGTCATGCCCCTTCAACGGTCTTTAGGCCGTTTGATTCCTTCACCCGCAGCGAGCTCTTAAACCGCAAACCAAGCTCGTTCTCCCAGCCCGCCGAACAGGCGGCGGTGTGCCCGCTAACCCGCCAGCCCGCAAGGCCCAGCCCGCTTCCCACTCCTCCTACCCTTACACTAAAAACACATAAAAGAGAAAACACATACATTAATCCCTAACCCTTCACATGTTCACGCAAATAAAACAAGACCCACATCTCCCCTTCTCACATAAATTTAATATTTGTAAATCATTAAAAAAACAACTTGTAATCTTTTTTTCTTGTTTCCATGGTGTGAACTTTATCTTATACTTTAAAAATTGGACTATAATGATGTTTAATTATCGAAGAAGATGAATATGGTGGTGGAGATGTTGAAGAAGATGATGTTTGGATTTAAGATTAAAGTTTGTTGTGTGGTTATTGAAGAGTCTTTGGAAGTATGAATGGTGAAAGATCAACTTACCCTCGTACCTAACAAGCTAGATAACGGCCGTTACGTTTTTGGATCAACAACGAGCAAAAATCAAAACGTTGAGGAGGTCTCCAGTTATTTTTTCATAGGTGGGGGATTAAGAGGAACAAATGTTTTAATTTACTCATTATTTTATTTCATTCGACTTTCGTAGTGGGGAAGTGACGAATGGAATCTCCTAAAAAAGAAAGCAAAAACAAAAGCAAAACAAATAAACAGTGAAAGCATTGACTTACACTATGTTCTTCAGATTTTGGTTGGAAGTAAATGGAAGTAAACAAAAAAAAAATCATGTTCTCTAGTTTTTGGTTGGAAGTAAATGAAAGTAAAATGGAGTATGGCTCTTTGTTTTTTTGGAAGTAACTTTACGCCCATAATTGGGCTGCTAAGGAAGGAAAGTGACTGGTCCCACTATCAAATAATATTTGTGACAAAAGTGCCCCTCACCAATTTGTATTTATTATGTGTGTACAAGGGTATTATAGTAAAAATATAAAAAGTAACTAACATTTACTTCCTCTCACTCCAAACTCCAAACTTAAGAACACAATTATTTTCACTACATTTACTTCCTCTCACATCATTTTCTTTACTTTGATTTAATTTACTTCCATTTCGCTCTAACTTCCATTTCACTCTAAAAAAATACTTAAGAACAGAGTCTTAGCATTGACTATCACTAGCAGGGTACCCGCGCAATGCGGCGGCGGGTACCCGATGACTAATTTTGTGGCGAGCAAATGTTTTTTGTTTATACCGCGTGTTGCAGTGGGGCTGATTTGAGGCCGACGTGTCTTTTCTTTTTCTGTTTTTTATTGTAGCTTTTTTGTTTTGTAATTTTTATGATATTTATTATGCATTTGTTTTTAAATCAGTAGATGATTTTTATTGTTATATTTTTTATTGCTAACAGTGTTGGCTCCAAAGCTGTCAACAAGTAACCCAATATCAAAACGACATCAAATAGTACCCTTTTTTAGAGATGAGGTAATTTGATGTGTGAGTGTTAAAAGTAAAATACTAAAGTGGCGCTGATGTGTCAAAGTGGCTTGAGCCACGGTAGCTAGCACAGTAAAAGTCAATTTAGATTGTAAAAAGAATAGTTTAAGGTGTTTTTGAAAATATCAAGCAAATTATGGTTTGGTTGATCTAGTTTCATGTCAAATCAATTTCAAAATATTAAGTTCCCGGATAAAAAAGTTCTATTCGTGTATTGTTGCTACTGGACATTCAAAAATATCAAGATTCGATACATTTTTTTAGTCTTTTGTGTTGGCCACGTTGACTAACTTGTCGACCAAAGTTGTTTTTAGGTCTACTAAAGTTGTTTTATATTTACTCATAGTTGGATTAGTTCTTAGAGATAAATAGACCCCACATATTCGAACTTGCCTTTTCTTTTCTATATACTTCTAAAATTCAAAATCAATTAACTCACATTGCCAATAAGAATGTCATTGTGAAAGAAAAAGATTAGAAGCCTCACAAAGATTTATTGGCCTAATTTTACCACTCCTATTAGTAGTACATTGTTTTACCTATGAAGCAAAAATGGCCACATATTTTTAAGTAAGTATTGATTTAAGTTAAGTAGTAATTATTAAATGATTGCATTTTTTTTTCGATAATCAACTTCTATAGTTTGAGTAATTGAAATTGATTTGATTACTTATAGTTTTATTTTTTACCCTAGTGTTTGTAGGATTAAAGATTCAAGTAAATGGCAACAAAGGAAAGGGTAATACGGACAAGAAAAAACTGTCAAAGTACAGTCAAAACTCAGAAGCAAAAACTTCGTGTCTCAAGGATGTCACTTTCTGTCTTGTCTCATATTTTTGAAAACTTGAGATCTTAAAATGAAGCCAAATTTGAGCAAAATAAACTTTTATGGCCTCAAAACACCATGAGTTAATAAATAAAGACAATAAACATTTCAACACAAAGTGGCTCAGATTTATTTTTTGAAAAATAGAAAAGCTTCATGCCATGGCTAGAATTATAGAGGTTGCTGAGTGTAGAATAACACTCAACCGTCCTTCGATATTATTTTGCCAAGACAAAGTATTGTATTTTTATCATACAAGTATCATCACAGCCTTATTCAATCTCAGATAATGAAAGATCTTAACAGGCCTCAGCCTAGAAAGGCGTCCAAAGTCTTAAATATTTATTAATTGGCTAGATCTCAAAGCATCAAAAAGTTAAAACTCAAATAAGGCTTCAAAATACATCCTCCAAATAAAAAACAACCGAAAATGTGCATGAACATAAAACACACTAAGAATATATCTCACCATCATAAAACCACCATTAGTCACTACAACCTGCTAAACCACCAAAATAATCACAGTACCATAAATGTCTCAAATAAACTTATTAGATATCATTGTCCAAAACATTATATGAAAAAATGATTCAAGGCAATGCAAACAAAAATGTTCATCCGCTATATAACCATTTAGATCAAAATCCCAATTTCAAAACCACTAAACACCAAACCAAAACAAACCGAGAGCGCCATAAACACCCGTAAAAAATAGGCAACAATTTGATGTCTAACTCACATCAAGCAAAAAAACACCTTTTCATGTCATAATAGGTCTTTAAATTTGAAATTTTTATAGATCTGAGATAGATTTCAAAAAAAAAAAAAAAAAAAAAAAAAAAGTCCAAATCTGGAAACCAAGAAACCACCATACCGTAGATAGATCTTAACAAATTCGAGGCCACCAAACATACCCAGACACCTTATCGGTCAGATCCGGTCAAAACACCACCGAAAACATCACCAAAACACCACAAAAAACATCACCAAAACCAAAAAAACACCACCGAGACCACTGAATCATCAATGAAACCACCGAAACTCAAACATCACCAGATTTTGCAAGAACCGGTGATGTTGGTGGCGGAATCTGTTGATGTTGGTGGTGGCGGCGGCAGATTTAGATGGTGGTGGTGGCTGGTGTAGAGAGAGCGATGCTTGTTGTGTGTGTTTTAGCCTTTTTGGTTAGAGAACCCGTGACTTGTGAGTATGTTGTGGTGTTATTAGAGAGTGGATCTTAACATACCAACATTCATCATATTTTTAGCCCTTTTTATTCTGTATCAAGTCTTGGGCTGTTACATGAAGAAGTAAATGGGCTGTTACAGTAATAATTCGAGAAAGAAGTAAAACGTCTATGGTTTTAATCTTGTCTTTATTATTGATTTAATAGACTTTTAATTATATGTGTATGCATCTTTCCTATTAAAGAAATATTTTTGATCTTAAACATTTTAAGACTAAGGTGCTGTTTCTTTTTTTTTTCCTGATTAGAAAAGATCCTGTTTGGATAAATGCAGGTTGCCTGGGAAAAGGAAAATATAAACAAAAGCTGTTTCTTTTTTTGTCCTGGCTGCATTTGTTTTTAATAGCAATTGACAAATTTACCCATATACTCAGTATTTACAAAACTACTTCAATAACAAAATCCATGATATTAATAACCATAATATTCGATCTTAACAACAACAAAAACTTATAATTCGAATCTAATACACAAATTATTAGTACTAATTATTCCATTCATGAAACTACTAGCATAACCCACTAAATTATTACTAATTATCCCATTTAACCTTGACATTAATTTCTTGATTCAATTAAGAATTGATAGGCTGTAAGGTTTTTACCCATCAAGACATTAATTTCTTGATTCAATTAAAAACAATACAAGTCAATTAAGAAGGTAAAGAATAAAGAAAACAAATTGTTAGATTTTAACAAAAAAGAAGGGTTACCATAGATTT
Organism: Artemisia tridentata subsp. tridentata; assembly: GCA_021014915.2. Taxonomy (NCBI): domain Eukaryota; kingdom Viridiplantae; phylum Streptophyta; class Magnoliopsida; order Asterales; family Asteraceae; genus Artemisia; species Artemisia tridentata. The sequence continues at coordinate 264,394,187 of CP139509.1, forward strand.
CACGTGCCTGGAGTGGGGTAGTGGAGGTGCGATGATGGACGAGGGAGATGGTGTTGCAGGTGAGTGCCGGTGGTGGCCGTCGATAAGGTCTGTGAATCTGTGATTATGTATATAGGAGATCCAGTGTAGAGATAAGGTTTTTTTTTAAGGTTAAAAAACAATGAACATGAAGAGGGTATAGTTGTAAAGATGTGTCCTAGATGGGGGAGACCTCTCTTTTTACACCCCTTCACACACAGGATTTCTTTTTGTAATAAGTAAAAAAGAAACAAAAAATTTTCCTAGTTGAGTTAAGGAATTTCTCTATTTAGGATATTAAGCAAAAAATAAACACCCCCTAAGTCCTAAATACAGCTGTTTTCTTAAGTGTATAGATACTTCACTTTATAAAACAGTATCGTGAAGCAACAAACCCACTTATTTTCCGCCGATCATCATTATCCCTCTGGTGAATATCTCTTTCATAAACATTTTCATTCCAGTTATATTTATATGATTTAATTTGTTACTCATAGCTTACAAATGAAAAACGAAATTAGCTACAATATATAATGCGTTGTTTTGTTTCTTATCTAAACTTACTTGTCAGCATTGCAGCAAAGCGACCCGCTTCTATAAAACAATAAATTATTGCTTCATAGTTTTACGCATAATGAAAGTGAAAATAATACTAGTTAATTAGTAGTAGTAAAATGTGCTTTTGTGTATTCAAGTCTGATCAGGAGTTATTTGGATTTTGACCCTAAGTAACTTATTTACTATCTATTTCTGTATGTTGTTGTTGTTGTTCAGTTGTTGTATGTTGTTTTTGTTGTTGTTGTTGTGATGTATATCTTAAAGTATGTGTTTTTATGTTTAGTGTTTGTTATTAAAGTGTATATCAAATGTTTGTTTGGGTTTACATACAGAATTGGGAGAGTAGCTTTTTGAAGGAAGTGACTGGTTTTTATGTATTCTTTTGGAAACTAAGCTGTTTTGATAATGTTGATTGTTAGTCTCTCTTTTTTCTTTTCTTTTCTTTTTTTTTTATTTATTTTTTTTTTTTTTTTTACTATTTCAGTTGTGGTTTCAATGCTAATTTGGCGATTTTATAGGTAGATTAAGGCTGTGTTTAATGCGTAGCAGTTTAGAGCATTTTGGAGCGTTTTGCATTTTTTTTTCCTAAACGATACTTTTTAAATGCTACATGAAGAAGCATCTAGGGTTTTTTTTTTTTTTTTTTTTTTTTTTTTTTTTTGGTTATGTTACACTCTATAACAGATACATCTACCTTACCGATCGTATTTATAAGCAGTTTTGCCAACATACCCCAAGTGATTAACGGTATTTAGTGTTTGGATGAAGTTATGAAACTGCTTATGTAGTTGTTAATAGTAAATAAACAGTTTAGAATAAGTTAGCATGTTTTAATTGTATAAAGCAGCTTAAAATAAGAATCCCAAACACTCTCAAGGTACTAGTCAAGTTATATTGATTTGAATGTGCATTTCCGTGATCACTGAGTTGATATTGCTTATTACTGAGTAAGCGACTATGGTTAAGAGATTAAATCTGCCATAAAAAAACATATCAATGGGGTAAATTTGGCAAAAAGGACTTTTGTTTGCCACTGAACAAAGTAAAAAGGACATGTTTGTCACTGATCTTTTGGAGAGTCCTTATTTACTACTGAACTATTTGCTTAGTGTCATATAACAAGGCTTCAAAAGATATGTGGTAATTTAGGATGGATATTCGCTCTTTTTAACTTACATAATCATAGTTTGTGTTTTTCCTTTGATAAGTATTCATATTTTTTTCATGATAAATGTGATTTAAATGTAATTTTAGTTTTATTTGTAATTGTAGTCACTATTATACGTTTTATAATGTTAAATTACAGCTGAAAACAACGCTATTCGATGGTTAAGACAGTTGACGTGTATGGATTTCCCGGATTAGAACCCGCAGACAAAATCAAGACATTTCTAGAAGGGTATACGGGTATTGGTAGTATCAAGGCTCTAGAGGTCAAACAAAAAAATGGAGGGAGACGAGCGTATGCAACAGTCCAGTTCACAACCAGAGAAGAAGTAGATTACATTATAGACTTGGCTAGTAGGCGTTTATGGTATGGTAGATCTTATTTGAAAGTTCGGGAAAAGGGTATGGACCTTGTAAAGAAACCTAGACACTATGCACTCGAAATGGATGGTGTAACTCTTCACTTTGGTTGTCAGGTGTCAAAGCAGGTTTTGTCGGTGTTACATACAATGAAAAACGCATCAGTGAAATTTGGTTTTGGAGCAAGGAAGTTGTACTTTGGTGTTACAGAATATGGTGCTAGTTACAAGCTGCAACTCTCGTATGAGAATATATGGCAAGTTCAGTTTCATCGTCCACGTGGCCTTACTTCAAGTTTTGTTATTCAGGTCAGTTGTTACTGTCAGGGCTGTTCAAACTCAGCTATTTGATATTTCGGATTCGGATACTCTATTTTGAAATCCGATATTCGTATCCGAAATTTCGAGTAAGCCGAAAATTCGAATTTCATAATTCTGTACTCTTATATAATTTTTTTTTATGAAAACTCGATCTATTTATTACAAACTAAAAGAAAAACAATATGAAAGAAATGTAGTTTTCTGGATTTTCGGATATTTAGATACAACGTAAGTTGTTTCTTGTGTCCTTCACTAATAAAACGTGCTTTTAAGATCTCTTAAAGACTATTCCAATGTAATGATTCTTGATTATTCAAATTCGATAAATAAGAAGCTAGTGTATTAGATACTGTAGATGTTTATGCAGTCAATAAACTAAAAAGTAATGCCTGTTAATAAAACAAATACACTATTTATTTATGTCCTTAAAAGATTTACAAACAGGACCATCAAGTTTGATACGTTGGGTCCCTCATTTCATGTTTCATATAATGTCATCTACATATTTGATTCTATGCACTAATAAGATAAAGCAGTAGACCTTTACTATATTGTTTAAGAGCTGAATGAAATCGTCTTTGTATCTGTAGCTATTTGGTGCTCCTCGAATTTATAAGAAAGTTGAAAACAACGTGTACAACTTCTATCGTGAAGATCCCGATGATCAGTGGGTTAGGGCTACTGATTTTACTTCATCTGAGTCAATTGGTCAATCATCTCATTTGTGTCTAGGACTTTCACGCGACGTTGATCTTAATCTTGGTGACTACTTCCCATACTATGAAGAAAGTAACCGCCCATTCAATCTAACGACTGGTCATAGTTTTTCTCAAAGGTCAGACGCAAAGCTAGTCCCAATAGTAGGTTGTTTTCAAGATTTGTGCATTGGTTCAGCATGGTTGTATTCCGGGACCCGTACTTGATTCTAAATTCTGAGTTGTTGGATCCACAAAGGCGAGACTTGGCTTCAATTGACTACGTTCTTGAAAAACTTTATTATTTGAAAGAGTGTTGTTATGAACCTGTAAAGTGGATCACTGAAGAATACCGGAAAAATAGTAGGCTAAGAGCCCCTGCTATCTCATTAGATCCTGATGCTGGTCTTGTATATGTGAGACGGGTTCAAATTACACCATCAAAGGTGTACTTCTGTGGGCCCGAGATTAATGTGTCCAATCGGGTTTTACGCCATTATTCAGATTATATTGATAATTTTCTCCGTGTATCGTTTGTTGATGAAGAATTGGAGAAACTTTATTCAACAGATTTATCCCCACGTGCAATTAGTCAAAATGCTGAAAGTAAAACCGGTATTTATACAAGGATTTTGTTGATTCTTAAGGATGGGATTGTAATAGGCGGGAAGAAATTTGAATTTCTTGCTTTTTCATCGAGTCAGTTACGGGATAATTCTGCTTGGATGTTTGCTGCAACTGGTAGAGTCAACGCTGCTAGTATAAGAGAATGGATGGGTGATTTTAGCCGCATTAAGAATGTTGCAAAATATGCTGCTAGACTCGGTCAATCGTTCGGTTCATCAAAGGAGAGTTTAAGTGTTGCACAATATGAAGTCGGAAAGATTTCTGATGTTGAAATAGTTAGAAATGGTACTAAGTATGTTTTTTCTGATGGCATTGGGAAAATATCTGCTGCGTTTGCTAAACGTGTGTCAAAAAAATGTGGGTATGGATTTATTCCCACTGCTTTTCAAATTCGATACGCGGGGTATAAAGGTGTCGTGGCTGTGCATCCCACTTCAGACATGAAATTATCGCTAAGAAAAAGCATGTCCAAATTTGAATCTGATAACACAAACTTAGACATTCTTGCAATAAGTAAATATCAGCCGTGTTATATGAATCGCCAGCTCATCACACTTCTTTCTACTCTTGGGGTTCGGGATTACGTCTTTGAAAGGAAGCAAAAAGAAGCAGTTGACTTACTAGACGCGATCTTAAAAGAGCCACTGAAGGCACAAGAGGCGTTAGAGTTGATGTCACCAGGAGAAAACACCAACATTATGAAGGAAATGCTTTCGTGTGGGTATAAGCCAAACGCTGAACCATTTCTTTCAATGATGCTGCAAGTATTTCGTGCAGCAAAGTTGCTTGAAATCCGTACTAAAACGAGAATTTTTGTTCCTAAAGGAAGGGCAATGATGGGATGTTTGGATGAAACCCGTACACTTGAATATGGTGAAGTTTTTGTGCAATTTTCAGGTGCAGGAAAAAGGCCATTGAGTGATGATCATAGTGGAATCATGTCAAACGAGTGCAAAATTTTTGTTGGGAAAGTGGTGGTTGCTAAAAACCCGTGTTTACATCCTGGTGATGTACGAGTCTTGAAGGCGGTTGATGTTCCAGCATTGCATCATATGGTGGATTGTGTTGTTTTTCCTCAGAAAGGACAAAGGTATTATTTTTATGCCATTTGCTTTAGTATCACTGTATGTTTATGTTTGGATTGTCTTTTGCTACTGTTCATATCTAATTACATGTGAATATAATTGCAGGCCTCATCCAAATGAATGTTCAGGAAGTGATTTAGATGGAGATATATACTTTGTGTGCTGGGATCAAGATCTAATTCCACCTAGGCAAGTCGAGCCAATGGATTATACCCCAGCACCAAGTATTGAACTGGATCGCAATGTTACTATTGAGGTACATATGCTTTACTATGAATACTCTTAACTTCATTCTGGTTCTGTTACACGAGTTTTGGCCTCTTTTCGCTTCCTATTGCACAACTTTTGAAGCTATTGTACTGCAGGATCTTGGGCACTTTTGGCTTTGCATAAAACTGAGGTCAATTTTGGCTTTTTTTAGTTAATGCCTTGGGTTTGTTTGGGAGAAGTACATATCCAAACAAGCTAAAACCAAAAACCAAAACCTGCCAAAGAAATAGCAAATTAAACGGGCTGGATTGGGTTGTGTTGACCCACTAATGTATTGCCATATTTAGTTGAATCTCATAACATAATTAAAGTTCCAACACTTGATTGTGACACCTGTACTACTCGGATATGTTTGGTGCCACATTTTCTTATTTTTACTAATACATTTAAATTTTGATAGTTTCATTTTATATATTGCTTAATAAAAATCGCAAGAAAATTAAAAAAATCTGTGGGAACCTGTTTGTCTTTTTTTATAAAATTTTCCCATTTTGACCCATTACCCAATCTGCCCGTTTTGCCACATCTACCGGTTGTTTGATATAAATTATATGATTATGAATAGATGCTTGTTTTTTTCTTTTACTTTATTTCTATTAGAATCTTGTTTCTGTGATATCCACTTCAGGAAGTCGAGGAGTACTTCACAAACTACATTGTCAACGACAGTTTAGGAATAATTGCAAATGCCCACACGGTCTTCGCAGACCAGGAACTCCTTAAAGCAATGTCTGAACCTTGTGTAGAGCTTGCAAAGCTCTTCTCAATTGCTGTTGACTTTCCTAAAACCGGTGTCCCAGCAGAAATACCCACAAATCTTCGTGTCAAAGAATATCCAGATTTCATGGAAAAACCTGACAAACCCACATACCAATCAGGAAATGTAATTGGAAAACTCTTTCGGGAAGTCAAAGACATCGCACCACAAAACAGCCCGGTCAACCCCTTTACACGCGAGGTGGCGAAACAGACTTATGATACTGACATGGAAGTAGATGGCTTTACGTACTATCTTGATGAAGCCTTTGACTTTAAATCAGAATATGATTACAAACTCGGTAATTTGATGGATTATTATGGAATAAAGACACAGGCCGAACTATTAAGTGGTAGCATTATGAAAATGTCAAGATCTTTTGACAGAAGAAACGATGCTGAAGCAGTTGGTTTAGCTGTTAAGTCGCTAAGGAAGGAAGCCAGAAACTGGTTTAAAAAGGATAGGGGGAATTTAGATGAGGGGGATGATGATGTCTACGCAAAAGCATCTGCTTGGTATCATGTCACGTATCATCCGGATTATTGGGGTAAGTACAACCAGGCAGTGGCGGAGCCAGGATTTTGGCATATGGGGGGCAAAAAAATTTTGTCGTAAAAACAGCAAAATCAGCCACAAAAAACAGCATTACCGCAGCATCCAAACAGCCTAATTTCAGCATCCAAACACCCTAATTACAGCCAAACAGCCAAATTTCAGCATCCAAACACCCTAATTTCAGCATCCAAACACCCTAATTTTACAAAAGAAAAAGATTACATGTTGTTCTCAATTTTGTTGAGGGCAATTTAGGATTTTGGCTGAGGGCAAACAGCCTAAAAGTCGAGTAAAACCCAAAATTTTGCACTATATAAATTTTTGAGTAAACTACATTTTTGGTCCTCGTGGTTTACCGGGTATAACGGTTTTGGTCCAATAGTTTCAAACGTAACGGGTTTCGTCCATTTTCGCTGACCCGTAACGGGTTTGGTCCAAATTTATGTTGACTGTTAGTTAGACTAACTTTGACCGTTAAATCTGGGGGCATTTTGGTCATTTCACTTAATCACTCACTCCCCTGTGTATTATTTTCTTGAGTAAATTACACTGATGTTACAAAACCCATCTCAACCACCATCATCACCATAACCAACCACCAATAACCACCATAACAACCACGACAAATCAAGATTTTTAAAACCCACATCAAGATTCAAACTTTATCATTAACCCATGATTAAAATGCAAACCCCATCACCAACAACCACCACAACCATCATCATAACCATCACAACACTCATCCTCCTCATCACCATCTTCCTAACCACCACACATCCACCACCACCACCACCACCATCATTCTCAGTCCCACATCTCTTCCCTCACAAAATCCAATACCACAACCACCAGATGATTCAAAACTATAACCCACGAAATAAAACAAAACTCAACTGATTCAAAACTATAACCCACGGAAATAAGCATGTTTTATCTATCATTTTCCCTAAAAGTAACACATACCGAACCACAGATAAGCGAGCATTGATATTAACAAACTAACACCATGCTCGTTAAACCCAATGTGTAACAACAAACCCCATACCACAGATAAGGCTCAAGGCTATACCAGATACAAAATTACCACTTAGGGGGTGTTTGTTTGAGCTAATTTTTTTAGCTCATTAGCTTATTCTCTATCTTCGAGTCATGATAAGCTCATAAGTCAGTGAAACTATTAGCGGTAAAAAATGGGCTTATGAAATATAAACCAGAAATAAGCTTAATCCAACATCCCCTTAATAAAAAACACCTCGTTTCCCCATCCTATTGAAAAAAGAGATCCATTTTTTAACATTTCAATCACAAACAAATCCAAAACCAAAATTACACCCGCCTCAAACATCACACCCACCAATTCAACCTCAAACCCAAACTTACCCCTTTTTTATAAAGCAAAATGAAAGATATCTTTCACAAAAATTAGGCGAGCATTGATCCTTCCATATTAACACCCTAACGAACTCCACATCAAAGCTCACAATATCCTACATCCTTCAACCCAATTCATTCCTATATACTAGTCTATCTCAAATACAAGGCAGTGGTGGATGATGGTGTCGGCTGCGTAAGGCAGTGGTGGTGGGTTTTGTCACAAGAAACCCTCGATCTGACCTCAAATGTGGTGAGGAATATGAAAAAGATGGTGGTTTATGGTGGAGGAGGTGGTGATGGGGCGGCAGATAAACAAGGAGAGAGGAAGAAATGATATTTGAGGCTGGTGAATATTTTTGGATTTGGTGTTATGTTTGATAAATGGATCAGAAATGGACCAAAAGTGTTATGCTGTATCCGAGGGTATTTTAGTCATTTCACGGTTTTTTAACTAGTCAAACTAGCGGTCAACAAAAAATGGACCAAACCCGTTACGGGTCAGCGAAAATGGACGAAACCCGTTACGTTTGAAACTATTGGACCAAAATCGTTATACCCGGTAAACCACGAGGACCAAAAATGTAGTTTACTCTAAATTTTTTTTGGGCCAGTTTGTTGAGGGCACCGCCCCCCCCTAGTAATACACTCCCTCCGCCCCTGCAACCAGGATATGACACGTGTTCATTTTTTGAGTTTCCCATGGTGCATTCATGATAAGCTCATTGAGATCAAGAGACGTAAAGTGGTTCTCAAAAGGTATGTTGACTCCGATTGGCTTCAAAGGCAGTTTAATACCGCACTGAATGTGGTATGACTATGCTCTTCAAGTTACCACGAGGTAAAGTTGGACTTGGTTTAACCTATGTACGTACCTGCGCAACTGTCAAAGTGTCATAATGTCGGGTATTAGATTGTGTTTGTTTAAGTTTGAGTTTGATGTGAATATTGTTATTGCTTTTACTGTTTGAGGTCTCTTGCTAGTAACTTTTGGTCCAACTGATAATAATCCAGTCTTTGGCTATAAGTGCAATTTGGAACTTGGTTTGATCAGCATGTAAAATACTATGCGAGTTTAGTGCCTTTTTTTTTTTTTTTTTTTTTTGATTGCTTAAATTAAGGTTTAGTTAGGACTGTAATACTACGTAACTCTGATCTGTTTACTAGAAAACCATTAGAGTCTAAAAACCTTAAGCACCTGTTGATATAGGAACAGAATCTAGATTAGTTGACGATTATCTGTTGATGTATAAACGAATGTTCAACTTTACTGTGCACATTTGATCATCGTGACAAAATCTATCGTAATCAAGTACATTCGTGTTGTCGATGAAGAAAAGAAAGTCGTGAGACAGGACCCAAAACATTTGAAAGTTTCAAAGTCGAACTATAGGATATGTAGGTTAAAACAATTAAGTCAATATCAAGGGTCAATTATATGAACCAAGCCAATACGTTATCATTATTCAATTTGTTTCTTTTGTTTTGTATTTCATTGTGTTCACACTGTAAGTATACTGTTACATTATGTGAATGCAACATCTTTGAAAGATACTTGTGAGTGTCCCACTGTGGATATTTGAATTTTTTTTTTTTTTTTTTTTTCTTCAATCAATTTTTTTAATGAAACATAATGTGATATATATATAACGTAGTGTGAAGCCCCGCGCTTCGCCAAGGGATGTTTGAATACAAAATTATTTATTTCCGTCGCGACCCGCCACTAAGCGCAAGGGCGTAACTATGTAACGGATTAATAACCCCAAGGACCATTTGTTTAAATTTTTTGTTAGTTTAGTCACGGAAAATTTCCTTATGCTGCCGTTTCGTTGCAAAGTTAAGTAACGGCCGTTAGTAGGACTAACTTTGTAACGGACATGTAACCTGAAGGACCGATTATGTAAATTCTGTAACATCGTTTGGCCCAAAGAGACCTATTTTGCAACGAAATTTAAACCTCAGGGACTGTTGTCGCATTTTAGTTATTTAAATATTAAAAAAAAATAATAGGGCAAATGCTAAAAAAATACATCGAAGTTGACATTTTTTGCGATTGTATGGTGCCACCTTTTTTTTCGTAAATGTATGACTAAAGTATTGAATTCGGGTCATTGTGTGCATCGAACTTGATACTTTTTGTTATTGTATGTATCCCGTTAGTTAAACATCACATCCTTAGTCCTTTATACTAACGGCCGTTAGTAAATAACTTACAATTTCGTTTTCTTACGTTTTTATACATTTTCAGACGTTTTCGTCCGTGTTTTTACGTTTTCGTCTGTTTTTGCACGTTTTCGTCCGTTTCCATTAATTTTTTTGCGTTTTCGTCAGTTTTTTTTACGTTTTCGTCTGTTTTTACACGTTTTCGTCCGTTTCCATCATTTTTTTGTGTTTTCGTCCGTTTTTACACGTTTCCGTCCGTTTTTGCACGTTTTCATCCATTTTTACACGTTTTCGTCTATTTTCATCAATTGTTTTTTGCGTTTTCGTCCGTTTTTTTACGTTTTATTCTGTTTTGACACGTTTTCGTCTGTTTTTTTACGTTTTCGTCCTTCTTACATTTTCGTCTCTTTTGACACGTTTTGGTCTGTTTTTTGCGTTTTCACACATTTTTATACGTTTTTGTCCGTTTTTACACGTTTTCGATCGTTCTTATACGTTTTCGTCCGTTTTCATCCCTTATTTTTGCGTTTTCACACGTTTTCGTTCGTTTTCTTACGTTTTCGTCCATTTTCTTACATTTTTGTATGTTTTTTGCGTTTTCGTCCGTTTTTCACGTTTTCGTCTATTTTTTACGTTTTCATATGTTTTCATCCATTTTTTTTGCGTTTTCATACGTTATTATACGTTTTCGTCTGTTTTTACACGTTTTCAATCGTTTTTATACGTTTTCGCCCATTTTTGTCCATTTTTACATGGTTTAGGTTAGGTCGTCTTAGGGTTTATGGTTTAGGGTTTAGGGTAACGGACGAAAATGTGTAAAAGCAAATGAAAACGGACTAAAACATATAAAAACCCTAAACCGTGTAAAAATGGACAAAATGGGCGAAAACAAATAAAAATGATTGAAAACGTGTAAAAACGGACGAAAACGTAAAAAAACGTATGAAAATGCAAAAAAATTGGATGAAAACGTAAAAAATAGACGAAAACGTGAAAAAACTGACGAAAACGTATGAAAACGCAAAAAAATGGATGAAAACGTATGAAAACGTAAAAACATACAAAAATGTAAGAAAACGGACGAAAACGTAAGAAAACGGACGAAAACGTGTAAAAACGCAAAAAAAGGGATGAAACGGACGAAAACGTAAAAAATAGGCGAAAACGTATAAGAACGATCGAAAACGTGTAAACACGGACGAAAACGTATAAAAACGTGTAAAAACGGAAAAAACAGACGAGAACGTAAAAAAACGGACGAAAACGTAAGAAAACGTAAAAAGCAGACGAAAACGTGTCAAAACAGACGAAAACTTAAAAAATAATTGATGAAAACGGACGAAAACGCAAAAAAAAATTGATAAAAACGGACGAAAACGTGTAAAAACAAACGAAAACGTGCAAAAACGGACGAAAACGCAAAAAAATTGATGGAAACGGACGAAAACGTGTAAAAACGGACGAAAACGTAAAAACAGACGAAAACGTAAAAAAAACTGACGAAAACGCAAAAAAATTGATGGAAACGGACGAAAACGTGCAAAAACAGACGAAAACGTAAAAACGCGGACGAAAACGTCTGAAAATGTATAAAAACGTAAGCAAACGGAATTGTAAGTTATTTACTAACGGCCGTTAGTATAAAGGACTAATGATGTGACGTTTAACTAACGGGATACATACAATAACAAAAAGTATCAAGTTCGATGCACATAATGACCCGAATTCTATACTTTAGTCATACATTTACGAAAAAAAAAAGTGGCACCATACAATCGCAAAAAATGTCAACTTCGATGTGTTTTTTTTAGCATATAATAACGACCGTTAGTAGATAACGGCCGTTAACTAACGACTGTTAGTATGGTACATTCTACTGTTCATGCGGCCCTTAGCAAAAAAAGGATTGCCCCTAGCAATACCGCAGCCATAGTTTATGCGTACAGTATAGCAACTATTGCATGGTGGGTGTGCCGCTAGCAGAAAAAGGATTGGCAGAAAGTGGCCCTTAGCAAAAGAAGGATTGCCCCTAGCAATCCTGCAGGCATAGTTTATGCGTACCGTACAGCAGCCATTGCTTGGTGGGTGTGCCGCTAGCAGAAAAAGAATTGGCACAAAGCAACATTCATAAATATACTTTAGAGTAATTAAGGCTGTTATTATTAATAAATAATAATGCAGTATAAGATGGGTGAAGATGCCCCAGCTAGTAAGGAGCGGTTTGACAAGACGTAAGTCGACATTTGTGGGTCAAGTAAATGGTATGACATATTTGAGAATTGGCACAACATTTTCGACTAAAAATTATACGTTTAATGTGGTACATAACTATTGTGAAATATTCCTATTATAAAAAAAAAGAGTAAACTGCAAAATACATCTCTGTGGTTTGCAATGTCTGACATCTTACATCCCTATCAGAAACTATTGGCACCTTACATCCTTCGTTAGCCAAACGTTTAACATCTTACATCCCTCGTTTACAATGAGGACTAACGGTGCAAAATACTTCTCCGTTATCTCTTAACGAGATAGAAAATATTACACCGTTAGCCTTCAGGACTAATGGTATTTGCACCGTTAGTCCTCTTTTTGCGTTTTTCTCAATTTTTTGTACGTTTTATCCGTCTTTTGTACGCTTTATCTCGTTTTTTTACGTTTTTGTACGTTTTTACCGTTTTTTTGTACGTTTTACATTTTTTATCATTTTTTGTACTATTTATCCGTTTTTTGTATGTTGTATCCGTTTTTTGTATGTTGTATCCGTTTTTATTAGTTTTTTTTTACGTTTTATCCGTTTTTTACGACTTTATCCCTTCTTTTTTTTTACATTTTTATCCGTTTTTTGTACGTTTTAACAGTTTTTTTTACGTACAAAAAATGGATAAAACGAACAAAAAATTAATTAAAAAAAAAAGGAAAAAAACCTTTAAAACGTTAAAAAAAAAGGGATAAAAACATTAAAAAAAAAAGGGTAAAACGTACAAAAACGGATAAAAACGTAAAAAGACGGATAAAATCTTAAAAAACGGATAAAACGATAAAAAACTGATAAAAACGTATAAAAAACGGACAAAAACGTAAAAAATTTGATTAAACGTATAAAAACGTAAAAAACGGATAAAACGTACGAAAAATGGATAAAAACGTAAAAAAAATGATAAAACGTACAAAAAATGGATAAAAACGTAAAAAAATGGATATAATCGTAAAAAACGGTTAAAACGTAAAAAAAAGTAAATAAAAAGAAAAAACCTGATAAAAACGTAAAAAACTGATAAACCGTTAAAAAAAATTACAAAAGCGTACAAAAAAGGGACAAAAACGTAAAAAATTGGATTAGACGTTCAAAAATAGATAAAAACGGATAAAACATACAAAAAACGGATAAAAACGTAAAAAAAATAAAACGTACAAAAAACGGATAAAAACGTTAAAAAATGGATATAATCGTAAAAAACGGATAAAACGTAAAAAAAACCAGATAAAAAAGTAAAAAAATGGATAAAACTTAAAAAAAAAATAAAAAAAAAATAAAAAACTTACAAAAACGTACAAAAAACGGATAAAAACGTAAAAAATAAGGATAAAACGTACAAAAACGGATGAAAATGTAAAAAAAAAGGGATAAAATGTACAAAAAACGGATAAAAATTTAAAAAATATGGATAAATCGTACAAAAAATGGATAAAACATACAAAAAACTGATAAAAAGTACAAAAAACGGATAAAACGTAAAAAAAAATAATAATAATAAAAACGTACAAAAAACGCATGAAACATTAAAAATGGGACAAAAACGGAGGAAACATCCGGGACCAGCTTTGTGACCACCGTCGTCGCATTAGTGCCATATGAGTTTCTCATATTGATCATTTCTTTTTTTTTGAACAACAAAATTTTTACAACCTACACCACGTATCTCACAAATTATATCTCACGTACCGCTGAACCAAGATGACTTTGATCTCATATTGATCATTATCCCGACACTATTATCCCATAATGGCTTTTTATCACCAATATTTGTTCAAATGTACCCAAAAATGCTCGATAAAATTAGACACTATTTTAAAAAAGTACAATCATTCATTAATCAGTTGTTATCTTTTTCTCTCAGATACTTTTGATTGGGTGTAATTTTAAAAAATAGCACTCATTTTTAAAACAAATCCAATAAGCCAATCGCTTATTTATGAAAATAAATAAATTAATACTCATAAATCACTTTAATTCAGTGTGGTATAATCCAATAAGACTCCATTTGATTTAATCAAACAACCTCATGTACATTTGAACACATGTTTAGCAATACCCAAACTTTTTTTTTTGAAAGGTAATTATATAGATGTGTCATAACACTTTATTATTTAAAGCAAACCAAATTTTCAAACATTAAAAACATATAATATGAAGATGATATATTAAAAACTTATATTATACTAATTTTAACTTAGATGGTTTTTATACATGCAACATTACACAATAATTGAAAAAAATTTAATCACGCGTTCTAAAAATGCGAGAGAGCAAGAATTAGTAAATTAAATTATCCAAAGATCAAGATTAAAGTACTTTCATACAAATATAAAGTGTAGAATATATATTATACATTATCGTACATTTAAAAATATACAAAGATAAAATAAAAAAATGTGCATAACAATTAAGTGCGATAATTGTACACACAATATTTGATTTTATTTTAAAATAAAAACACTATATAATATTTAAATATGATAATAATGTTGATTTAATTATTATAAAATAATATATGATCGTCAGGTTGATGATCATACATTCTATAATTAATCACATTTTGAATATTCATATTAGGTAAGTGTGCAAATTGAAATTTGAAATCATTTAAAAATTCTTACACCTTTTACATGGTTTTACATAAATAATGAATGTTTTAAGTATCCAATAAATTTTGTATTTATATTCGTAATTCGTATTAATCGTGACGAAATGACGCACATAACGAATATAATTTTGTATATTAAAAATATTAATCGTGACTAAAATGCCTTTGTGTTCCTCCCTTTTTAATTTTGTTCATGAATTTACATTTTTTTAATATGTTCATCTATAAACCCAGAATTTCCAATTACATATTTTTATCAAATTTATATTTTTGGATTTCGAGTATGGGTTTATGTATCCAAAGATCTTCATAAACACATTTCCCTAACATAAATCTTCATCTCTCCATTATTATCCTCTACCAATTAATTTGACAAGAACATGGACATCATCTCCTCCATCAGTTTTATCCGCATAACTCTTTAAAACCACCTTAAACCACTAAAATATCAAACAAGGGGAAAGTGAGTGTGTGGCTATTAGGTATCCAAGCTTGGGTGTAGAACATAACAAAATTACATCGTTTTATAGAAAAAGACAGAAAACCCACTTCTAACTTTTGGAGTTCCCCCTTTCTTCTTTATACGTCTCCTTCACCAGCTATTTAAAATAAGAAATCACCCCAGTAATATCAAAAATGGCAAAATCAATTATCGGTGTGTTTTGTAACCTTGATTTCAAATTACTTACTATTGTTTCCGTTAAAATGACGCAACACTTACTACAATCTGCAATGATTTCCTTGCCTTCTCCATCTTTTATTTTCAAAATATGTTTTCTCATTGTAAATTGAATTCTTTAACCTTTTATTGTTCTAGATTTCAAATAGCGATTGCTTTAAATTCCTAGTTTGCCAGAAAGAAAAGAGCTAGGAAATTAATGTGATAAGAACTATTTCACGGAACGCATTGCAACTGTCTGATGAAATGCCAGGATGTGATCTTTGCGCACATCAAGTCTTTAATATCGACCTAATTGACAATATGTATTCACTGAGTATTGGTGCTAAACAAGACTGTAGAAATTTTAGTTTTCATTGGATGTTAGTCGGATTTTGGTATGACTTTTCTGCTACATTTTGTATGTTCCACTTCAGCTACTTTGTTTTATATATGTTTGGCAAAAATAGCTGTAAGCTGTATGCTGTAAGCTGTAAACTATAGGCTGTAAGCTGTAAGCTGCAAAGCTGTTAACATGAGCTACAAATTGTATCTTCTTTTTAATAAAAGCGTTTGCTAAGTTAGCTATTAAATATAATTATAAGATGTAAAATGACATAAAAGGACATATCTATCATTGTAAATAAATGTTTGGAGGGTATATCAGTAATTTAAAGTTTTAACAGCTCCAAGATGTTTAAAAAGCTTCATGAATCAGCTTTTCATTTAGGAGCTATTTGTTTGAAATAAAAGCTTGAAGTTAATGTATCCAAACGGAGCAACTTAGTTTAGATGAGATTATTTTGTAGCAAAAAGCTAACAGCTCCCCCAAAAAGCTCCTACCAAACAGGCCCAAGGTGTCATTTGTTTTTTCAGAGCTTTTACCTCTTCATCTGCAAAAGAAAAGGCACATCTAAAGTCTTCATCTGCATGGTAGAAGACTATTTATTTTTTGTGCTATTGAAGTACTTTTTTTTTAACTATTGTTTTGTGATTCGAGAATATAAACCCTTTTGTCAAATGATATTAAAATGTTGAGTGTGAAACAAGCAATCGGTTGAAATACTGAGTGTCAAAGATAAGTTTTCGTCCGTTTTATACGTTATCATCCGTTTTATACGTTTTTGTTCCTTTTTTTACGTTTTTGTACGTTTTCCACGCTTTCTACCCCTTTTTTTACGTTTTCGTCTGTTTTTTTATGTTTTCGTCTCTTTTTCTACGTTGTCATCCGTTTTTTACGTTTTCTACGTTTTTTTACGTTTTCGCCCCTTTTTTTACGTTTTCATCTTTTCTTTTTTTTACGTTTTCATCTGTTTTTTTATGTTTTCGTCTGTTTTTCTACGTTCTCATCCGTTTTTACGTTTTCGTCTGTTTTTTTACATTTTCGTCCGTTTTATTACGTTTTCGTCTGTTTTTTTTTACATTTTCGTCTGTTTTTTATGTTTACGTATGTTTTTTTACGTTTTCGTCCATTTTTTTATGTTTTTGACTGTTTTTTACGTTTTCGTCTGTTTTTTTACGTTTTCGGCTGTTTTTTATGTTTCGTGCGGTTTTTACGTCTTTTTACATTTTTTTAGTTTTTTGTTCGTTTTTTGCGTTTTCGTGTGTTTTTTTACGTTTTGACTTTTTTTTACATTTTCGTATATTTTTTACGTTTTCGTCCATTTTCATATAATTTCGTAAGTATTTTTACTTTTTTTGTACGTTATTGTACATTTCTTACGTAAGAAAACGGTCAAAAACGTAAAAAAAAGGGACAGAAACGTGTAAAAACCGGTCGCAAACCTAAAAAATGGACAAAAACGTAAAAAAAATATCGAAAATGGACGAAAACGTAAAAACGCGAAAGAAAACGTAAAATAGGACGAAAATGAACTAAAAGGTAAAAAAACAGATGAAAATGTAAAACAAGGTCGAAAACGTAAAAACTGATCAAAAACGTAAAAAAACGAACGAAAAGGTATAAAACTGACTAAAACATTCAAAAACGTAAAAAAAATGATGAAAACTGACTGAAAGTAAAAAAAAAACAGACGAAAACGTAAAAAAAGGGGCGAAAACGTAAAAAAATGGTCGAAAACGTAAAAAATGGGCGAAAACGTATGAAAACGGACGAAAGCGTAAGTAAACGAACGAAAACGTAAAAAAAAGAAAAAAACGAAAAAAAGAACCAAAAATAAAAAAATGGTCAAAAACGTAAAGAAACAGACGAAAACGTAAAAAACGGTCGAAAACGTAAAAAAACAGATAAAAATGTAAAAAAGGGGACGAAAACGTTAAAAAACAGACGAAATCGGACTAAAACGTAAAAAAACTGACGAAAACGTAAAATAACAGACGAAAACGTAAAAAATGGACGAATACGTAAAGAACGACCGAAAACGTAAAAAAAGGGACGAAAACGTATAAAAACTGACGAAAACGTACAAAAACGGATATTGAGAAGGAGATGTAGGGTTTGTGAAAGAATAGGTAAAAAGTGAAAAATAATGTCTGAAATTTAGAAGAGGAAAGAAGTGAAATGAAGCCTTTATGTCTGCAAAAAAACAAACATAGACTTCTGCCCTCCCGCAAACAAAAGAAGTGAAAATAGGGAAAAAGTGCTTATTGAGAAAAACAAACGACACCTGAGTCATTCTTTTTATGCAGACGTGCAGTTTACATTACGTATAGTCATGTTTGGGGAGAGCTAACTGCTACTAGTATTAAGCAAGCAAGCATAAAATATTTGAAGAAAGTGGTCCGTTTAACTCACTTAAGCTCGCTCCCGTGACTCGACTAATAAAGGGATCATTACAAGTGAACTTATATTAGCAGATTCCAACCGTTAACGGAGTATATCCTTACATGTAAACATTTATATAATTTTAGTTGGTTGTATATTTAGTTAGGCCGAGATGTGTTAATATCTCTTGACCTCTTCTGTAGCCCTTGTATGATTATTCAACAAACATGCCATCTTTAATTGTAGTACATCATTTTCAGCTAACTCTTGTTATAGTTTTGTGCTATTGTATTTCAATATATTTGTATAAGAAAATCATTCTTTAACATCTCCAATTGAAGTCATCACAACATGACTTGTATTCAATACTTGTAACTAAAAATCGGAAATTAAACGAAGACCAAAAGATCAACAATCAATAATTTCGTAACCTTTTACATCCATGAAGAACATGAGTTGGTGTAGATAGTTCTACTAAGTTAATAAGTAAATGTATGAAACAAGAATGAAAATCAAAATCATAACAAAAAAATGATTAATATCATCTCATTTAATATCAAGAAACAACAACAATGACGCTAAAAGATATTTTTTGATAACCTTTTAAAAAATTGAAAACAAAGAAATTGATAACATCACACTTTGCGCCATATGACCATTGTCTATCACACAAAAAATCATCACTTGATTACAACTACAAAAGGAATAAATGCAAGAGTATCACAATTAGATAACTATGAGTATATCTGAGAATTTAGCCTTGTATTGAAATGCATAGAAACCTTTTTTTACCTTCATAATTTAGTTGTGTTGGAATTTAAATAACATGACATTTATATAAATAAATAAACATCACCAAAGCACGTAGCGGAAACAAAGATCAATTATTTAACATGTACAAAGATTAACCGAATATAAAAGTTAACGTACCTTTGATCTTAGCAAGAACAAGGATCTAACTTTTCTTTTCTTCTTCTTTATCAAATAATAGGATTAACGAGAAACCCCTTACCGTTTTGTTTCTCAATCCAAGATTGTGTTAACTAAAGTAAGTTAACTACCACGTCTTGTACACACGTACTATAACCAATTAATGCTAGATGCTAGTGTAAGAACACGAATTAAACCAAACATTTTGTTTAATCAAAAAGCAAGGATCGACACTCCTAATGGAGGTGTACGATTGGTTTTAGCTCAAGAAGAAGGAAAACAAATTTTAGGGTTATAGTAACAATGCACAAGGTGAAAAACTAATAACCCTTGATTTGTATTTATAGACTAGTAATCTTGGAGGACAAGTTGAGTCGAATTAGGAAACAAATCCCCCTAGGTCGATCGGCCCTAAGCTTGCACAAGGGATTTCTAGAACCTTCATTCCTCCAAATTACATCTATAGTCCTTCCTTTATTTACTAACGGTCGTTAGTCAATTCCGTTAATTACTTAACGTCCGTTAGTCATTATTTCGTGTCCAAATAATTAAAATATATCACGGTCATATGTATTAATTATTTACATTAATCATTCATACGTAAAGTGTGCAATCCCATGGTCCCGTGTTCGATTCTAGTCATACACGATTTAATATTTTTCCATAACTCTAACAGCTCCCACTTGGAAATCTATTAAAAGTGTAATTGACATTGGTTAGCGTCTAGCAACACGCCAATGCCCCTAGTACAACTCGGGTGGTGGTCTCCTAGAAAAACCATTCGATGATTCATCATCATACTCATCCTTTTGTTTCTAATACCACATTAATAAATATATGGATCTGAGTCATTCATTATTAATAATTCTGTTTCTCGTTGTTTTCGATTGAGCAAGATTACCAAATCTTCTGAACATATTCAGGGGAGATCTTAGGTGTGGCCACACGTACATCTTACTAATCCTACGAGGGGCCCAGCAGTATTAAACTCCAAACAATTTGAAGGAACAAATTATATCTTGACTACGAGCATAACTCACGCACTTTGCAACACTCCTGAAAACAATCCTTATAGCTACCAGTTACGTATAGCGTTAAATTGAATCACAGAAATGCACTACATGAATGACAGTTATCTGGCATCTCAAGTCTGAGGATAACTATATTCACATGATTTACTTGATGACAAGATCCATAAAGTAAACTCATGAAGTTGGGATAAGTCCTATATTCAATTCATTGAATATCATGTGAAATTGGTATGACAACGCATCAATAAACTTTCAAGTATATTCTACCAATACTCAGATTTGTCTTAGTTTTATGATATTTCCATATCATTAATCGACAACGGACAATTTAGAATATATAAATATATTCAAGGATATAAACATGCAAATATAGGATATATTATTAAGAAAATGACAATCAAACATAACAATTTATTTTATTCCATTAAAATAATAACTGTTCAATAACATCCCATTATCTAAACACTAATCACAGATGAGCATGAAACTACTAGCTAAACGAAATCCTATGCCTTCAGCATGTTGATTAAGCTTTCCACCAGGTAAAGCCTTCGTAAATGGATCAGCTAGGTTGTAATCTGTGTGAACTTTGAGTAACTCGATCTCGCCTATCTCCACTTGTTCTCTAACATAGTGATATCGAATTGGGAAATGTCTGGCGCCCTTCATGATTCCAGGCTCATTGGCAAATGTAATTGCGGCTGAATTGTCACAATACATCTTTATAGGTCTTTCGATTGAGGGCATAGCGCCAAGCCCTGAAACGAATCTCCTAATCCAGATGACTTCCATTGCAGCTTCTGAAGCAGCAATATACTCGCTTTCTGTTGCAGACATCGCTATAGTACTCTGCTTCTTGCTTTTCCAATCCACAGCACCTCCATTGATGACAAAGACATAACCCGTCTAAGACTTCGTATCATCTTTATCACACTTCCAGGAAGCATCGCAGTAACCTGTAACACAAAGCTCTGCATCTGGAATTCCCCCATATACTAAAAACATATCCTTCGTAGCTCTCAAATACTTGAGAATATGTTTCACAGCAGTCCAGTGGAGCTCACCTGGATTCTGCTGATAACGACTGGTAATGTTCTGAGCAAACGCCACATCGGGCCTTGTACATCTCACCGCATACATTATAGATCCCACAGCCGAAGCATAAGGGACTCTACTCATGCGTGCCACCTCTTCAGGTGTTGAAGCACAAGCTTTGCTACTCAAGCCATGTTCTACTTGCATTGGCAAATATCCCTTTTTGGAATTTTGCATACTGAATCTCTTCAGTATTTTATCAATGTAAGAACTTTGGCTTAAACCAATCAACCGCCTTGATCTATCCCTATAGATCTTGATTCTCAGAATGTATGCTGCTTCTCCTAGATCCTTCATGGAAAAGCATTTCCTCATATAGGATTTCACCTCATTCAATCTTGGAATGTTTTTACCAATGATTAATATGTCATCAACATATAGGACTAGGAAAATCACATCACTCCCACTAGCTTTGTGATATACACATGGCTCATCGAGATTCTGAGTAAATCCAAACCTTTTGATTTCTTCGTCAAATCTCTTATTCCATTTGTCGTGATGCTTGCTTCAATCCATAAATGGATCTTTGAAGTTTGCATACACAGTTTGGAAATTCTGGATTCACAAACCCCTCAGGCTATGCCATATAGATGTCTTCATCTAGACGACCATTCAATAAGGCGGTTTTGACATCCATTTGCCAAATCTCATAATCATAGTGTGCAGCTATAGCTATGAGAATCCTAATAGCCCTAATGTCAGCTACAAGAGAAAAGATCTCCTCGTAGTCAATGCCATAAGTTTGGGTAAAGCCTTTAGCTACCAAACCGGCCTTATAGGTGTGTACATTGCCATCCATGTCAGTTTTCTTCTTGAAGAGCCACTTACTCCCAACTACCTTGGCATTGGGAGGAAGGTCTACTTCAATCCAGACTTCATTATCTTTCATGGATTGCATTTCCCCATTCATAGCAATCTGCCATTTATCCTTTTCAGGATCATTCATGGCAGCTCTATAATTAGCAGGCTCTCCAAGGTCCCCTAATATAGTTTCCTCAACCTCTACGTTAAGACATAGACGTTTAGGTGCTCTCACAGTCCTTACGGATCTGCGAATGGGAACTACTTCAGGTGGAGGACCCAGACTTTCCGGTTCCACAGGAAGTTCGCTAGTGTTTTCAGAAGGTAATGTATCCTCTTGATCATCTTCCAGATCATAGATCCTCCCACTGAATTCTTGAAATATGAGATCTTTTTCAAGAAAATCTCCATACCTAGCAACAATTACTTTGTTTTCAGGTGGGTAGTAAAAGTAGTAACCCATTGTTTCCTTTGGCTATCCTACAAAGATACACTTAACAGATCTCTGTTGGAGTTTATCTGCTGAGTCACGTTTAACAAACACCTCGCAACCCCAGACCTTTAAATAAGACAAATTAAGCGTTTTCCCAAACCATAACTCATAAGGTGTCTTATCTACCTTTTTGGTCGAAACCATATTTAATATGCGAATCGCAGATTCCAAAGCATAATCCCAAAAGGATAACGGCAGAGTAGTAAGATTAAACATAGATCGTACCATATCTAATAATGTACGATTCCTTCTCTCAGATACACCATTTTGTTGTGGAGTATATAGAGATGTGAGATGCTGGACAATTTCATTCTCACTTAGATAATCTTTAAACTCCTGACTTAGGTATTCACCACCTCTGTCGGATCGAAGAGCTTTAATCTTCTTTCCAAGTTGCAATTCTACTTCAGCTTTAAAAACCTTAAATGTTTCAAACACCTCACGTTTATGTTTAAGTAAATAAACATATCCATAACGGCTGAAATCATCCGTGAAGGTTAAGAAGTAGCTAGCACCTCTCTTTGACACGTGTCTAAGTGGTTGATTCGTTTAAAATCAACACGTATTTTTCTCAAAGATTTACAAAGGAAATATGTAAACCCGGTTCGTTATCCCCGATGAAGGATGAATGAAATTTGTGAGATCGGGATTGTGAATCGTGTAGTGAATGGATATAAAAGAGATTCTTGGATTTTTAACACTAAAATATGAAATATAATCTAAAAAAGAGTTAATTAACTAAGGCAAATATGGATTTAAAACACTTAAGGCCAAAGACGTAAAGAAAATCTAATAACGTGCTTAAACCGGGAAAACCCGAGCCTAAAACGTCAAATCTTAGAAATTTAAACTCTACGGGTACAAATCTATTTTTTCTAGGATCTATATGACAAAAGAAAATTTTAGGAAAAAGATTTATATTTTTCTGATTTTTATATTTTTTATTATGAATTAAAAACTGTTTTAAAAAGAAAAATTTATAAAAAATATTAAAACTATTCTAAAAATTCTGAAACTTTTTGTTAAATTACTTTATAATAAACCAGTCCTAGGAAAAATATAAACAAGGTGCCAGCTTATTGGGATAAGCTGGTAATAAGCAAAGAAGCTCGGATAGCTTAAAGTGAAAAGTGGGGTTAAGTATTAATGGGTGCAAAGTCTAGCTGAAAAAGACCCAAGAGCAGTTGGTGAGTGTGCTTGTGTATGAGTCAAGAGACCAGGGTTCGAATCCCTTGGCTCTCTTTTTGCTAACTATTTTCTTTTTGGATTTTTTTATTGCAACTCAATAAGCACAAGGTAATAAGCAATTTTTATAACTAACACTTATTTTGAAAACCTCAAATAAGCCCAGAAATAAGCCAAGTTGGCTGATCAGTGGGTTAAAAGAGAAATAAGCCCAAGGCTTTGATCAAAATAAGCTATTAAGCTAAAGGCAAACTGAAATAAGTCAATTAAAGGGAAACAAGCTAAAATGAGACTGAATAAGCCACAAGAACAGTAAATAAGCACTGATTACAAAACTCAAATAAGCACAAGTGAGGACTAATGCACATGGCAACTCAATCAATTCTAGGCAACTTTAAGCTTATATTTAAGCACTCAAATAACAACTAAAGACCACAAAAGCTTATTACACTTAAAGTTCACCTACTGAGGGTCTCAGAAACCAAAAATCAGACCAAGGTGAGCTTATTTGAGGCTTGTGAATAAGCTGAGAAATAGCTCAGTCAACACAATCCAACACTGATGACTCAGTGTTAATTGTGTTTGATCAGGCAACTTTTGAGCTTAATTTAAAGCTTAAATAAGCTTAGCAAAGGTGTGAATTATGGATTAAGCAAAGAACACCTAGCAACCTACTGAGAAACCAAAAATTCAGGCATTAAACATTACAAATAAGCACTTGATCGGATATAGAAAATTGATGCAGACAACACTAATGGATTCTATTTGTGCAGACTTTTTGTGCAGACTTTCAAATTGGTTCAAAACAACTCAATTCTTGATTAAATGATTCCAACTTTTGACTTCTATCTTAATTAACTATATTGAACTTAGAAATACCAAAAGCAAGCACAAAATATGCTTATCTCTAAGATAAGCAGATTTGAACAGTTGAGGTTTTAAAACAAGCCAGTCCAACTCAAATCCTCCAAATCCTTCAAATAAACTCTAAAATCCCTACAAACAGCTTAACAAGGCTTAATTAAGGCTGGTTGAAATTCACACATATGCAGATGAATAGTGACAATGGTTTTTTACCCATTTTGACCCATTGCAGGCCTTTAACCCAAACACTACTTTAAAGACTGGTTTTAAATTTTAAAACTAGCACAGACCTATTTAAGCTATGATTTTGATTATTAAATGGTTGACTAACTTAATTAACCCCTAATAAGCAGTTCCTATATGTGAATAAGCACTGATTAAGCTAACACTCTATTATGCTAATTTGGACTGATTTTAAGCTATTTAAGTGAAAATGAGACTTAAGCTTTATACTAACTAGAAAATTGACTTTCAATACTTCAAATAGAACAGATAAACAAATAAAAAGCAATAAGTTAATAGAATAAGCTAAGGAACAGTAATAAGCTAAAAATAGCAAGAATTAGAAAATTCTTACAATTGCATTTAACTGAGAATAGGTTGAACTATTAATCACACAAACCCAGGCTTGTTAACACAAGCCAATAAACCCCATAAGCTCTTCCATGAGCAGCTTATCATCCAAAGCTGCTTATTGTGAGCTCAGGTTGACTTTCTTTGACTTTTCTTGGATACTTTGAATTAATCTGGTTCTATCTAATATAAACTTACAAAAAGCTATGAAGAGCTTTTATAAGCTTATAGGAATGGTGAGGAATACTGGTGAACACTATTAATAGTAACTTAGCTTAATTCGAATTGAGAGATAAACTTGAATTTCTATTAAGATTAAAATTGAGTATAACACTGATAAGTTTAGAACAATTACACTAAAAACAACTTGAATTAAACACTGGAACTTTCAGAATTACAATTTCTATTTCATTACAACTAATTCGATTATCACTAATTAACTAACTGCCCTATTGGCTTACAATTGATTGCCTATTTATACTAAAAAGATCTGGGAACTTCTTGTCTTCATCTCTGATCACTTCTGAACCCTTGGATTGGTGTGAATCAATCTCAGCCCTTGAAACCCATTTTGGCGCCAAAATGGAGATAGTGGAAAAACCACTATCTCTGATAACTTGTGATGGGAACGAAGCATTAAATGCTTTTGGATTGTTAGGTAAAGTGTAGTAGGAGGAGGGGTGAGGTGATGGGTGGTTTTGCAGAGAAAATGGTGGGTAAGGGTGGTATGGTTTGGCGGCAAGTGGGAAGGAAGAAAGGTTTGACTGGGGTCAAACCTGGGTTTAGTTACGGGTTGGGTTTTATTTTAAAAGGGATTGGGCTTGGGTGAGTTGGGCTGGGAAATGGTTTGTGGGTTTGGGTTATTAATTTGAGTCCAGCCAAGTAGTATTAGTTTGGATTGGATTTGGAATTGAATTTAACTTTGAGGGACCATTGTTGTAAAATTTGAAAATCCAAGGACCAAGGCTGCCAAATATAAAAATTATTTCCAAGGACCATTTGTGTCATTTTGGTATTTTTGGGGGTTGACTTTGACTTTGTCTTTGACTTTTGTCTTCACTTGGTCAAATGTATAATTGTTGTCGAGTCGATCCAAAAATGCTCGTTTTCGCTCCGTTTTCAATCATTTGTACCTGAAACACATAAAAACACAAACCAATGATATATGCATTATAATTTGGGTGTTTTTGGTCATTTTTGTGTCTATTATGGGTATAAAATGATGAGTATTTACACACTCATCAATCCCCCTCACTAAGCTATTGCTAGTCCCTAGCAATCCGATCATATAAAGTAATGAAATGATCAAAAGAATACAATGCATACCCCGCTTTGATTTTTACACAATGCCAGAAATTTAAACTTAGAACAAAATATATAACACGCTTGATTTCCAAAAATGGTATCATGGAACGGGATTCACACAAAATGGGTGTCTCCGGGGAATTAAAATCGTCATCCTCTTTTTTATACTCCCAACTAAGCTTAAACTCGATGTGCAAACGCTTTTGTAAAATGCTAACACTACTTATACTAATAATCTATGTAAGCCGAGACTTAACTTTTCACTCCCACAATTTATTCAAGTTTAGGTGACTGTGCTTGATTTTCAAAATTTTGATAACAAAAATCGACGTTTTTATAAAACTTTGACTAATACTAGTTAAAGGATAGATTTAAAATTTACAACAAGCAAGTTTCAAAACTTATTGCATTTTGCAATATCATTCCATTTCATTTTATTATTATTATTTTTTTTTCTTTTCATTTTTTTTTCATCATCATTTTTTTTTTTTTTTTTTTTTTGACTTGTGCAACATAAACTAACGGAGATTCACGGGAACCAAGACCTTACACCTTTCAAAATAAAGGATCCAAGGGCCGTTACAACGGAGAGTTCCAAGACTCTAAACATTCCTGAAATGAGGATCCAAGGGTATTAGACCAAGACCTCACACATTCCTGAAATAGAGGTCCAAGGGCCGGTGTAAGAGGGTAGCCAAGACCTAAACGCCTTCCGAAAATAAGGATCCAAGGGCCGATCTTGAATCCGCAGCTTATAGCACATACATTTATTACTTAACTTTTGCAATTTTCAAGCAACGTCTCACTTTCATTTTGCATTATTATGACATATGCTTGTTCCGAAGTTTAAATAGATCTTTGAACTAGTATTTTTCAAAATCGTATATAAAAATTATTTAGTGTGTTCAACAGTTTGAAAATAAGCACTTATTAAGTCAGATTAGTTATCTCTGGGAGGAAAAGCCATATATTACTTGTATAAGCTCTAAAGAAAACCAACTATTCTACGCTTAGCATTTTCATTTGCACATATCGTAAAACCTTAGTCCAATCGTTAAGGAAGCAGCCAGATCAACACTCTGGCAGAGTCGGGATTCCCTTTGTTCTAACCTAATCAAGACTAAACACTTCTTTTTTTATTGCAATTTCTTATCTAAAAACGACAAAAATTTTAAAATTTTTGGCCAAAACGGGGGTACTAGGGCACTAGAAGGAACATATGTGACAAAAATCACGAGAATCCCCCCCCCCCCCCCCACACTTAGAATTGAATATTGCCTTCAATATTCAAAGTACCGGCTATTATGCCGACACTTAGAACGTAAAAAGGTAATACTAATAGCCAAGTGTGGAACAGAAATCTCATTTTTCACAAACAGGATTAAAAAGATATCCCTAGATAAACGTTAGCAACAAGATCGGATATTGGGCTGTGGGATTGAAAACAGGCGCATCAATCATCACGATCTAGGGAAACCTGCAAACACGAGCAAACAACACACAAACAGAGCACAGTAGAGAAATCCCCCCACACTTAGTGTCATAAAATAGAAAGAAGTCAGAAACATGGGTAGTCACCCATGTGGTGCTAATGTTTTTGTTAACCGAGTCACTAGCTTGACTCGACCCCGAATTCATTGGTCCATGGGGAAAGTTTGGAGATCCGGGACAACCATGGGTGGTATGTCCCCTCCAAATTAGTGCTTCAATCTATGACCGTTCACCTTGAAGTTTGGTCCATCGATTTAAGATAACTCGATGGTGCCATAAGGAAAAACTTGAGCAACGGTGAATGGTCCAGACCAACGGGTTTTTAACTTGCCCGAGAAAATCTTTAATCGAGAATTGAAGAGGAGGACTCGATCACCAATGTTGAAAACGCGGTTTTTGATTTTGGAGTCATGAATCCTCTTCGTCTTCTCTTTGTAGATTAAAGAGTTCTCGTAGGCTTGATCCCTAAGCTCGTTTAATTCATTCATTTGAAGCTTTCGGTGATCACCCGCTGTTTTGAGGTCAAAATTTGCATGTTTTAAGGCCCAATAGGCCTTATGTTCGAGCTCAATGGGCAGATGGCATGCTTTTCCGTACACTAGCTTGTAAGGAGTACACCCAATGGGTGTTTTGTATGCTGTACGGAAAGCCCATAAAGCATCATCCAATTTATCGGCCCATGAGGCCCGATTTTCACCAACAGTTCTCTCCAAGATACGTTTCAATCCACGATTGGAAACCTCGACTTGACCGCTTGTTTGCGGGTGATACGCTGTAGAAAGACGGTGAGTGATACCGTACTTAAGCATGACCTTTGCTAATTGGTCATTGCAAAAGTGCGTACCGCGATCACTAATGATAGCACGGGGAGTTCCAAACCGAACAAAGAGAGATTTCAAAATTTTACAAACTACTCGGGCGTCGTTGGTGGGGAGTGCTTTCGCTTCAACCCATTTAGACAAGTAATCGAAAGCCACGAGGATATATTTGTTCCCTCGCGAAGACGGGAATGGCCCCATAAAATCGATGCCCCATACGTCAAAGATCTCGCAGACTTGAATTGCATTTTGTGGCATTTCGTCTTTTTGCGAGGTTTTTCCTTGACGTTGGCAAGAGTTACATGACTTTACCAAGTCGTGGGCATCACGGTAGATAGTTGGCCAAAAGAAACCAGAATCAAAGACTTTTTTGGCGGTGTAGTTCAGGCCATGATGTCCCCCGGTGGGTCCATTGTGGCAAGCCTTAAGAATATCAACGGCTTCTTGGTCGTGAACACACCGCCGGATGACTTGATCCGCACAAACTTTAAACAAGTAGGGGTCATCCCAAAAGTAATGCTTAACATCTTTGAAGAATTTCTTCTTTTGTTGGGACGACATCCCTTTCACAACAAAATTCCCCGCATGGTAATTTGCAAAGTCGGCAAACCATGGGGTACTTGGATCATCCTTTAATGAAACCATCCTAAGTGTCTCGAGAGGAAATGTTTCGGTAATTTCCTTTCTCTCGAGAACACCTTGATGAGGGTTCTCTAATCTGGACAAATGATCGGCGGCGAGATTCTCTGCTCCTTTTTTATAATGAATTATAACATCAAATTCTTGGAGCAGGAGAACCCACCGAAGCAATCTCGGCTTAGCATCTTGCTTAGCAAGGAGATATTTTAGAGCCGAATGATCCGTATACACTATGGTCTTTGATAAGACAAGATGTGGTCTAAATTTCTCAAAAGCATAGACAACAGCCAACAATTCTTTCTCAGTAGTGGTGTAATGAGATTGAGCATCAGTCATCGTCTTGCTAGCATAGTGTATCGGCTAAAAGTACTTAGATTTTCGTTGCCCCAGGACTGCCCCAATAGCATAATCAATCGCATCACACATGAGCTCGAATGACAAGTTCCAATCGGGGGAAACTAAGATCGGTGCTTCAATTAGCTTCTTTTTAAGAATTCTGAATGCTTCAATGCATTCGGGAGAGAAGAAGAATGGAGCATCTTTTTCAAGAAGATGGGTCAGAGGCCGGGCGATTTTAGAAAAATCTTGAATAAATCGACGGTAGAAACCGGCATGACCAAGGAAACTTCGAATTCCTTTGACGGTGGTGGGATGAGGTAGCTTAGCGATAACATCGACTTTAGCTTGATCTACCTCAATCCCAGAACTGGAAATCTTATGGCCGAGGACAATGCCCTCTTTGACCATGAAGTGGCACTTCTCCCAATTTAGAACAAGATTGGTGTCTTCACATCGTTTTAACATTTTGTCTAAATGGGAGAGGCATGACGAGAAAGAATTTCCATAAACTGAAAAATCATCCATAAACACTTCCATTGTTTTCTCGATCATGTCATGGAAGATGGCTATCATGCACCTTTGGAATGTGCCCGGAGCGTTGCATAAACCGAAAGGCATACGTCAGTAGGAAAATGTACCATAAGGGCAAGTGAATGTGGTCTTTTCCTGATCTTGTGGATCAATCGGGATTTGGAAATACCCGGAAAAGCCATCGAGAAAACAATAGAACTCATTTCCCGCTAAACGTTCAAGCATTTGATCCATAAAAGGAAGCGGAAAATGGTCTTTTCGGGTAGCATCATTGAGTTTTCGATAGTCAATGCACACTATCCATCCAGTGACGAGACATGTGGGAATCAACTCATTTTCTTCGTTTTCAATGACGGTCATACCCCCCTTTTTGGGAACACAATGGACGGGACTAACCCACGGGCTATCGGAGAAAGGGTAAATCATCCCGGCATCAAGAAGTTTAAGAACTTCATTCTTGATAACCTCGTGAATTTTTGGGTTTACCCTTCTTTGTTGTTGCACGGTGGGTTTGAAATCATCCTCCATTAAGATCTTATGAGTACAGAATCTAGGGTCAATACCCTTTATGTCAGAGAGCTGCCAAGCGATGGCACTCTTGTGCTTTTTGAGCACATCAAGAAGTTGGGTCTTCTCCTCATCTTTAAGATCTTTAGAAATAATGACAGGAAATTTGTCGTTATCTTCTAAGAAAGCGTATTCCAGATGAGGAGGTAAATCCTTGAGCTCGAGCTCCGGAGGATTAGACGGCTTAATCTCTTTGTTTTCTTCATGTTTAAGTTCCTTCGGAGGGAGAGAAGGCGACGGATCTTCATTCAACAATTTTCAAGCAAAAGAATATCTCCCTCCGGATCAAGATAAGAATCATCAACTTCCGGTGAAGTTGGTGTTTCAATAGCAAGAAATTCCTCAACCTCTTCCAAGAAGAAATCACCTCCCTCAAACGGAGTGAGAGAAGGGGAAGAGTCGGAAAGAATAGGTTGAGAAGAAGGAGTGGGATCACCACTCGAAGAATTATTGGAGAATCCAAGAACTTCTTGAGAATACTCCTCCGAAGCAATGTCAATAAAGTCAATTCGATTAACTGAATTAGAGTCGTGGTTGGAGGAGTATTTGAAAGTTCGATCAAGATTAAAGGTCACAGCCTCATTATCAACCCGAAGTGTTATTTCTTCGCCATAAACATCAATCAAAGCACGCCCGGTCCTTAAAAAGGATCTCCCGAGAATGAGAGGTACTCGGGGATCGCATTCGAAATCCACAACTACAAAATCGGCGGGGAAATGAAACTTTCCTACTTTGACAAAAACGTCTTCAGCAACGCCTTTAGGAATAGTAACAGTGCGGTCCGCCAATTCAAGAGTCATCCTTGTGGGAGTAAGTTCCGGGAGTGAAAGCTTTTTCCAGACGGAAAGAGGCATTAAATTGATGCTAGCACCGAGATCGGCCAAGGCGTAGCATTCAACCATTCCCGGGAAATCACATGGGATAAGAAATTTACCAGGGTCTCCTAATTTTTCTGGAAGTTTCTTAAGGAGTACAGCTGAGCAATTCTCATTTAAAGGGGTTTTTGTCAATTCAAACAATTTCTCCTTGTTGCTTAAAAGACTCTTGAATTGAGAAGCGAATTTCAGCATATACAGCAAGGCATCAGCAAAACTAATATCGAAGTGTAATTTCTGGAAAATTTCCAGAAATTTCATCATTTGGGTGTTAGTTTTCTCATGGAGCCTTTGATTATTAAGCCTTGAAGGATATGGAATTGAAGGCTTAGGATTTGTCTTCGGAACTTCAGGTTCCGGAATTGGAGTTGGTGGGATTGGAGGTGGGACTGGTGTTGTAGTTTGTGGGCTAGCAGTTTGTTCCTTGTCCTTAGTTACCTTAGTCTCTTGTTCCATTTCCCTCACCGGAGAGGGAGTAGGAATCGGGGGTCCATCAACTTTCTTACCACTTCTTATGGTGATCGCCTTCACATCGCCCCTCGGGTTAGCGATCGTGTTGCTAGGAAGAGTTCCTGAGCCCGAGGGTCGATCATTTAAAGATTTCTTGATCTCAACCATTTGGTTAACCATCAACCGATTGATTTCTTTTTGGGATTTCATGAATTGCTTAAATTCATCCGAGGACGTTTGATTTTGGTTAAAACCTTGGTTTTGATTGAAATTTTGCCCTCGGTTTTGAACTTTCCCCTGATTTTGACCTCGGTTTTGATTTCCTTGGTTTTGAAAACCTTGGTTTTGGTTGAAATTCCCTTGGTTTTGAAAACCTTGGTGACTACCTTGATTTTGGAAACCTTGGTTTATCCGACTTTGGTTTTGGTTAAATGGGTCATTTCAGTTTTGCCCATTTTGATTTTGAGGATTGAAACCAGGTGGTCCAATAAAATTGTTAGAATGGTAGCTGAGAAGATTACGGTCTCCTTGGGGTTGGTAACCGTTACCTCCCTGATTATAGGATCTCGAAGCAGCATAAACGCTCTCTTGAGTGTTGCCACTGGTGGCTGGGCACTCGGAATATGGGTGAGGACCACCACATGTTTCACAACTTTGATTAACAACATTTACTTGATGATTGTTGTTGTTTGGTATCAGAGATTGATGTATTCTCAAGACAGCAGTGGACAAATCATCCATCCTTTTAGTGAGTGAAGCCATCTCGGAGGTAGAAGAAGAAGAAGTAGTGGTGGATTTGGCTGACTCATTCCTCTCGGCAGAGGAATCCCAATGATTATGATGGGTGGACATGTTCTCGATTAGATCATAGCATTCTTGTGGTCGTTTTTTCATAAAAGTACCACCAGCTGCAGCATTAATCGTGTCACGGTGTCTCAATTTTAAGCCATTATAAAACGTGTCTATTATGGTGACTAATAACATGTTATGGTTTGGACACCGATCAATCGGAAGCTTATAGCGTTCCCATGCCTCAAATAATGATTCATCGAGAAGCTGACGGAAGTTGCTTATGTCATTTCTCAACTTTGTCACCATCGATGGTGGAAAATATTTTGCCAAGAATTTTGAAGTCATTTCATCGAAACTATGAATTGAATTCTTGGGAAGACGATCAAACCATGCGGTGGCATGATGCGTCAAAGAATAAGGGAAGAGATATAGACGAAGGGCGTCATCGGTGACCTCATTTTGTTTCATGCTCTGGGTGACGGTAAGGAATTTATCAATATGCTTGTTTGCATCTTCACCCGGCAATCCGTGAAATTGGCAAGAAGTTTGGACTTGTTGGATCATGTGATGTTTGAGTCCAAAATCCGCGGCTTGGATATTAACGGGGGCAATCGGGCCACCCCGTTCGTCCATAGTCGGTTGGCACAACTCCTCCATCGTTCGGAGATCAGGAGCTGCCTCATCATTGTTTGTATCAGTATCCATCTCTTCTTCGTCTTGAAAATCAAGACGTCGACCTCGACGGATAATTCTTTCGGGATTGGAAACTGGTGAAATAAGATCGGGTGTAGAAGAATGGGTGTTCATACACCACAAAGAAACCAAAATTTAAAAAGAAAAACAAAATTTGAAAATGAAAATATTTTTGGATTTATTTATTTATTTATTTATTTTTTTTTTTAATATATTTTAAAGAAAGATTACACAATATTTTTGGGATCGATTCGTCAATCGAAATTCGTTTCTCTCAAAACTACTCGCAGAGTGGCGGAGAAGCAAAGGTCCGCTCGAAAGCTGATTAAAAACCCGCCTCTTTCGGTTTGTCAATTTAATGTCAAACCATCCTTAAACCACTTGTATAGGTTGTAATTTCAAGATAATCCGAAAATGATAAACTTACGATTTGTTTTGTTGGATATTTTTATGGTATTGTAAACACTTTAAGAAAAGTGTTAGTGGTGTTTTTTAATTTTTATGATGATTTTGGTTTTTTGAAAATATTCACAAAAATACTGAAAACTTCACAAGGAAGGGTTTTCAAAACACGAATCGCGAAATTAAAAATTCGCTTCATCCTTCCCCGGCAGCGGCGCCAAAATTTGATTCGTTTAAAATCAACACGTATTTTTCTCAAAGATTTACAAAGGAAATATGTAAACCCGGTTCGTTATCCCCGATGAAGGATGAATGGAATTTGTGAGATCGGGATTGTGAATCGTGTAGTGAATGGATATAAAAGAGATTCTTGGATTTTTAACACTAAAATATGAAATATAATCTAAAAAAGAGTTAATTAACTAAGGCAAATATGGATTTAAAACACTTAAGGCCAAAAACGTAAAGAAAATCTAATAACGTGCTTAAACCGGGAAAACCCGAGCCTAAAACGTCAAATATTAGAAATTTAAACTCTACGGGTACAAATCTATTTTTTCTAGGATCTATATGACAAAAGAAAATTTTAGAAAAAAGATTTATATTTTTCTGATTTTTATATTTTTTATTATGAATTAAAAACTGTTTTAAAAAGAAAAATGCATAAAAAATATTAAAACTATTCTAAAAATTCTGAAACTTTTTGTGAAATTACTTTATAATAAACCAGTCCTAGGAAAAATATAAACAAGGTGCCAGCTTATTGGGATAAGCTGGTAATAAGCAAAGAAGCTCGGATAGCTTAAAGTGAAAAGTGGGGTTAAGTATTAATGGGTGCAAAGTCTAACTGAAAAAGACCCAAGGGCAGTTGGTGAGTGTGCTTGTGTGTGAGTCAAGAGACCAGGGTTCGAATCCCTTGGCTCTCTTTTTGCTAACTATTTTCTTTTTGGATTTTTTTTATTGCAACTCAATAAGCACAAGGTAATAAGCAATTTTTATAACTAACACTTATTTTGAAAACCTCAAATAAGCCCAGAAATAAGCCAAGTTGGCTGATCAGTGGGTTAAAAGAGAAATATGCCCAAGGCTTTGATCAAAATAAGCTATTAAGCTAAAGGCAAACTGAAATAAGTCAATTAAATGGAAACAAGCTAAAATGAGACTGAATAAGCCACAAGAACAGTAAATAAGCACTGATTACAAAACTCAAATAAGCACAAGTGAGGACTGATGCACAGGGCAACTCAGTCAATTCTAGGCAACTTTAAGCTTATATTTAAGCACTCAAATAACAACTAAAGACCACAAAAGCTTATTACACTTAAAGTTCACCTACTGAGGGTCTCAGAAACCAAAAATCAGACCAAGGTGAGCTTATTTGAGGCTTGTGAATAAGCTGAGAAATAGCTCAGTCAACACAATCCAACACTGATGACTTAGTGTTAATTGTGTTTGATCAGGCAACTTTTGAGCTTAATTTAAAGCTTAAATAAGCTTAGCAAAGGTCTGGATTATGGAATAAGAAAAGAACACCTAGCAACCTACTGAGAAACCAAAAATTCAGGCATTAAACATTACAAATACGCTCTTGATGGGATCTAGAAAATTGATGCAGACTGCACTAATGGATTCTATTTGTGCAGACTTTTTGTGCAGACTTTCAAATTGGTTCAAAACAACTCAATTCTTGATTAAATGATTCCAACTCTTGACTTCTATCTTAATTAACTATATTGAACTTAGAAATACCAAAAGCAAGCACAAAATATGCTTATCTCTAAGATAAGCAGATTTGAACAGTTGAGGTTTTAAAACAAGGCAGTCCAACTCAAATCCTCCAAATCCTTCAAATAAACTCTAAAAGCCCTACAAACAGCTTAACAAGGCTTAATTAAGGCTGGTTGAAATTCACACATATGTAGATGAATAGTGACAATGGTTTTTTACCCATTTTGACCCATTGCAGGCCTTTAACCCAAACACTACTTTAAAGACTGGTTTTAAATTTTAAAACTAGCACAGACCTATTTAAGCTATGATTTTGATTATTAAATGATTGACTAACTTAATTATGCTAATTTGGACTGATTTTAAGCTATTTAAGTGAAAATGAGACTTAAGCTTTATACTAACTAGAAAACTGACTTTCAATACTTCAAATAGAACAGATAAACAAATAAAAAGCAATAAGTTAATAGAATAAGCTAAGGAACAGTAATAAGCTAAAAATAGCAAGAATTAGAAAATTCTTACAATTGCATTTAACTGAGAATAGGTTGAACTATTAATCACACAAACCCAGGCTTGTTAACACAAGCCAATAAACCCCATAAGCTCTTCCATGGGCAGCTTATCATCCAAAGCTGCTTATTGTGAGCTCAGTTGACTTTCTTTGACTTTTCTTGGATACTTTGAATTAATCTGGTTCTATCTAATATAAGCTTACAAAAAGCTATGAAGAGCTTTTATAAGCTTATAGGAATGGTGAGGAATACTGGTGAACACTATTAATAGTAACTTAGCTTAATTCGAATTGAGAGATAAACTTGAATTTCTATTAAGATTAAAATTGAGTATAACACTGATAAGTTTAGAACAATTACACTAAAAACAACTTGAATTAAACACTGGAACTTTCAGAATTACAATTTCTATTTCATTACAACTAATTCGATTATCACTAATTAACTAACTGCCCTATTGGCTTACAATTGATTGCCTATTTATACTAAAAAGATCTTGGAACTTCTTGTCTTCATCTCTGATCACTTCTGAACCCTTGGATTGGTGTGAATCAATCTCAGCCCTTGAAACCCATTTTGGCGCCAAAATGGAGATAGTGGAAAAACCACTATCTCTGATAACTTGTGATGGGAACGAAGCATTAAATGCTTTTGGATTGTTAGGTGAAGTGTAGTAGGAGGAGGGGTGAGGTGATGGGTGGTTTTGCGAGAAAATGGTGGGTGAGGGTGGTATGGTTTGGCGGCAAGTGGGAAGGAAGAAAGGTTTGACTGGGGTCAAACCTGGGTTTAGTTACGGGTTAGGTTTTATTTTAAAAGGGATTGGGCTTGGCTGAGTTGGGCTGGGAAATGGTTTGTGGGTTTGGGTTATTAATTTGAGTCCAGCCAAGTTGTATTAGTTAGGATTGGATTTGGAATTGAATTTAACTTTGAGGGACCATTGTTGTAAAATCTGAAAATCCAAGGACCAAGGCTGCCAAATATAAAAATTATTTCCAAGGACCATTTGTGTCATTTTGGTATTTTTGGGGGTTGACTTTGACTTTGTCTTTGACTTTTGTCTTCACTTGGTCAAATGTATAATTGTTGTCGAGTCGATCCAAAAATGCTCGTTTTCGCTCCGTTTTCAATCATTTGTACCTGAAACACATAAAAACACAAACCAAGGATATCTGCAATATAATTTGGTTCTTTTTGGTCATTTTTGTGACTGTTATGGGTATAAAATGATGAGTATTTATACACTCATCAGTGGTCCACACACATCAGTGTGTATCAAACCAAGTAGATCATCAGCCTTTTCAATACGATTATTAAAAGGTTTCTTTGTCATCTTCCCAGATATACAAGATTCGCACTTACCAAATGATTCATCATTGATATCTTGCAAAAGCCCATCACGTTGCAGCTTTTGTATGCGAGTCTTGCCTATGTGGGCAAGTCGACAATGCCAAAGATAAGACGAATCCAAGACATTCTTGACTCTCTTATTATTGATGCTATACATCGAATTATAATCATTTTGTTCATTCATATCAATCTCAAAAACACCATTCACAGCAATAGCATTAAGATAAAAAACATTATTTAACGAAACAGAAATTCCATTGCTAGAAACAGTATGTTGAAATCCAATATTCAATAAACATGAAAAAGAGACCACACCCCTAACAATTGCAAGTGCATAATGACAATTATTCAAATACAGTACTAAGCCCGAAGGCAAAACTAATTTAAATATTCCTATGGCTTCAACAACTGCTTGTGCTCCATTGCCCACTTGCAGAAATTGCTCCCCATAGGCCAGTCTCTTCACAACTCTAAACCCCTGTAGTGTATTGCAAATATGAATACCACATCCAGTATCGTATACCCAGGAATTTAATTTATGAGTTAATGAATTTAATTCAATCATGAAAAAGTTACCTGAAGTACTGGCTTTCCCAGTCTCACCCTTCATCTTTTTCACTCGCAACTCCTCGAGATAAAGAGGACAGTTCCTCTTTTAGTGTCCCATCTCGTGGCAGTGGTGGCAACCCTGATCCTTCTTGATTGGATTGGCCTTGCTCTTCTGAGGGTACTTCTTGGGCGCAGGCTGGTAGGTCACAACTTGTTTGCCCTTGTCAGCTTTACCTTTCCCCTTATTCCCTTGCGGTTTTGGCTTCTGAACCCTACCTCCTTGTATTGCTAGTACTTGAGGAGTAGGAGCCTTGCCTGGTAAACCCTTTTCGTAGTCAACGAGCATTGCGAGCAATTCCGTTACTGTCTTTCCCGAGCAATGCATGTTGTAATTCTGAACAAAACCCTTAAAGTCCTTATTTAAGGACCTATTGATCAAGTTCACACACACATTCTCAGGGTGAGCATAGTTCATGAGCATTAGTTGGTCCATGTAGCTTTTCATCTCTAACACATAGTTACAAACGGGTTTACCTTCCCCATGCCTACAGCCGTGCAATTGATCTATTAAATCATACAATTCCACAGCTGGTGGCTTTTCATATGTCTTTTTGAGTTCGTCCAGCGTGTCTTTAGGAAAATAGTTCTCAAACTATTTTTGAATCTTGGGAACCATACTCCCGAGCATTAGGTACGCAACTTCATTGTGCATATTGAACTCCTTTTGCCAATCTGCCTTGACTTCATCAGATTCAGTCGCAGCTGGCTGTTCGGGGCAAGGCTTAGTCAAATAATCTAGCTTCTTGGACACTCTTAGAACAATTCTAAGTGACCTGTGCCAGTCATTGAAATTTGGGCCAGTCAGTTTTTCCCTCTCAAAGTGAGCTTTGAAAGCGGAACTTAGTACATCGTTTTCGGGATGAGCCATTTCTACAGAAAAAGTTCAAATATTAGTATTCTGATAATACAATTTTTCAAGAAAAGAAAATTACCCAGGAAATATACATATAACCATTTAATTTTCTTGAAAACTAGGATCCAATTTTCCATAGTTCCACTACATCAGTTGATCTGCTAGTAGTAAAAGTACAAAAGATGGTAACTTGTCATACAATAATCGGCAAAACAATTTTCGACTCCTAGATCATTATGGGAATTACATTTGCCAAAAACAATTTTGCAATGTAAGCATGTTTCTTCCCATCTCATGCTTTAAGTTTCAAGGTCTCACTTACAACTTAATTAAGTCGTCTAATTTAGAAACTGCAAATACTCCAATGCACGGTCTCACGTTATGGAAATTTACCTTGTCATTAATATTTAGGTCAAGGTCTCACTTATGCTAAATGATTAACTCCAAGTGTCTCTTATAATTAGATAGCATGGACTTAAATTTTAGGGTATTTATTTTGATGTGACAATCAAAATATGTACGAAGAAGCATGCACACATCTTCGTATCATAAGTTTTCAAAACAATTTTTAATTACCAATTTGGCTAAGAGTTAAATCAACAAAGTTTTAATTGAGGTATTGGGTTCACCAATCAAAGAATTACCTCTAATTATCGCCCACTATATCCTACTACTGCATGAGTCATAAAGACCCAAGTTATTCGGATAATTACCACAAAAGTGGCGCGTGGAATTGAGGTCAATTCACCCTTAAGATGATTTTGCACAAAATTATAGCATTACTTGGTAGCTCCAATTAGACGCACAAAAGAGCGGAGAGGCAAACGTCCGCCCGAAGGCTAATTAAAAACGCGCCCCTTTCGGATGACAATTTAATGTCAAGCCTCCTTATACCCCTCTTATAGTGTGTCTACATTGGGTGAGCCATTCACACTATTGGTATAAAACTCTTCAATCAATCAAAAGTTTATGATACTAAGTCTTAAAAAATTATGTTATAAATTATAAAATTGCTAGTCTCGCCTGCGAGCAAATTACTGTGCGAAGCGAACCACTGTCGGTACGTAAGACTTGGCAATATATAATTTACCACATCAAGGTTTCATAGTTATTAGGTCAATTTATTTTCTATTCGAAAAATTACCCTCTTTTTGCTTACAATTCAACTATAATTTAAACAAAAAAGACAAGTAATTTAATAAAAATAAATAAACACATAATAACACATATAATCTTAACCATTAAATCATATAGCCACATGCAAACCTTTTTGATAAATCCTATTAATAATCTATATGTGAATTATTATGTATATAATTACTAAGACTCCCATTGGTTTTCGAGCGCATTGTACCCAATGGACCACAGACATCAACAAGTTGGTCGCGTAAGCCTTAGTAAAGATATACCACGTTGCACATAAAAGATTCATTAATTTTTTAATTAGGTCTTCCCTAATTTTAGATCTATCGAAAACATGTAGCAAATAATAACAAACCCTAATCCATGATTACCTTGCATGAAGCATCATGGATTAATTCCAGGAACGTAACCCTTTACACACATAAACACACATGTTCCTAATTTTAGGGTTACAAAACTAGCTTTTTAATTAAGAGAGGATCGAAACCCCCCCCCCCCCCTAAAATTAGGTCGAATTTTTATTTATTGTTCTAATAACCTTAAAAAATCGATTAAACATGTATAATCCAAATCAAGATTTGATTTTTATGCGTTTCGGTAATACAATTACATGTTAAACGGCTCGTGATGCCACTGTTGGAATTTAAATAACATGACATTCATATAAATAAATAAACATCACCAAAGCACGTAGCGGAAACAAAGATCAATTATTTAACATGTACAAAGATTAACCGAATATAAAAGTTAACGTACCTTTGATCCTAGCAAAAACAAGGATCTAACTTCTCTTTTCTTCCTCTTTATCAAATAATAGGATTAACTAAAAACCCCTTACCGTTTTGTTCTCAATCCAAGATTGTGTTAACTAAAGTAAGTTAACTACCACGTCTTGTACACACGTACTATAACCAATTAATGCTAGATGCTAGTGTAAGAACACGAATTAAACCAAACGTTTTGTTTAATAAAAAAGCAAGGATCGACACTCCTAAGGGAGGTGTACGATCGGTTTTAGCTCAAGAAGAAGGAAAACAAATTTTAGGGTTATAGTAACAATGCACAAGGTGAAAAACTAATAACCCTTGATTTGTATTTATAGACTAGTAATCTTGGAGGACAAGTTGAGTCGAATTAGGAAACAAAACCCCCTAGGCCGATCGGCCCTAAGCTTGCACAAGGGATTTCTAGAACCTTCATTCCTCCAAATTACATCTATAGTCCTTCTTTTATTTGCTAACGGTCGTTAGTCAATTCCGTTAATTACTTAACGTCCGTTAGTCGTTATTTCGTGTCCAAATAATTAAAATATATCACGGTCATATATATTAATTATTTACATTAATCATTCGTACGTAAAGTGTGCAATCCCATGGTCCCGTGTTCGATTCTAGTCATACACGATTTAATATTTTTCCATAACTCTAACAAGTTGCACATCGCCAACCTATAAACCTTTTTTACAAAATTGAAATGCATATAGCCTTGCTATCTCTGAAAAATCACTAAACCAAATCACATCCATTTGCGAAGAGTCACTTTGGCAACCAAAGAATTTCCCCAAATCCGATCAAGTCAGTAACAAGATAGATACCAAACCCAACCCAGGAATAGATCGGAGATGAACAAAAAACTCACGAATGGTTGTGTCTCGTGACAAGGCTTGATGGACGACTATGATTTACCAAAGATAACAACATCGTGTAGCAAATTTGACCTAGTCCATATGTAACCACATTTAACCCTGCCTCATTGAAGTGTTGATTTTTATGTCTTCTTCCTTAGGCATTTCATCAAACACTTGCCATGCATTTCATCCAAAGTCCAGCCAAACTGTATAATATTGTATATACCACGCATTGATAAGATCAAAAAGAAAATTAAAAATGGAAACAATTCATCTAGAAGTAAAGATCTAGTAGACATCAATTTGATATGGAAAAATAGAGATTTAATGTTGCATCGGTGATCATGTCCAAACTAAAACAACCGCAATTGTTGGATGACTCATTTGCAACAAGAATGGAAAAAAAGGAAAAAGAAAAGACATGTGTCAGTATTGGGAAGAGAAGAACATGAATGCTGGAAAACTGATTTTATTGAATATTATCAAAACACAATCGTTTTGAAAGGTTCTATACCCAACCTTACATACATAACAGCCACACAGTCACTTTCCTATATCAAACAATTTAACTTAAATCAAAGAAACAAACTGAGAACACATTTAAACAAGGAACTCGATCCATAATTCAAACACGCCATAATTCAAACAATATCATCGACACGACAACCACCATAATAATACCACATCATACCAACAGTGTCTCTGCAAAACTGTTCCAACAATGAGGTTGTGTTGCTATTAATACACTGAAAGTGATATGTGTCACAATTTACATTTTTCAGGTTATTACGTAACTTTAAACTCAAAACAATTCACTTTGAATATTTGAATATTTACTTTGATGCATAACCATTAGGTTAAATCGCGTAAACTAGAAAACAACATTGAACATATACCGGCAATTGACTAAGTTTAGTGTACATCAACTAAGTACATAAATACTCTTATTAACATATTTTATATGTTTTTGCATTGATTTTATAAGTTTTATTAAAATCATCCAAGTCTCACATTTTATTTCATTTCATGCATGCATAACATACCCGAAACCTACACCCCCTTTTAAATAATTATACTACATATATGTACTTACAAATTAAATCATTTTCCCTCCCCATATATGTTACAAAATCCGGCCCCTATATATCCCTTACTTTCATTTTTATTTTTATTACAAACTAATACTTTTACTTTAAATTATCAAATAATACATAAAATGAATTATGACATTATGGGTGATGTCACAAGACCACATCATTGTTCTCCTTTGTTCTTCCTTGCACGCCACCCCCTCCCCCTAGACCATTGCATGGCTTGGTGTTCCTCTTCATAATTCACTAGTTCACTCAAACTTTTGCGCTATAAATAGACTCAGTTCTCTTCATTTTCACACACAAACACTCTCATTATTCTCTCATATCTCAGCTGATTATACAGGCTCTCAACAAGGGGTGAAGGTTTTACAAAAGTTGTTAAGGAAATCTAGAGCTTTGGAAAGCTTAAGTTAGGGTTTTGGTGTATTAATCTTGGGTTTTTCATAAGTTTCTTGGGTTTTTTGTTCACCTATCATCACCAACCGATTATAAGCATCTAAGAATCATTTCCATGCTCATTTTATGTTTATATATCATTCAATGTCATTGTTATATCACCATTATATGATTTGTGTGTTGAAAAAATGTGATTTAAAGATGAATTGGTAAACTTATATTCTGTCCAGATTTTCAGTCATGTACATCATCATAGGAAACCATCTTAAACATTTTTCTAGGCCAAGCCAATTTTTACAGGCTTAAATATATGTCTTAGGATGTTCCCTGTTGAAATTCGTAATTTTTGGAGTTGATTTAGTATTTTTAATAATTAATATGCAACTGTTAGTCAAAACCGACAAGAAACTGAGTTCCGTTGTAAAAACGACCACTTTAAACACTAGATGAGTAACAATGGTAAGAATAACTATTGTAGAGAACACCTAGACCTAACCACAACAATTTGAATGGAGTCATGAAGTAAAGTAACGAAGGAGATACAACCCCTAAAAGATAGGTTATGTTTTCTGATTTTGAACGACTTTGACATACTTGTGTACTTTTGATTTTATAAACTAATTGCTGTAGAACTGAGACAAGTGGCTTATATTTTTGGAAAGTAGACTAAAAAAAAATGAACTTAGACTTTTGATCCAAGTGATTTCATCAGGAAACGAGTGAGAAATAGGCCAATTAAGTTAGAAATTTTCTAAAAAACCCTAACAGCAGATCCGAAAATGTTTGTGTATAAATCTATAACTAAAACATTGATGAATTGCGATGTGTCGTTGCGGTTTAGCAGTATTAATGCCTACTCAAGTTTTAAATTTATATTTAGCCGACTTATCAATAACACACACACTTAACGATCAGTGTAACCGGTCAGTATGAATATAATGGTAAGTAGAGTGTCGATCACTAAGAGTGGAACGTATTATCTAGTTATTCTAATCAGTATTTTAATAAATTAAGTTAGCTATACAACCTATTCTAACGCAAGGG
This sequence comes from Artemisia tridentata subsp. tridentata, assembly GCA_021014915.2. Lineage (NCBI taxonomy): Eukaryota > Viridiplantae > Streptophyta > Magnoliopsida > Asterales > Asteraceae > Artemisia > Artemisia tridentata. The sequence continues at coordinate 264,438,614 of CP139509.1, forward strand.
GGTTCAGCCTGAGAGACTGGTACGATTTGGTTGCAATTAAATAATAAACTAAACCAATAGGCACGAATCAGCGAATAGCACACACGTACACAGATAAATACTCGAGACAATAAGAAGATCTGTCCTTATGATTAAGTAGATTGTCACTTGTTTTATTGCTAGTTTTATATGAAGTGTATAGTTCGATGCAACGCACCGAGATTAAGTCCTTTCTCGTTGGTTCTAATCTTATCGGCGAGTAAACCCTTAATGATTACTTATGACTATCCTATTTATCTTTCTTCCTACTTTTCTACAGACGATAGAATGCATAGGCGATCTAATAAATAGGCGAGGGCAGAGGCATGGCGACCCGATCAACGCTCAGCTAGACACAGAGGTTATCAATGCACTAATAAAAGTCACCAAAGACATCAACATATAAACTTTAATTAATGAGAAAGCAGTTTTAAGGGAGTGCAATCTTTCCGTTGTCACATTACACAAGCCACCAATCTTGATGAATTAAAGTTTACTAACACAATAAAACAAAACTACTTAATGAATTAAACACATGCAGCACCTTCTTACAGCTCTTGTATCTTTGTTTGGGTGTGTCTTGTGCTGCCTATTCGTCTGAATTCGTCCTAGGGTTTCTGTACTTCGGTCTTCTGTCGAACTTCGGAACTCTTAATTCGTCTGGTCTTTGGGGTATTTATAGTTTCTGTCTGAGGGTAAGATGCGGCGCATCTAGTAAGTAGATGCGGCGCATTGGCTTAACTTCGCGTGGGGTCCAAGATTAATATATTCAGGAATATTCGTACACTGCCAGAAGATGCGGTGTAACTCCATAAATAGATGCGGCGCATGTCCTCTTGTATCTTGGATCGTATCTGGTGAAATCTGGATAGTGATGCGCCGTATGTAATAAGTGAGATGCGGCGCATCTGGAGCAGAATAGTCTTGATCTTGTGCATTTCAGTAGACTCTTAACTTCTTGCATGTTTTGCTCCATAATAAGTCCAAAATCGCCAAGTTTCACCAAATGCTTGTTTTTACCTGAGAATTACAAAAGTAAACGATTAAGTATCAATCCTCATACATAATATAATAAAACAAGTCAAATAATTAGGATAAATGATAGTAATAAAATGTATTTATTTGAGTTCATCAAACATATTTTCACAAACCGGGACTTTAATTTATTGAAAGTAGACATATTTATTTACGTTTAGAGAGTTGAACGGATAAAAACGAGCTAGAAACGAAGTAGATAGGCCCACTTAAAGACAAACTTTATTTCAATGAATAACTTTATAAAGAGTTATAGAGTTTTCATTATTAAAAACGTGCTTCGACTATTTTTCTTAAACTTTTGACTTATGTAGCTTATTAAAACCTCACTACAAGTGTATAAGGGTAATAAAATTTTGTGAAACTCATACGCATTTAGTACATGTTGCATTTTCCCTAAAATGACTTATTTATCTAGGTCGCATTTAGGATACTTGTTGTTGAAATCACATTACATTTTCCCGACACATTACCTACTCAAGGTGAGTTTCATAGCCCTGCTATTACATGTTTATACTTATTTTGAAATACTCGGGGTGAGAATACATTTTATTTTTACATACGGACACAAGTGCATAAAGTATTTAATTATTGCCTAAGTTATCACATTATCCATTACGTCCCCATTTATCATGAACCATTAATTATTTGTAAGCACGAATTTTGAGAATAGATCTATTGGGTTGACACCCCCCGTTCGGGTTGGTCGCACCAACTGGATAAACGGACGCATATCATTTGGGAACATTGGGTGCTTGGCTAAACACCTAAAGGGACATTTACATATATGTGCATTTATGCATATATGACACGTTAAGGCTTCGGGGTCATGAGCTTATGGTAATAATATTACTTTTCTATGACATTGTATTTATTATAATGGTCATACATGGAAATCTTGTGGTCCGCACTTGACATATACATTTTATTTAAAACTATGAACTCACTAACATTATTGTTGATATTTTAGCATGTATTTCTCAGGTGCTTAAGGTTTGCTTAGTTTAGCATACATGGAGTCCATGCATAGAATCGCTGTTGGCGATCACATTCATGGGATTTTGCTACATGAACATCATTCATCATTTGACTATAATTATCCTAAAATTCTTACTGTTTTGCTATGAATCTTGTAAACAATTGTATTTGAAAACCTTATTTGTTTCAATTTAATCAAGGCAAAAGTGTATTTTGATACTTCAAAGTTGGTTAACCGGGTTTTTTACTATCATAAATTTTTAATGGTGCGGTGTAGTACCTTGAACTTGTAAACTCGTTTATCATTAGGCCTTCAGTCAGTCACATGACTATCTATCGTTAGTTTTTTAACAAAAGAAAACTGGATTTAGGTTTTTACCACTTACTCATTCTCAAGATAAATATGTGATTCGAATGAATTATATAATGAACAAAAAGTCTATTGTTTTGGCTTTAGTTTATGCAATGACAACATGGTTTAACACATTTTACCAAAGAAACGTGCGGTCATATTTTGATGGTTTGAATGGTAGTTATAGCTAATGTAATACTATATAAAATATGCAAATAACAGTGCCTCTTTACTTCACATATTTTGTTAAGGAGTTCATTCTTGTAGAATAAAAGATTGCCCTTTAAAATTGAAACAACGTTATTATTTCTTAAGCATGTTGAAAACATTAGTTTTGAAAGCTCCAACATGTTATAGGCGTATCTAATGTAGTGCTTTTACATGGGATTAATTAAAATCTTTATGAAAGGCATGATATAATATCCTTACAAGCAGATACAACGAAAAAAAACCAAAGACCAACAAGTTATTAGTCACGTGACAGCATGTGACTGAGTCAAGGCCCATTTATAAGTGAGTTTACAAGTCCAAGAAGTGGCGGAACCAGGAGACAAATTCAGGGGTAGCGAAATACGAAAATTTATTTAGGGGTAGCGAAAATTTGTTTCAGGGGTAGCGAAATCGCCAAAAAATGGCCAAAAATGGCCAAAAATCGCTAAAAATTCCACTACCGGGTAAAAGTTCAGGGGTAGCGACCGCTACCCCTGGCTTACACATGGCTCCGCCCATGAGTCCAAGGTACTACACCGCACCATTAAAAGATTAGGGTAGTAAAAAACCCGGTTAATCAAATTTAAGGTATCAAAATACACTTTGGCCTTTAATCAAGTGATGTATTTTTTAAAACGGCTCATTTAGAGGTCGTTCTTTATATTCATGTCTTTGTGCTATGAAAGTCACACCCCAGTTAATTTTTCCGCTGCGACATTTTGGGGGTGTTACAAACTTACAATATATATATGCATACACTGATCACTGATGATATGGTTCTTAATAAATATTAATGGGTTTAGTTGTTTTGATTTTGAACTAGATTGACAATATGTTTTAACAACGAGTGACATGTTCTAGTGACTATTTCTACTGCATATGTTAGGCAACAACACCTTTACAGATGTGTAGTGCTTTAGCAAAGTTCAATAAATGACATCAAACATATAAAAAATAGAGTGCCAAATAGTTATGAAATATATGACCCAGTTACTTACTAAATAAGTGATCCTTGATGTATCGATAGCAAACATATAAAAAACATCAGCCTAAGAAATTAATTTTCAAAACTACCTCGAGTATAGGTCAAAGCTAGTTACGTATATGGGATACACTGAAACTGTGATAAGTATATTCATTAGTTTGTTGTTTATATATGGTTATTGATGTGAAGTTTAAATTAACAAAAATGATGGGTTTAATTTAATGGGTGTAAAGAAATTGAGTTGCTGGAATTTTAATCGGTGAAAGAGGTGATGGTGGATGTGCGGTGATGGATGGCTGAAATTTGGAAATTAGAATTTTGGAATTAAAAAATAAATGTAAATTTTTAACAAAATCAAAATGGAAAGAACACAAGTGTATTTAAGTCAAATGTAAAAATGGTAAAGAGCACACAACAATTAACAGCTACACCCAACCAACCATCCCTTGGTGTATATTTCTTATTAACAGCTATAGTAGATAAGTCCTCAAACGAGTTCTTACCAAACGATTACAAAGACAAAGATTAAACCCCTTCAGAAGGGCTCTAATCAATCTTCACTACAAATCACTCTCACTCAACAATTGATCAATACAGATTGATCAATCAATACAAGACTTCAAGACTAACAGATATCAAAGATGATATCTACAAGAATACAAAGACAATAAGAGAGACCCAGATACAAAGAGATATGATGAGAGAATAATATGACTGCTTAGCAAACCCTAGCACAGAATATGATCTTATATAGAGCTCATATTTACACTAGAGCCCTTGAACTTCAAACATTCTTCATACACAGCTGAACTTGACTTCCTTTGATAATAAGTATAATAACTTGACATCTTCAGTCCCTAGACTTCCAATGACCAAAAGTTACAATACTTCTTAACACCTTCCCTTAACCTTTTGAGTCATCAACTTGAACTGCTTCTTTAACATCAACTGCTTCAGCATCCTGCTTTTTAAACATGTCTAGCAATCCAAGTTTCCTGCAAAACAAATCATGTTGTGCACTACCAAGACATTTGGTAAATATATCAGCAGCCTGCACATCTGTGTGCACCTTAACAGTTTTGATTACACCTGCAGCAACCTTTTCTCTAACCATATGAACATCAAGTTCAAAATGCTTAGATCTTTCATGAAACACTGGATTTGCAGCTAACTGAATAGCATAATTATTATCACAAAACAACTCAACTGGCAACAATCCAGTAATACCCAAACTATGCAACAAATTACTCAACCACATGACTTCACATGTAGCAGAAGACATACTTCTGTACTCAGCTTCAGTAGAGCTTTTAGACAGAGTAGCCTGTTTTTTACTCTTCCAAGAAACCAAGTTCTTACCAAAAAAAACACAAAAACAAGTAACTGATTTTCTAGTTTTGGGATACTTAGCCCAGTCTGCATTAGAATACACTCTAAGTTTAAGATCAGACACTTTGTCAAATTGCAGACCTAAACCAGGTGAACCTTTAAGATATCTAAGAACTCTTAAAGCAGCCTTCATATGAGACTGAAAAGGACTATGCATATGCTGACTAAGACAATGAACAGCAGAACTAATGTCAGGTCTAGTGTTAGTAAGATAAATCAACTTTCCCACTAACTGTTGATAACTAGTAAACTTTCTCAGATACTTATCAGAAGAACTTTCAACATGATTAAGAACAGTATTTTCAGGTAAAGGAGTTTCAACAGGCTTAGCTGCAAGCAGACCATATTCATACAAAAGTTCTAAGCAGTACTTTCTTTGAGACATACAAATGCCCTTTTCATTATCCAAAACTTCAATACCCAAAAAATACTTCAACTTACCTAAATCTTTAATCAAGAATTTAGAATTTAAAAACTCTTTAAACCTTCTAATCTCAGTCTCATCATTACCAGTTATAACAATATCATCAACATATACTAACAATATCATAAACACAGAATCAGATTTCTTAGTAAACAAAGAATAATCAAACTTGCTTTGCTCAAATCCATGCTCAGCTAAAACATTAATAAGCTTAGCATTCCACTGTCTAGGAGCTTGTTTAAGCCCATACAAAGACTTATTAAGTTTGCACACCTTATTCTTATCAGCATTTTCATATCCTTGAGGCATAATCATATAAACATCTTCATCCAAATCAACATATAAGAATGCATTATTAACATCAAGTTGATACAAAGACCAGTTGTTATGCACAGCAACACTAATAACACATCTCACAGTAACCATTTTAACAACAGGACTGAAGGTTTCATCATAGTCTAAACCTTCCATTTGTCTAAACCCCTTAGCAACCAATCTAGCCTTATATCTATCAATCTCACCAGTGGACTTATACTTAATTTTCCACAGCCACTTATACCCAATAGCTTTTCTATCAGCAGGCAAATAGCCTTCAGTCCAAGTATTGTTTCTATTTAAGGCCTCAATCTCATTATTCATGGCATCAATCCAATTAGGATCAGTAATGGCCTCCTCATAACTAGTAGGCTCAACATATTTATTCAAACTAGTAGTAAAATTCAAATTATCACTACTAAGCATAGCATAACAAACATATTTTTCAATACCATATCTAACATTGGAACTTAACACATAATCATTCAACTTAACAGGAAGCTTAGACTGTCTATCAGACCTTCTTAATACAGGTGTCTGCACTTCATCAGTTCTATTTTGATCATGAGAAGAAATTGGCACAGAAACATTTTCATTAAGATTGCCCTCAGACCAGATGTGGTCATCAAAGTTGGTTGTTGTATGCCTTCCTTCCTGATTCATACCAAGTGTAGTATCACTTGAAGCATCTGCTGAATCAGGAGGTTGCATACTACCTTCCACAACTGATGAATCTTTCCCTTCATCATTGGGACTTTGAGGCTGACCAAAAAACTTCAAGTGATCAACTTCATTTGTAAAGTCTACATCTGTTAAATCACAAGTTTTCATTTTAAAAGGAAATATGTTCTCATAAAACCTAACATCTCTTGAATAAAACACATTTCTAGTATCCAAACTCAAAAGTTTATAAGCATTTTTTCCAGTTGAAAAACCAATCAGAACACATTTTTCAGACCTAAAAGACATCTTATCATTATTGTTTAAAATGGTGGCAAAACATAAACAACCAAAACACCTCAAATGGGAAAAATTAGGTTTCTTTTTGTGTACCAACTCAAAAGGAGACTTACCACTTAACACAGATGAAGGCAGTCTGTTTATACGATACACAGCAGTTAGAACGCACTCAGACCAGAAAGATAGAGGAATCCCCCCCTGAAACATAAGACTCCTTGCTACATTTAACAAGTGTCTATGTTTCCTTTTAGCAATACCATTTTGCTGAGGTGTATGGGCACAAGAGGTCTGATGTATAATTCCTAGATCAGAAAACAAAGTATGCATTCTTTTATTCACAAATTCTGTACCATTATCAGACCTAACAGTTTTAATTTTGACTTCAAACTGAGTATGAATCAATTTAATATAGGACACAAATACATCAAAAACCTCATCCTTAGTTTTGACTAAGTAAACCCACACAGCCCTGGAATAATCATCAACAATGGTCAAGAAATACTTAAACCCTTCTCTGGTAGGAACTCTGTAAGGGCCCCACAAGTCTAGGTGAACAAGTTCACCAACAGTCTTAAACTTGTGATCAGACAAAGGAAATGGTTCCCTTGTCTGTTTAGACCTGTGACAGACCACACAGATAGGCACAGAAGTCTTTTTAGATATATTTAAATCTTTATGTAAAACAGACAATACTTGATCAGCAGGATGACCAAGTCTATTATGCCAAAGCAACTTAGACACATTGAAACTCAGAATCATATTAGACTTACCTATCACACAATCCGTATTCATATCAAACAGATATAGGCCTCCAGACTCACTACCAGTCCCCAATGTTCTCTCCTTTTTCAAGTCCTGAATATAACACTTATCTTCATCAAAACCAACAAACATCTTACTATCTCTAATAAGTTTGTTTACAGACAACAAGCTAACACAATAACTAGGAACAACAAGAACATCATATAATATCACATTATTAGTTAACCTTAAGTTCCCAACATGACTAATAGTAGCAAGAGTACCATTGGGATGACCAACAGTAATCTTTAAACTAGTAACATCAACAACATTAGACATACCAACAGTAGACACAGTCAAGTGCTGATTAGCACCAGAATCAATGATCCAACCCATACTTATAGTATTAACATACAACTTATTATTAGCACAAAAAAACCTAGAAAAATTAATATTGAACCAGACATTGCCATTAAAAAATGAAGCCTTACCAGACATATTGGCATGAATACTACCAGAAGATGTATCATTGATCAAAGACAGAAGTTTCTTCATCTGATCAGAAGTAAAACCAGAAGAAGGACTAGTAGAAGACTGTTTAACATCAATATTGGCATTGAAATTTTGTTTAACAGGGTTAGAGTTAGACAACTTCTTAAAACCAGGTGGAAAACCAACTAATTCATAACATCTTTCAATAGTATGACCAATTTTACCACAGTTTTTACAGTTAAGATTAGGATTTGGTCCCTTATTCACTCCATTATTAACATTCCCTCTGGTGTTATTATTATTATTATTAAAGCTTCTTCTATTATTGTTAAAAGACTTAGCATTAAAAGAAGTAGCACCCATTTTAGATTCAACACCACCAGATGACTCAGGAACCCCTCTATGGGATTCCTCTATGGACACAGTAGTATAAGCATATTTTACTTCAGGGAGAGGATCCCTTGTTAAAAGAGTTGTTCTCACAGGCTGATAACAATCATCAAGGCCCATGAGAAACTGCATCAGCTTCATAAGCTGCTGATGCAACCCTAGTTCTTTACTAGCATCACAACTGCACTTAACTTCACGTGTACATTTAGGTAATTTAGTCAAAGCATCAAATTCTCTCCACAAAGAATTAAGCCTATGATAATAATCTGCTACAGAACTACCACCTTGTTTAACAGAGTTAATCTTTTGTAACAAATTATATACCACATACCCATCAACTTTATCATAAGTATCTTGCAATTCTTTCCAAACAGATGTAGCATTTTCAGAATACACTAATCCCATATAAAAATCTTGAGACACAGAATTCATAATCCAAGTTAAAACAATGGCATTGCACCTATCCCATTGGGCAGATAAAACATTACTAGTGACATAAGACTCTTTCAGACAAGTACCATCAACAAAACTATACTTATTCCTAGCCTGTAAAGCCAGTTTCATAGCACCAGACCAAATTCTATAATTCTCAGTTCCAAGCAATTTAAATGGAATTAATGCAGTATTACTATTATCATTAGTCTGAACATATAAAGGATTACCAGCATCAAGACTACTAATCAAAACAGGTGGATCACCACTACTACCAGCAGCAGACATAGTAACAGATAAAGAAAAACAGACAAGAAAGTAAGAAAACAGAAACCAAAGAAACAAACAGAACAACAATGAAAACTAAAGAGCAGATAACCACAGAGACAAGCACCAATAAAGACAGATAAGCAAACAAAGAACAGATAATCAACAAAGAAGGAAAACAACTCACACCCAAGATGTAACAAAGAGTCAGTCAATTGGACTGGGGTTGGCCAGAGCAGGTTTCCACACCATTCAAGATGGAGAGTCAAGGTGTTAACCGAACCCGTTTGCACCCAATTCAACCAAACTCTTGTTAATCTTAAAGGAAGAAAGATCACTTACAGATCTATAACAGATTGCAGCGGAAGAATGACTACAAAAAAAAACACTAGATTCACTTAGTCTAATGTTTTGCAACCAAGAATGAACCCAAGAATCACCAGGGATCAAAATCCCCAAACACCAAATTAGGGTTTCACAAAACCCTAACCAAGAATCTCACAGATACCACAAGATCTAGCCCAAACAGACTAAACCAACAACGGCCGTTAAGAAAACAGCCTCAATCAACCAATTAAACCTCCAATTGGAAAAACCCCCAAAAAACTTCGAAACCCTAGAAACCCTAGAATCTCAAGAACCACCGGATCAGGCAACCATGCGCTCTGATACCATGTAAAAATGGTAAAGAACACACAACAATCAACAGCTACACCCAACCAACCACCCATTGGTGTATATTTCTTATTAACAACTATAGTAGATAAGTCCTCAAACGAGTTCTTACCAAACGGTTACAAAGACAAAGATTAAACCCCTTCAGAAGGGCTCTAATCAATCCTCACTACAAATCACTCTCACTCAACAATTGATCAATACAGATTGATCAATCAATACAAGACTTCAAGACTAACAGATATCAAAGATGATATCTACAAGAATACAAAGACAATAAGAGAGACTCAGATACAAAGAGATATGATGAGAGAATAATATGACTGCTTAGCAAACCCTAGCACAGAATATGATCTTATATAGAGCTCATATTTACCCTAGAGCCCTTGAACTTCAAACATTCTTCATACACAGCTGAACTTGACTTCCTTTGATAATAAGTATAATAACTTGACATCTTCAGTACCTAGACTTCCAATGACCAAAAGTTACAATACTTCTTAACATCAAATCATTTGAAAAGTTAGCGATATTGTTCAAAATTTGAAAGTATTTTAGCGATTATGATAATTGATAAAGTTAATTACGTATTTTCGGTAGTTTTTAACAAATATGTTACGTATCTTTAACTTTCACCCTAAATTCTATCTGACAAAAAAAGATTATTTTTTCAATAAATAAGCATGATCTTTTATTTACCTCTTGCACCAAACATGCCCTATATAAGACGGCATATTTAAAAAATGATGTAATGTGTTAGTGCAAATATGAAGATATTTAAACTAAACAATTTCTTATGTTTTAATAATAACAAACATGTAACTTGTAAAATATATCGTAAAATGCGTAAGTTACTCGTAACCATAAATCGTCAAAGCATACATTCCTCAACACCTCTCGACATCTCGAGTCTCCTCATGCTTCAACACAGGTTCGAATATGTTTGTTAAATTGCATTTTGATTAAAACATCTAACAAATCATCGAGAATGTTTAAAATATATTTTGGAGTCATTAAGTATTTGCAATTTCAATCATTATCTTTCGAACCTCCTTTTACATTCCATACAAGGTATGGACATGATTTTATAAACTAGCCTAATGATCAAAGTTGCATTTATTTTATATACATTGCATCAAAATACTTTCATCATCTTGTAAAATATCTTGCATCATTTTACAAAATGCATCCTAAACACTTGCACCATTTTATAAAAACTCTCTAAACGATTTATCAAAAATGTATTTCCAATTAGCAAGAATCTTGCACGGATCTGTGGATCCGTATGGGTCTATACCTAGGTATGTTTTGCCTATTTAAGCCACCATTTAGTCCACACTTAAACTAAGATTTTGCAATGTACAGTGAATCATACCAAGCTTAGAATTCTTGATGTTTAGATTAGGCATTCAACTCCAGTAGACAATCATGTCTTGGATCATCATTATACAGCACCATGTAGCACCACCATACAACACTTTGTACCACTTATTATATTCCAAACTAGATGTTAGATGGTTTATGTGTTTAGGCCTTAAAACACAAGGGTAATAAGTTTAGTGTGTTTAGGCCTTAAAACATAAGAGTAATATGTTTGTTATGTTTGGGCCATAAAACATAACGGATTTGGTTATACCCGAAGAAAAACTCGATATCTAGCTTAGTATCGGTAAACTTGTAAGGGACGTTGTAAGGTTTTCTTCGCCGAGAATGGAGCTTGTTGACTTAGTAAAGTAACTCCCGAGTCGGAAACTCGGGGAGTGGAGTAGGGCGAAGAAGAGCTTCGTAACCGGACTACTATAAATCACCATGTCCGGTTTGATCTCTCTTTAACTTATTGTTTTGTGTTGATATGTTTTCTTTCATGTTTTCTACTATCATTATAGTTGTAGAATTATTATTGTCGCTTATCATATTGCATAACACTTGATCGGCTATTTGATACGAGAAACTTAAGTTTTTAAACAGGAGCGTATCCCCCCTCTCTACATTTTCACATAATGTTTCATTTTCAGTTTCACTAAATGCTTTTATAATTTGTTGGATACATTTGAAGAATTTTTCTTTAAGTTGAATTATCACATGTTACAACATTTTTCGGTTACATTTTGATTATTTATATTGTATGTATAAATTTTACACGAAACACTTAACTGCAATATCATAATTCATAACTATAATTATTTGCCGTTATATAATCTCGTTGCTATTCACATATACTCGATAACATATATCACATATATTCTATTAAAAAGTTCAAGACCCATATATCCCTATAAATTTTATTATCGCCCAAACGTGCTTAATTTTGTTTGATCCTAAATGATATAACATGTGGCATCATGTTCAATTAAATCTAACAAGTCTTAACTAATAATACACCAATATAACAAAAAAACTAAAAAGACCACAAGCTTCCCTTTCGAAAAAAAAAAAAAAAAAAGTCTACAAGCTTCACTTCAGTTTTAGACACGTTTATACTAAAACTTATATATAATTGCATAACCAAATTCAATCTTTGACTGATCAAATCCACTTTTAAAACATCTGGAGTGATCTAACATTGAAAATAGTTATGTACTTCTACACAGAAAAATCAACTATGATTATGAATACATGGAAACGTTCAAGTGTTATTTGCAAAATAGTGAAATTAATTAGTAAGATAACATTCTTTAAACGTTAATTATAACTTACACTTGATAAAAAATAAAAAATAAAAAAAAATAATTATTTAAACTAATTAATATTATTATCTAGCAAGTTATGTCATAGCAAATTAAATAGCAACGACTGGTAACCTAATTACTTAAGAAGTCTATAAATATCTTATGATCGTCAAGGACTTATTTACATGTGTAAGCACGTAAAATATAATTTATTGAGTCATGCAAAACCAAACCCACTGAATATATAGAGCTGTATGTTAAAAAAAAATAAAAAAAATAATATATATATATATATATATATATATATATATATATATATATATAGAGCTGACCTTCTGCCCGCCCATAGGAACGATGACATGGTTAGTCGTCTTCTTTTTGTAAATATATAGAGTTTAAGTCACTAAATATAAAAATAAAAGAGTTTAACTTGTTTAATCCATGTTTAGCCTAAAAAGTTTGTTAAAAAAATAAATGACCATGGTACATGTGTGGCAAAGCTTAACAACTGAAGTCTTGTAAACTAGTCTTTGTTTAAGGCTTGCAAGAATAAATTTTGATACGATACCAAATACTAGTACTCTAGCTCAAAAGCTCTCTAGCTAATTACTTAAATGATTGAAAACACTAATCATAATAATGGTCACAATATATACACAAATGTCAAAATTCAAAAAAATAAGTATATAATAGCATAAAAATAAATGGTTACACAACACTTGAAAAAGTGGCAATCTATTTATATTTTCATGTGATAATCCCTTCATTTTTTTTATAATGCATACGCAAATATATGTATCGCTATAAATTGAAAAATTGTTGGTATCATTTGTTTCAATATCTTTTATATAATAAAAGAATATACTCGAAGTGAAAACTAATTATCTTATTGGCTTGATCCTAAAATCGAGCTTTCTTATTCGTAAAAGTTAAAATTGGCTTCAATCTGTCAAACTCATCTAAATTTCATTCATCAAGATAAATATGCATAAAAACATATTTGTCGATTTTATAATAATTAAAAAAAAAAAAAAAAAAAAAAAAAAAAAAGCTTAAAAAAAAATTAAGTAATTAATAAACTTTAGTTCTTAAATAGTAAATAATTTATATGAACTTAAACAAACTTATCAATTTTCATTTTTTCTAGTAACTTTATAAATTTAGTGAACGAGTGGGACGACCCCGCCGCGTTGCGGCGGTATTATTCGTTATATTTCTAAGCGTCTAGCGTTTACAAAAATTTATTATAGAGTGAAGATATTTCCGAAAAAAATACCAACCTTGTAAACTTACAATAAAAGTAGTAAAAATGTCATTTACAATTCCCAACCTACATATACCAAAACAAAACATAGTAATAAATTCTCTGTCGACTGTTGCAATTAGCTTGTTTGTCCTAGTGAAACTTACTCCTTACCAAAAGAAACATTAATACCACATTAAGGAAGTCGTTGACATAGAAGCAACCATATCTTACTTCATTCACAGGCAACTCATCTTTTTTTTTTTTTTTTTACTATATTTGGCACACATTGCAGAATAGGAGGAATCTTAACCACAATCAAATTAAGGAAGTCGTTGACATAGAAGCAACCATATCTTACTTCATTCACAGGCAACTCATCTTTTATTTTTTACTATATTTGGCACACATTGCAAAATAAGAGGGTTTAGATTAATATACAATTTTATTTATATATAATTTGGAATACAGAAATTACTACTGATCCTAGGACATGTGATACAGATTGCAAATTATTTGCAATGGAAAAGTGGAAATACAAAATATTTTAAAAGAAAGAATCATCTCACTTGGGGATTGAGCATGCTGTTGGTGACAACAGAGCCAATAATAGGTCTATTAAGGCCTTCAGTGTTCCGGTACACAAATGAAGCATTCCCACCCGGTAGGATTGAATCCTGGAAAGCATACAAAAGTATAAATATTGACGAAATGACAACATTTCAAAATGTAGAAAAGATAATTTAATAAATTAGCAGAGTAAAACATAAGGTTAAGCAACATTTAGAAAGCATACTGATGAAGCGAAAAGTGTACCGCTTTTAGGGGTCATTTAAGCCCTAAATCGTATTTATTTGATCAAATATTGCCCTAAATCGTTCCTTTTGTCATTTTAGGTACTTTGGAGAAGAAATCTGGAAAAGGAAGCATTTTGGACGTTTTTGGAGCATAAAAGTGAAGAATTCGACAAAATGCCAAAGCTGCTGGAAAAGTACACGTGACGGCGTCAAGGATTGCTCCTGACGGCGTCACGGCTTGGCAAAAGAGGTGGATATGACAAATACACGTGACGCGCCAGAAAGTTTTACAAAGGAAGTCTGACGGCGTCACCCTTTAAGGTGATCAAGGCCGTCTCGTGCTAAGACAAAGAGATATGGCCATCAGGATTAAAGAGTGACGGTGTCACCCTTAACCTTGACGGCGTCAGCTCCTGATAGGCCAGAACGGATTTTGGAGGATTAAAGAAGGACGGCGTCAAGAAGGCCATCAAGAAACCCTAGCCGCGGCGAGGTGACGGCGTCACCTCCTACAACGTGACGCCGTCAGCCCCTAAATTCTATATATAGTTTTGCAATTTTTATTCATTGTGTGCAACTTTGTGAGGAGAAACCCTAAGACGATTTTTCTGTCATTTTTAAGGGTTTTATACCCTTGGATCTCCCATGTTCAATTGAAGATAAGTAATCAATTAATCATTCAATATGTCTATGTGTTGTTTGATTATATCTTGTTCTTGTCTTTTATTTAACATGCTAGGCTAGATTTATCTTATGTTTGCTTAGATCTAATGAAACCTAACTATTGATTATTAGTTGTTGGTGTGTTATTAATTGTATTGGATGATTGTTTATCGATGTTAGGCTTAAGAAAACTGGCTAACCTCCTATACGGTAACTTGCTTGAACGTCTTAAGAAACATGAACCAATGCGTACTAAGGTTATTATGGTTGTATTTAATGCATGAGCGAATTCTAGTGATCCCATGTTAGGAGCTTCTTAGCCGGCTCGACATAGGAGTGAAGTAGGAGCTTGTAGAGTTGGGGAAGTACGTACGCCACCCCACGATTGGTATTAAGGAATACACCCGTCATCCACGCAATTAATACACACTAATCAACCGGTAAAAAATAGTTAGGGAGTAAGGAAATCTAAGTAAACACATTTCTCTCCATATAAGTTCCACAACCTTTTTATTTTCAGTTATTTTATTTTATTTGTAATTGTAGTTATTTGGGTTAGTTGACTAGCAACTAATTCCGCCCACTCCTTCAAACCCGAGATTTATTTGCTTTTATAAAAAAAATATAAAAATACAAAAAAATCTTCCCTCACCCTTAGACCTATTAGAGTAGTTTTTCAATCCTAACGACACTATTCCCCTAGAGAACGATCAATCCCCCGGTACTTGCCACTACACTATACTACATCGGTCAGGTACACTGCCTGGTGGGGATTGCAAGCCTCTTGAGATCCCTCGAGAGGTAAAACCTGTTGTAAGGTCGCAAAACCACGCATCAAGTTTTTGGCGTCGTTGCCGGGGAATAGTTATTGTTTAGGTTGAATTTTTATTTTATTAGGTCTACTCACTAGATTCCTTTCTAGTGAGATTTTTATTTTATTTTTCTAGGTTTTCTTTAGTCTATCTTATTTCTTTGTACTTTTGTTTGTGACACCTTCCACCTACCTCATGAGTAATAGTGATCGCTTGATCCCTGTTATTCGTATTTTCCGTCGTGCAAACTTCCAACTACCCGTTCCCGCCCCCATCGTAGAAAACAACAACCTTTCACCCGACCACCACTTTGGTAACAATTCTGAGATGGAGGAGTCTGACCATGAGAATGACTATGCAGTTAGTCCATTTTACGACTCAGACTCCGATGAGGATGCTGGTAATGGAGAAGTAGTTAACGAGGAATGGAGAAAAGAGGAAATTGATCCCTTTAAGTATGTTGACCCTAGGACTAAGATCGAAAAGGATAGCCTCTTTAACATGCAATTTCCATGTAAGATTGGTTATCATAGTTTTCATGCTTATCTTAACTCATCTTTGCCTATAAACATTATCTCTCGCGCTAATTATAATAAAATCATGGAAGATGAGCTAGAATATCAAGGAGATAACATTGTTGCTAGGATTAAGCCACTACACGTATTCGTAGGAAGTTTTGTGTATTTGGTGGATTTTATGGTTATGGAGAACTTAGGAGAATTTATTGATAACAAATTAACCCAAGTCATTTTTGGAGAACCCTTCAAAAGGTTGACCAACCTTGACGAAAAACTTGTGGACGGGTTAATTACATTCTCGGATGGGGATGAAGATTTTGTTTACCAAATGCCCCGATCACATCCTAGGTTTAAGAACTTCTCCATTGAATCTTGCAATAGATTTGTGCCTATTGACTTGTTAAGTGAGAATGATAAGAGGAAGGGGCTCAAATATCCACATGAGAAAAATAAGAGATATTATCATGGATGTCTGGAGCTGAATGATGAATACAAGAAAGATGAGGCAACAATTAGATGGCTCACACTCGGATATGTGAGCATAAGCGACACTAGATAAGCCTGACTTTGAGTCTAGCTACAAGACTCGTTAATAAAGAAAAGCGCTTCTTGGGAGGCAACCCAAGCTTTATTTGCTTTGTGTGTTTATTTATTTGTTTGTTTGATTTTATTTGCTTCCGTATGTATGTTTAATTTTTATTATTATTGATTCATGTTTGAAACTAAATTGTGAAAATGCTTTATCTTGTTTTTAACTTCGTCTTAACTACATGTAAAGGTATTTTGCAAAAGATAAGTGTAAGGGAAATCCAAATCGGTTTATTAGAACAGATGAACATGAATCGTAACAATAATAAATTAACATACATATTAGTAATTGTTTGAGTCAAATGCTTGTATCGAGTCATAATGATATTTTGCAGGATTTCCAGGAAGTAAGGTATAGGTTTTTCCAGAAGTTTTCCGGAAACTTAACATGAGAATTCTGTCAGATCATTTCTGACGGCGTCAGACCCCAGTATGACGGCGTCAGGTTTTAATTTTCTGAAATTTTTGAAAGTTTTGTTTTTCTTCCGGAATCATAAAAAGTTTTTATTAAATCTCTAACTTATAAACTCCAGGAATCTGCAAAATAATCATTCCACAAGCATTATATGCGTATACAGATTTATCCCGCCGATGTTATGCAGGTTTTCGTGTTTGTTTTCTCAGGATTAACAAGTTATTTTGGACAAGGAGATGTATGTGGAATCTAGCTTTTGGCGCTGCTTTAATCTTGAAGCTTCAACATTACCTTGGAAGAAGATCTAACCATGTTACCCCTTCATCCACCGAGCGAATCAGGGGAGTATTTGATTTCATTCTTTTACCTTATTTACTTTTACGTCTTGTTATTTGAACATTGGGGACAATGTTCATCTTAAGTGTAAGGGGGGGGGGTAAAGTACGATACCTTAGAGAATACAATTGTACTTGATTTTTGTTTGTTTGATGGTAGATGTGTAATAAAACTGAGATAAATACCTGTTAAGGCAATTTTAGTGCCAAATTTAAAATTTTTTACAACATATAGGAGTGAAACTTTGGTCTTAATGAGCGTCTCACGGATAGGAGTTATATGACTAGCACAAAACCGTACCACTAAAAAAATTTTCCACCCCCAAATATGTGAGGTTCGCCTCTAGAATTGGTAGGAAAAGCATTTATGCTATGATGTGTGTACCGGTAGCACTTAGATTCTAGAACTTGCGTTAGGACCATTCCGAGGCCACAAGTGAGACTACATTCGTGTAGTTAGATTTACTACATGATAAGAGGCATTAGGATTAACCCATTGTTTTACACCTGTGTTTTTGTTATAATTACATTGGCTACATTGGTCAAGTAATTCTCCCACACCCTTTGCGTTGTACTCATTTTTAGTACACGATACCCCTAGTACACCCCTCAGAGCCTATCTTTTCGTTTCTAACTTTAAGCATTTTACTTAAAGGAAGAATTTGTTTACACCCCACTTAAATGTACACCCAAATCGCCTTAGCCTACCTTGTATGCACTCATCTTTAGTGCATTATTGTGACAACATTTGTTTAAACCCTTAGTTAATTATCTAATTGATTACATGGTTGCTAAGTCGAGTCATATCCTTGTACATATTGTTTTGGGACGATTGGGACTCATGGGTAAAGTACTAGTGTAATGGAGTAATGGGGAAGAACAACATTATTACCCCCATATGTGCTAAATATTTTAAAAGTACTCCAAGTGTTTCGATTATCTTAATTTGAGTCATTAGAATAGTTAATTGTAAAGTTATGTAAAAGTTCAAGTGTAAGGGGGATACAACCCCCCTGCGATGTATTATTTTGGATGGTAGGGCAAGAGTGTATGCAAAAAAAAAAAAAAAAAAAAAAAAAAAAAAAAAAACATACGGACTACCATCCCGTTTCATTTTATGTTTATTTTATCTTTTTGTTATTTCTTTCATTAGCTTAAGTCGAGTCTAGTCTTGGCTTAGCAACGCCATATTGTACATGTAATTAATCAAGATCTTTAACTCGCCACCAGTAAAATATCCTTTATCCAACAAAACCGTGTTTATCATATCCCTACACCTAATGTTATAACCCATGTAAAAGCCCTCTTTGATAGTTTATCTTAGGTGCTTACGCCTAGTGGAGAAGGTTTTTGATCCTTTCCCAAGCCTATGGTAATCTATTTGCTATGACAGGTAGTGAGAGATATTATTCATTTCCATTTATGAGATATACTTTTATGACACCTGAGAGATGTGAGTATCTAAACACTACTTGTGAGGTGCTAGTTTGTAATCTCCGTGCTTATTATGATTAAAGTGGAACGACTATTTGTTGTAATTACTTTTATATTAGCGTTAAATGACCCCTAACTTGTATTTTGATTAGAATAAAAGCGCATTTGCTTGAGGACAAGCAAATCTCAAGTGTAAGGGTATTTGATGAAGCGAAAAGTGTACCGCTTTTAGGGGGTCATTTAAGCCCTAAATCGTATTTATTTGATCAAATATTGCCCTAAATCGTTCATTTTTTCATTTTAGGTACTTTGGAGAAGAAATCTGGAAAAGGAAGCATTTTGGACGTTTTTGGAGCATAAAAGTGAAGAATTCGACAAAATGCCAAAGCTGCTGGAAAAGTACACGTGACGGCGTCAAGGATTGCTCCTGACGGCGTCACGGCTTGGCAAAAGAGGTAGATATGACAAATACACGTGACGCGCCAGAAAGTTTTACAAAGGAAGTCTAACGGCGTCACCCTTTAAGGTGATCAAGGCCGTCTCGTGCTAAGACAAAGAGATATGGCCATCAGGATTAAAGAGTGACGGCGTCACCCTTAACCTTGACGGCGTCAGCTCCTGATAGGCCAGAACGGATTTTGGAGGATTAAAGAAGGACGGTCAAGAAGGCCTCAAGATAGGCCATCAAGGAAACCTACCGCAATGACGGCATCCACCTCTAAACGTGACGGTCAGCCCCTAAATTCTATATATAGTTTTGCAATTTTTATTCATTGTGTGCAACTTTGTGAGGAGAAAACCCTAAAGAGATTTTTCTGCCATTTTTAAGGGTTTTATACCCTTGGATCTCCCATGTTCAATTGAAGATAAGTAATCAATTAATCATTCAATATGTCTATGTGTTGTTTGATTATATCTTGTTCTTGTCTTTTATTTAACATGCTAGGCTAGATTTATCTTGTGTTTGCTTAGATCTAATGAAACCTAACTATTGATTATTGGTTGTTGGTGTGTTATTAATTGTATTGGATGATTGTTTATCGATGTTAGGCTTAAGAAAACTGGCTAACCTCCTATACGGTAACTTGCTTGAACGTCTTAAGAAACATGAACCAATGCGTATAAGGTTATTATGGTTGTATTTAATGCATGAGCGAATTCTAGTGATCCCATGTTAGGAGCTTCTTAGCCGGCTCGACATAGGAGTGAAGTAGGAGCTTGTAGAGTTGGGGAGTACGTACGCCACCCCACGATTGGTATTAAGGAATAACCCGTCATCCACGCAATTAATACACACTAATCAACCGGTAAAAGATAGTTAGGGAGTAAGGAAATCTAAGTAAACACATTTCTCTCCATATAAGTTCCACAACCTTTTTATTTTCAGTTATTTTATTTTATTTGTAATTGTAGTTATTTGGGTTAGTTGACTAGCAACTAATTCCGCCCACTCCTTCAAACCCGAGATTTATTTGCTTTTATAAAAAAAAAATAAAAAAATACAAAAAGAATCTTCCCTCACCCTTAGACCTATTAGAGTAGTTTTTCAATCCTAACGACACTATTCCCCTAGAGAACGATCAATCCTCCGGTACTTGCCACTACACTATACTACATCGGTCAGGTACACTGCCTGGTGGGGATTGCAAGCCTCTTGAGATCCCTCGAGAGGTAAAACCTGTTGTAAGGTCGCAAAACCACGCATCACATACCAAACACAACTGTGGCAAACTAACAAAATCCTTGAATATTTTTACAGATAAAGATCTGAACATTACCGCGCTTAGACTTCTGCACTTTCGGAAGAATCTCAATCGAAACAATATCTTTAAATGAGGTTAGAACAAAAATTTTAACACCATACTGCATAAAAGCATCAAACAAATATGTTAATTTTGAACTTCAAAATTTTATATCGAATACTCCTTATAAGAAAAGGAGATGGTCACTGTACCGAATCTGCAGCTGTCTGCAATGTGACATGATCTCCCTAGTCTCCACTCCTATAATTAAATATTTATCTCTTATGATAAACGTGAAAAAAGAATATTAAAAGAAATAAGAAAAAAGAAGATAAAATGACATACGTGGAAATCCTTTTCAAGTAGTCACTGTAAGCCATGGGGACATATCCTTCATACATCTCAAGATGCGATTTCAGCTGATATATTCCAATCACGTAAAAATTCAGATATCAGGACCAATAACCAACTAGTAAGCATGTGAATTTGACACAAAAAAAGAGACACGCCTGATTATACACCTGGCTTGTCACAAATTTGTAATGCTCTGGTGAACGGTAGAATTGATCAGACAAAGCACGAAACTGGAGAATAAAGACGGTGGCTGGTGAGTTGGTTACAAAATATATCATAATATTCCATTTGTATAAGTTGTTTTATACTGACCTGACAGTTACCGTCGCCTTGTATTTTAGAGTCAATCAAGTTATACACCTGTAACCTGGAAAAGCAAATTTTATCAGCAAAATACATATTGTGGGAGAATGGATGAGTGTGATCAAAAGAGATGTAAAACCTGTCTAATAGCCTATGGTGATCAGTAGTAGCTTCATCAACTAAAGGTATGTCTCCATTCACTTTGCGGATATGCTGCATCGTTTAACAGTAGGCTTCATGACACTTTTTTCCTTATAGGAATAACCAGTGTGCTTTTGCTACGTCATTCAGTTATCTATTGCTGAAAAAAACCAATACCTTAGTCTGATCAACAACAAAACCTACAACAGCAATATCCCCTTCCCGTTCACTTGGACAACACCAAATAAGCAAATGAGTAAGGTCAAGTGAAGTGGGGAAAAAAAAACAAAATTGAAATAAAATCTAACAAACACAATACCTGTCTAGCATATCGTTAAAAATAGATCCGACTGTCATTAGCACCATCCGCACCAAACCACTTCCCTAAGTCGCACCTTCCTTAGCAAAGTGGTTAAAAACTGACCTTCCAATACCTGAATCTCTTCCTGCTAGTCATGCCATGTTTCCCTGTGCCAATGAAATAAACGGTTTAATTTCTTTTACCTGAACTGCTCACAATTCTAAAATTCTTTTGTCGCTTATGGTTAGACTGGATTTATAGTTGTTTAACGGATTCTAACCCCTATACATAGAATGATGTTGCATACTAACCGTTTATATTATGTAGGCGCTGTTGGGCCGCCAAAAAATGAAGTTGCATACTCACCGTTTATACTATGTCGTCCACGCATTGTGGTGCCACGTTACAATCAGATTTTCAACGACCCATTTCATTAGTTCATCCAAACACTGAGACCCCATAATCTCAGACACACACATGATTCCCAAGAGGTAAAATTTTTCCTAAAAAAAAAAAAAAAAAAAAAAAAAAAAAAAAAAAAAAAAAAAAAAAAAAAACATGTTAGGAATTAACTATTAGATGATAACTTCAGATTATATTACGACCCTGATTATATTACGTCCCTGCTTTAAAACCCGTAAGAAGTGTACTTTTGTTGCGTCATTCAGTTATCTATTGCTGAATATAAACAATAGAAGTGTACATTTGATAACTTCAGTTTATAAAGCTTCATGAATGTGAATATACAAACTTAATCCGTAAGAAAATAGAACAACTCCAGAAACATAAAGTATATGGTACCGCCAACAAATTTTTACCGCCAACAACCCCTATTTGATTTAGTAAGCTATCACTAATTCTTAGATTATTGGCATTGTATTGACAATACCCTGTGACCTAACGAAGATTTAACCTTGAAATGCTGTACCATATACTTTATGTTTCTGGATTTGTTTCGTCAATATTTAACCTTGAAATGGGTAACCTTTACCACCAATGCTATCTGCAATCTATTTTTCAACCTCCTGCAATCCAGCTTTAAACGACGGCTCATACGCGTCGTGTATATCCCTCTCGGTTACCTGAATACATACAAACTCATAAACGCCAAACACGTTTCTAAAATTTTTCTAATAAAAAAACAGGTAGCCTCTACCTAAGCTGATATTCAACTGAAACAAAAGCACATTCACATCCATGTATATGAAATTACATTTTACAAATTAGTCGGTTGGCTGAGACACGGCAGTAAAGCATTTTTAGTTGGGTTAACCTTTTCACTATATCGGTGACTTTCATACGATCGAGATAGCATTTTTTTTTTGTAGTATATGACGACATGAGTAAGTCAATCAGAAATCTATATGGGAATTAGTTCAGTAATTATTCGTAAGGCCACATCATATCAGTCACATATGAGTATCGTATACCATGAGTACTAAATCATCAACATCCGCCTCTTTTGCCTCCTCATTTTTTCCTCCCGCAGCCTATTTTCGATGCAAAAGTCAATTAAAAAAATATAAAACACTACTTGTAATAGTTTAATCAGTAGACAACTATGAATCACTTATATGCAATTTAAAAACATTCAACAAAGATCCATATATACAATTTAGACACCGACAAAACATAAATACCTGTACCGAATTTGCAAACCCCCCTCCTTGCCCACAAACCATGAGCAACTCAGAACTCCACTTCCGATACATATACAGCTGCATAGTCACCATAACCGACCGCCGCCTCCTGCGAAGATAATTGAAGTAACAAATAATCGAACGAAAGTAGACCAACTTACACCCTTAATTACTGTTAGAATATAAAAAAAAAAAAAAAAAAAAAAAAAAAAAAAAAAAAAAAAAAAACATACCTCCAAAATCTTGTTGTTTGTATCTAATTTTTCAGATACGCAAACAAAGGCTTTTAAGTATTCCCCTTACTTTGATCTTGTTCTTCCCCATCTTTTCCCCCCTCTTCTTTCGCATCTCGTTCATCTTTTCCGTCAACGAAAAAGGTTGAGAAGATAAAATTTTCAGAGGATAAGCTTTTGTGGATTTGTGTGGGAGGGAGGCGGTGTGTGGGACTGTGTAGAAGGTTTTGGATAGGCGGCGACGTTCGTTATTATCCATTAGACGGGACATGGGCTAACCGGGGTTGTTGGGCTAGCGAGACGGACCAAAAGAAAAAATTATATTTTAATCTCAGGTATAATAAAAAATTGTCACCGAAGTTCTTCTTTAGTATATAGATATAATTGATGCGCGTGATGTGTCGTTGCGGTTTAGCAGTTTTAATGCCTACTCAAGTTTTAAATTTATATTTAGCCGACTTATCAATAACACACACACTTAACGAGCAGTGTACCCGGTCAGTATGAATATAATGGTAAGTAGAGTGTCGATCACTAAGAGTGGAACGTATTATCTCGTTATTCTAATCAGTATTTTAATATATTAAGTTAGCTATACAACCTAATCTAACGCAAGGGGGTTCAGCCTGAGAGACTGGCACGATTTGGTTGCAATTAAATAATAAACTAAACCAATAGGCACGAATCAGCAAGTAGCACACACGTACACAGATAAATACTTGAGACAATAAGAGGGCTGTCCTTATGATAAGTAGTTTGTCACTTGTTTTATTGCTAGTGTTATATGAAGTGTATAGTTCGATGCAACGCACCGAGATTAAGTCCTTTCTCGTTGGTTCTAATCTTATCGGCGAGTAAACCCTTAATGATTACTTATGACTATCCCGTTTACCTTTCTCCTACTTTTCTACAGACCATAGAATACATAGGCATCTAATAAACAGGCGAGGGCAGAGGCATGGCGACCCGATCAACGCTCAGCTAGACACAGAGGTTATCAATGCACTAATAAAAGTCACCAATGACACAAACATATAAACTTTAATTGATGAGAAAGTAGTTTTAAGGGAGTGCAACCTTTCCGTTGTCACGTTACACAAGCCACCAATCTTGATGAATTAAAGTTTACTAACACAATAAAACAAAACTACTTAATGAATTAAACATATGCAGCACTTTCTTACAGCTCTTGTATCTTTGATTTGGGTGTGTCTTGTGCTGCTACCTTGACTGAATTCGTCCTAGGTTTCTCCTGTTCGGTCTTCGGTTATAATATATTGCCCACGAAATTCGTCTGGTCTTGGGGTATTTATAGTTTCTGTCTGAGGGTGAGATGCGGCGCATCTTGTAAGTAGATGCGGCGCATGTACTTAACTTCGCGTGGAGTCCAAGATTATAATATTCAGGAATATTCGTACACCGCCAGAAGATGCGGCGTATCTTTATCTTTGGATGCGGCGCATGTCCTCTTGAATCTTGGATCGTATCTGGTGAGATCTTGATAGCGATGCGGCGCATGTCATGAGTGAGATGCGGCGCATCTGGAGCAGATTTGACTTGATCTTGTCCCTTTCAGTAGACTCTTCACTTTATGCACGTTTTGCTCCATAATTAGTCCAAAATCGCTAAGTTTCACCAAATGCTTGTTTTCAACTGAGAATTACAAAAGTAAACGATTAAGTATCAATCCTCATAAATAATATAGTAAAACAAGTCAAATTAATAGGATAAATGATAGTAATAAAATGTACTTATTTGAGTTCATCAAATATCCCCCCACTTGAACTTTACTTGTCCCCAAGTAAACCTTAGAATTAATCTTATGAAAATGTATCCTAAAAATGTTAGGATGTATTTTTAAATTTAAGCATGTATTCGTTTTTGTCATAATCACACAACTAAACACTTAACGAATTAGAAGTAGGATAAAAATATTTCGATAAAAGCAAATCTAATCGTTTAACTGTCCAGTCGCGACGAATATTCTATCATAAGCTTGGCAAGTATACACATCTCCACCACTAAAGCCAAGGAATAACAAGTCTAAAGCGGTAAAAAGGTTTTTAGGCTTAAGGGTTAATTATTCCTATTCACTATCGATCTCAAATTCGAGAAAAGGCGACAAAATCACAAATACATGATCGAATCCACGAACACGATACTTGCAATTGCTCAAATCCTTAACTCGAATAGGCTAAAGATAGGTCCAAACTTCACCAATAATAATATATCAAAAAGGGCGACAAAATCATAAATACATAGCCGAATCCACGACTACGATACTTAAGATTGCTCAAATCCCTAATCTCAATAAATCAAAGGTTTGGTCGGATAAAGAATAGGGTATGGATAATATTTGGGATATAAATTGGTGTAAAATAAAAAAAATAAACAAAACAAATAAATTAAAATCCTAAGTGTGGTTAATCACTATCCCAACCATCCCATGAAATAAGACTCATATCATTGAATAACTCACGCTTTAACACTTGAAACACACGCTTTAGGTAGACACGAATTATACTCAACAAGATCTTAATCAAAGAATAAACCTTAGTTGACGTTCCCATAACTGCCAACTCCCATTCAATCCATAAATATAATACAACAACTAGTGGTGATATCGACCACTTACATAACTTTACATCGTTGGTTTAAAAACAAACATCCAACTTTCTTCTTTTTTTCTTTTTCTTTTCTCATTTTTTCCTTTTTTTTTTTTTTTTTTTTTTTTTTTTTTTTAATTTTTTTTTACTAAGCATAAACATAGATGTGTAAAATTTCACCACATCACTATAACAATAATTCTGGATAATTTTTCCATACTTTTCATGACTTCAGAAATAACGGTAATAGTGAAAGTAGTAAACACACGAAAAATAAACTCAAAGATATACAATATTTACTTTCACTCCAGTTGCATTGTGCAATTTCCCGACCTAACCATAGATAATGAATTACGCACGCGAACACAGGTAATGTAAGGAAACACACTTTGCCTATAGCAATTAACCAACCACGGATTCTAATCTACAGGGTAGGCTAAGGTGTAAGGTGTAACGAAACATTTTAAACATAGGTGTAAGAAACGAAAGGAATGGCTCTGAGTGTTTTTCTAGGGGTATCTTACTCTAAAAATGAGAGTAACAAAAGGGTTTTATACGGGGGTTAACTAACCAGTGTAGTTAGCTAATAACACATAACATATAATAGGCATTTTTGGGTGTAATCCTAAGAATTTAACCAATTTTAGGACAAAGGTTAAAAAAAACTGGAAAATAAAAGAATTAGAACAGAAAAACTCCCCTGAGATTTGCTCGGTATGATCCTCCATTAGTATTAGAGCAAAAATCATCTTTCTTGTGGATTAGAACGTTTAAGCTTCATATTAGATGTATCCACAGGAAATGCAGGAAACTAAAATACCACCAAAGCTTCAAAACACACCTAAGATAAGAAAGGTTCAAACTTGCATAATACATTAGTAGTTAGGTAAAAATAAAACATAAAAATTAAAAATGAAAATTATCAGGTCAGTCGATGCGCCGTATCTTATGGAAGAAGATACGCCGTATCGAGCCTGGAATAATTACGTATCAGAATAAAAGATGCGCCGCATCCTTAACCAGGGATGCGCCGCATTGAAAATAAACTGATAAAAAGTTTTAAATTCGAAAATAAAAAATGCAGAAAAATAAAATAAGATATGACCATTTGCAGGAGATGCGTCGCATCTCAGAATTGAGATGCGCCGTATCCTCAGCGGCCTGACTGACTCGACACATAAACAGAAAATTAAAAGATAAATCCGGGTTGTCTCCCGGTAAGCACTTGTCTTTATTCCAGAGTCTTCAAGTTAGACTCACGTTCAGCACTTTAGTATCGATCATTGAAGGAGTCGGAAACGTCGCGCTCCCTCATCGCCAATTCAGTAATATTGAACATTCCTTGCTCGTCCTTAATTTCCACGCCGTTCTTCTTTAATACCTGTATAAACAAAGTCCTGTCCCTCTCGGGCAGAGATGACAAAATGATAGACGGGAAATTCTTATTATCATATAAGCATAAATAAGCAAGGTGGGGTGGTAGTTCAATAAACACATCATTATTCAAATTCTTTTTCTCAACTACTCTCCTACGTTTGTTAATTACTACACAATCATACCACTCCTCATCAGAATTATTGACAACATCGCGTCTAAGTTCGGTAGGTACATTAAGGTCAATAAATTCCTCAAAGTTCTCATGACTAGGATTAGTTGAGTTGTTTTGAATCAATGTTTCTCCCATGAGCCTAGCTTCAAGATCGAGGTCCATACGCTCTCTTAATCCTAGCATGTAGACACCTCTAATTATGCTTTTAACAGGATCTTGGCACTTATAGACTAGTTTATTATTCCCTACCCTTAATGAGATTTTTCTTTTAAACACATCAATCTTAGCATGGGCAGTAGACAAGAAAGGTCGACCAAGGATTAAAGGAACCTTAACATCCTCGGGCATATCTAAAATAACAAAGTCTACAGGGAAAATAAACTTCTCAATCTTAACTAGCACATTATTAGCAATCCCTTCAGGTCGTTTCACCGTTTTATCAGCCAATTCAATAAGTAACTTAGTTGGTGCTAATTTTCCTAGTCCTAGGGTAGTGAATGTCTTAAGAGGCATAACACTAACGCTAGCTCCTAAGTCAGCTAACACATTATTGAAAGATATATCATTAATAGAACAAGGTAGAGTAAAACTTCCTGGGTCTTTTTCTTTATGAGGCAAGGCATTTAAATCGATTGCAGACCTCCCTTCTTTCATTGTAGCCTTGATCTCCTCTTCAATCTTTGTCTTTTCTTTGAGTAGTCTTCTTAAACTGATTGAAGAATTAAAGAAAAATTCGGGTCTTGCACCATCACTACCATTCATCGATCTTCTAGGCAAGTAAGGAGTGACTTCTTCAGTGGTGCTTATGGCCTTGACATGATCTCTTGGGTTGGTTTCAGTTGAGCTCGGTAGACTTCCGTATCCCCTTTCTTGAAGAACTTTGCTCATTTGACCAA
This sequence comes from Artemisia tridentata subsp. tridentata, assembly GCA_021014915.2. Classification (NCBI taxonomy): domain Eukaryota; kingdom Viridiplantae; phylum Streptophyta; class Magnoliopsida; order Asterales; family Asteraceae; genus Artemisia; species Artemisia tridentata. The sequence goes on from CP139509.1 coordinate 264,467,516, forward strand.
TTTGTTGTTCCAATGCTTTGATCGAAGCTCCTTGATTTCTTGTAGTAGTGTCCGTTGAAGCTCGGATTTCTTTGATCATAGCAGTATTCTCTTCATGTCTTTTAGCAGCATCGGCCATAATTTGCTTTAGAGTGTCATCTAAAGTCTGCCTCCTCTCTTGATAAGCGGGATTGAAGTTATTCTTTTGATAGAATCCCGGTGTAGCTTCCCTAAATCTTCCTGAAGGTCGGAATGGTTGTCCAAATTGGGTGTAATATGCTTCTTCAAACGTCTCACTTTCATTCTTATTCGGGCAATCTTTAGTGTAGTGAGGTCCTTCGCACTTTTCACATCCAACTTGGGCAGCATACACTCTTTCATCACGCTTCTTCATCTCTCTACTTATTTTATCCAATTGAGCTTGAATAGCAGCAATCCCGTCAAAATTAGTGCTGCTCTTAGATCTAGTAGAGGTCCCATCGTGCCATTTCTAAGAATGATCAGCAGCTTCTTGGATCGCTTTCCTGGCATTAATTGCACTCATTTGAGGCACAGCTCCCTTAGCGTCCAAGATTTGTCTAGTAGGCACGTCCAGTCCTTGATAAAACAATATTATCTCCTGCATAGGGGTTAGATAGTGTTGAGGACATTTTATTAATAAATCTTTAAATCGTTCCCAAGCTTGATAAAGAGTTTCATCAGGCTCTTGCTTGAAACTGTTGATAGCCTCCATCTTTTTAGCAGTCTTAGCAGGTGGACAATATCTCTTCAGGAATTTGCTCTTCAAACCTTCCCATGTAGTGATTGAACTAGCAGGTTCATTCCTTAGCCACTTGTTAGCAGCTCCTTTTAGTGAGATTGGAAAGATTCTAAGCATGAGTTGATCGTTAGTGACTCCTTCTGAAGTAAACAAATCTGCAATCTCCAGGACCTTTTCAACATGCTCATTAGCATCCTCATGTTCCGTCCCACTGAAAGCATTCTCTCTGAGCTCTTTGAGAAACTGACCCTTCAACTCGAATTTTGACTTATCATCAAACTTTGGTCTAGCAACTCCTGAAGTGTAATCAGCACGGGTACTGTTCATGTATTCCTCCATAGTAGTGTTTTCGCCCATTGTTTCTGTTTCAACTTCCTCTTTTTCTTCAGAAAAGTAATCAAGCTCGAGTGAACTTGAAAGATCAAAGCTTCTTGTGTTGAAAAGCCTTTTAAGCGAATGTAGGGCTCGTTCAGGATCTTCGAAAGGTTGAATCAAGTTCTTAGTCGAACTCCTGGTCATGCACTTCCTGAAATCAACACAAAAATATCAGTAGGGCATGCTCGAGAAAGTAGTATATCAGAAAATTAACAACGAAAACGGAATACGAAAAATTAAAGTTACTGATATCTGCAGACGATGCGCCGTATCCAAAAAGTTGGATACGCCGTATCTTATAATCGTTAAAATTAGATCAGACTTTATTCAGAAAATAGATACGCCGCTTAGAAATTCGAATGCGCCGTATCTGTTTTAATTATCAAAAATCGATATTTATTAAAAATTAAATGCGTCGTATTAACAAAAGTTAATGCGCCGTATTTGCGTTACGTTTTAAAATATAAGATTTTTGATTCAGAAGATGCGCCGTATCGATAAAAATCGATACACCGTATCTGTTTAATAATTCGCAAACTGTTTTTAATTAAAATAATAGATACGCCGTATTTGCTAAAGCAGATGCGTCGTATGGCGTTAAAGTTTAGAAAAAAAAAATTTTATCAAAAATAGATACGCCGTATCTTGGGGAAAAGATGCGTCGTATCGCTTTATCGCATAGAAAAATTTTCTTATTAAAAACAGATACGCCGTATCTTGGGGAAAAGATGCGTCGTATCGAATTAATTAAACGTGTTGTATTTTATAAAAAATTGAACGCAATACGCCGTATCTGAAAAATCAGATGCGCCGTATCGTTTGATTTAGCTCAGTACAACGATAGCAGAAAACAAAAAATACGAAAAATAAAAAACAAATAAAAACACACGAAAATAAAAACAAACAAAAGCAAACAAATAACACAAAAAAAAAAAAAAAAATGCAAAATAGTACAATGAATGCAAATCAATCTAATACACAACAAAATTAGCGGTTAGATAAAAAATTAAAAACCTAATTAAAATACTAATCAAATTAACAGATAATAACAATTCACTCCCCGGCAACGGCGCCAAAAACTTGATGCGCGTGATGTGTCGTTGCGGTTTAGCAGTTTTAATGCCTACTCAAGTTTTAAATTTATATTTAGCCGACTTATCAATAACACACACACTTAACGAGCAGTGTACCCGGTCAGTATGAATATAATGGTAAGTAGAGTGTCGATCACTAAGAGTGGAACGTATTATCTCGTTATTCTAATCAGTATTTTAATATATTAAGTTAGCTATACAACCTAATCTAACGCAAGGGGGTTCAGCCTGAGAGACTGGCATGATTTGGTTGCAATTAAATAATAAACTAAACCAATAGGCACGAATCAGCAAGTAGCACACACGTACACAGATAAATACTTGAGACAATAAGAGGACTGTCCTTATGATAAGTAGTTTGTCACTTGTTTTATTGCTAGTGTTATATGAAGTGTATAGTTCGATGCAACGCACCGAGATTAAGTCCTTTCTCGTTGGTTCTAATCTTATCGGCGAGTAAACCCTTAATGATTACTTATGACTATCCCGTTTACCTTTCTCCTACTTTTCTACAGACCATAGAATACATAGGCATCTAATAAACAGGCGAGGGCAGAGGCATGGCGACCCGATCAACGCTCAGCTAGACACAGAGGTTATCAATGCACTAATAAAAGTCACCAATATCACAAACATATAAACTTTAATTGATGAGAAAGTAGTTTTAAGGGAGTGCAACCTTTCCGTTGTCACGTTACACAAGCCACCAATCTTGATGAATTAAAGTTTACTAACACAATAAAACAAAACTACTTAATGAATTAAACATATGCAGCACTTTCTTACAGCTCTTGTATCTTTGATTTGGGTGTGTCTTGTGCTGCTACCTTGACTGAATTCGTCCTAGGTTTCTCCTGTTCGGTCTTCGGTTATAATATATTGCCCACGAAATTCGTCTGGTCTTGGGGTATTTATAGTTTCTGTCTGAGGGTGAGATGCGGCGCATCTTGTAAGTAGATGCGGCGCATGTACTTAACTTCGCGTGGGGTCCAAGGTTATAATATTCAGGAATATTCGTACACCGCCAGAAGATGCGGCGTATCTTTATCTTTGGATGCGGCGCATGTCCTCTTGAATCTTGGATCGTATCTGGTGAGATCTTGATAGCGATGCGGCGCATGTCATGAGTGAGATGCGGCGCATCTGGAGCAGATTTGACTTGATCTTGTCCCTTTCAGTAGACTCTTCATTTTATGCACGTTTTGCTCCATAATTAGTCCAAAATCGCTAAGTTTCACCAAATGCTTGTTTTCAACTGAGAATTACAAAAGTAAACGATTAAGTATCAATCCTCATAAATAATATAGTAAAACAAGTCAAATTAATAGGATAAATGATAGTAATAAAATGTACTTATTTGAGTTCATCAATAATACTCCTTGAACTTTATATTTCTTTTAAGTTAAAATATATGTATATATATTGTTATTTATAAATGTTATTCTTTATATATTAAATTAATGTACATATATGAACTTATAAATATCAAAATGAAAGTACGAATTACTGTGATATATAAATTAATACACGATATTGTACATATACGAGCTATGTTATTCCTCTTTATGAGATAAAGTAAGGATATCGGAAATTTAGTATTTTTAACTATTCGCGTTTCATAACGACTCATGTTATTCCTCTTCATAAGTTTAACCTGCGTGTACGTCAGTTTAAAATTAAATACGACTAAAACTATTAATAGGATTATAAATATCAAAATGAAGGCACGACCCCGCGGGTTATTGTGAGATGTAAATAAATACACGAGATTATACATATAGAATGACACATGTAATTCATTTTTTAAATTTAAATAAGGATATACGGAAAAATATTTTTTCAAAGATCATTACTTGCTATTAACCATGCATGGTGTCTAGAACAAGATGTTAATAGTTAAATTTAAATAATATCAACCTCAACATAATCCAATTAAACAAAGAATCCTTCTTCCATCAAAAGTTTATACAAAATATCAATTGGTATTAATACATAATAAACAAATTATGTAAAAACATGTGCGTGCAAGTGTATTATATATAACTTACACGAATAGAAGGTTTTACATAATTTTATAAACAAAATTCGTATTACATATATTTAAAAAAAAAAAAAAAAAAAAAAAAAATTAAACAACCCAGTGTTAAAAACTATAGTATAAAAATACATGAGAAAAAACGTGAAAGATTTTCTATTAACATGGAGTATATATATTGTTACAATAACATTATAATATGGTAAGTAAGAATATTACTCTATTATTTTGCAATTTAGGTCGGCTATTTAATAAGTTAATGCATACAAATTTGTTACGAGTCAGAAGAGAGTTGGATATAAGCAAACAAAAGTAATGAAACTTCCTACTCACAGCGAAAATTCTTATATCCTCATATCCTCATCCTTCGGACACACATATTAAAACCCCACATCTTCTTTTCATACTACAAACTTCATTCAAAAACCCTCTCCAAAGGTTTTATAACTAAAAGATGAGCGAAAAACTTGTCGGAAAAGCCATCAACAGTCTAGGAAAAGGCTTTGATCTAACATCCGATTTTCGGTTAAAGTATTGCAAAGGCAAAGACCGTTTAGTTGTGCTTAACGAAAATGAAAAAGAGCTTATCGTGCCTGGATTCGGGTCTTTCAAAGGTGTATCGCCCGATATCAAATGTGACAAGGGTGATCGCGTACGTTACCAATCCGATATTCTTGACTTCAATCAAGTAAGTTGTGCGCTTTGAACTTCTAAAACTAAAAAAGAATGGTTTTTGTGTTTTCTCTTCGATTATGGAATAACAAGTCTGTCATACTCTTAGATGTCAGAGTTTTTCAACAAAAAGTGCTCTGGACCCGGGAAAATCCCTAATGGATATTTTAATGCTATGTTCGCGTTTCAAAGTGGCTCATGGGCTACAGATGCTGCGAACACGAAGTATTTAGGTTTGGATGGTTACTTCATTGTGTTGTTTAATGTTCATCTTGATCGATATCCGTTAATTCTATCCGACGAAGTTAGAAACGCTGTTCCTTCGACATGGGATCCTCCTGCCCTTGCAAGGTACCAAAAAATCATCATCATCATTGTTATCTTTTCATAACTACACTAAGCTTCAATCTTTCAATCATTATGTGCAAACCTATGTTCATCATCGATCTTACAAAATAATAATGCTTGAAACATGATATGATTGATAAAAGTCAAATCAGTGTAACATGGCATGATCAAGTAGGTGGGAATGTATTGATTTTGTTATGGTGCAAACATGTCTCATTTGACCAAAACGAGTTACAAATGATCAAGTCAAGAAATACATTTCGTATTATGATTTTTCATTATTATTAAAAGGTGTTTAGTTATAAACTCGTTGAAAATTGTATTTTTAAATGCATGAAATATATTTTTATTTAAGAACAATATTTTGGCGACTTTGTCAGAATAATGAAATAACTCTATAAATGTCAACAAATTTGCCAGGTAAAAGTATTTCCATGTTTGAATGGTCATATATGATTCTTGCTATAACTTCAACGATATTAACGGCTGATTTTACGTTATTATATTAAACATACTCAAATCTGAATTAGAAGGAATATATGCTTTTTATTTGGCTTTTATTAATTAGTTCTTAAATTAAATGGTCCAATCAACAAATGATATTCCTTTTTGTAATGGTTTAATGGTTTATTACTTTATTATGTTTGTACATATTAAGATTAGTTTAGTTACGTACACAATCACCGATTAGTAGGATGATTGAATTATGGTTTAAGAAACAACAATGTCATCATCTTAAAAACTTCATTAATGAAATAAAAGCTTGCTTTGTTCGAAAAAAAAATAAAAAAAAATAAAAAAATAAAAAAATAAAAAATAAAAAAATTAAGAACTTACTCAAGTTCTTAATCTCTCTTTCATGGCCAGTATTGTTGCATATCTTTGAATTTATATGACGGCCTCTATTCTCTTTCCACGTCAACAATGGGTGTTTTTTGCTCTTTGTTTTCTTGTTTCTTTATACTACATCCGTCTTAAAATAAGTGTTTAGTTTGACGAGCAAAACTGGTTCAACTTTGACCTTATCTATTTTTGCGGGTGTTAAATCATACTTGATGCAAAATATATGAATGGATTGGGTTTTAAGTGTATTTTTCATTGGTATTATTTTTCATCAAGTACTATATAAAACAAAAAATATATATTTACGGTCAAAGTTGAACCAGTTTGACTCTGAAAAGTCAAACTGAACATTTATTTTGGGACGGAGGGAGTAGACAAACTTTCATCCATATATTAAAAAAAAAAAAAAAAAAAAAATGCTAACAATCTTACACAATATACGCTATCAAACCTAGCAATCTAGACCCAAACGGGTGTAGATGGTTTTATATAAGTTATCTTCTTTATCCAACAAGATTAGCATAAACACAACTCTTAACACTCATTAGTCTACATTGATCACTTTCAAAATTGTTGAAGATGTATGCTACCAATTTTTTTTTTTTTTTTATTATTATTTTTTTTAATATATATATAAATTCATCTAGACCCGTTTGAGTCTACATCGCCGGGTCTAACACATACTCCCATCCGTCCCAAAATATAAGTTCATTTTGAGTTTTTTAAAGTCTTTCTTATTTAAACTTTGACTTTAATTTTTTTTTTCGTGTTATATTATATTTGATGCAAAATATATAAATTGATTTATGTTTCAAATGCATTTGCATTGATATATTTTTCATCAACTATTATATAACACGGAAAAAAATAATTAAAGTCAAAGTCGGAAAACAAAGACTTTGAAAAATCAAAAGTGGACTTATATTTTGGGACGGAGGGAGTAATACATATGTAACATTCTAGCTAGGTACCTTCTATCAGGGTAAACGTTAACTTGGTTTAAACTCTTATTTAATATTACTCGAATATGTTATCCGATATTTTTAAGTTAACTAAGATTTTTGTAGATGAAATGTGTATTATTCAATCTAATTTAATAAACCAACAATGACTAAAAAGGTGGTGGCATATGAGTAGTTGGTTAGGTGTAGACATCAAACGCCACAAGGATATCTATTAGAAAAATCCATGAACCAAAATAAATTGAATCATGATGACATTAGTGAACTGTATCAAAATAATGGTGATGTTTGACGTATTCAATTATTTTCATCATTTATTTGGTATTATGGCTATGTTTGGTAAAAGTAGCAGTAAGTAGTAGCAGTGAGCTGTGAGCAGCTTTTTAAAGAATCATTGAAAAAATGAGTTTTCCTAAAAAATAGCAAAGCTCACCGTTCCTTTGCCAAACGAACAATAAAAATCAAAAAGCTCATTGCCCATCGCTCATCGCCTCAAAAAGCTCCGCGCCAAACATAGCCTATATCATACGTCCATAAGGTATGGTAAACATTGGCATGCACAAAATTTATCAGTTGTTGTCCTAGTTAAAGTTGCAACGAGCTAGTTGGTTGTAATCGATGTTTAAAAACGTTTTTATTAATTTTTGCTCGATCATATAATCCTCTAGATATGATTTCTTGGAGTACCGTAACATCCATGATCCATGTACATGTATGGTCGTCATGTTATTTATACGATTTATTCATGTATCGATGTGATTTCAGCGCTGAAGAAATCAACCCTTTTATTCTGCAACGATGAAAGATTTTTTTTTCCTTGTGTCTAAACCATATATCACATTGGTTACAACTCAAATGATTGTCATAAGGTTCCGTTACTATTTTGTGTTTATTGACGTGTAACTTATGTGGTGGCAGATTCATTGAAAAATATGGGACTCACATAATTGTTGGAATAAGCATAGGAGGGCAAGATGTAATATTGATGAAGCAAAGCAAATCGTCTAACTTGGAGCCTTCACAGCTCAAAAACCAATTAGAGGATCTTGGAGATCAATTGTTTAATGGGGCATGCACTTTCTCTCCTCATCAACTTAAAAATAAGGATCACAAGAATAAGGTTAGATTATTGTTCAAAGGCTTTTAGAAAAGTATAGCAATATGCAAACAATATTCAAAAAAAGCTCTAAAGGTTAAGTGTAGTCCAAGTCGAATAAGTTCACAAAAGTAAAAATAAAATAAAAGTCTCATGTTGTCCAAGTATTTATGCCTCCACATAAAATGTGTAACAAATGCTATATATATGATTTACAGAGAATTTATAGATCGTATATTCTAGTTAGCTTCCCAGTAATTGTTATTGTAATGCTTACTAATAATTCCTACAAATGTAATTGCAGACATCGTCCGCTTTTGACAGTATTTTTGATCCAGAACCAATGATCTTCAACGGCTTCTCCTCTACCACACCGAAGAATGTAAGTTTGATAATCATACATAGAACTATAGAAGCATAATAAATCCACCTTTAATTTTGTTAAAAGTAAACGTAACAATATGGGTCCCTCCTCTGAAAAAGCGTAACGATATGGGTCATGATTTTTCAGAACTCACATTTGGTTCACATGATTATTAGGTACACAACATGGAATGCATGGTTTTAGTCTATGTGGTCCTAACCAGTCTTAGATCATTGCAAGATAAATGTAAACACCTACGTACACTATAAAGCGAAAGAGACTACAGTACAGAAACGTTCACACGCGAGGTTTAAACCCAAATATATAGTATTGATACTTGTAAGTATCGAGACTCATCTAAAAAATAATGAGCCTGTGTGATTGCACCTTTGGCGCACTCCTCAAACACATCTTTCAAAACCATATATGCCATATTTATGTAGAGAAGAAAAGTGAAGTTACTAGCCAGTTTTGACCTTCCAGAATGGATTAAATTCTACCATACAATCTAGACTTATTACTATAACTTATTTCTGGTTTTTGGACTTATTATAATTACTAAGTAAGTCAGTAGTCACTTGTTGAATATAATAAATGCCGTACTGCCGTTTGGTGCAAGTTTTATTAAAGAGAACTTTCACATTCTTTATTATTTCATGTGACATTTTTCTTTATGATGTATGAACATAATTTTTTGACTTGGTTGCATAAACGCGTCCATTGGTTTGCATTTTTTTAGTGTATATGATGTTAACTTACCTAATTAATTTATTAAACTATGATAAAACTAGCTAGTCTTGTATTTATTTATCAACATATTAATAGTATGTATATGAACCTATACATGCTTTTTTGGTGTAGGGTTTAAGCGTAATGTGTTCAAAAAGAGGAGGAGATCTTACATCAACGTCGCATTGTGAATGGTTACTAACAGTACCATCAATGCCAGACGCTATTAATTTCGACTTCATCCCAATCACGTCTCTTATACCAGCTGGTACTCCTGGCAAGGGTTTCTTATCGCATGCCATCAATCTCTACCTTCGTTGTACGTATTCAATTATTCATCCCTTTTCCTTTAACTTTCAACCATAGTTTTGCATTTTCTCGTTATGGCAGTAGTTAAGCTAATTAAAAATAAAAAATATATATGTTAAGATAATAGTGTTAGGTACTGTTTACACTATGCCAAATTGTGGTATCACCATATCACTTTTCACATATTCAAACCTTGTGATTTCTAATTAAAAGTATAAAATATATTACTATAATAGTGTTTGTTAATTGTTACTGTGACATGCAGATAAGCCTCCTATTGGTGATTTGGAATACTTTTTGGACTTTCAAGCCCATAAACTATGGGCTCCTATTCACAATGACCTTTCATTAGGCCCAACTACAAATAGAGCCATTAGAAATCCAGCCTTGAATTTCAACTTGATGGGACCCAAACTCTATGTCAGCACTACACAGGTAATTAATATATGAGAAATGCTATAACCACATTCTAGTAATATTTACAAAAGAATTTTTCAAAATGAGGTATAATAAATTGATTTGTCATGAAATAAAGTTTATGGAGGAAGATTGGAAGAAAGTAATAAGTGGTCCAAATGTCATATCACATCATTGTGAAGGTTTTTTTTTTTTTTTTTTTTTTTTTTTTTTTTACGTGGTTCTAGAAATCTCATAATATATCTTGCATCAAATTACAAATTCATATGTTGCCTAAAATTATGAATATATGTAAAATATGGTTATAATTCTCTTGATCCGAGTGACACTATTAATTTGCCAAAACTGCCCTTCATAGGTTGCAATATCAAAGAAGCCTGTAACGGGAATGCGACTCTATCTTGAGGGTATGAAATGTAACAGGCTAGCGATACACCTTCAACACTTATCTGAGACACCTGTCTTATATCAAGATAGAATAGGTGAAGCTGTAAATTGGCGTGGATCAGAAGATATTGACGATCCACGCTTTTATGAACCAATTCAATGGAAGAAATTTTCTCATATAAGCACGGCCCCAGTAAAGTATGATCCTAAATGGGCTGTACCCGGAAAAGATGCCTCATATATTGTTACGGGTGCTCAACTTCATGTCAAAAAGCACGACTCAAAGAGCATTTTGCATCTTCGGTTATTGTACTCTAGAGTTTCTAGCTCGTGCGTTGTTAACTCATCTTGGACGATTGGCCAAATCAATCAGTCTACACGGTCATCAGGATTTATGTCAGTATTAAGTACAACGTTGTCAGGAAATCCGGAGAAAGAGTTAAGATCATCAGATGTGGTAGTAGATTCTGGCATTTATCCAAACGGGCCACCCGTGGAGGTAGCAACACCAAAACTTTTGAAGTTTGTTGATATGACACAGGTGTGTAAAGGACCAAGGGACAATCCCGGGCATTGGTTAGTCACCGGGGCTAAACTTGACATGAATAAAGGGAAAATACGCCTTCTTGTCAAGTTTTCGTTATTAAACATATGCTGAACAAGGAAAAATAAGAATCTGAAAATGATAAAAAGAGAAGTTTGTAATATAGATTGAATTGAGTGATTTTTTGTACCTACAAAGGTCTATAGGACTCAAAGTCCGTTAAAAGTTGTGTGAAGTATTTAGTTATTATGTAAATATACTGCAGATTTTCTTTTGTATGATGAAGGATTCATGATTTTATTCGTTTTTTAGTTCATTTATTCTTTTGTATCAGTTTACAATGATGTAATACACACATGATTTCATAGTTTTGAATGATGTTTTATCTTTACTGATATGAAGAATTTCAAATGTGTGATTACAGGTCAAATGACTATCAAATGCGACGGGAATTATGGAACAACCTTGAAATGCATAAATTGTTTGTTCATGGGAATCCTTGGGTTATCTTAGGAGATTTTAATGCGTCATTATCCTTGGACGACACGTCTCAAGGGTCCTCGAATATTAATATCTCTATGCGCAAATTGAATGAATGTGTAAACAAGATAGAGGTTACTGACGTGAATAGCACTGGCATGCGGTATACATGGAATCAAAAACCTCGGGCTGAGTTGGGATTATTAAAAAAGATTGATCGCGTGATGTGTAATATTGGTTTTAGCCACGAATACCCTGGATCCTACGCGATTTTCCAATCATATAGAATATCTGATCACTCACCGGCAGTTCTAAAAGTTTATAAGGTAACGAAAGAGAAACCTAAACCGTTTAAGTTTTTCAATTTACTTGCCTACAAACCTGAGTTTATGTCGATTGTAAGGGAGAAATGGGGGGCTGATGTAAGTGGTCATAATATGTTCATTCTTGTTAAGAGACTTCGATTCATGAAGAAACCCATGCGGAAACTCATGCATTCTCAAGGTAACTTGCACGATCGTGTAGTTAAACTGAGGCACGAGCTAGATGTTGTTCAGATGGAGCTGGATAAAGATCCATCCTCGTTGATTCTACATGATAAAAAATAGCAAAGCTCACCGTTCCTTTGCCAAACGAACAATAAAAATCAAAAAGCTCATTGCCCATCGCTCATCGCCCCAAAAAGCTCCGCGCCAAACATAGCCTATATCATACGTCCATAAGGTATGGTAAACATTGGCATGCACAAAATTTATCAGTTGTTGTCCTAGTTAAAGTTGCAACGAGCTAGTTGGTTGTAATCGATGTTTAAAAACGTTTTTATTAATTTTTGCTCGATCATATAATCCTCTAGATATGATTTCTTGGAGTACCGTAACATCCATGATCCATGTACATGTATGGTCGTCATGTTATTTATACGATTTATTCATGTATCGATGTGATTTCAGCGCTGAAGAAATCAACCCTTTTATTCTGCAACGATGAAAGATTTTTTTCCCCTTGTGTCTAAACCATATATCACATTGGTTACAACTAAAATGATTGTCATAAGATCTCAATCAAAGAATAAACCTTAGTTGGTGTTCCCATAACGGCCAACTCCCATTCAATCCATAAATATAATATACAACAAATAGTGGTGATATCGACCACTTAATACAAAACTTTACATGAGTTGGTTAAAACAAACTTCCAACTTTTCTTTTTCTTTTCTATTTTTTTTTTTTTTACATCAACATATACATAGATGTGTAAAATTTCACCACATCACTATAATGATAACTCTGGATAATTTTTCCATACTTTTCATGACTTCAGAAATAACGGTAATAGTGAAAGTAGTAAATACACGAAAAATAACAAGACTCAAAGATATACAATATTTACTTTCACTCCAATTGCATTGTGCAATTTCCTGACTCAACCAAAGATAATGAATTACGCACGCGAACACAGGTAATGTAAGGAAACACACTTTGCCTAAAGCAATTAACCAACCACGGATTTTAATCTATAGGGTAGGCTAAGGTGTAAGGGTGTTAACGAAACATTATAACAAAGGTGTAAGAAACGAAAGGAATGGCTCTGAGTGTTTTTCTAGGGGTATCATACTCTAAAAATGAGAGTAACAAAAGGGTTTATACGGGGGTTAACTAACCAGTGTAGTTAGTTAATATCACATAACATATAAAGGCTATTTGGGTGTAATCCTAGAAATTTATCAATTTAGACAAGTCATTCCAATTATGTAAATAATACTTATTATGGTGGTCTCGAATAGTATACAAGCCAAGTTCTAAAGTTTACAAGTCACCGGCACACTCATAGATTTGTGAATTTTGAAAAGTTCACAATTTTTGAAATAATGTTATGTGTGCAGCTATGTAATTTAGACTTTGAACAAAAACATGCTAAAAATTTTAAATTTTGATATATTAAGCGCATTTTAAGCATATTTTGAAAAAGTTTAGGACAAGTAAGTGTTCTAATTCTCCAATCCCCCCACTTAAGTTAAACAACGTCCTCTTTGTTTGTGTCAAAGGTTAAAAAAAACTGGAAAATAAAAGAATTAGAACAGAAAAACTCCCCTGAGATTTGCTCGGTATGATCCTCCATTATTTGTATAAGAGCAAAAATCAACTTTCTTGTGGATGAGAACGTTTAAGCTTCATAGATGATGTATCCACAAGAAATGCAGGAATCTATAATACCATCAAGACTTAAACACACCTAAGTTAAGAAAGTTCAAACTTGCATAATACATTAGTAGTTAGTAAAAATAAAACTTAAAAAATTAAAATGAAAATCATCAGGTCAGTCGATACGCCGTATCTTATGGAAGAAGATACGCCGTATCGAGCCTGGAATAAATACGAAATAAAATAGAAGATGCGTCGCATTAAAATACTGACAGAAAGTTTTTTAAGTCAAAAGTAAAAATGCAGAAAATTAAATAAGATATGACCAGTGCAGGAGATGCGTCGCATCTTAGGATGGAGATGCGCCGTATCTTCTGCGGGCCTGACTGACTCGACACAGAACAGAATGTAAAAATTTTTCTCCGGGTTGTCTCCCGGTCAGCACTTGTCTTTATTCCAGAGTCTTCAAGTTAGACTCACGTTCAGCTCCTTATTTTGTTCTATTGATCCCCACATGTCCGTGCACGATGTAGTCGCGAATTACTTCGTCACGAACATATTCCGGCCCCAATTCAAGTACACCTTTGTAGAATCCTTTCATCTTTTGGTACAGATACTCGATCCCTTTCTCAGCGTCATTTTCATCTACAAAAAGAAATGGTGTAAATTTGTAACAAAATTTATTAGGGGCATGTTTAAACCTTGGGTGAGCACGAGGCATCATGTAAGTGATAACGTTGCTTCCACTTTGAAAGGTGATCTTTCCTTCAAATATTTTAGCGTGAATATCGACCTCCTTACAGAATGGTTTCCCAACGATCACGTCACCCATCTCAACATCACGATAAGCATCCATGTTTTCCACCACGGTGAAATCTGTAACAATAGTTAAATTCCCAACAAAAATAGGTACATTCATGAACATTCCAACTACGTTTTTCCCTCTATACTCAATTTTGTTTTTCATTATAGAATTATAGAAATCTTTTGACATTACATTAATTGGTAAAATAGGGAAAAAGTTGGCGCTAATCTGTTTAAATCCTATCATGCAAGGAAATTGTAAATTATAAGCACAATCTACATGGATCTTTCTACCATAATCACAAAAACTAGGATATCCTTCAAATTCATCATAATTCTTAGTGTTGATCATATTAATTCTAGGTATATCCATAATTTCTCCTTCTTCAATTTCGGGTTCTAAATCCTCCATAAATTGATCATTGATTCCTAATGGTAAATTAAGATCATTTAATTCAATGTAGTCTCCACTATAGGTCTCAAGTGATTCATTATTTACCAAGGTTTCTCCCATAAACCTAGCTTCTAGATCGAGGTCTATACGTTCTCTTAATCCTAGCACATAGACGCCTCTAATTATGCTTTTAGCAGGATTTTGGCACTTATAGACTAGTTTATTATTCCCTACCCTTAATGAGATTTTCCTTTCAAACACATCAATCTTAGCATGGGCGGTAGACAAGAAAGGTCTTCCAAGGATTAAAGGAATCTTAACATCCTCGGGCATATCTAATATAACAAAGTCTACTGGGAAAACAAACTTCTCAATCTTAACTAGTACATTATTAGTAATCCCTTCAGGTCGTTTTACCATTTTATCAGCCAATTCAATAAGCAACTTAGTTGGTGCTAATTTTCCTAGTCCTAGGGTAGTGAATGTCTTAATGGGCATTACACTAACGCTAGCTCCTAAGTCAGCTAACACATTATTGAAAGATATATTATTAATTGAACAAGGTAAAGTAAAACTTCCTGGGTCCTTTTCTTTATGAGGCAAGGCATGTAAGTCGGTTGTAGAGTTCTCTTCTTTCATTGTAACCTTGATCCCCTCTTCAATCTTCGTCTTCTCTTTGAGTAGCCTCCTTAAACTGATTGAAGAATTAAAGAAAAATTCGGGCTTTGCACCATCATTACCATTCATCAATCTTCTAGGTACGTTAGGCGTGACTTCCTCGGTTGTGCTTATGGCCTTGACATGATCTCTTGGGTTGGTTTCGGTTGAGCTAGGTAAACTTCCGTATCCCCTTTCTTGAAGAACCTTGCTCATTTGTCGAATTTGTTGTTCCAATGCTTTGATCGAAGCTCCTTGATTTCTTGTAATAGTATCTGTTGAAGCTCGGATTTTTTTGATCATAGCAGTGTTCTCTTCATGTCTTTTAGCAGCATCAGCCATAATTTGCTTAAGAGTGTCATCTAAAGTCTGCCTCCTTTCTTGATAAGTGGGATTAAAGTTGTTCTTTTGATAGTATCCCGGAGTAGCTTCCCTAAATCTTCCTGAAGGTCGGAATGGTTGTCCAAATTGTGTGTAGTATGCTTCTTCAAACGTCTCACTTTCATTCTTATTAGGGCAATCTTTAGTGTAGTGAGGTCCTTCGCATTTTTCACATCCAACTTGGGCAGCATACACTTTTTCATCACGCTTCTTCATCTCTCTACTAATTTTATCCAATTGAGCTTGAATAGCAGCAAACCCGTCAAAATTAGTGCTGCTCTTAGATCTAGTAGAGGTTCCGTCGTGCCATTTTTGAGAATGATCAGCAGCTTCCTGGATAGCTTTTCTAGCATTGGCTGCACTCATTTGAGACACAGCTCCCTTAGCATCCAAGATTTGTCTAGTAGGCACGTCCAATCCTTGATAGAACAATATTATCTCCTGCATTTCACTTAGATAATGTTGAGGGCATTTCATCAACAAGTCTTTAAATCTTTCCCAAGCTTGATAAAGAGTTTCATCAGGCTCTTGCTTGAAACCGTTGATAGCCTCCATCTTTTTAGCAGTTTTAGCAGGTGGACAATATCTTTTCAGGAATTTGCTCTTCAAATCTTCCCACGTTGTGATTGAACTAGCAGGTTCATTCCTTATCCACTTATTAGCAGCTCCTTTAAGCGAAATTGGAAAGATCCTTAGCATAAGTTGATCGTCAGAGACTCCTTCTGTAGTAAACAAATCTGCAATCTCGAGGACTTTTTCAACATGTTCATTAGCATCTTCATGTTCCGTTCCACTGAAAGCATTTTCTCTTAGCTCCTTGAGAAACTGACCCTTCAACTCAAACTTTGACTTTTCATCAAACTTTGGTCTAGCAACTCCTGAAGTGTAATCAGCACGGGTTTTGTTCATGTATTCCTCCATAGTAGTGTTTTCCGCCATTGTTTCAGTTTCTTCTTCCTCTTTCTCTTCAGAAAAATAATCAAGCTCGAATGAACTTGAAATTTCGAAGCTTTTTGTGTTGAAAAGCCTTTTAAGTGAATGTAGGGCTCGTTCAGGATCTTCGAAAGGTGTAATCAAGTTCTTAGTTGAACTCCTGGTCATGCACTTCCTGAAACTATCACAAAAGCATCAGTAGGGTATGTTCAAGAAAGTAATATATCAGAAAATCAACAATGAAAACGGAATACGAAAAATTAAAGTTACTGATATCTGCTGACGATGCGCCGTATCCAAGAAGTTGGATACGCCGTATCTTATAATCGTTAAAATTTAATCAGACTTTTATTCAGAAAGCAGATACGCCGCTTATAAATTAGAATGCGCCGTATCAATTTAATTATCAAAAATCAACGTATCTAATTAAAATTAAATGCGTCGTATTAACAAAAGTTATTGCGCCGTATTTTCGTTACGTTTCAAAATACAAGATTTTTGATTCAGAAGATGCGCCGTATCGATAAAAATCGATGCGTCGTATCTGTTTAATAATTCGAAAACTGTTTTTAATTTAAACCGATAATACGCCGTATCTGTTAAAACAGATGCGTCGTATGGTGTTACGGTTTAGAAAAAATTCTTATTAAAAACACAATACGCCGTATCTTGGGGAAAGATGCGTCGTATCGAATTTATTAAACGCGTTGTATTTTATAAAAATTAAACGCAATACGCCGTATCTATGAAAATAGATGCGCCGTATCGTTTGAATTAGCTCAGTACAACGATAGCAGAATGCAGAAAATAGAAAAATAAAAACAAAAATAAAAACAAACAAAAAGAAACAAAAATCAAAGAAAACAAATAACACAAAAAAAACAGAAAATATGCAAAATAATACAATGAGTGCAAATTAACTAATATACAACGGAGTTAGCGGTTAGAAATTAAAACCTAATTAAAATACTAATCAAATTAACAGATAATAACAATTCACTCTCCGGCAACGGCGCCAAAAACTTGATGTGTGCGTGTTATGCTCTAATTTTTATCCACGGTATGTCGTTGTGGTTTTAGCAGTATTCAAGTTTTAAATTTATATTTAGCCGACTTATCAATAAAACACACACTTTAACGAGCAGTGTACCCGGTCAGTATGAATATAATGGTAAGTAGAGTGTCGATCACTAAGAGTGGAACGTATTATCTAGTTATTCTAATCAGTATTTTAATATCTTAAGTTAGCTGTACAACCTAATCTAACGCAAAGGGGTTCAGCCTGAGAGACTGGCACGGTTTGGTTATGATTAAATAATAAACTAAACTAATGAGCACGAATCAACGATTAGCACACACGTACACAGATAGATACTTGAGACAATAAGAAGACCTGTCCTGATAATTAAGTAGCTTGTCACTTGTTTTATTGCTAGTTTTATATGAAGTGTATAGTTCGATGCAACGCATCGAGAATTAACCCTTTCTCGTTGGCTCTAATCTTATCGGCGAGTAAACCCTTAATGATCACTTATGTCTATCCCACTATCCTAGAAACGATAGAATAAATAGGCGAGGAAGGGGCATGGCGACCCAAGCAATGCTCAGCTAGACACAGAGGTTATCAATGCACTAATAAAAGTCACCAAAGACATCAACATATAAACTTTAATTAATGGTAAAGCAATTTTAAGGGGTGCCCATGGTTTTCCGTAGTCACATGGAATCGGCCCATCAATCCTGATGAATTAAAGTGTACTAATACAATAAAACAAAACTACTTAATGAATTAAATACATGCAGGACCTTCTTACAGCTCTTGTATCTTCGTTTAGGGTGTGTCTTGTGCTGCTACTTCGTTTGAATTCGGCTCTAGGGTTTCTTTGGTCTTCGGTCTTGTTGTGTAGAATCGAACCCCGAAATTCGACTGACTCTGGGGTATTTATAGTTTCTGTCTGAAGGCTAGATGCGGCGCATAGGATAAGTAGATGCGGCGCATTGACTTAACTTCGCGTGGGTCCAAGATTAATATATTCAGGAATATTCGTACACCGCCAGAAGATGCGGCGTAACTTCATTTCTCTATGCGGCGCATGTCCTTTGCCGTCTTGGATTATAACTTGTGAAATCTTGATAGTGATGCGCCGTATGTACGAAGTAGGATGCGGCGTATCTGGAGCAGAATAGTCTTGATCTTGTACATTTCAATAGACTTTTAACATCTTGCTTGTTTTGCTCAATAATTAGTCCAAAATCGCCAAGTTTCACATAGTACTTGTTTTTACCTGAGAATTACAAAAGTAAACATTAACGTATCAATTCTCACAGATAATATAATAAAACAAGTCAAATAAATAGGATAAATGATGGTAATAAAATGTACTTATTTGAGTTCATCAACAATCCTGAGTGAACGAAACCAGTCATTGAAATTTTGTGAGCCAGTCAATTTTTCTCGCTCAAAGAAAGTTTTGAACGCAGAACTCAAAGTAGTGTTATCGTTTTGAGCCATTTCTACAGATAAAAAAAAGTTCAAATATTAGTATTTTCGATAATACAATTTTTCAAGAAAATAAAATACCCAAGGGAATATTCATATAACCATAGAATTTTCTTGAAAACTAGGATCCAAATTAACATAGTTCCATTACATCAGTTGATCTGCTAGTAATGAAAGTATAAAATAAGGTAATCTGTCGAACAATAATTGGCAAACAATTTCCAATTCCTAGATCATTATGGGATTTACATTGCCAAACCAAGTTGCAATGTAAGCATGTTTTATCCCCATCTTATGCCTTGAGTTCTAGCTCTCACTAATTACTCAATTAAGTTGTCTAATTTAAAGAACTGCAAATTAACATAGTTCCATTACATCAGTTGATCTGCTAGTAATGAAAGTATGAAAATTTACCTTTCCATTGCAATCTAGTCCAAGCTCTCACATGACCTAAATCACAACTTCAAGTGTTCTTTTAATTAGACGGCATTAACTTAATTTTAAGGGTACTAGTTTTTGATGTGTATATCAAAATATGTATGAAGAAGCATGCATACAACTTCATAACAAATGTTTTAATAAAAAAACTTTTTATTAACCAATTCAATAAGATTAAATTATCAAAGTTTTGATTGGGGTATTTGGTTCACTAAAGAATTTACCTTTAATTATCATCCATTATATCGTACTTTTGCATAAGTCAAAAGACATAGTATTTCGGATAATTTCCACAAAGTGGTGCATGGAATTAAAGCTAATTCACCCTTAAGATGATTTTGTACATAAAAATAGTCGTACTTGGTAGCTCCAATTTGACGCACAAAGGAGCGGAGAAACTAAGGTTAGCTAAAAACCAATTAAAACCCCATTTCTTTAAGGTCACAATTTAATGTGTACCCTCCTTATACCTCTCTTATAGTTTGTCACAATTGGGTGAGCCGTTCTTACTATTGGTACAAAACTCATCACTCAATTAAACTATTACAAATTTAACTCTTCTAAAAGCATTCATTGTTTCACCATTATTTAGTCCATATTACTTTTCTATTCAAAAATTACCCTTTTTGTTTATAAACATGTCTAACAAAAAATAAACAAAAACAAGTAATAAAAATAAAAAATGTAACACCCCCAACTCGGAATATGGCAGCGGAACATAGTTAGGGGTATTACTCGAGGGTAAGACAGTCACAATCATAGAAAACGACCTCATAACGAGTCGTTTTAGCAAAAACATATCATTCGAAATATATATAATAGTTGGCGTAACATTGGCGCAACATTGCTAAGCTCATGACACGTAAAACGTTAACTGGCACCAATAACATTGGCGTAAGTCGACAGTAACCGCGGAATTTCATAATATAACAGTTGCCCTCAAGAAGGTACTTTGCCAGATACCTTGGTAAAATCAAATATAGTACATCACATGC
Source organism: Artemisia tridentata subsp. tridentata (assembly GCA_021014915.2). Taxonomy (NCBI): domain Eukaryota; kingdom Viridiplantae; phylum Streptophyta; class Magnoliopsida; order Asterales; family Asteraceae; genus Artemisia; species Artemisia tridentata. The sequence goes on from CP139509.1 coordinate 264,488,153, forward strand.
GAACCGGACCTAGTCAACATGGCGGGACGGTCAATTCCTATAGGCCTATATCCCTATATTCGCGCTCACTCGCAAGTGATTAATGACTCATGATCGAGGGACTTGCTTTTGGCAAGGACGGTACTTAGCAATATCATCTTAGTCAGGAATAGCATACATTTAAACAATTGTGTTCATGAAAAGTAAGTAGCATGTATCTCTCCCATGGGTTTATAAACAATTTAAAAGTAAAGTGGGGCTATGAATCACACCTTAGTAGTAGAGAAACGAGATATCACAAATAATCAGATGGAATAGCACGGCAAGTGAACCTCAGCACAACCTAATAAATAAATGGCATGTCTCAGAAATAAACCTCGAAACGATTTATAAAGCAATACTCGTATTTGAAATGAAAACGGTTTAGTTTCAATGGGGTTTGAAAGAAATAACGTTTAAGACTCATGTGGATATTTAAGAAAAGTTAAAATAATAAAAGTCGGCGAACACAAACGAACACGCAGGAAAAGGTAAAAGAAAAGAGAGAAGAAATAAGAAAAGAAAGAAGAAATAAACATCAATAGATAGTTTCAGTATTTTACCCATTTCCCCAAATAGTTGATAAAACGTTATGATTTATAAAGAAAATATATAAGTTTCGAAAACAATTAAGTTATAAAAGACTTTATCGAAATTTGGACATGATGCGTCCGTTTCTAAAGCATTTCTAAGTCGTTACGACTCTTGAATAATATAAACTTTATCATCACATTTTACAAGTTATCAATATATTATTAGACATTATCATTCCCGTATATATTAGTTGTCAAGTTTATCGACCATTTTGTGTATGTTCGGGTCCAAGTATGTTAAACTCTTATGAGTCTAACATACTCTTCCGTCTCGAGTACCAAAATTATCCATAAGGTCCATCGGCTAATATCGTAAATCCAATAACGTCCAATCTCAATCCAAGCAAAGGTTATTATAATATATATCCAAGTCCAAGTCCAAGTCCAAGTCCAAGTCCAAATCATATCCCATATTGTCCAAATACTTATTCGAAACACCCATCGATAAACAAATAAGTAATGGAAAAATAAAGTAAATGACAAAACTAATATAAAGTTGACTCGAGGTTTTCTAACCTCGAGTACGACACGGCCGAGACTCCCGTGAGTCTCGACTCGATACAATTAACGTAACGACCATTGCCGTGACTCCCGTGAGTCACGGCTCGACTCTATCCGAACCTTCGTGGTTCTCGGCTAACTCAAACACATCCAAGTCCAAACCCGCGACCTAACCAAACAAACACCACAACATAACCAACTAATACCACCCTTTCCGTGACTAGAAGGTTTAGAGTACATCCTCGGATTATGGTGCAGGTGTCAACTAAGTTGCCATTAGCTAGTTCAATGCTATAACTGGTGTCTAGGGTGGTAGGGGTGATATCAAGAAATGGTGAAATCATAGAAGAAACGAAACTCATATCGGCACTAGAATCGAATAAAACCTTAATACGATGATTGTTGAGTAGAAACATACCAGTGATCACATTCGGATCTTGCTGCTGCTCCCCATTGCCCATCACATATGCTCTACCACGAGCGCCTTCAACTCTCTGTCCATTGTTCTTAGGGAAATGACTCCTGTAGTGACCACGCTCTCTACATCCATAACAAGTTACCACTGGCTGTGTGTTACTCCCGGTAGTCACAGCTCTACTCTTACAATGTTTAGCAATGTGTCCAACCTTCTGACACATCTGACACTTAGCTGTGCATTGTCCAGCGTGATGCTGTTTACATTTATCACAAAAGGGGTGTCGCCCAGCATACCCTCCAGCTTGTGCTTGTGCAGCCACCTAAGCCTTAACAATCTCTTGTCTTCTGTTCTGTTGCTGGTGGTGGTTGTTGTTACGATACTGGTTGTTGTTGTTGTGGTGGTGAGGATGGCTGTTGTTGTTGCGGTTGTTGAAGTTATTGTAGTTGGTGTTCCTCCTGTTGTCATCCCACTTCCGTTTGTTGTCATAGTTGTTACTCCTCTGAACAGTGCCATGTTTGATCACTTGATCCAAAAGTCGCTCAGATATGTGAATAGTATCATCCAGGGTGTAACACCCCAACCCGATAAGGGTAGAAGTATTACGTTATGGTGACATATCAAAGCAAACAAAAGCATATGACTAAATAATACAAAATGAATTTCAAAGGTTACAAAGAGAAAATCTGACACTACAAGGTTACAAATGAATTACAATAATTACTAAGTCTAAATATCGTCTCTTCTAGTCATCTCTAATCCGACATAGCTTCTAAGTCAAAGATAATCTTCACTCATACCCAGCTTCCTACTAAAACCTGCCGCAGGAAAAGAAATGCGGCTGAGCTTAAAAAGCCCAGTGAACAGATATATACAAAGCATAACATAATGGTAAAATAAGCATAAGCAACGAAGGAATAAAAATACGAAACGAATATGATGAAGCGAAAAGTGTACCGCTTTTAAGGGGTCATTTAAGCCTTAAATCGTATTTATTTGATCAAATATTGCCCTAAATCGTTCCTTTTGTCATTTTAGGTACTTTTGAGAAGAAATCTGGAAAAGGAAGCATTTTGGACGTTTTTGGAGCATAAAAGTGAAGAAAACGACAAAGTCTCAAAATCTTGCTGGAAGTTACCTTTGACGGCGTCAGGATTAACCCTGGACGGCGTCATGGCTTGGCAAAAGTGGTGGATGTGAAATTTACTCATGATAAGCCAGAGAAATTGCATGGAAATTCTGACGGCGTCACGCTTTAATCTGATCAAGGTCGTCACGATATAATTCAAAGAGGGACGGCGTCACGTTCATAGTCTGAGGGCGTCAAGCCTTGATAAGCCAGAACGGATTTTTGAGAGCTAAAGAGGGACGGCGTCAAGAAGGTCATCCGAGAACCCTAAAAGCGGCGAGGTGACGGCGTCACACTCCATAACGTGACGCCGTCAGATCCAAAAATCTATATATAGTTTTGCAATTCTTTGTCATTAGTGTGGAACTTATTGGGGAACTTTGTGTGTGAAAACCCTAGGACGAATTTGGCAGCTCTTTCAAGGCTTTTTGCCTTGAGATCTTCCATGTTACATTGAAGATAAGTTATCAATTAATCATTCAATATGTCTATGTGTTGTTTGATTCTATCTTATTCTTGTCTTTTGTTTAACATGTTAGGCTAGATTTATCTTGTGTTTGCTTAGATCTAATGAAACCTAGCTATTGATTATTGGTTATTAGTGTGTTGTTAGTTGTATTGGATGATTGTTCATCTATGTTAGGCTTAAGAAAACTGGCTAACTTCCTATTCGGTAACTTGCTTGAACGTCTTAAGAAACATGAACCAATGCGTACTAAAGGTTTTTATGGTTGTATTTAATGCACAAGCGAATTCTAGTGATCCCATGTTAGGAGCTTCCTAGCCGGCTCGACATAGGAGTGAAGTAGGAGCTTGTAGAGTTGGGGAAGTACGTACGCCACCCCACGAATGGTATTAAGGAATACACCCGTCATCCACGCAACTAATACACACTAATCAACCGGTAAAAGATAGTTAGGGAGTAAGGAAATCTAAGTAAACACATTTCCCTCCACATAAGTTTTCACCAACATTTTCATTTTCTGTTATTTTATTTAATTTGCATTCGTAGTAATTTGGGTTAGTTGACTAGCAACTAATTCCGCCCACTCTTTCAAACCCGAGATTTTACTTGCTTTCATAAAAAAATATAAAAACATAAAAAGAATCTTCTCTCACCCTTAGACCTATTAAAGTAATTTTTCATACCTAACGAACACTATTCCCTGTGGAGAACGATCAATCCCCCGTACTTACCACTACACTATACTACATCGGTCAGGTACACTGCCTGGTGGGGTTGTAAGCCTCTTGAGATCCCTCGAGAGGTAAAACCTGTTGTAAGGTCACAAAACCACGCTTCAAGTTTTTGGCGCCGCTGCCGGGGAATAGTTATTGTTTAGGTTGAATTTTTATTTTATAGGTCTACTCACTAGATTCCTTTCTAGTGAGATTTTTATTTTATTTTTCTAGGTTTTCTTTAGTCTATCTATTTTTTTCGTTTCTTTGTTCATAACCATTACCATTCGACATCATGGAAGATGGTAATATCCTTAATCCCAACAACCCACCACCACAACAACCACCACCACCTCCTAGAGCCCGTACTTTAGGAGAGTACTCCCGTCCTAGCCACCATGGCTATCGAAACACCATTGAGCTCACTCAAGGAGCCAATGTCACACCCTTGCGATCCGACACCATCCGGTTGGTGCAAAGCGGATGCGCATTCCATGGACTTCGTTCTGAAGATCCTAATCAACATCTCAAGGACTTTCTCAAAATTGTTGATTCTATAGACCTTGATGTTGCCACTCGAGAGACGACCCGATTGCGTCTCTTTCAATTCTCTCTGCGGGACCAAGCTAGTCAATGGCTAGAGCGTCAACCCGCAGGATCCATCACCTCTTGGGATGATCTCACTACTCGTTTCCTTGCTCAGTTTTTCCCACCGGGAAGAACTACCAAGCTAAGGAATGATATCTTGATGTTCCAACAACGTCAAGGCGAAACCCTCTACGAGGCATGGACTCGATTCAAGGACTTACTCCAAAAAGTCCCTCACCATGGCATGGATCCTTGGCTACAAGTCCAAATCTTCTATGATGGTGTCAATCATCAAACTAGAAGAGCCATAGATTACGCCGCCAATGGGAGATTGAGCAGGCTCAGTGTCGATAAGTGCTGGGAAGTCATTGAGGACTTAGCACAGTACGAAGAAGAAGAATGGAATGACTCAACGTTCTCGGAAGAAGGGATTTTAAATTGCATGAGTGCAACCCAAGAACAGCTGTTCGAAAACATAAAAAGGCAGGTTGAGAGCTTAATGAAAGCTGAGACACCTACGGTTTATGAAAATCCCGATGAGTGCGTGAACACAATTGGTAAACATACGTTTCATCAATTCTCACGACAAGATGAGTTTGAAGGGATAATGCTAACTTTCGTGAACAACCAAGAAAGGCGGATCCAAGAATTAGAGACTCACTTGAAAAACACCCAAGATATGTTCATGGAACTAGCAGAAAAGTTTATCGTGAGAATAAGGGAGAAAATTAGGGAAGAAGCCTCACACAAAAAGATCGAGAAGATCTTTGAACTCCCGGTCCCTAATGAACCATACCACGAATGGGATGATGAAACCCCCCTCCCCGAGCCTTCACTTTTAAAACCCTCTTATCTATTTGGATCCTCTCGCGAGAAAAATTCTCAAGATCGTAGCATTTTCGTGGGGAGCATGGTTGTCACGCTCCCTAACTTTCATGAAGCTAGAAAATGATCTTTTGGCTTTAAGCCAGGTGTGAGAAGAACTCAATTAAAGCACACCATCATTTCGAAAACCCCCTGGAAAAGTTCCTCTCACTCCCTGAATACCTGCCTTGATGGAAATTGGAACCTGAATGAGACGTCAACCGGCCCTTTTCAACATTTTACTACACCCCGTGACAGTAACAAAACATTTGACCCAGGAGGAACTTATTAACGAGACTAGCTATCAGGATTATTGACCCTGACTAGCTGCTCTCTTAAAGTACGAGGGGCTCATTTGTAAACTGGCACAAAGTAGTAAAATACGCTAATCTGAAGGCGTCAGAATTTGAACGTGACGCCGTCACCCCGTCTGCACAGCAATAATAACTTTATTTCCATCACTTTCATCACAAACCCCACAAACCATATCCACTCCAACACCACCTCCGAACTTCCCTGGACTAATTCGCCTACTTCAGCTACCAATCTTCACGTGGTAAGTAATTTTTACTCATTCTTTTCGCTTCAATTACTCATAGGATTTGTAAATTTCGAAAATCCCCAACTCATGAAACCCTAGGATTGATTCATGCTTAGAACTCATAATGTCCTTTAATTAGTGTTATTTAGCAATAATTAAAGCATTTGATGATTGGCAATCAATTGGGTCTATTCACTAATGGGGAGGCCACGAATTTGAACCATTACCTATGATCCAATCACCCATTTTGCTGTAAAAAGGGGCGTTTGGTTTATAAGCTTAAAGTTTGAATATTGATTTTTCCCTCGTAATTTCGGATTTGAATTTGGTCGAACCTGACGGCGTCACCTAGTAAGGGGTGATGGCGTCAGACCTGTCTGATGCTCCACCAAATCTTTAATTCACATATTAACACTTTTGTTCCTCCCTGCTTTGTTCCAGATAATGAGTAAGCGTCAAAGACCCAGCCGAGGGAGTTCTTCCAGATCTCAACAAGAGAACTTAGGGGACACGGTCCTCAGTTGGGGTGTCTTTGATAATGATGCCGCTACAACTAAATACGCCCAATTGATGCAACATAAAGTTGAGAATGGAGCTATTGTAGATTGGAGCTTTCTAAGGAGGGAAGGTCTTGAGCAAACCTTTCTCCAAAGCTTTCAGACGGATGAATTTACCGGCCCTCAGTGGGAAAGACTGTTTAGGATTCAAGAGCCGGTCTATGAAGAGTTGGTACGTGAGTTCTTTGCCACTTTTCACTTTGACATGGCTGAGGCAAGGACCGATGTGGGCGGGACTACCATCTATTTCAGGCTGGGGGGAGAGCTTAGGACGTGCTCAGTTACTGAGTTTGGGTGGAGACTTGGGTTGTATAGTCAGCATGAGACCACTCAGGTGGGGTTCATGAATAGGTTGTTGCATGGGGAGTCGATGAGGAGTGATTTTAGGTGTTCGTTGTTCTGGCCGACTATTGGGGATGGGATGTACACCTCGACCACTGTGGCATCTCAAATCAGGGAGCCTAGAGTTCGGTTGACTCATAGATGCCTCACCTACAGCTTGACAGGGCGTCACAGCTCTCACCACCGTGTCACTGCTTCTGATCTCTTCTACCTGTACACCATTTATTCTAATGAGGTTTACTGCAACATCCCATTTTGGGTTGCTAGCTTTCTGCATGGTGGAGTGGGGAAAGGGAAGGAGACAGGATTTATGGTGGGATGTTTATCACCCGGATGGCCCGATCGTATGGAGTCCTCAGGCCCGAGGTCATGAGGTATTTGAGTGGTGATGCATGCAGGACGGTGAAGGTGAGGTCCCTGAAGCAGATGGATGTGGTTATGGAGATGCATGATGGGACCTTTATGTGGTATCATCCAGGCGGTGATGAGGATGCTGGTGATGAGGATGATGAGGAGGAGGAGCCACAGCAGCAGCAGCAGCAGCATGGGGGTTATGAGGCCGGTACAGCTGATTACTACCGGCACATGAGCAGGGGGATTGGCAGGCTCACCAGGGGACCTGGATGGGCCAGGTTGATACTTGGAAGACCAGGGTGGACGAGAGGTTCGACTGGATGTATGATCACACGGTTCGTCAGATGCAGCATCTATCTACACGTGATCAGTTGGACCCACATCTGCAGATTGACCCTTTCCCGGGTCGTGAGCAGGATTACCCACCATATGGGTACTACGGGCACCTCCCTCCTGACTATGACTATCGCCAAGGTCCCCCACCCCAGTGATGCTTTAATTTGATGTTTTGATATTTGAACAATTGAAATTATGGTTGTATGATTTAGAACAATTGGGTCTGTAATAATTTAGGATAAGGCCTCTGTTGGCCTTTAAACATTTGTTACATTGATTTTATTTATTGCATGCAAGCCTTATTTGATTGCTTATTTTATTTGCTTTGTGTGTTTATTTATTTGTTTGTTTGATTTTATTTGTTTCTGTATGTATGTTTAAATTTTATTATTATTGATTCATGTTCAAAAGTAATTTGTGAAAATGCTTTATTTTGTTTTTAACTTCGTCTTAACTACACAAATGAACATGAATCATAATAATAATAAATGAACATACATATTAGTATTTGTTTGAGTCAAATGCTTGTATCGAGTCATAATGATGTTTTGCAGGATTTCCAGGAAGTAAGGTATAGGTTTTTCCAAAAATTTTCCGGAAACGTAACATGAGAATTCTGTCAGATCATTTCTGACGGCGTCAGGATTTACAACCTGACGGCGTCAGGTTTAATTTTCTGAAAATTTTTGAAAGTTTTGTTTTCATAAAAAGTTTTTATTAAATCTATAACTTATAATCTCCAGGAATCTGCAAAATTATCATTCCACAAGCATTATATCCTTATATATAGATTTATCCCGCCGATGTTATGCAGGTTTTCGTGTTTGTTTTCTCAGGTTTAACAGGTTATTTTGGACAAGGAAATGTTTTGGATCAAGCTTATGGCGATGCATTAGTCATGGAGCTTCAACATTCTCTTTGGAAGAAGATCTAACCATGTTACTTCATTATCCACCGAGCGAATCAGGGGAGTATTTGATTTCATTTTTTTTACTTTATGCTTTTACATCTTGTTATTTGAACATTGGGGACAATGTTCATCTTAAGTGTAAGGGGGGGGGGGGTAAAAGTACGATTAGAGAATACAATTGCGCTTGATTTTTGTTTGTTTAATAGTGGATGTGTAATAAAACTGAGATAAATACCTGTTAGGGTAATTTTAGTGCCAAATTTAAATTTTTTTACAACATATAGGAGTGAAACTTTGATCTTAATGAGCGTCTCACAGATAGGAGTTATATGACTAGCACAAAAACCGTACCACTAAAAAATTTTCCACCCCCAAATATGTCACAACCCGTAATTTCAGGTCACTTTCCTAACCTCGACAAATCACCATTCATGTCCATCATTCATCATTCATTTCAGCGTAACCGTTTGGGTTAGCTGCAAAATTTATGCATCATCAGTAGGATCATTGCATACGGGCTAGTAATAGTCTGCATATCATCATATTTACATTTTCATACTATTCCACTCGTAGGTTTATCAAATTAATATTTTTGTTACATTTGACGTTTTACGTATAATTACTTTTAATTAAAACGTTAACGCGCGATCGATAAATGTGACTAACACGTCCGACAATCCCCACGATGGTCCCGATATATTTTTATACTCATTTTAACATCAAGAAAATTATAAAATTCATTTACCCGGTATTTTGCGAATTTATTTAATTTATATCGTTCATTTAATATAATTACGACGGTTTTCGTAAAAACTAAACAATAATTACCCGAACACCCAATATTTGTACCCAACATATTTTTGTAATTTTTATGACTTCGTCAAGTCCCGACTAACTCCGTTAAATTTTATTTCTAGCAAACGCGGTACCCGATTACACCTAAAACTAATTTAATTACACTTAAACATACAAAATCAACACATGGTTTAATCAAGAGGCCCCCCCCCCTTGTCCTTTGTGCGGCGGCCATGAGCCCCAAAAAACACCCCATCACTTGCTAACTTCCTATCTCAATTAATGCCCATCATATCTTGTCTAAATATATACACTTAACTTCCCTAATACACTTCATTTTAGATAATATCTCAAGAAAAACTCTCTCATCTCTATATGTGTGTGTGTGTGTTCGGCATAACAAGAACAAGAGGAAGAAAACATCAAACTTTCAAGATCAATCCATAATCAAGTCCATCTAGTATTCCTTTAAGGGTTTTGAAATACAAACTCAAAGGTTTCTTAGGTTTTCATCATCTTTTTATCACTAATCTTTCAAGTAAGTTGTCAAAACTCATTTTTATAATTTTACCAAGTTAATATAATGTTCATATCATTTTCATGCAAGATCTATATGTATATGTTAGTTATACCACTCCTTTTAAATCTTTTTGCAAGTTATGAGCCCTAGAAGTGTTTTATACTTAGATCCTTGTTAGATCTACATGGATGATGATGTTTAGGACCCTTGACACTTTAAAAAGATAGATGATAAGTTTTAGAAAGATTGGTTGTTGTTTATGACATTTTTGGACAAGTTACTAACTAGAAAATCAAGTTTTAACAAGTATATAAAACATTCTGTCCTTAAAAGTGAAACGTGGGAAAATCAGTAGGTGTGAGATAATTTTTGGCCAAATATTTAGAAAATACATTCCGAGACGAAGCCGTGGCCGAAAACGGGGATGAAAACGAGTTAATAACGAAGGAGATATGATTTTTACAAGTTTAACGACGAAAACTATTTTCCGGAAAAACTGCATGCTGTTTGGTAACATTCGGCGGATAATCTGAGGCGTTTAACGCGACCTAGATGACCCGAGCTACTGAAAATATATTAGTACATGTTTATACGAACCCACGGATATAAAGAACGTCGAAAACAAGCTAATAACGAACAAGATACACGCGCTTAAACATCGATAATATACTTTTCATTTTGACAGCTTTTTAACTAGAAAATGTTTACGTACTAGAAACTATATTTTTCACATAACGACTATGGAGAACCGCAATTCTTACCCGTTGGAACACGTACGATCAAAGACTTATTAACACGACTATCATATTACATTTCATGTTTTCAAAACGCCGATACTAACGCGAACGTTTTATACACTTTATTACATGACTAGTTTTGACGAAACAAGTTAACATATTTATATCAAGTTTTGGAAGGACCTTACATATTAACGATAACTATTATTTTCAAAGTACGAGTGGTATAGGTTACATATACATGTACATGCACTACATTGCCTCATAATCTAAGTAGATTATGCATATTCATTTTAGGTAGCGGCTAGTGTTCGCGCCTTGTTATTCCAAGTATTCCGATTTCATAGCATTGTTGTATCATCACTTCAGGTGAGTTTTCATAGCCCCGTTTTTCAATTTATTATTTCATTTCAAATCCCACGGGGGAGAATACATTGCAACCATTTTTATATGCGAGCCCTAGTATCAAATTCCTTGTACATAGATTAAGTTACCTTGTTGCCATATGAAAGTCCCCTATATCATGAACCGTTAATTTACCTGTAAGCGAGAGTGAGTGGATAGATCTATCGAGGGTGACGCCTCCATCCGTGTTGGCTTTGACCAACAACCGATAGCGGATGCATTTCATGTCTTTTTATTAGAGTGCCTGGCAAAACACTCTGAGGGGCACCACAGATTCAGTCATAGTTTCGGGGTCATGAGCTTAAGTCTATTGTACACCATTTTTATGTGACTTATGTCATACACTTTATACTTGTGGCTATCGTATACCTTCATTTTATTAAACCTATGATCTCTCACCAACTTTATGTTGACCGTTTTTAGCAATGTATTTTCAGGTAATTAGCTAGCGTGTGGACATGCATTTGGCTATTTTGGAGTCGCGGGGGTCGACTTGCATTACTCATTTTCATGCACTTATGTAACGTTTGATCTACTATGGTTTTGGTTATAAACTTGCAACATCATTTGGGACCTATGTTTTGTAAACTCTGATTTTAATTATGATCAAACGTGTATTTTCAAAACGACACTTTAGGTCGTTCAATATATCCATTGTATGAGACGCCATGAAAGTCACACCAAGGTATTCATATCCGCTGCCATTAACAGGTAAATTCAGGGTGTGACAGATTGGTACCAGAGCAATGGTTATAGCGAACTAGGTTGTCCTTATACCCTAGACTATAACTACCCCAACGGTAGCGTCTTATCATTTCATCATAAGTGCATATTTATTATTTATGAGTTTCATTACATGAGTTATTCATTTCATTTTGCATTGTTTCCCCAGAGATATGTCTTCTAACTCCCGCCCGATTATCATACTTTCCGATGTGGACATTGAGGACGCTATGTCTTCCACTATACCCATGGTTACACCTGTTCAGCCTGCACCACTTTCACCACCTTTGGCACAGGATACCGAGGCTTTCTACGAGGATGAGGTTGCTCCTACTCCTCAGATTTCACCCATTGCACCACCCCTTGTTACCCGCCCTCTGACAGAGTCATCATCCCATACTTCATCAGTTCCAGCCGAACCTGTTCTTATGTTTCCTCGTCGCAAGACGATCATTGGTGCTCGTAAGAGCGTACGTCGTGTTACCACTACATTCAGGACACCAGCCATTCCTACACTACCACCATCATCAGATTTACCCACTACTACACCTGCTACTACTCCTTCACCTGCTCTATCTTTGCCGCCTAAAAAGCGTGCAAGATGCACTACCCCAGCCTTACCCACTACTCAGATTTCAGATTTACCACCACCTACACATTACCACATTGGAGAGAGCTCACGGGCTGCTGCCGCGAGGGTACCCACTGCTCTTACCTTGGATGCCCAGCTGACTGATCAGCAGGGGCAGTTAGCTAGATTGAGTTACCGAGTAGATGAGATCCTTGCGCCTCGACTAGATGTGGTTGAGGAGGATGTAGAGGATTTGGTTCAGGGTAGAGTTTCTATTGATGTGTCTTATCATGGACTGGAGACACGTCAGCTAGCGCATCAGGAGTTGATTGACCAGTTGAGGGATGAGTTACCCGAGATTCGGGACAGAGCCGAGCAGACTCAGGAGGAGCTACGCCGCCAGGCTATTGAGTTGGCATCAGTTAGAGCTGCTTTGACTGCATCACAGAGCAGAGAGACCGATCTTCAGTTGCGAGTGGAGCAGCTGGAGAAGGTTGCTATTTCCATGGCCAAAGTGGTCAAGACTTGGAGGCGTGGACCAGGTGGACCAGGTGGAGCACCAGGGAGTGCTTAGTATTAGACTTTATCATGTAGCTTGTACTGTTATTATCCTATTCCCGGGGTGTGGGACATAGTTATGAACTTGTTGTCTTTTGGTTGTAGTACAAACAAAATGTATCAAGTATGACTCTACTATGTAGGATTTGGTTGTGCTATTATGATATCGGTCCACGTAGGCCAAAATTTTCATGTATGATATTCATGTGTTGTGATTATTCTATGAAATTTCATGTTGTGGTTGTTCTCATCGTGATTTCATTGTATTTATACATGTCGTGGTTGTATTTATACATGTTGTGTTTATATACATACAGGTTGTGGTTGTATATATTTTGTGCGATAATCATTTCTAGTATGATTGTTGTTGATGTATTCTGTTGTGATGTACCAGAATTATGGCACCTAGGAAAACAAGATCCAAGGCCGCTGCAACGACTACCCCAGATATGACTCAGGCTGCTATCAGGAAACTCGTTAGGGACAGTATAGCCGAAGCCCTAGAGATTGAAAGAGCCGCAGTTGCCGCAAGAGCTGCCGAAGATGCTTCTCGGATTGAGACATCGGGAGAAGCTAGCAACGGGACTAATGGAAAGAAATGTACGTACAAGGATTTCAAGAGTGGAGATCCTACTTTGTATAAGGGTATTGAGGGGGCTACTGCCATGGTTCGATGGTTCGAACATACCGAATCCGTGTTTATCTTATGCAACTGTCCGGATGATTCCAAGGTAAAGTTTGCCGTTAGTACACTCCGTGATCAAGCCTTATCGTGGTGGAACTCTTACGCGAAGCCCATAGGGATGGAGAATGCTTACAAGATCACGTGGGATGAATTCAAGAAGCTAGTGACTAAGAAGTTTTGCCCACGAACTGAAGTGAAGAAGTTAGAGGTAGAGTTCTATGATCTGGTAACTGTGGGTAATGACATTGAGACTTATATTCGGAGGTACCAAGAGTTAGCTGCTCTATGTCCATCTATGGTGCCTGATAATGAAAAGTTGGTTGAGAATTTCATTGGTGGCTTGCCCGAAAACATCCGTGGTGATGTGATTTCTTTTGATCCGCAAACTCTTGATGAAGCAATCAGGATGTCTCAAAAGCTCATAGCTCAAGTTCTGAAGAAAGTGACACCCGCCAACAACAACAACAACAGTAACTCCAACCGAAACCGCAACAACAACAATAACACCAACAATTACCGGAACAACAACAACTACTCCAATAACCGAAACAACACCAACCATAACAACAACAACAAAAGGAAATGGGATAACAACCAAGGTAACAACGCCAACCAACCACCACCCAAGAGGCAAGAGACTGCAAAGGCCTATGCTGCTGGTCCTACAGAAAAGAAAGGTTACTCCGGTACTCTACCAAAGTGTAACAAGTGCCAAACTCATCATAACCCGGGAGGTTGCCCTAGGCCTTGTCAAAATTGTGGGAAAGTTGGTCATCAAGCTAATGGATGTAGGTCTGCTCCTGGGGTAAACAATCAGAATCCACCGCCAACGTGTTATAGTTGTGGAGAAGTGGGACACTTTAGGAACAATTGCCCGAAGGTAAGGAATCAAGGAGGAATAGCTCGAGGGAGAGCTTACGTCATGGGTGGAGATGATGTCCGCGAAGACCCGAAGGTTGTCACGGGTACGTTCCTTGTCAATAATCGTTATGCTTCTATTTTATTTGATTCGGGAGCTGATAGGAGTTTCGTTTCACTTACGTTTGCACCTTTACTCAATATAACACCAACCGCACTAGACATTTCATTTCAAGTTGAACTAGCTAATGGGTCTTTAGTTAGCACCAATACAATTCTCCGTAATTGCACCATCAATTTCCTTAATCATCCATTCAACATAGATCTTATGCCCGTAGAACTTGGTAGTTTTGACATTGTCATCGGCATGGATTGGTTGTCCCGTCACCGTGCAAAAATTATTTGTGATGAGAAGGTTGTTCATCTTCCTTATGATGGGGAGACATTAGTTGTTCGTGGAGAGCGAAGCGGAACTAGACTTAGTATCATATCATGCATCAAGACCGCGAAGTACATCAAGAAAGGTTGTTATGCATTTTTGGCTCACATTACTGAGAAGAAGTCGGATGAGAAACGACTTGGAGATGTGCCAATTGTTAAGGACTTTCCCGAGGTTTTTCCGGAAGAATTACCTGGACTACCACCTACGCGTCAAGTTGAGTTTCAGATCGACTTAGTGCCAGGAGCCGCACCTGTTGCAAGAGCACCGTATCGTTTAGCGCCTTCCGAAATGCAAGAGTTGTCGAACCAATTACAAGAATTACTGGACAAGGGATTCATTAGACCGAGTTCCTCGCCTTGGGGAGCACCGGTTTTGTTTGTGAAGAAGAAAGATGGATCTTTCAGGATGTGCATTGACTACCGAGAACTGAACAAGTTGACGGTGAAGAATCGTTATCCACTCCCTAGGATTGACGATTTGTTCGACCAGTTGCAAGGTTCTAGTTATTACTCCAAGATTGATTTGAGATCCGGTTACCATCAGCTTAGAGTTCGGGAGGAGGATGTCCCGAAGACCGCATTTAGAACACGTTATGGACACTATGAGTTTCAAGTGATGCCGTTCGGATTAACTAACGCACCTGTGGTATTCATGGACCTCATGAATAGGGTGTGTAAGCCGTATCTTGATAAGTTTGTGATTGTATTCATCGACGACATCTTAATTTATTCCAAGAGTAAGCAAGAGCATGAAGAACACCTCAGAACGATTCTAGAACTGCTCAAGAAGGAGCAATTGTATGCCAAATTTTCTAAGTGTGATTTTTGGATACGAAAGGTTCAATTTCTTGGTCATGTCATTGATAGTCAAGGACTACAAGTTGATCCAGCAAAGATTGAGGCAGTTAAAGATTGGGCTACACCCAAGTCTCCGACAGAAATTCGCCAATTTTTAGGACTTGCCGGATATTACAGGAGGTTCATTGAAGGGTTTTCCAAGATAGCTAAGCCGCTGACCAAGTTGACACAGAAGAATCAAAAGTACGAATGGGGAGATAAGCAAGAGTCCGCATTTCAGTTGTTGAAACAGAAGCTTTGTAGCGCGCCGATTTTAGCACTACCAGAAGGAATTGAAAATTTTGTGGTATATTGCGATGCATCCCACAAAGGGCTTGGAGCCGTGTTAATGCAGAACGAGAAAGTGATTGCTTATGCGTCACGTCAGCTTAAGAAACATGAGAAGAATTACACTACGCACGATTTGGAGTTGGGTGCTGTAGTTTTCGCACTCAAGATTTGGAGGCACTATCTTTATGGCACCAAGTGTGTGGTATTTACCGATCACAAGAGCTTACAGCATATACTTGATCAGAAGGAACTCAATATGAGGCAACGTCGTTGGCTAGAGTTGCTTAGTGACTACGATTGTGAGATCCGATATCACCCGGGAAAAGCTAATGTTGTAGCTGACGCTCTTAGCAGGAAAGAACGACCCAAACCTTTGAGGGTCAGGTCATTGGGAATGACAATTAGTTCACCTTTACCATCAAAGATCTTAGAGGCTTAGATTGAAGCACTCAAAGAAGAAAACCGACCACACGAGAAGATTTATGGTATGCCCGAGAGCGAGAATGGATTTGTAAAGAGATCCGATGGAGTGTTATGCTTCAAGGACAGAAGTTGGATACCCCTTTATGGTGGAGTACGAGAGTTGATTATGCATGAGTCGCACAAGTCGAAGTACTCTATTCATCCAGGTTCTGATAAGATGTATCAGGATCTCAAGCAACTTTATTGGTGGCCCGATATGAAAGCAGAGATCGCGAGGTATGTTAGCAGATGTCTTACGTGTGCTAAAGTGAAATCCGAGAATCAAAAACCGTCAGGGTTACTTCAACAGCCAGAGATTCCTCAATGGAAATGGGAGCGTATTACAATGGACTTTGTTACTAAACTTCCTAAGACTTCGGGTGGATTCGACGCTATTTGGGTTATAGTAGATCGTCTCACCAAATCAGCCCATTTCATACCGATTAGAGAGACTTATTCCATGGACCAACTCGCTAGACTTTATGTCAAGGAAATAGTCTCAAAGCATGGTGCACCAGTCTCCATCATTTCCGACAGAGATAGTCGTTTTACTTCAAATTTCTGGAAGTCACTACAAAATGCATTCAACACCAAATTAGACATGAGCACTGCCTATCATCCTCAGACCGATGGTCAGAGTGAGAGGACGATTCAGACATTGGAAGATATGCTCAGGGCGTGCGTGATTGATTTTGGACATGGTTGGGCTAACCATTTGCCATTAATCGAGTTTTCTTATAATAACAGTTATCATTCGAGCATAAAGGCCGCTCCATTTGAGGCATTGTACGGTCGTAAATGCCGGTCCCCAGTGTGTTGGGCCGAAGTTGGTGAAGTACAATTAACCGGTCCAGAGATGGTACGAGATACAACCGAGAAGATTGTTAAAATTCGAGAAAGGCTCGAAACAGCTAGAAGTCGACAGAAAAGCTATGCAGATGTTCGACGCAAACCATTGGAATTTCAAGTTGGAGATAAAGTCATGTTGAAGGTTTCGCCTTGGAAGGGCGTGATCCGATTTGGGAAACGCGGGAAGCTAAACCCGAGATACATTGGGCCATTCAAGATTCTGGAAAAGATTGGTCCGGTAGCCTACAAGCTTGAACTTCCGCCAGAACTCAGCAACGTTCATAACACATTTCATGCTTCAAATCTCAAGAAGTGTCTTTCCGACGAGTCGTCTGTTATTCCACTTGAAGAAATTCAACTAGATGACAAGCTTAATTTTGTGGAAGAACCTGTAGAAATCATGGACCGCGAGGTCAAGCAATTGAAGCAGAGTCGAATTCCTATCGTGAAGGTCCACTGGAATTCTCGAAGAGGACCCGAGTTTACTTGGGAACGAGAAGACCAAATGCGACGCAAGTATCCACACCTCTTTCCCGAGCCTGCCTCCGAAACCAACAACAATTGAATTCAGGGACTGAATTCCCTTTTGGAGGGGCGACTGTCACAACCCGTAATTTCAGGTCACTTTCCTAACCTCGACAAATCACCATTCATGTCCATCATTCATCATTCATTTCAGCGTAACCGGTTTGGGTTAGCTGCAAAATTTATGCATCATCAGTAGGATCATTGCATACGGGCTAGTAATAGTCTGCATATCATCATATTTACATTTTCATACTATTCCACTCGTAGGTTTATCAAATTAATATTTTTGTTACATTTGACGTTTTACGTATAATTACTTTTAATTAAAACGTTAACGCGCGATCGATAAATGTGACTAACACGTCCGACAATCCCCACGATGGTCCCGATATATTTTTATACTCATTTTAACATCAAGAAAATTATAAAATTCATTTACCCGGTATTTTGCGAATTTATTTAATTTATATCGTTCATTTAATATAATTACGACGGTTTTCGTAAAAACTAAACAATAATTACCCGAACACCCAATATTTGTACCCAACATATTTTTGTAATTTTTATGACTTCGTCAAGTCCCGACTAACTCCGTTAAATTTTATTTCTAGCAAACGCGGTACCCGATTACACCTAAAACTAATTTAATTACACTTAAACATACAAAATCAACACATGGTTTAATCAAGAGCCCCCCCCCCCCCTTGTCCTTTGTGCGCCGGCCATGAGCCCCAAAAACACCCCATCACTTGCTAACTTCCTATCTCAATTAATGCCCATCATATCTTGTCTAAATATATACACTTAACTTCCCTAATACACTTCATTTTAGATAATATCTCAAGAAAAACTCTCTCATCTCTATATGTGTGTGTGTGTGTTCGGCATAACAAGAACAAGAGGAAGAAAACATCAAACTTTCAAGATCAATCCATAATCAAGTCCATCTAGTATTCCTTTAAGGGTTTTGAAATACAAACTCAAAGGTTTCTTAGGTTTTCATCATCTTTTTATCACTAATCTTTCAAGTAAGTTGTCAAAACTCATTTTTATAATTTTACCAAGTTAATATAATGTTCATATCATTTTCATGCAAGATCTATATGTATATGTTAGTTATACCACTCCTTTTAAATCTTTTTGCAAGTTATGAGCCCTAGAAGTGTTTTATACTTAGATCCTTGTTAGATCTACATGGATGATGATGTTTAGGACCCTTGACACTTTAAAAAGATAGATGATAAGTTTTAGAAAGATTGGTTGTTGTTTATGACATTTTTGGACAAGTTACTAACTAGAAAATCAAGTTTTAACAAGTATATAAAACATTCTGTCCTTAAAAGTGAAACGTGGGAAAATCAGTAGGTGTGAGATAATTTTTGGCCAAATATTTAGAAAATACATTCCGAGACGAAGCCGTGGCCGAAAACGGGGATAAAAACGAGTTAATAACGAAGGAGATATGATTTTTACAAGTTTAACGACGAAAACTATTTTCCGGAAAAACTGCATGCTGTTTGGTAACATTCGGCGGATAATCTGAGGCGTTTAACGCGACCTAGATGACCCGAGCTACTGAAAATATATTAGTACATGTTTATACGAACCCACGGATATAAAGAACGTCGAAAACAAGCTAATAACGAACAAGATACACGCGCTTAAACATCGATAATATACTTTTCATTTTGACAGCTTTTTAACTAGAAAATGTTTACGTACTAGAAACTATATTTTTCACATAACGACTATGGAGAACCGCAATTCTTACCCGTTGGAACACGTACGATCAAAGACTTATTAACACGACTATCATATTACATTTCATGTTTTCAAAACGCCGATACTAACGCGAACGTTTTATACACTTTATTACATGACTAGTTTTGACGAAACAAGTTAACATATTTATATCAAGTTTTGGAAGGACCTTACATATTAACGATAACTATTATTTTCAAAGTACGAGTGGTATAGGTTACATATACATGTACATGCACTACATTGCCTCATAATCTAAGTAGATTATGCATATTCATTTTAGGTAGCGGCTAGTGTTCGCGCCTTGTTATTCCAAGTATTCCGATTTCATAGCATTGTTGTATCATCACTTCAGGTGAGTTTTCATAGCCCGTTTTTCAATTTATTATTTCATTTCAAATCCCACGGGGGAGAATACATTGCAACCATTTTTATATGCGAGCCCTAGTATCAAATTCCTTGTACATAGATTAAGTTACCTTGTTGCCATATGAAAGTCCCCTATATCATGAACCGTTAATTTACCTGTAAGCGAGAGTGAGTGGATAGATCTATCGAGGGTGACGCCTCCATCCGTGTTGGCTTTGACCAACAACCGATAGCGGATGCATTTCATGTCTTTTTATTAGAGTGCCTGGCAAAACACTCTGAGGGGCACCACAGATTCAGTCATAGTTTCGGGGTCATGAGCTTAAGTCTATTGTACACCATTTTTATGTGACTTATGTCATACACTTTATACTTGTGGCTATCGTATACCTTCATTTTATTAAACCTATGATCTCTCACCAACTTTATGTTGACCGTTTTTAGCAATGTATTTTCAGGTAATTAGCTAGCGTGTTGACATGCATTTGGCTATTTTGGAGTCGCGGGGTCGACTTGCATTACTCATTTTCATGCACTTATGTAACGTTTGATCTACTATGGTTTTGGTTATAAACTTGCAACATCATTTGGGACCTATGTTTTGTAAACTCTGATTTTAATTATGATCAAACGTGTATTTTCAAAACGACACTTTAGGTCGTTCAATATATCCATTGTATGAGACGCCATGAAAGTCACACCAAGGTATTCATATCCGCTGCCATTAACAGGTAAATTCAGGGTGTGGACAACTAAAAAATTTTCCACCCCCAAATATGTGAGGTTCGCCCCTAGAATTGGTAGGAAAAGCATTTATGCTATGATGTGTGTACCGGTAGCACTTAGATTCTAGAACTTGCGTTAGGACCATTCCGAGGCCACAAGTGAGACTACATTCGTGTAGTTAGATTTACTACATGATAAGAGGCATTAGGATTAACCCATTGTTTTACACCTGTGTTTTTGTTATAATTACATTGGCTACATTGGTCAAGTAATTCTCCCACACCCTTTGCGTTGTACTCATTTTTAGTACACGATACCCCTAGTACACCCCTCAGAGCCTATCTTTTCGTTTCGACCTTTAAGCATTTTACTTAAAGGAAGAATTTGTTTACACCCCACTTAAATGTACACCCAAATCGCCTTAGCCTACCTTGTATGCACTCATTTTTAGTGCATTATTGTTACAACATTTGTTTAAACCCAAGTTAATTATCTAGTTGATTACATGGTTGCTAAATCGAGTCATATCCTTGTACATATTGTTTTGGGACGATTGGGACTCATGGGTAAAGTACTAGTGTAATGGAGTAATGGGGAAGAACAACATTATTACCCCCATATGTGCTAAATATTTTAAAAGTACTCCAAGTGTTTTGATTATCTTAATTCGAGTCATTAGAATAGTTATTTGTAAAGTTATGTAAAAGTTCAAGTGTAAGGGGAATGCAATGCCCCTATGATGTATTATTTTGGATGGTAGGGCAAAAGTGTATGCAAAAAAAAAAAAAAAAAAAAAAAAAAAAAAAAAAAAAAAAAAAAATCAAAAAATCAAGAAAAATACAAAAAAAAAAAAGAGAAAAAGAAAAGTAGGAAAAACATACGGACTACCATCCCGTTTTATTTTATGTTTATATTATGTTTTTGTTATTTTCTTTCATTAGCTTAAGATTGAGTCGAGTCTTGGCTTAGCAACATTGTATAGTACATGTAATTGATCAAGATCTTTAACTCGCCACCAGTAAAATATCCTTTATCCAACAAAATCGTGTTTTCCTTTTCCCTACACCTAACATTATAACCCATTTAAAAGCCCTCTTTGATAGTTTATCTTAGGTGCTTACGCCTAGTGGAGGAGGTTTTTGATCCTTTCCCAAGCTTATGGTAATCTATTTGCTATGACAGGTAGTGAGAGATATTATCCGTTTTCATTTATGAGATTTATTTTGATGACACTTGAGAGATGTGAGTATCTAAACACTACTTGTGAGGTGCTAGTTTATAATCTCCGTGCTAATTATGATTAAGGTGGAACGAATATTTGTTGTAATTACTTTTATGTTAGCATTAAATGACCCCTAACTTGTATTTTGATTAGAATAAAAGCGCATTTGCTTGAGGACAAGCAAATCTCAAGTGTAAGGGTATTTGATGAAGCGAAAAGTGTACCGCTTTTAAGGGGTCATTTAAGCCCGAAATCGTTTTGATGAACTCAAATAAGTACATTTTATTACTATCATTTATCCTATTAATTTGACTTGTTTTACTATATTATGTATGAGGATTGATACTTAATTGTTTACTTTTGTAATTCTCAGGTAAAAACAAGCATTTGGTGAAACTTAGCTATTTTGGACTAATAAAGGAGCAAAACGTGCATAAAGTGAAAATCTACTGACATGGACAAGATCAAGTCAATTCTGCTCCAGATGCGCCGCATCTCACTCTCAACATGCGCCGCATCTCTATCAAGATATCACCAGATACGATCCAAGATACAAGAGGACATGCGCCGCATCTAATAAAGGGTTACGCCGCATCTTCTGGCGGTGTACGAATATTCCTGAATATTATAATCTTGGACCCCACGCGAAGTTAAGTACATGCGCCGCATCTACTCCTTAGATACGCCGCATCTTCCCTCAGACAGAAACTATAAATACCCCGTAGACCAGACGAATTAAAGAGTTCCAAAACCCTAACACCGAAGACCGAACAGTAGGAACAAAGGACGAATTCAGTCAAGGAGGCAGCACAAGACACACCCAAATCAAAGATACAAGAGCTGTAAGAAGGTGCTGCATATGTTTAATTCATTAAGTAGTTTTGTTTTATTGTGTTAGTAAACTTTAATTCATCAAGATTGGTGGCTTGTGTAATGTGGCAACGGAAAGATTGCACTCCCTTAAAACTGCTTTCTCATTAATTAAAGTTTATATGTTGATGTCTTTGGTTACTACTTATTAGTGCATTGATAACCTCTGTGTTTATTAGTGGCTTGCGGGCATTTGACTGCGGGACATAATGTGGCTCCCACGGTTGTTTCTAAATTGATCACTTAGGAATAACTTTTAGACATAAGTAATCATTAAGGGTTTACTCGCCGATAAGAATAGGACCAACGAGAAAGGATTAACTACATACACTTCATATAAAGCTATCAATAAAACAAGTGACAATCTACTTAATTATAAGGACAGCCCTCTTATTGTCTCGAGTATCTATCTGTGTACGTGTGTGCTACTTGCTGATTCGTGCCTATTGGTTTATTTTATTATTTTAATTGCAACAAATCGTGCCAGTCTCTCAGGCTGAAACCCCCTTGCGTTAGGATATTAAAATACTGATTAGAATAACTAGATAATACGTTCCACTCTTAGTGATCGACACTCTACTTACCATTATCTTCATACTGACCGGGTACACTGCTCGTTAAGTGTGTGTGTTATTGATAAGTCGGCTAAATATAAATTTAAAACTTGAGTAGGCATTAAAACTGCTAAACCGCAACGACACATCACGCGCATCAAGTTTTTGGCGCCGTTGCCGGGGAGTGAATTGTTATTATCTGTTAATTTGATTAGTATTTTAATTAGGTTTTTCTTTTTATTAGATTAATTGCATCATTGTACTATTTTGCATATTTGTTGTATTGTGTGTTAATTGTTTTCTTTTATTTTTGTGTGTTTATTTTTGTTTGTGTGTTTAATTTTTGTTTTTATTTTTCGTATTTTTCTGTTCTGCTATCGTTGTACTGTGCTAAATCAAACGATACGGCGCATCTGATCTCTCAGATACGGCGTATTGCGTTTAATTTTTTTAATACAACGCGTTTAATTAATTCGATACGACGCATCTTTTCCCCAAGATACGGCGTATCTGTTTTTAACAAGAAAATTTTTCTAAGCGATAAAGTAATACGACGCATCTGCTTTTGCAGATACGGCGTATCTGTTTTTGATAAAAATTTTTCTAAACATTCACGCCATACGACGCATCTGCTTTAGCAGATACGGCGTATCTATTATTTTGATTAAAAACAGTTTGCGAATTATTAAACAGATACGGCGTATCGATCTCTGTCGATACGGCGCATCTTACTGAATAAAAAATCTTTTATTTTTAAACGTAACGAAAATACGGCGCATTAACTTTCGTTAATACGACGCATTTAATTTTAATTAGATAAGCTGATTTTTGATTGATTAATTCGATACGGCGCATTCTTAAATTCTAAAGCGGCGTATCTATTTTCTGAATAAAGTCTGATTAAATTTTAACGTAATAAGATACGGCGTATCCAACTTTTTGGATACGGCGCATCGTCTGCAGATATCAGCTATTTTTATTCTTATATCCGTTTCTATATTCATTAATTTCTCTTCTAGCGAACAAATCCTACTGATGCTTTTCGTGATTGTTTCAGAAGGATAATGGATGGATACGGAGAACTAATTGACTTCGACTTCGAAGCCAATTTTATGAATGAAGTATTAGTGCATGAAAAAACACCCGAACATCACGATGGGGACTACATTGAACTTAATGACCTTAATGGACCGTTGGAATCCAATGACCTGTTCATGGTTGATGCTGAATCTGAGTTAGAAGAAGGAGAAATTGTGGATAGTCCAAGAGTCAACGTTATTACTACTAGAAATTGCGATGAATTTGAGGGATATGATGGTTCTTGGGATTACGGTAGAAGGATCAACACCAATTGTGCTTACAATTTACAATTCCCATGCATGATTGGGTACAAGTGTATTGGCGCCAATTTCTTTCCTATTTTATCAATCAATGTCATGTCTAGAAGCTTTTACAATTCTATTATGAGAAATAAAAAGGAGTATAAAGGAAAGAATGTAGTTGGAGCCTTCATTAATGTCCCGATCTTCGTTGGACGCTTCACTATTGTTACTGAGTTCGTAGTTATTGAAGACATGAATGCCTATCGTGACAGCAATATGGGTGACGTGATTGTTGGAAAACCATTTTGTAGGGAGATCACTATTAATGCAAAACGATTTGAAGGAAAGATCACCTTTCAATGTGGAAGCGACGTTATCACTTATATGATGCCCCGAACTCACCCTGGATTTAAACATGCTACTAATAGGGTCTGCTACAAATTCTCTCCATTCCTTTTTATTAGTAATGATGACATGAAGAGAGGAATTGAGTACCCATATCAATTGATGGGAGGATTCTACAAAGGAGTTTTGAATTTGGGACCTGAATATATACGAGACGATTCGGTTGCTAGATGGATCCTACGTGGCCATGTTGGAATAAATGATCGATAATGAAGTGCTGAACGTGAGTCTAACTTGAAGACTCTGGAATAAAGACAAGTGCTTACCGGGAGACAACCCGGATTTATCTTTTATTATTCTGCTTTCTGTGTCGAGTCAGTCCAGGCCGCACGAAGATACGGCGCATCTCAATTCTGAGATGCGACGCATCCTCTGCAATGGTCATATCTTATTTTATTTTTCTGCATTTTTATTTTCGACTTTAAAACTATTTATCAGTTTATTTTAATGCGGCGCATCCCTGGTTAAGGATGCGGCGCATCTTTATTCTGATCCGTATTAATTCCAGGCTCGATACGGCGTATCTTCTTCAATAAGATACGGCGCATCGACTGACCTGATGATTTTCAGTTTTAATTTTTAAGTTTTATTTTTCCTAACTACTAATGTATTATGCAAGTTTGAACCTTTCTTATCTTAGGTGTGTTTTAAAGTGTTGGTGGTATTATAGTTTCCTGGATTTCCTGTGGATAAATCAAGTATGAAGCTTTAACGTTCTAATCCACAAGAAAGATGATTTTTGCTCTTATACTAATGGAGGATCATACCGAGCAAATCTCAGGGGAGTTTTTCTGTTCTAATTCTTTTATTTTCCAGTTTTTAACCTTTTATACAAACAACGAGGACGTTGTTTAACTTAAGTGGGGGGATTTGAGAATTAGAACACTTAACAATTACTTGTCCTAAACTTTTTCAAAAATTATGCTTAAAAATGTGCTTAATATATCAAACTTAAAATATATTTTTTTAGCATGTTTTTGTTTAAGATCTAAGTTACATAACTGCACACATGACGTTATTTTCAAAAATTGTGATTTTTCAAAATTCACAAATCTATGAGTGTGCCGGTGACTTGTAAACTTTAGAACTTGGCTTGTATACTATTCGAGACCACCATAATGAGTATTATTTATATAATTGGAATGACTTGTCTAAATTGGTAAAATTCTAGGATTACACCAAATAGCCTTTATATGTTATGTGTTATTAGCTAACTACACTGGTTAGTTAACCCCCGTATAAACCCTTTTGTTACTCTCATTTTTAGAGTAAGATACCCCTAGAAAAACACTCAGAGCCATTCCTTTCGTTTCTTACACCTATGTTTAAAATGTTTCGTTACACCCTTACACCTTAGCCTACCCTGTAGATTAGAATCCGTGGTTGGTTAATTGCTATAGGCAGAGTGTGTTTCCTTACATTACCTGTGTTCGCGTGCGTAATTCATTATCTATGGTTAGGTCGGGAAATTGCACAATGCAAATTGGAGTGAAAGTAAATATTGTATATCTTTGAGTTTATTTTTCGTGTGTTTACTACTTTCACTATTACCATTATTTCTGAAGTATGAAAAGTATGAATAAAAATTATCCGGAAAGAAAGTTGTAGTGATGTGGTGAAATTTTACACATCTATGTTTATGTTTAAAGTAAAAAAAAAAAAAAAAAAAAAAAAAAAAAAAAATCGAAAAAATAAGAAAAGAAAAAGAAAAAGAAAGAAAAGTTGGATGTTTATTTTAACCAACTTATGTAAAGTTATGTAAGTGGTCGATATCACCACTATTTGTTGTATTATATCTATGGATTGAATGGGAATTGGCAGTTATGGGAACGCCAGTTAAGGTTTATTCTTTGATTAAGATTTTGTTGAGTATAATTCGTGTCTACCTAAAGCGTGTGTTTCAAGTGTTAAAGCGTGAGTTATTCAATGATATGAGTCTTATTCATGGGATGGTTGGGATAGTGATTAACCACACTTAGGATTTTAATTTATTTGTTTTGTTTTGTTTATTTTTCATTTTACACCAGTTTATATCCCAAATGTTTTCCATACCCTATATTATTCATTATCCAACCGAACCTTTGATTTATTGAGATTAGGGATTTGAGCAATCTTAAGTATCGTAGTCGTGGATTCGGCTATGTATTTATGATTTTGTCGCCCTTTTTGATATATTATTATTGGTGAAGTTTGGACCTATCTTTAGCCTATTCGAGTTAAGGATTTGAGCAATTGCAAGTATCGTGTTCGTGGATTCGATCATGTATTTGTGATTTTGTCGCCTTTTCTGGAATTTGAGATCGATAGTGAAAAGAGAATAATTAACCCTTAAGCCTAAAAACCCTTTTTACCGCTTTAGACTTGTTATTCCTTAGCTTTAGTGGTGGAGATGTGTATACTTGCCAAGCTTATGATAGAATATTCGTCGCGACGGGACAGTTAAACGATTAGATTTGATTTTATCGACTTATTTTATTTTACTTCTAATTCGTTAAGTGTTTAGTTGTGTGATTATGAATTAAACGAATACATGCTTAAATATAAAAATAAATCCTAACATCTTTTAGGATACATTTTCATAAATGAAATTCTGAGGTTTACTTGGGGACAAGTAAAGTTCAAGTGGGGGGATATTTGATGAACTCAAATAAGTACATTTTATTACTATCATTTATCCTATTAATTTGACTTGTTTTACTATATTATGTATGAGGATTGATACTTAATTGTTTACTTTTGTAATTCTCAGGTAAAAACAAGCATTTGGTGAAACTTAGCTATTTTGGACTAATAAAGGAGCAAAACGTGCATAAAGTGAAAATCTACTGACATGGACAAGATCAAGTCAATTCTGCTCCAGATGCGCCGCATCTCACTCTCAACATGCGCCGCATCTCTATCAAGATATCACCAGATACGATCCAAGATACAAGAGGACATGCGCCGCATCTAATAAAGGGTTACGCCGCATCTTCTGGCGGTGTACGAATATTCCTGAATATTATAATCTTGGACCCCACGCGAAGTTAAGTACATGCGCCGCATCTACTCCTTAGATACGCCGCATCTTCCTTCAGACAGAAACTATAAATACCCGTAGACCAGACGAATTAAAGAGTTCCAAAACCCTAACACCGAAGACCGAACAGTAGGAACAAAGGACGAATTCAGTCAAGGAGGCAGCACAAGACACACCCAAATCAAAGATACAAGAGCTGTAAGAAGGTTCT